>OX494442.1:642086-1284172 GCA_950381575.1 Plusia festucae
ATCAACTTACACGATGATAAATAAAGCAATAAATTTACCTAATTTTAGTTCGATTTTTCTAATTAGAAGTAGGTTACATACCTACTTATGTCTAATAAAATACACCATATATAACCAATGAATTTAAAACACATAAATACACAAATTCTTTCACCACTACAAGCAGAGCTGGAGATTTATTCACAAAATTGTATTGGTAGAAAAAAAAGGAAGATCTAAAAAAAGCATAACTCCAGAAATAGTATGTGAAGCGTAGAGACGCGATGACAGGGAATTTATTAACCATTCGGGATGACAAACTGCGGAGAGCAACCGACCGAGATTACCACGAGATTACTCCCCGGTGGTGAGAAAAAAGTGAGATTTTATGAGGAAGTGGCTTGGGATAAGGGAAGCTTTTTTTCAACTGAGTTTAATTTTGTCATAAAAATCGCATAAAAACTTTATAAATGCTGTCTCAAAAATTGGTTCGTTTAAATTAGTACACGCGTGTTTTGAAACACGAGATTTAACGTAGACTTACACACAATGGTTTTCATTGGCAAATTTATTTAAGTCATAATCATTCATAATACGCACTTTTCTTCTAAAAATATAACCAAACATTTTAAACATTTAAAAATGAAGCAATAATACAGTTAGATGAAACGCAGAAAACGTAATTCATTATAATTATTTTTTTCTCATAACCTAATTATTGTCCCACTGCTGGGCAAAGGTCTCCCCTGCTTGGCTCCATTTTGGGTTTTCTTTTACAATCAATCTCAAAAAAAAAATATTAAGGTAGTAAATTGATGGTTTTACAATCCAGAGTTTTGATCATCCATGAAATATTAAAAATCATATGTTATTGATTTTAAGTATTGCCATTTGGTGTCAGTTACAGTAGTAGCGATATCAGTAATAGAGGTGGCTGTTCGCCCTCCACGAACGTGATGTATGGTGTTTTAATTAGAACTTCCTCAAAATGCGACGCCCGCAGTCTGCACCGCGCGTCCAAACACATCTAATATGAACAACTGATTTCTATAACAAACGTCTTCTGCTTGTGTAGCTACAAGATTACTAGCCCGTGGTGTAATCTAATGATCAAAGGAATATGTTTCTTGGAAAACTTGTTTAATTAAGAGATATAAGGTAATCTTGTATTAATTACATGTTCATTAAGATACCTTTGGTCTGACTATTTTTGAAGCCCTATTTTACATGTTTGTTAATATTGTAGGCACTTTCATTATGGAATCGAGTGTTTTGTGAATATCTCTGGTACCTATTGCAGATTTCATAAGAGCAGTGTTCACTATCAGGATAAATCCTTGAGGAATTACCCCTATTTCTCAAACAAAGAAAGATTTTTAACTACTTTTTAAGTTCGTGTTTTTGGCAGTTATCGTAGCAAAAACAATCCAACAACAGTTTTATATTATATTAGCTGCCCCTGCAAACGTTGTTCAGTCATATCAAAAAAACTGGAGTCGGGCTACCCCTACAACTTAGAGGTGTGAAATATAGATGTTGGCCGATTCTTAGACCTACCCGATTTGCACACATAATTTCATACAAATTGGTCCAGCCCTTTCGGAGGAGTTTAGGAGCTAACATAGCAACACGAGAATTTTATATTAGTTATATGTATAATTTTATTATTAGATTGATGGACACTTTTATTTTTATATTCGCACCTTACTATAAAATAGCCTATCAATAATAAATATCCACAAGATCGATTGTACGACGTTAATAAGCAACAATCATTATCTACAAAACTATCAACTATAACTAAATCATTGTTATCTCTCCGATCGGAGGAAAGTCAACGGGATGCTTAACGACATCGTCTTTCACGTGTAATTTGAATACGTTGGCGAAGTACCTCGGATGCTGACGCGGTCCCGGCGGATTCGTGGAAGCGGCCAGACAAGGGGGCTCCCACGCCATAAATATCTACCAGGATAACATGACCTTCTGCGTCCATGCTCAAGAAATATAAGACTTTTTGTTTGTGTGCCTCGGTCTTAGACGACACTTTTCATTATGTTTGTTTATTTATTACGAATTAACGCGTGCGGGGCGAATAATTGTAATGAAATACAATTAGAGAGGATTTTTTGTCCTTCCTGAGGTTCAAAATAAGTTTCATCTTTATTTGTATTTAATAACGACGCTTTAGCTCTACGTGTATAAATTATAGAAAACAAGAACATTCATGTCAAGCATAAATTCTTTCTGATATAAATTGCGACATATGCGCAAATACGCGAGTGCTTAGAAAAGCTATGTAGGTATAATCTGATATAAAAAAAAAACTACATATTACATGTAAATAAAGGATAATACAGAACTTTAAAAAATTCTAAGTAATAGACAAAGAATTGAGTACTTATTGAAAAGATAGGTTTTCAATAGTTTAAACATAAACATATCTTATTACTCATTACATTTATATTGAATAGGAAGACGGAATGCGTTCTGATACATTCCTGAATTCAGGAAGGGGTAACACCTTCATTCAGGAATGTATCAGAAGTGTATTAAGCTCATATATGCCATTATTTTTACTCTTACTTAAGCTACAAGTATGTATTTCTGTTATAGTTTAATTCCTACTCATAAATCTAAAAAAACGGTAAATACCACTCTACAACAGAAACTTAAGCCTGAAATTTATAAACCATTTGCGTAATTGAATAAATTCATGTCGTCGTCCAGTAAATATTATTTTTATACTTTTTCCGTCTATCGTTTGTTAAAGTAGTAAGTATGTTTAATGTAAACCACGTTTTTAATACTTATAAATAGCATAACGTGACAGTGAAGTACTGTCACGTAAGACGCTGTTTGTAAGTCTATTTCCGTTGAGCTTGGAACCTACTTTTAGTATTTTTTTATTCACAGTAAGTGCAAGTTTTCAAGCTTTTGTTGTTAAAGCAATGGCATTTATAAAAACGGCATTGCCTGCGTCAGTACCTAAATAATTCTTACTTATTTTTATAGTTCTTCTTAGTAAAGCGAAAAAATAATTGTTATGTCTTCTTGGGCTAAGTGTAAGCTAATAATAGAGGTAAAGACGAGCTCGCTGCGCTTGGTCCGTAGATGGGTGACCATTTGTAAATACACCAAGACCGTGCCCTTGGCAAGTAGGTACGTTATTATGCTTAAACAAAAAATGTATGTATGGAGGGACAGCCCTCCGCAAATTAACAGGGTGCATTGAGCTCCTTACGTATAAACATAACTTGGTTATAAAAGGATGGAGTCAAGTAGGTACCTAGATAAAGGAAATGAGGCTAAAGACTTTCAGTACCGTTTATCTAACTAATTTCACCTACATAAGTATATAAAAAAATAGGTAAGGAAAAATCCCTTTGTCTATTGTAAGACCTGCCCTGCGCTATCGAATTTTATCAAGTAGAAAACATCTGAAGTCCAGTCATGCATGCTTGAAGGTTTATATGCTGTTGTTTCCTTCACAATTATATAAAACAGCAACCAGAATGCCATTACTCTGCACCATTAACTGGTCATTTTAATCTTCATAGAGCGATTTGATTTAAGATGCACTTCGTAATAAACTCAAACCACATAATTCATGCTTATAATAGTTATTATCTATACCATCACTGCCTTTCATCTATTTTAATTAAGGAAATTGTATATGAAATTCTGTACTTAAAAAGGCCACAATTGAAGACCCTTTCATATTTATTCTTGATAAAAGCACGTTTTTGTTAGTTAACGTAAACATTAACATACAATAAAAGAAATATCTAATTAAATTAAGTCGACATGCTTGAAAAATGTCCTTTTATAGTTAATTGGTGCTTTATAAGGGGCTGGGTACAGTCGGCGGTTGTCAACGCTTGCCACCTTGCCCGGTAAGGGCGCGCGCTCACGGTACCACCGCACGCGGCGGCCGGACGCGTCGCGCTGACATGACATTTACATACACTATCTTTTGACGCACCTTGTTACAGTACAGATAGAAAAACGATATGACATACGATCCTTGTATGAGAAGAATTTATTTGTGCTTTTTCTAAGAGAAGATATTATATGTTTTAGAAATCGTATGAAACAACTGTAATAATGACAAAATACGCAAATTCATTCTGAAATTGTCGTGAATCAATTTTAATGATATTTGTAAGGGACTACGTCTTAGGTATAACCAATCGATACCGAAAATGATTTTAAAATAAATCCGTAAAAAAATATAGAGGCATCTTGTAACAAACGAAAAGAAAATGTCAGTCGACTTGAGCCATCTAAACTGAATTCAGTGATTTCAGTTATAATATTTTTTACGCACATAATGAACCGAAATCAACGCGAAAAACGGCACGGGTACAGCTAGCATAATATTGAGGTCGCTTAAAGTGCAGACATTTCCAATAAACATAACCGTCTTCATATTCGTCGGTTATATTTTGATATTTTTTGCAGTCAGTACTAAGGGCGCGACTTTTTTTCGCGTCTTGTCCCAGTCCGGGCCGTCACTGCTAGCCTTAATGGCCGAGCTTGTCACACGCCGGGACCTTATTTACGGGACCCGATAACCATCGCCTGCCCAACCTGCTGTCTGCTGAGCCCCTGCTCAAAAAACATACCATTGTAAACTAAATAAGTATCATAGATATTTATTCTCACACTGATTCATCGTAAATTGTTTTTCGAGTGATATCTACTATACTTTTTTTAATAATTTATTTTAGTTTGTTGTTCCAATAAATGCGAACTGTCGGTATTTTTACCTTTAATCTTTGTCATCGTTGTCCTTGGTTTAATTGCCATATTAAACTTAACTTCATTAAAACAGCTATCCTGAAATTGAAATGTTATTAATTTCAAACACAAACTTCTAATGCCAAGGAATGATAAATAATTTGGACGCTATACTAATGTTGAATCACAACATATTGTCTTGAATACCCGTGTTTCCAATATCTCCTTAATTTGGTATCCTATTATGGCTAATGCTCTCTTACAATGGTATTACACAGTATAAATCATGCGTCCACGTGGCCGCTTCCCACCGAGCTTGCTACAGCTTCCCCGGTGCATGCTGCCCTGGTATCGTGACTACAAACCAT
The DNA here is from genome assembly GCA_950381575.1 of Plusia festucae. Lineage (NCBI taxonomy): Eukaryota > Metazoa > Arthropoda > Insecta > Lepidoptera > Noctuidae > Plusia > Plusia festucae. Next base: position 647,177 of record OX494442.1, read on the forward strand.
TACGCTGGGATATACCAGCTTCCCATCTAATAAATACTGTATTTTTGAATAGAAAAAAAAGGAGCATTCGTACTAATTGAGTTTTTGTTTTGTATGTTTGAATAATAAAAGTTTCTCCCACACTGTTTACTTTGGCACTACTTTGAATTTTCGTGTTGTCAATGTTATGTATGAACAGCAAGATCTAGCTTCTGTCTACTGTCAGTATTATATCAAACACCGTATTTAACTAAGGTAACAAATAAACTCTTTGCTTAGGCATTTAAAATACAACACGCACTGCCAACTAATACCTAGTAAGAATGGATCAGGATCACATTGGAAGGAAATCTTGTCTCTACATACGTATTATATACGGGTAGTATATAATATGTATGTAGAGACAAGACTGGGAAATAGTCGTGACTATGTTTGCGTATGAGATTCGAGGATGAGGAATCGTGTCATCTGTAGTGTTCACACGATTAGATGTAACGGGCGTGATCTATCTGAATCTAATTGTTTTGATCTCGCCTCGGCAATAATTTGAGCGGATCTCGAGTTGTTTGCGAGGGTGACTCTGTGATAACGTACGCATAATTTATGGAGATTTGATGACTTTAATGGCATTTCTCATCTCATGTAATAATTGTCATCTAAATAAATTATAATAAAGTTATACATACTTATAATGTTTTTTTTTCCGTCGCTATACGTATTTTAACAAAAAAGATTACAGTAGCTACAATAATTCAAACATTAAAAACAAGTTACATGTCGGGAACCTGATAACCTAAATATTGGCAATAAAAGTAATTAAAATTTCTCAATAAAATCCTAAGAGTTTTCAAACAATTGTCCCTTAAAACACAACAATACTCGTTTATTTACGTCATAACAGCTTTGTTCACTGTTCGATGTAAGAGGGGTGGTTGACAAATTGTGTTACAATTGAACTAGACATACCCCACCGCCCTCTACACGCTCTGCTGCCCTGGTACTATTATGGCTCCTTTATGGGGAATCTATGACGTAAACAAATGCGTGTATGACATGTGTATATTCTTTTTTACCGAGAATGTTTTTTTCGTTACTTTTCATTGATTCCAGAAAAGCCGTTGCGTTTATTCAAATTTTCATCAAAATCGTCTGCGTCACCTTCAGTTCCTTCTAGAACTTATGTACAGCATTTAGCATCATATTCTGTTGGTGTAATGTCGTGTTTTTCTAGTACTACTTTCGTTTACCCCATTTTAAATACAAAGCACTCGAATTTCCCAATCCATATGAATGGTGTGAATAAGTACGTTACGAGAGGGTGTTCTTTTGTATCATTGTGTTGTGATTAGTTCGGCTAGTGTCGAGGGGCGCTCTAGTGCTCTCTATACGAAAGTAATCACTGCAGGGACGATAGTGCAATGTTTGTTTGTTTATTGTATTCTGTAGTAACTGATTATTTGGCTTAAAGAGATTCAAATGATGAGATTACCTTTTTTTGGTATTTTTTAGTATCGTTATCTGCGTGTTTTGCCTAATATTTTTTATCATAAGAATAATTTGATTAGTATTTTAAATATCATTACGAAAACTTATAAAATAAAGGCTGAGGGCTTAGAATTTTCGGTGATAAAAAAATTAATATGAGTGAGTTATAGTGACAGATTTAATAATACTTCCAACTATTAAATAATTTGATTAAATAAACTTGAATGAACTAAACAAACCGAATCAGGCAACATTAAGGCCACATGTCGAGGTCCCATCCACACAATGGGCCCCTCTTCACCATAGGAATCAGAATAGTGCAGTGCGCCAATCCATCTCATATGCCAATTAGAGACCCCATGCGTGGTGCTAGCTCGCCGTCTGGGTGGTACTCGATCGAAGCTTTTAATGAATGCGCTTTTTACGGTCACAATAGGATGAAAGAAAAGTGGTTTGCTTGTTATTAAATTATTAATCATTATTATGATAAATGTGAATGTTAAAAAATATTTTCATGACCTCAACCTATCGAACAACTCATGAATTTTGAATTCATGAGTTGTTCGATAGGTAAAAATCACTGAAATTCTACATAATATGTTTGTAGAATTTCAGTGATTTTTGAATTCGTATTGAATTTGTATTGAAAGTTTGTTATTGCTTAACTTTTAAAAAGAAATGCCGGCGGAGAGTCTTTTAGGTAGGTACTTGAAGTAACTATAGTTATTAGCGCTGTATACATGTGTATATGATGACAACAGTGCATCCGACTAGATTTCCACGTAAAAACAACGATTGGCTCTCGACTATTTATTACTCCTCTAATTTTGGATTAATTTGAAAGATATTTCATATACTGAATGAGAAACTACCTACAGATTATGTTATATTTTCTCATAAATAGTTACCAAATTTATACTATACGTCTCTGAAAATTGTGATCGTAATGAGCATGTTTTGAAGGTCTAGTTCTTTTATATAAGTTTTTTGTGAATGAAGGCATAGAACTAGCTTATATCTATATTACTGCAAAAAAACATAGTTCTTCGTTCGTAAACCACAAAGAAAATTGTCGAGAGTTTGTACGGAAAAAAGGACACCCGCGTTTCCTCTTAAGGAAAAGGATTACTTAAGATGAAGTATAATTATGTACTATTGACTATTCGGATGCTCCAAAAGACTCAGTTTAGTAATTTACACGTCAAAAGCAGCTAGGAACCATATTAAATTGAGATGAGGGCAGATGATGAAAAGCTTGGATCCAACTTCTTATGTTTCTTGCAATTTTTTATTTATTCAGCACTGAATAAAGAACAAGTGCTACTTCTTCTGCCCAGCCGATAAGGCTAGACTAAGCTATGTTGGGGTCGGCTTCCAGTCTTACCGGATTTAACTGAATACCGTATTTTACATGGAGCGATTGCCGCCACAACCCATTTTGCTGGGTAATACAGTATTTCATAGTAAAGACTGGTTGTCAGAATTGTAATGACTTAACGACTGTCAAAGAAGATCACCGTATGACAGTCGGGACCAACGGCTAACCAGCTCTCCGAGGCATGGAGGGGTCTCGATGAGTTTACAAATGGTCACCCATCCACGGAAAACCTTTAATATCGGTCAAACCTTACGGCTTACACTTAGCCTCGATCCTCAAATTAAAAACAAGTGCTATACTGTCTATTCCATAAATCGTTTCAAAAGCCCTGTACATAATACAGAAGTTGAGGTGCAACGACATTATTTAAATCGACCGTTTGAGAGACATTAACACAATATAGCCGACGTCCTCACACATGATTTACACAATTATTGTACGTATAAATTAAAACTAACGAACTTTTTACGATGCGACGTGTTCTCACGTTTACGATGTAGTTTCGACGAAGCGCGACTGATTTTGTTTGCCAGCGCCATCTCTCGGATGTTTACGACTATAGATGTCTAACGTTTATGTCTCAATGTAAAACGAGCGTTTCAATTTAAGATTGTGTGTAGGACAGGTTTAAGTGTGTTGTTCAGAATTATATTCAGTATTCATGACCATATCCTCAATATATATTTTTCTAACTTTCAAGCTGTAAGTTACGTTGTTCTAGTGATTATTTGCATAGAAACTTATGAAATTCATCTCAGTTTCTATACAATAGTGTCTCTAAGTAAAAAAACCTAGTTGAAAGAGACAATAAAGAGACAGAAAAATATGTGGTTTAAATTAGTTTATACTTAGTTTATATTTTTTTAACAATACGTTTAGTCCCCTCTGCGGTTTCCTTCTCTATACGAGAAAAAGCCTGTTCCCAGCAATGGGACATTTACAGGCCGGTATTGTATATTTTAATAGTCAAAGCTAAGTCTCTGTAGAGGTACACTTACGAGTGAAATTCCCCTCACATTCTGATCTCCTAGTAGCCGAATACTAACCAATACATTCTTTGGTTTCAGGTCTTGAAGTACTGCGAGCACCTACACGGCAAATGGTACTTCAGCGAGATCCGCGCCATCTTCTCGCGCCGCTACCTGCTGCAGAATGTCGCCATCGAAATGTTCCTCGCAAGCAGAAGTGAGTATTTTTAATTAATTATTTATTTTCACAACCCTTGCATAATTATGGCTACCAATAGTAAAAATCAGATATAGGACACTTGTTATGTCGCTTCAGGGGGGTAATTCTCTAAGTCCAAACAAAACATAACGTGGCATAATACATAATATATGATATATGTATAGTTCAAAAATCCCGGTTCTCCAAATCTTTTTTGTGTTCTGATAGTCACCGGGTAGTGTCAATAAGGCTATTTAACAGGTTTATTTACTTAAAAGTACCTATAGTAAGACGAAAGATATAACGCCTCTCTCAACCCTACACGTAACATCACAATAACCACTTGGACTTTCTTAATAAGGCCCCAGGTGACCTGTCATCCTCCACCAATGAGAGAAAAGTTACAAGTCTGTGATTAGCGAGGCTAACTAGCGGAGTTTAGCTAGCTGTTGTATGAAACCCGTATTTTTATATTATGTTAGTACCCGACTATTTTTTTACCTGCTCAAGAACCCCTGTCAATATTATTTTAGCAATTACACATAATCGAAACTACGAAAAGGGCACTGTGAAGTATTGAAGTGGGAAATAATTGTCATTTATGTCTTTAGGCATTACCTGCAAACTAAGTTTTTTACCGTATCTAAATTTAAAGCCCTTTACTTTGATTTAGCCAAACTAAGAGTATTATTTAGATGATGTGTCATAATTAAGAACTCTTACTATACATCTTATTAGGTAGATATGTATTCGAGTTAGCGATGAGCCCTCTCTCCTAACTTTTTTCTCTTTACCAATATTTTAAATGAATCGCAATGTCTGGTCCTTAATCTTAAAGTTTTATTAGTTACGCTAGCGTCTCCTTCATTACCTCTGATCGCCGGTTATTTAAGCATATCTAGCGCTCATACAATTAAAATATAAGGTATTGTTGACTATGTTTCAGCGTCAATATTTTTCGCGTTCCCTGACCAAGCCACCGTGAAGAAGGTTATCAAAGCACTCCCGAGGGTCGGGGTCGGGATCAAGTATGGCATACCGCAATCTAGGTAAGTCATAGTAAATAATCTAGAGAATTATTTAAAAAGGAAATAATATTCCAGTAAGTTCAGCGAGAGAAGAATCCAAAGGACTCGACAACCAAGCATATTATGACAGAAGTGCGTGCAAATGGGAGTGGGAGGCATTTACCCTGCACTTGGGCAATATGATCTTTGATCAAACTAACTGCGCCCTGCGGGTTTACCCGCGGTTTGTCACATAACTTATGTTTTTCGGTATTAAAAATCCTATAAATTAATGCAGGCTGAATGTAGCTGACACAGCTACATTTATTAATACATACCCAATTTTATCAACATTTGTCGAGCCATTTGAGTGATAGGAGGTAAAAATATTTCATTAATTTACTTTATGCAATGTGCTGCCATCTTGGTAACGTTTAGCGAACTAAAAGGCTCCGACGCGAAACGTCTATGATTGCTTACGATTGAAACGAACAGATGGCGCTACAAGTAACGTTTACTAGATGTTTGATTTTAATGTTGCTTATTGATTGTCCTAAAAACTAATTAGGCAATTAAATAATTTTGGGGTGACACAATATATCTGATCGACTCGTCTAAATGAAAATACAATCTCAATTTGTAAATTATTTACAAAGACAACGGATTTTTTTTAATAACCGGCAGGACTCGAACCCACGACTGCTGGTTCAACGGACCAGTTGGTTTGCCTTCTTCCTATCTGTTTGTAGTTATTTACATGTTATCGCGATAATGCGTAATAAATAAATAACAACAATCTCAATTTGTTATTTTGTATACTTAATAAGTAGCTTAGCAATTAATTATTCTATTGCACAAACAACAGTATTTTCCTATTGTTTGATGCAAAATTTTGTTTTTAGTTTATTAGAATTGTAAGTACTAAGATTTATTAATAATGTAGTATATACATAAAAAGGATCTAGTGTATCAAAACACCTATTCTGAAGAAAGATGCTATTATTTGAACGTTGACCTCAATTATCGTTAAGTATCTTATCACAAATTAATTCAACAGAGCGACAGAAATGAAACAAACATTGTAAATAACTCACTCCTTTATTCTCACGTCCATCACAGTTTATCTTTCATATTTAAGGTCACCCATCTGTTTATTATATTTATTAAATTCATGCACCCTGTATACTGTTCACACTTTAAATATTTTAAGGTACAGCTATTCTACCTACGAGGAATAAATAGTAATGCATATTGCAGTTATAACAAACCTTATATTTATTTATCTACTTGTATGGTATAAAAATTGTAGTTTATAAATCACATCAGTGCCTTGTTATGTTACACCAATTTGTACTTAAAACTAGGCAAACCTTTATAGTTATGTCGTCACCTTTACATAAACCTATCACTAATGGAATGTAACATCATCGAAACGTTAAAAAATCTTCCTTAATAATACTGATCACAAAACTTCACAAACAATTAAAATAATATTAAAAATAGTTAACTATACAATTCATTGGTAGCTAATTCTTTAATAATTACAAGTACATACTAAGCTATGGAGATGATCCGAGTGGGTCCAGGTCTCCTTGCATTTGTGTCGTCTAGTTCTTGTCCAGGGAGACGGCGGCGCCGGCGCTGTGTCGCCGCTGCACCGGCTTGCCGTCTATGGCGCAAGGCTTCTCCTTCGTGTACCCTGCTTCAGGGTCGTAGTATTTCTTTTCCTCATCAAACTGCTTCATGATTTCAGTCAAAGTTTTTCCTTTTGTTTCTGGAAGGAAAAAGTAACAATAGGCCGCTCCCAGGAGCGCACACCCTCCAAAGAGGTACAATGTACCGTTGCTAGTTACCAAGTTTTCTAACTGAGGGTAAGTCTTAATGTTAAAGAAGATGAGCACGTAAGCACAACACGATGTGGCGCCCGACATCACTCCTCTGATGTCCTGCGGGTAGAGCTCTCCAGACATGATCCAAGGGAGCTGCAGGAAGCCCACCATACTGAATGACACGTGCAGTAACACACAGGCTAGCTTCACCAGTGGAGGTCCGTTTAACGAATCACATACTGCAGCGCCCAGCATCGCAACACCGAGCAACAGCCCTGACGTGGCTGCTAACGTTTTTCTTCTAAAGCTGTTAATAAGACACGCCCCTACAGCACCCATAAATACTCTAACTCCACCCACTATAATAGATGCCGTGAACTCGTTGACACTGGTCCCCACAGACTTGAAGAAATCCACGGCGTAATACAAAATAACGTAAATGCCGGACATTTCTTGGAATATAAAGAAGATGATGAGGAGAGCGAAAGGCTTGACGACGCTTCGTCGTTTGAAAAGGCTCATTTTCTGTGAGAAGGTCATTGTCTCTCCAACTTTCCTGTCCTTGGTAAACTCCATGAGTTCCTGTTGAGCTGTGCTGTTGTTTTGCCGGAGCCAGAACATGGCGTTGTAAGCTTCTTTCATTTGTCCTTTTGAGGCAAGCCAGAGAGGTGACTCAGGCACGAAGTACATTAGGAAAGGTGTTAAGAGTGACACACCCGCGCAAATAGCCGCTACTTTTCTCCAATGAATGAAAGCTCCCAGTGAGTAAACGATGAAGATTCCTGTAGAAACCAGGCCGGGTCCTAACGCACTCAGCACGCCTCGCTTCTCCGGTGTTGTGATCTCCGCCACGTATATGTAGGAAACCGTTGACATACCTGCAATCGAAACAATTTAAAAAATGAGATACGGTTCTCAAACTGTGCACACTTGTAACGGTAAATGTTTGTTTGGTTTTCAATTTATTAGTCATCGTCACTACATTTGGATGTTTTTTCAAATCGACATGTATTATCTTAGATTACTCTTCAGTGATCTGTCTAACCCTGATAAGATTTGGAAGTTTTTTCTTTTTTCTCTCATAACAGTATATTTTCTTACCGATAGTAAATCCAGTAATGAATCTTCCTATACAGAGGAAGATGTAGGTCTCGGAGAAAGCGATGACGAGCCAGCCCACCAAGTTGGGTAGTACGATGGACTGCAGCAGGAGTCGTCTTCCCACTGCATCCACCATCATACCACCCAGAAGGGCACCGATAGGGTTTGATATGACGCCTAAACTTGCTGAAAGAAAGAACATAATCTTTGATATATATATTTTTTTTATAAACTACGAGGTACCTGGTGTTTTAGCAACAACTTGCTAACAAACTTAAATAATCCTTCTCATCCCTAAACCCCTTAAGTTAAGGGTCTAGTAAGTTTCCCATATCTCGTCATCCCCCGCCTTAAACGGATCATGATCATAACTTCCGTACCCAAGCATTGTGCGTGCTCCGCAATAAGGTCTCAAGCTTATGGTCGGTAACCCTCCTCGTGTCACTTATCTCCTAGTACAAATGATGTGTTCCACTGTGTGCACTGCCTATCTCGTTTGCTCATACGTTGATGTCGAGAGCAAATATTTATTCTGCGATGTCAACAAAATGTATTGTTTTATTGCTATTCGTGTAAATATCGTAAGTCTTCTGTATTTGTGATATTGTTGCAGACTCGATTTTATTAATTCATTGTTTGATCATAAGGTTTTTTTCGGAATAGATTCACATGAGATAAATTAATGATTGCTTTAAATTGTATATATGTATGTATAAGTAAATGTTTTCCACAATTTGTTGTAGATACTATGAAGACATTGGATGGATCAAATCACTTTCATTGGAACGTGTTCTTATGACAAAGCATTATTTTTAGCGTGGCCATTGAGCTGAACTCACGTGTTGCGGGGTGCCTTGGCATCGTCCACCGATCCCAAAATAAAACGTAAACATTGCTATTCGCACGTACCATTCAGCTCGGCTTTGGCCTATGATTTCGCTTTCTTTTTGTACACAATGTTTTAGCAAAAATAATAAAGATGCCAGAAAGAAGTAAGACGTCATTACATATTTTTGTGAATAGAAAAATATCGAACTTTAAAACCATCAATCAGCAAATGTACCTCTAATAAGCGTCACTCATTTATTACATTTAAAATAATAAGTGTATAAAGAGAGCCTAATTTATAAATATATAAATAAAATGGTCTTACCGATCCATGAGCTCTGTTCAAAGGATATCGTAGGATGTTCATGAGTGTACTGGGGCAGCAGAACTGCTGAGAACCCCTGGCAGAAGCCCACCGAGATGTTGATGGACTGCGCGGCGAGAGCCGCCAGCACCTGAAAATTATAATCTCCTGGTAGAATTAAAGACAATAACTAACTGAGTGTTTATCCAACAAGATAATCAATTAAATTTCATTAAGTATGTTTAAAGACAGACGTCATATCCTAATGCTGAAAAAAGATGGCTATCTCTCTCTTACATTATGTAGTTACCTGCTACATTCTTAGTTTTATAATCAAAATGCACTTTGTTGCTTTAAGGCAGCTTAATTACAAGTTAAGTTGCAAGTCACAGCCGCAGTAACCGCTATATTTAACTATGTCACTTATCACTGTTAGACTTATCATTACATGGTAATACTTGTGGTAATAGTATCGAATTAAAACCTTACTCATAACGTACAGTTAACGTGTGCACAGCCGTGAAATAACACTAATAATGTGTTTTTGTTGTCATCGTATTGACGATGATTAATTAATGAGTTTAAAATATGTGAAATTTATAATAATGTCCTCGAAAGGTCATCGACGTTGGGTTCGTCGTTCGTTCGAATATCGGACATAGTAATATTAATAGTCGTCGAGGCCTATTGACTCTAAATAGCTAACAAGCTTGTAGGCATCCCGCCGATAGTTATTGGCATAGGGACAGCTATGATGGCGCATTATGCATAAGTTCTACGGATAACGACATCAAAGTTTACTTGCTCGATGGCATTCTAGTGAGGTAAGTACCCTTAGGTACAATCTTCTTAACAAACCTCAAATGTGTAAATATTGAATCTTTAATATTTGCGAATTATTGAAATAAAGTAGCTGTTAGTGTTTATGAGAAAACAAGATGTTTTAGATGTACTTAGCGATTTTTATTCGTTGCCAAACGATAGTGACGAGCCGTGGACTGTAATTGTCAACACCGATGCTTATCTGAAAACGTGCGAAGCAAGGAAAATTACACCAGCGTAGCGGACACGTGCCTAACCAGTTGCCGTATGTGCTGGCTCATCTCAGGTAGTCCATTACATTAATTAATTAACAATTGTCAACCAATCTTCGCACTCGTCACACAATAATGTGCGTCCAGACTTTTCTTATTGTTTGACGTCTTGTTTTTACAGCGACCAATTAGGTGATCTAGGTAATGACAAATTAATACCTGTCATTATTTAGTTCCTTTGTGAAAATTAATGTCATTAGATTACAGTTACTTAATGTTATGAAATCATTTTGTGTTATTACACGTGTAGGTATGAATGATTGGAAAATAAAGTCGTAACGTAATAATCACAACTACAATTGCCAATGAGACTGTTTACTCTTTTAATAGCCGGCCTTATTATAATAACTAATGACAAGATGTATTGCTTTGAATGTAGCTTCTCTCCAGCAGTTTAATATTCACTTAGTCGATCTCTCAACCCGCCACTTACAGGAATACCCAGTTCATAATCATCGTTCCCTAATAGTTCAAATTGCACAATTTTCTTTTTTGTTTTATATTTTTCGCAACAAAATGGTGGTCAGTTTTTGTTTCGTGCAAAACGTCAAAGCACATTACAATGACTTGACATGCGTGTAAGTGGTCCATAAATGGCAGTCAACTAGCGGAACAGTATTACAAGCGAATGGTTCTTATGATTGTGATAACGACGATTATCTGTATGTGGACGGACCCTAATTATGATGCGAATAACGCGAAATAACGAAATATGCGGCAATTGTTTTGATTCGCGATATTATTGTTATTAAACATGAGGACGGCGTGTTCTGGACTAATAAAAGATAATAAGAAGACAGCAAAAAAAAATGGACTTGATATAAATAATATTAAAACATGAAAATAATTCTTAACCTAATTTTCAATCTGAAAAAATAATTCTGTTTTGTCAACTGTACTGACTACTTAGTTGTGTGAGGTAGATAGGTATATGAGACTGAAAATTACATTCAGGACTATTCTAAATCTGTAAAACATACTTACAGTGAGAGAGACGCCGATAGAATCGAAATACTTGTCGATATCTGAGTACATTCCCACCAGCTGTATACTACGAAATGCTGTGTGTGTACTGGCCGCTGCGGGCGACGCACATACATTTATATTATTTACGCCCAACTACCATGAATAAGAATCAATATGGAAATGCCAACAACAAAATAATAATGTCAACTAAATAATAATCATTATTACAAAAAAAGAATAAAACGTAGAGTCCAGTCAATTTTGCATAAATAGCTAAAGTTAAGTTTCTTCCTTATATATGTTCAGTTAGCGTCTACACAATTTTAAAATAATATTTTTGTGTTCATGACTAAAAAATATAATCTTTAGAGCGATCGACTGCCGATTCATATCAAATTCAACCTAATTCACATTCCTTTTTTTGTATGATGATTATAAATTGTGTGTAACATATTCAGGTCTTATTTATCAACAAAAGTAATATAGTCTCTTCCAGTAATTATAGCTCAATATCAGTCACATTAGGTCTTGGAGTGAATGTAAGGCCATTTAGGCCGGCTTTACCTACCTTTTAACATTTTCCCGACTTACCTAGCGTTATAGAGTTTATTCTAGAAACTCAATTTCCTCGAAGTTAGTTTGTTTAAAAGTAGAGTTTGAGTTTACTTAATAATATAATGTAAGAGTGTACTATTCATATACGCTTACATTGATACATATAAAATAAATATTTAAGGAATGTACTTGTAGTCCAATTCCATGGTTCGAGTAAAAGGCGCGTATAACATGGGATGGGTGTGAAACAACAGTATTCCGAAGGAAAATAGAGTGTACCCGCATATAGGCAACCTTGACCGTGCCTATACTGCGTCGCCTTCACTCCGAGCCCTAGTTGCACTTCTTAGAAGCTTACATGAACAGAATTCTAGGTTCACACATGTTTATTTACTTTTCTACATAATGACAACTTATGATTGATTATTAATTGTCGAATCTTTGACAGACTCGACAAAAAATCATAACATAATATTATTATTTTGACAAAAAGTTTTTATTTCGGTACCATTCGAACTCCATAAACACTAATTAGGGTTATGCCACATTAAAATTAAAAGGCTTTGATTGATCTGACTTTCACGATATTTACAACTGAATTAAATAGGTATAATAAAGGGGAAAATTATTTCATTAATAATAAATGCATCATAAATTATCTTGTACAAAAAGTTGAGTATTTTAGTAATCCAATTCCGTAATTTGAGTACCAGGCGCGTATCGCAAAGGAAGGATGTGAACGTACGGAACGAACAGTATCCCGATCGAATGTATAGTGTCCCCGCATGTAGGCAACCTTGACCGTGCCGATAATGCGTCGCCTTAACTCGGAGCTCGATTTGAACTTCTTGGAACCTTATGTTTGCCTGGTACTTGTGAACTAATTGTGAGCTTTTATTGATCGCAGCTTCAAAGCTGTCGTTTGATTCCTAAATGTTAGGTAATTATTGAAGAAAATTTAATTTTCTTTTTTAACGTTTTTGAACAAATATTTTTTTTTGCTCTGATAATTTAAACCTCCTAGTCGTGGCATTAGTCCAAAAATATAATATTTTAGCAGTAGTTATTTGCGTACAGGTCAGCGACATAAATGTCCTATACTACATTGTTCTTTATATGTTTTCCTACGCTCTTCAAAAAAGCTCTTAAATATTAATCAATACAATTATATTTATAACTTTTTGCAGTGTATGAATAATGAATTAGCAAAAAGGTGTGGCTTGAACTGGTGATCTAGAACCATCTGATAATATTCGAAACAGGTGTTATATTTCTAAATACCTACTTACTTGTAAAGAAATAAAATCGTTGATGTAGAATATTCAACACGTACTAAAAATAAAATACTTTATTCTCTTTACGTTTTGAATCAGCTTATTTCATAATCACGTGCAAGAGAATGAAAAATACAAAAGTATAAAATTACATATTAAACAGCTATGGTTGGCCATCATAAAAGCAATCGACCTGTGCCATTGTATTATTTCTTATTTAGAAAATGTAATGATTATTCCTTCATTAGCATATAATATTTTTTAATATAATATATGCAATAACATCGATCTAATCACCGCTATCGACGCCACATTTCTAAGAGTAAAGTGTAACTATTTTTCACGATGACCCCATAAATAATGCGATTTGCTTTTTACATTACACACCATATTAACTTTTTTATTGATTAATAGTTTTCAAAATAGTTATTGATGTAACACTTGTTTTTATTTTTGTTAGTTACTTACACCTAAACTCATCTGACTGTCACATGAGCAAACTGACTGCTGACTGTAGATGAAATTATTTTTATATGTACGCATATTACGAGTTATCGACTATTTTCTTTCCTAATCGTTACAATGACTTGGGTAGTTTACACGTCGCTTCTGTAAATATTGCGCAAGGTTAAAAATAAGAGTTATTATCGAATCAATGGTTGTAGGTTAGCTTTCATTTACTCTATTAGTTTTACTTCATATAATATTAAAAATGAATCAATAACGAATCGCCCTCACAACCGCTAGTAACCAAACGTCAGTTACCAACTGACAGTTACTTGGGCAACGAGTCGTATGTTGAAGGAATTGTTTTGGATGATGCCTCGTTTTCATTTTAACTGTTTGTAATAGAAACAATTCGTTTTTGGAATTTAGGAACCGGCCTAAGTAAATAGAATGATCCCTATCTATTTGTGTTTTAATTTACTTTGGTACTATTTGTGTTATCATTTTCAATAACAAAGACTAATTCTTTACGTCTTCATGAGACATTATAGCGGACCACTAAATAAGTAAAACATCTCGCCTTACGTAAAATTTTATATAAAAGTTAATGTTGGACCTATATGACAAGGGTTTTACAAATTACACGGAAAACCGACTTGATAAAAGAAATAAATATTGTCATGGAAGTAGTTTGACCAATCTCATTTCCGCTGAGGTTTTTAACTTTGACATTTGTAACAATCGAAACGTTTTCTTGAATTTATAACATTTGCAAACATAGCCTGCACAACTCGTGTGTTCTCGATGCGAAATTATCTTGAACCGTGTCTTGTTGCAGTACTGTACCATTTCCTTCCTCTTCCGCGCCGTCAATTAAGTAATAAACAGGATTAATCACCTTGGTTCAATATTTACCTTCGTTAACGTATGTTTTCCTACACTTTGTAGTGGTTGCTCAATGGTGAACCAGTGGGTACTACTAACTGTGCAATATCACCCGTCAAAAGTACAATAGGCGCTTGTTTAAAAATTTACTCTTCGTATTTTTAACACTTTTTGAGGCGAATTTATCATCATCTCGTATGTACACGAACACTTTCATACATTGGGCCTAACTTCCTAAACTATCAAGGAATGCAATACATTAATATTGTGTAGTTTATGCATGGTACAGTATGGCCGATGTAGCTTGGTGACTCTGAAAAGAGCTAAGAGACAGTGCGTAAGATGCAAGTACAGATAAACGGTTTGTTAGAAAGAGGCGGAAATATCTTGTATCTCTTTTTGGATTCGCCAAGATGCATCGGCGCAAGTATAGGTTCTTAGTATGATCATTAACTGTCATCAGAAGGTTTGAAACGTTGACCCAACTCTGATCGACTTAAAACAAAAAGTCTAACAACTTCTAAGGTAAAATTTACAGCGTATTTTTTTAGCGTTCGTGTAATTTTAAAATATAAAAATATGCATAACTCTTGCAATTTGAACCAAATTAGTTTAACGTGACTTTTTAAAGAACAATAGAGTACAACAATTATTAGAGTACACGGCATGACTAGTTAAATAGGTGCTTAATGATCGTGTAATTCGGTGCTCCTGTCATTGTCGACGGTCATTTGTAGCGGCCCGCGGTATTGAACTTGAACGGACGTCTGACCGCCTGCGTCTGCGCAACTCAATGCCGAACTCTTATGTAACGCTTTTTGGTCTGTGTTAATATGATGTTTTTGGTGTTTTAATTACATGTTTAATAATATATGCACGGATTCCATTTTTTGTTGTTTAGTTCCTATATTGTGGTTACAATGCGTTAAGTTTTACTCCCAGATCAGATAAAACTTGACGACTTATGCAATGTTGCCGACATTAATTTCGCAACATCTTGGGCCAATTATTATAACAGTTTTTTCTTAAATACCTTTATATTCTTCTACACGAGAAGAAGAGAAAGACAAATATAATTAAAAGTTTAAATTTTATAGCTGTAGAATGCCTATTGAGACACAGTTGGTGTATAGAATACATCTTATTTTTTGCTGCTTAATTAACCAACCACTTTGCAGTTACGTTTATGTATTTAAAAACTAAGAAAAAATTATAAACAGATCTGCACGTTCAATCCAATGTCGAATGAGTACAAATCAATTAGATCATTATGTAACAGCAATAGTCCAACAGGTTTGTCTGAACTTTTCGAGGATCAAGGTCTTGCATGGACAAATGACAAGTGTGTAGAAAAAATGTCGTCAGCATAAAAACACTATGTCATTTCAATCGTTAATACATACACTAGTTTTTGCTCGTGACTCCTCCCGCGTGGGCGTCGGCTATCGCAGAAATTGGTGTGTGTCCTGCCTCAATAAGTGGATCCTCTAAAAAAGATTGGTTCAAATCGGACCAGTTGTTTCTGAGATCAGCGCGTTTAACTAAACAAACTCTTCAGCTTTAAAATATTAGTATAGATTGTAGGGGGTTGCAAGTAAGTTGGTGTTCAACAATATTTTTTATGTCTTAGTAGGAATGCATAACAACAAAAACATGTGTTTTTCTTTATCACCTAAACGACTGAAGATTGAGTTGTTTGTTTTAGACAAACAACAAGAAAAACAGAATATCTGTCTTGTTTTTTATCGTGAATGTATTGTATAATGACACTTTGTAGTTTTCCATCTTTCACTGAAATTTTCTTTTCGGATTTCTTAAATATTATTTTTACCAAAACATAAGAATTGTTTTAGATCATTTATTTTGTAATATTACTGTAAGTAACATTAGCATTGGTATGTGTTCGTATTTGTTTCTAAATCTATACTTGAATACTAGGTAATCCAAAACGATTTATAGTACGGGAAGTCATAAAATTAGATCGGTCTCGAAAATATTTATTTTTGTTTTAATACTCAAAAATTAATTAGTCAGGTATGAAGATTTGATTATATCTAGATCTTGTTCAAAACTGGTATTTCAAAAATAAGTATCGTGCGAGTCTCGTGAGCTGCCATAATATTGATATTCTATCGCTACGTCACTCAGGTCGGTGATGTAACGTTCAGATCATATTAATAGACTGTTTCTCTTTCATGCCTTCCTGGTACTCCTATCCGAAATTGATCTCACTTAATCTCGCGAAACTTAACTTGAAAGTTTATTAAAGTTATTTTTATAAGTTCCGGTCGGATTTCCGTAACAGTATTTAATGTAATAATTATGATTTTGACCCATTTTGTTAAAATTTACCATATTTTAAATATTAAATCGCGTAGTCAATTATCGTTGAACCTTATTTTTATACAAATAATGGCATGGTATATTTCCTCAATCATGTAGAATATTAATAAAATTATAAAAATATTCGTGCAGCTTTTCTATATATGAAAGGCTATCAGCGTGTTATGTGGCCCTAGTAAGCAACCTCCTGCCACCAGTATAATTAGTGATATTGAGACAAATGCCGATTGGTACTGTTATCACAGCTGGGAAAATGCATTAGTAATTTGCAACTTACGATAAATAAACTGAACTATGATTGATATCTTATTTCCCATTTAGAAATTAAAAAAAAGTTAAAATCGCCAATTTTTTGTTATTAATAGAATTGTATTCGTTTTCATCGCATCATTTTTACTTCAGGCAATATGTTTGTTTATCATGACTTGTCTTTCCACGTCCTTTAGCATTGTACAATCGCTTTAATGTATAATTAAGTTAATGTCACTTAACGTCGAACGTAAAAATTAGCAAACGGTAAAGTGAAATCGTACGGAATTACGAGTGTCGGTGGGCGTTTGAATTATTTAATTGCCTTTTACGATTGTTCTTGCGACATCGAATCGCTATTTTATTGCTAAATTCTGTGTTTTCAAATATATTTGCTTCACCTTGCCCTTGACATGGACTGAAACGAAACTAGAACATAATTTGAAAGGATATCGAGATGCGGCGGATATCGCGACTCGATACTTTCATATCGAGACCTTAACCCTGGGGAGAAGGACGATACCTTAACAAAAGGAACTGCTTTACTGTATCGATAAACATATGATGTAGATAATGTTAATTGTAAGCTATAGACGTTTAATTGACAGCTATGCGGGATCCGTTACGATCCGATAATACGCGCGGTATGTTCAGCTATGATATTCCGAGAAAATAACATAATTGTGTTACTTATAATGTAATTAATATTTCTTTATCGTATTAAATTCTGATGAGCTTCGGAAATAAAAATATACAATAATTTATTTACGGCATTATGTACTTGATACATTTCGTCCGGGAAATGCACCTTTTATAACTAGATAGCAAAAACTTATGTAAATGGAAATAAAACTGATTCTAAGAGACATTCTTTCTTTTGAAAACCCAACGTCAAAGACTATCACGAAAATGTTCCAAACTCGTATAAATTTATCTTGAAAGGTAGCTTTTTACATATTACTCGACAGGCCCACTTGTAATTGTTTTTTGGCGGTAAAAAAGATTCACCAAGTAGCGTGTTTTTAATAAAAATCATAAAGTTATTTTATATCATACCATGTAGAGGTCGCCATAGCGGCACACCTTCCAGAAGCCTTTGATGCTCGTGAACATGTTGCGCGCGCGCCGGTCGCCCCAGCAAGCCGCGCCCGCACCCGCCGCCGCGCGCGCCGACCGAGCGCCTCTGAAAATAACAAAACACGTTAATAATCTTCACACTGAAAAATATACAGGCTGTTTTTAATGCTGGATTCTTTCATTTTTAAAAGGAAGTCAATACGGGAACAAATGCGGAAAATTTACACCTAGCATTTTTATGGCATCAATCGAAAGGGACATTCGTAAGAATTAAATCTTTCTAAAAACATGGCAATATCAATAGTAAAATAATAAATAAAGTATCTTTTAATCGTCCCAACAAATTATAAACGTTAAAACTTTATCTGTAGGTACATACCGTAATATAATTCTAAAAAACTGCATTTGTAAGTAGTTTTATTTAAATTCAATTGTTTAAACTTAGTTTTCCGCACATTATTGGAACAAAACCTACAAATAAATTATTCGTTTTCATGACTTTTTTAAGATCCACTTTATTTATTAAAATTCATATCTAGTCGATTCTTAAGTAAACTCACTGTTCTTAGCGCCCTCTAAATTAGATTAATGATATATTTTGTTCAACGATTGTATCTAAGTGAGGTATTGTGTGAAAAATACATTAATTTTACCAGCATAATTGGTTTCGTCGTTTCTAAGTAAAAAACAAAAATATTTTATATGGCGACTCAAAAATGTTAGTCAGCTTAATATCATGAAACTTATTCGTTGAACATACTACGCATTTACCTTATTTCCCGAAATATATAAGTTCATAATTGCAAATGCAATATGCGTCTGCATCGCCCGGCGTACATACTAACTACCGCGTCATACAGGGAAATAACATCTTTGTTCTAAATAAATTACATTTCGAACTAAATATTATTCGAAACTACACATAACAAAACACATACTTGTATTTGTTCTTCACTTCAATAACCTTACAATCACGTAAATGATAAAGTAATTTGCATTCATACTACGAGCTCATGCAAATAAATGCAGCGCACTAAAAACATGAACTTTAATAATATGCTTACCCCATTGTTAATTAGTTGTGTACACGCACTGAATCTACTCAATCACATTTCAGTCTACTATATTTAGCCACAAACCTCCGAAACACAAAGAAATCAGTATCAAAATACAGACATGACTGGCGGCGTTACAGAAAGTGTTCTTATTATAGTATTCTTTTAGATAAGAGTGCAGGGTGAGAGCGAGTCTACGCGAATGTCAATACTTCCTATCGTAATAAAGCTGATTATGTCACAAGTACTTGTATCTGCATAACACCTCGACGTGAGGCGTCATTTATAAACTATTGAAGTATCAATCACACTCGATCGGTGAGAGATCGTCGGAGATATGTTTTCCTTTTTATCGGTCACAGATGTTACGATACAGTCTTGAGAGAGCGCCGGTGTCGAGATCAAAATACGTAAATGTTACTAAATTTGATATTTTATGTATCATAACTCAGATCTTGTATGTTCCAATACATCATCTGGTCTATAATTCATCATTACTTTTATCTAGACAAGTAAAGTGCAGCCGTTCTTTGACGTAAATGTTAGGTAAAGAAATAAACCTAACACAAAGATCTCAGACATCGAAATGATATTGATCATCGTATTCGACATTGAATTAATTACACCGACTGTTAATAAATAATGTTTACAATATATTTTCAATTGACCTTTGTTTCATAGAATCGTCTCAGAGTTGATTCAAGTGAGAGGCACTTAACTTGTAAACAATTATAATTATTGTACCAGATTTCTACTGAAAGTCACACTTGAATTCCAAATTATATGACAATGTTATTAGTTATAGAACTCCATTTAAATCCTTATCATATCTCATTGTTCGAAACAATTGCTTGCTAGCATGTGCTGAATGATAGAAAAATAATGTATGTATGTTATCTGTCTGATGTTATGAAGTTAAATAAATGACGTTAAGATTGACTGCCTGCTCTATACGTATACGAACTATACGTAGGCATCCAAGATATGATCTTTGACTTTATGTAGTAGCAATTTATCAGCACTTATAAACTGATATTTGTATTTGCCGACAATAATAAAAATACATAATATTTTCACTGTGCCATGTTTATAGTATCAAGGAATATATACGATGGCTAACGGTTGTTTCCATATAATATTTTCCATATATATACATCCATTGACTGATAATTTCTGTTGACATATAATTAGAATATTAGAAATGTAGTATTAAAGCTTTAATTACGTAATTCTTGAATGACATTCTGTTTACTACTTTTAAACTAAGTATTATGACGTGAGCATGCATGTGGATAGACACACAAGATGTCCGCGTGCTTATCTAGTTAAAAAGGGTTTGAAAGGGACTAACATAAAATAATAATGCAAAGAAATATTAATTATTTCTACTTGAAAATAATCGGCGGTATCCTTGTGCCTCGTTCATTGGACTTGCGTTCCTGTAGTTGCAGGTTTAAAACCGACCCATTGCACTACCGACATGAACCCACTCGTAACACAAGCATTTAGCTAAGCAAGTTTGCGTGTGCAACTCAAAGTAAAGAAATCAACTTAAAGTTTATTTCTAAAACTCTAAATATTCACTATTTTTAATAGTTGAATTCGCTACCCAAAAGAAGAGCTCTACAAATATGAAATGTGAAGCTCTCCACCAACTAAATTTCACACAGTGACAGTAGGTAGCACTTCAGCTTATTACTTATATTTTCTTTACTTCTCAGAAATGTGATTCAAGAAGTGTGTCTAACAAGTGTAAACTGATTAAATAGTGTTTTGTATTTATTAAATATATTGATAACAATGAAAAACATTACAATGCGGAGTACCCATGAATCACCGTGAGACATGTCGTATCAGCCCGACTCAAACTAAATATTTAACTTTAAACTCGTCAATTAAAACAGTAATTGTTCTTGTACGTTGTCCAGATATGATTTTCTCTGGTTTTTGTTATTATTTTATCATCTCAGTTATTTTGCGTGCGTAAGAGATTTTTTATTTTATAACAATGTAGTTTTTTATGATGTCTTAATTAACTACTTAATAAAAACATGGATAACTAGAAAAATAAATATTTTGTTGAACATGTAAAGATTAGGACGTAACTAACTAATATTTTTTATTTAATTTTATGGTATTCAGTTTAAGTAAGGTCAGTAGAGGTAATAGGGATACAGGGTAAGAAGAACACTTGTTTGAAAATCAAGAACTATAAAGCTCCATGTTGATTTGTTAATAAATAGCATTTTACATTACCTCGTTGTAAGAATTTGAGATGCTATTGTTCGTTCGTTTTCAATACATAGTCATAGAGTGTAAGCTGGTTTTCAAGTTTACAGACATTTATTAGGATAAGCTAAAATAAATATTCTTAAGTATAGATCGTTTACCGAACTTTTACAAATAAAAAGCTAGTTCTCGAGTGGATTATCGATGAGTTTGTTTTGGTATGAGACTTCCTCGACTCACCCCTGTAGATTTAGACTAAACCAAAACAACATGTTAATAACAATATAACTGTATTTAAAAATGTAAACGGTCCGAACTCATGACGAACAATTGCCATTGTTATATACAGTAACAGTAAATATTATTTTGATTACTACTATTAGGATACTTGTATAGGCATTTGAACTGACCTGACCGAACTGGCCAATGGGTCGTGATCATCACGTAATAAGGCCGAAACGAATACTGTTAGATTATATTTGGGGTATCAGACATCATTACACTGAGTACAATAAACACAAAATAAATTGAAATGGTCGGGTTTTGTAGGTCTATATAGGATTTGTATATTATTTTTATACCGTTTTAAATACCGAAACTGTGTTTAGATGTGTATAGAACAGCAAACGATTGGATATTTTTTTTCGTTGTGAGTATTATTTTAGTCAATAGGCCAGCTATTATATGAGATTAAAATTGTGTGAGGAAATAATGATCGCATATTGACAGAATATTAAGATTGAGAATTTAAACATCAAAATATACGCAACATAATTTCATGTGTTTGTTATCGATAAGATAGCTTTAACACGATTTTTAAGCCATAAAAGCTCTCACAATGATCAACTATCCTTGAACTCAAAACTGAAGCGAAATAACCAACGAAAAGATTGAAGCTTAACTCAAAATGAAAATAAATAAAAATTACAAAAAAGAACTCAATTGATATTATTTCCCAAACCCAATCTAATCTTTAGGAAGCAGAGCGCAGCGGTAGCCTAATGGTTATCGACGGATTGTCGAACAGGTGGTTGCTGGTTCGAAACATACCCATTACATTAGCGTCGTAAACTCACTCGCAACACAAGCATTAAGCTTAGCGAGAGGAGTTAAAAAGAATACTAATGTGCAACACATTGTTAGAATAAACTTTTAGATTTAAGGCGAAAATTTATACCACGAGCATGTATTACATGCTTAATTAAAACTATCACATCCTCTTTTGTTCTTTTGTATTCCCATTATCATGTTTGACGTCTAATTATTTACGTCACAATACATTTTTTGATGTATTAATGCATTGTTTGATTATGTCCTTGTTAATTATTGCTTTACGATAATTATTACAAAGCAATAAATTTATACTTTAATGTTGCCTTGTATGAAAATAAAATATGTACTATATTTGTAATAACTTTATCTATAGCTACGTACTCTTTTTAGTCTCTATAGCTTCTATTACCGATTATATTATTTATTATACTATTATATTATTTATCGATAAATTCTGCAGGGTTAAATAGTAACTAAACCTGGTACCGTATCTGACCGGTCACATGTGAATTTTGAGTCTTTTGGTCTTTTGGAATACAATTAATTTACAAACACATTCTTCAATTCGACCGCAAGGATAGCCGAGTGGTTCATTATGACACCACTCCACATACCATTGTGCGATCGGTTCGATCCCCGCATGGGACATATGTGTGACTTATGGCCGAATACTGTCACTTTAAGGAATTCTGACTGTTCCCGCGGCACAAAGATAAAATACCTTGGTGCGAGAGAAGTTTAAAAAAAACAAACGAAAAAAAATTGATTGATTTCGTTCGATAAATATAACAGTTACTATCTATTGCCCGCGGCTAGAATAAATTTAGCCTGTGTTAATTAGAGATAAAGAAGCATTATAATGGTGAAAAAATGTTTGTAATTTGTCCAGCATTTTTTTAGTTTTTCTTTACAAACATTAAAATCAAATCTCTTTATAATATTAATTCTAAGCAGTAGATTGGCAGCGATATGAGACGAATAATCTGTCCATACCTGTTCCACGTTAGAAGAAAGATCTACTCTTGCAATAAGAGGGAACCAGCATTAATTTCAACACGTTTGAACATATTTTTAATTAAAAACTCTTACTAATAATTTTTATTGAGAGCTAGGTAATCGTGTTGTTATCATTTATCAGTCACCCACCCACTGACCGCCTCAAATACAAACAATATAGGCTGTTTGTTCTTTGTTTATTGCGAGACGATATACGCTACTAACTTTTTGTTTTAAAAAATAAATAAATCAACTTCTTGGTAATTAATTACTTACTCTGATAACTTAAAACAATATTTATATATTCAAGCAACATTTTGATGCCGGTATTTATATGGCATAACTATTTTTAATATTTTTATAAAGAAATATGGTATACTGAATATACAACAAAAAAAATCCTGTCTATTTGAAAGCGCAAACTATTGTTTTTTTTTTTTCAAGGCATGTAATACAACAAAAAAATTTTTCAAATACGCCTTTTTGTTTCCGATATTAATAAGTTCAAACAAGAAAACTAGCTTTAATATATTCGTATACAAACAAATAATTCTCGATCCCTGTTATACAGCTCTACACTGTCCATGCCTCTCTTAGACGTGTTTTTCAACATGTCTGTCATGCAAATATATTATTCTATGAAATAATAAACATCAAGACATTTGCCAGTTGTTGAGAACAAATACTAGCACAATACGTAAATAGATCTACTATGTTATTATGAATCTAGTTGGTGTTCCACTTCCAATCATTTACATATTATCAAGATTGTAAGACAAGCAGAGATGGCCTTATTCCTATTTTAATTATATCGATTTTTATCATCGATTAATTGTTTCGTTTTAATCGAGTTGTCACACAAGCATTTAGCTTATCACGAGGAGTTAACAAAAATACTAGTAATGTGCGACACACATTATCTAGTAACCTTTTAAAAAATCAAAATAAAAAATAAGGTCAATCTTAGTCAGAGCAATTTTAAGTAAGTGAACAGGTTTTTTTTTTCAGAGATTTAAATGGTAAGAGAGGCACTATACACTAAACCGATCGATTATCAATAGTATGTTATTTTATGGCTAGTTGTTACACAAGTCGTCGTATAACGATAATCTCCACAATCCCTAAATACGACACATCCTATATCCATCGGGTCAGCAAGCATGATATAAAATCCCAAAACATACCTAGTATGCGTTTTGTATTTATTTATTTTTACAAATGAAGGCATTTGTTGGCTGATCGTCAAGCTCAGATTAACATGAAAGAATTGCATTCTCCCACAATCTTATTTAACTATTTATTTTAATCTTATTAGGAAATCTGTAGGTAAACCTATTACGTGTTTATAAAATATACCAAAAATGTATCTAACGGTACTAACACAATATTTTTCAAAATAAAAATAACACAAACATATTAATGCAATAAATATTAAAACACTTAAAATCACTATACATTTTATTCGCGAATAGTATCTACTGAACCCTTTGAGGAGTCAAGTTGATGCTAAACACGGAAACGAGCGTAACACATACACGATTTAATGGAAACTATTAAATATGATTTGAAAAATAATAATAAATTAAAATCCGGTGTTTATCGTTTATCAAGACTTGATCAAGCAGCCGTGACTGTGCGTGATAAATCGTACCAAATGAAATTACTTTGTCCACAGCCATCCGCCGCATGTGAACACAACTTACATTTACAGTTTTCAAATCTTTGTCTGAAAACTTCATATTCCAAAGAATGTTAGAAAAATTCCAGCCGAGGTTAAGGTATTAACGTTATTAATTTAAATATTTGTAATAAACATATTATGAATTAACGCACTCAACCATGCCTAGTTAGCGCAATACAAACAAAACAAGTATTTTTTTTTCAGCGTATAATCTTGAAGACAAATAGACAGCTTTAAAAGTATGTATTGGCTATGAGTGTCAGTCAGAAACTATGTTATTTAAAAGTCATAGTATTTACATCGATAAACATGAATGTAAAAGTGACGAACGCAAAAGCAAATTAACGGTATATCTTGGCTTGTAAAATAAAATGTTTCAAATTGACAAAATACAAAAAAAAATGTCAATGTGGAGTTTATAAAATTGATTTTGACCGGTTAAATCTATTGTGTTTTTTACAGAACTTATTTTGCTTATAAAAAAATCGGTGTTATTTCAAATATTTTTTAGTTTGATCATGTTATCTGTAAGTTATTATAATAATATTCGTGTCTAACATTTGTGACGCAGACAATCGATGCATTAATAATCATTTTGAAAAAGATTCATTCCAGTTTTAGTTTATTTTATCATATGTACCAAAATTAAATTATTTTTTTCTCAAATTGACATTCTGGAAATATATTTTATTAAAATTTTAATCTACTGTCTTTTTTAATCTATAATAATTATTCATAATCCTATAGTTAAAATAGTAAAATTTATTAATAATTTAGAACATCATGTTGATAATTTTGATTTGTAGTCACAGTCATCGGAACCATGTTACAGATTTTTTAATTACAAAAATATAAAAGCAGTTATGTAATAGTTTGTAGTTTAAACTAATACAGTACACAATATTGTAAGAAGAAGACATCTATTATTTTGTTTGAATGCGCACTATTTACCGTATGTGCCTGGGAAACAATTGAATGTCTGTAATTGTTTGATTTATACACATTCTTTGTGTGCTAGGAATTATTTCTCTAGTAATTACTCTGTACACATACGTCTTACAATTAATTGACAACGATTTATTTATATTTAATAACTATGCCATTTATATAATCTTAACAGACGTCAAAGTGATAAATATAAATAAATTAAATTAATTCTCTCCATAATACTTACTCCGTTTCTCAGTAAAAGCTCGTTAAACACCGTTGTTTTTTAACACTGTTCAGATTTATATTATATGAAAAAAGTTTTTCAGAACAAAGTTTATTTCACAATTTCCTTTCTTCCGCCACACGCTGTTCGTGAAAACTATTTCCGCGCAGAAGCTCGGTGTAAAACTATAACCGCCGCGCACGTGCGAACTCCACACGCGGGCTATTTTAAATTAAGAACCCTCAAATTGATTTAAAAAAAATATATTCAGTCTATGTTATTTTTTTATTTTGTATTTGAGTAGTGGCTATGTCACATCGCGATTCAGGCCGGCGATCGACTGTTTTCGAAATAGTCCATATGCTCTTGACCTTGCGGTGTTCTCGGTCCAACTGAAGCGGCTTTTCGTTGACGCCGCGTGTTTTATAACGCATTATTGTTGTCATAACTTTTACTGTGTGCGCCAAATGCTGATAGTGACGGAACGACAACTGACTGCATAGTGTCGTGGGTGCTCCGGAAACGAATTTATTCGTGTCAAAAATGAGGAAAAAAAAAATCTTATGAATATCGATGCTTCTATTTGTGTTTTGTTCAAATGCCTTCAAAGGCCAGCGGATCTTTCGCGCGGGTTCTGAAAATAGATTTCTGTGCCGTTGTACTGTAAAAATGATGTATCCGCTTTCATATCGTCAGAAAACGTGGCTGATCTGCAGCAACAGATCATTGAGTCTGTAGTCGAATTTTTTAATATCATTAAAAAAAACTTTTCATAAACAAATATCCAGTCTGCAACAAATAGTTAACTTTACAATCGCCAAACAATAATTGTGTTAAGTAATGATTACTTAACGGTTACATAATTCATGTACTATAAAACATGGATCTAGTTTTTGCGACTCCTAAAATAACAAAAACTAGATTTAAAGCGATGTTTCATCCGATCTGTTTTCGTAATAAAAACAAAACACAACGTAAGAATTCTATTAAACATGCTCAGTGCAACCTGCAACCGAATTAAGATAAACAAATCCTTGCCTAGACCTCGAGGGAACAGTATTTCGTAATGTGTTTAGTATGTACTAAATTGTGCGGTCAACAAGGTTGGCGAAAAGGCAAATGTTTACATACATAAACATGTATTAATCTATCTAAATACAGGTAATTGATAACAAAAACTGTTAAGATTGACATAGATCGGCAGATTTTTTGTCGGAGAAATAGGTATCAGAATATAGATTTACCAACACATTATGTCCCACAAAAAATCGGTCTTATAAACAAAAAAAAACTACAATCGTGCTGAAGCGTTCTGATAATCATTACTGTGGTCGTCTGCGAGCAGACTCTGACTACTGATCCTCATCAAACATATTTAATTACTTATATTATTTAAAGATTCAACGGCTTAATCACGCGCAATCTCGGCATCGCCCGACTAGTTTGAGACTCAATAGGAGCCCTTAATCATGAGCTGACGCTGCGGCAGCGGTGTCGCGAGTTGAACTCCAACACTTATTGTGCAGATGCTTAGCTAACAGTACCTGTTCACCAGCAAAATCTTTTCAATCAAATTAAGAGTCGACAGTTAATAACCCTTTCGAAGGAAATAGGTACTTGTTGGTTAGACTATCTAAACTAGCTAAAATTCTAACTATAAACAGGTTGAATGAACTATTAATTCACAATATTCCCACATTGCTCTATGATATGAAAATGTACAAGGTTGTTGAAATGATTGATGAGAATACATATTTAGATCGAAGAACTGTCCTATCACTAATCTACAAATATATTAAATAATTAATGTTTATTCCGGCTTAAGACCCGAAAATAATAAAGCTGGAAAATGAGATAGACCGAAATACACGGCATCTATCACTATTTGCTGGATTTGTAAGCTTATTTAAAACAAAACAATGTCAAGTCGCACTACTCTTGTTAAGTCATTCTTAAATTCGATAGAGCTGACAACTTCGATTTGAATAAAAACAACGATATAAACTAGTACATGAATACTTTGTTTGCAAATTATAGGATTAATGAGACATTACTTATTTCCTGAAAACTTGTCGGAAACCAGTTCTAGTCCAAGTAAGGAAATCAAACGTCCTTCTTAGATTGCGAGAAATGGACCGCAAAAAATGCATTATAATACTTAACTTTTTGCAAGTGTTATGCATAGATTATAACGGTTACACGTAGATAATCTTTAGTGATGGTCACATATTTTGATGGACTGTCTCTTAAATGTTCTTAAGGATCTAGATCTCATACTTAGTCGCAATGTGTCTGTGTTATAATTCATCTGACGTGTATTTTCAATCACATTAATGTACGTACTTGTTATTAACGGCACAAGAAATAATTGAAATAATGTTCTTGCTATATTATAATTTGGACGTTTGCTCGTAGATTTTAAGACTACGTGCCACTTTGAATAAAGTTGTCTTAGACTTGGCTAAGCAGAAGAATTTTCACTTCACCCTTCTTCAATATCTAAATAAAGCTAGCAAGACATAGCAATTTTAAAAGCGAGACTAAGGTTATGATCAGATTCTTAAAACAGTTGTCTTTAAATGTTTTGGTTTTTTTAATATTTGTTGGATTGATTATTGGAGTCGTTGTTACCTATTCTGTACTTTACCGCCAGTGGAGCATCTATTACATAATATACATAAATAATATTATAATGTTAGTATATCGAGTTTTGCGAATAGTTTCCGCGAGTTACATAAACGGCGTGGTCCAGGTGCAGTGATGCGGTTTGTAATCTGATTCTAACACGTACGTACGTTTAAATGATATGCTTATTACAGCAATATAGAGTGGTTACTATCACAACTTGGTGCTCAATATATATGCTCAACTAGAGCTGTCGTAACCGATCACTCGCGCTACCACAGACATAGGTAATTTTCTTTTATATATATATTTTTAAACAGTTATGTTATTTAACTATTTTTTTTTCAATTTAGGTCTTCCATTTTTCATAACATTTAATTGCAATTTTTTTCTTGAGTCAAATAAGAGAGAAATATTAGAATTCCCATTAGGTAACATATTTTCAACTATTGTCATGTCAGAAGGTAATGTTGTTCACTTGTAGATATTAATTATTTCTTAATCCGATGGTTCCCATAGCTTATGCCTATTCACTTTTAATTATGATAATGTTATTATTCTGAACTAAGAACCAACTGAACAAACCAAAACGTGAACACATTTATTATTGAATATTGAAATGTCTGATAATTAAAGGACAATGTGATAATTATGGAAATTGTGTTAAGTAAGTCAATCATGAAAATGCCATGAACAATCATTCTTGTATTTACTCGAGGAACTTTTACCATAAAACAATTGCAATTTTTACCTTTTTTTGTCGGATGATTCGGGTTTAACAAAAAAACTTGGCTCGCCCAATCTATTCTACCTTGAACTTTACACTCAGTTATAAAACTTAAGATCTTAAGACTACAGCATGTTATGTAACAGGAAAAACCAAGTAGGTATGCACTTAAATGTTATGTTACCATTATCAGATGCATTTGACATCTCAGCTTTAATTGCGAAATGTACAGCCGAAGAAAATGAGCAGTTCATGGCAATGATTGTAGTCCACAGGAAGTAGGTACGAGACATGAACAGGTAATTATCTGTTGTGTAATTTGTAGATAAACATGTTATAACATATCATGAGTGAAACATTCAATGGAATAGTTTCCTGTTGTGCTCTCCAGTTTCTAAGAATGTTTGATAGTGGTAGATCATGATAACCCTTTGTTTTCATTATTATTATACCTACCTTTCAGTTTTTTTCCACACCAATGTATTCGTGACTCTCTATTAACTCCAACTTACTAAATAATCGTGTTTCACTCGTATGGTCCGATTCAAATTTAATGGCAGCTTTGAAGTAAGCTACGCACTGCGCAGTACCTCCCCCCGCACCTCCGCAGGTGCATTAATTTGCTACTGCGCAGTGACGCGCCTTAGTTTACAGCCGACATTAAGTTCGAATCGCACTGTACATTTCTTGTTTCACCAGTTTCATCAGACATTTATGTGACTGTATTTTCTATAGAAACACAAAGGCATTCCATGGAGAGCCATTCAAACCTAAATGCTTACAGTCAATACAAAACTGAATATTAGTTCCTCAACTCGGTGTTAGTTTTGAGTCCGCAAATGTTTTTAGATCCCAAACATAGATCTTCAGTTAATCCTTCATGTCAGACTCTACCGGTCCCCTGCTGGACTTATCTTACTTCTACTTATCCCTATCCCAAATATTACCATAACACTCAATCAACCGATCTTTATTACAGCTACGATTATAGACACTTATCTGAACACTCATCGATTTGGTTACTATTTCTACGTCTAGAAGAAAGCAACATTGTAACCACAAGTGTCAATCCACTCGACGATCCTGAGCCACTTAAAGTTCACCATGAAAGGATCCAAGGCTACTTTCTATATCACTTGAGACTGCGTCAATTGTTTGCGATGTGGGACGAGAACAATCAAATCTGATATCAGTAACAATCATGTTATGTATAACTCGACTGTATGTTAATCATTTGCTGGAATCTTACTTGACATTTGTGTACTTTCTTTCGTGGTTGCCGAACCTTTTTCGACGTATTTATTGCATAATTTTTTCATTAATTTTCTTTTTTTTTCTTTATAAGAATGGAATAATGCTGCCTTGTCTTGAGTTTCTGTGTAGTAGGTAACTGCCATGAGGCAAATTCTTCAATCATATAGGTAATACACCGTATTTATGTAAAATACAGTATCGTACTTGTACGTTAATGTATTCTGTAACTGTCTGTTACGATAATGTTTCTAGTGGTTCTATATTTTCATGAACTGCCTCTAATTTAATCTTAATTCACATCGCATATTCTCGTGGTAGATGATTGTTTTGATTGTGTACTTTTATACGTACAACTCTCGTTGGAATTTCGCACTTATCATTACGTCACACACATTAAAATCGCAATAGATGTCGAGCCTGGTTGAGATTGATACAGGACCGATGCGGATGGCACGTTAAGAGTGGCCTACACCCAGCACTGGGGCGATAAGACCGCGGATGACGTTAATATTATAGAGAGTGAGAAAGGTAATAATAAGTAATTGAGCAGAACTACTGTACTCACTTAACTGAGTTATTGCTTGTTAATTACGGCTGATTGAATGTTTGCTGATAGGCGAGACGATGCGAATGTGACGCACGCACCGCTTGCAATAAATGGCGTTACCTAATACTCAGAATGAATGTTTTTCTTAGGTTTGGCGACAGCTCGGTAGATCAAAAAATTATGGGTACTTTACCTCAGTTTTGTAGTCTACCGAAACGACGACTATTTTAATTTGAATGAAACTTTTTGTATAATGTAGTTAAGAAAAAAAATGTTAACTCCAGAATTAAAAATGTTCAGTAATTTCTTAATCTGTGTACCTGCTAGTTTTGATACTTCATATTGCACTGAACTTGTATCGAAATTTAGAAGTCTTGAGACAACTTTTTCGATGATTATTTGGTGAGAATATTAATTTAATTTAATGTTTTATTGATACTTCGCTACTAGTGTTGTACAAATCCATATCGACTAGTGAAACAAACAAACAACATTGCCAACCCTATTGTACAGTGGTTAGTACAGTCACGCACACAAATTACTCCAGCATGCGGATATCGGAAGTCAAATTGTCGCGAACTGTACTGCTCGGAACGCGGTGTTCTATTCTCATTATTATAATAACAGAAATAACTCCGCTATTTATATATTAATTACAGAATTACTTTTATTAACTCGATCTTGTAACATGACTAAGGTGCTTAAAGATGATCTTAGATTTTTTTCTAGTTCTATTCTTGGCATTTTGCGTTTTTATCTAATAGCTAGGTGTAAATGGTAAAACCACAATCAATTTAATTTACAAATTGTGTTATGTTAAAAAAACTTATTTTGAACATAGGTGCCTACTTGCAATCCTTGATTTCCTTAATATTGTATGGGGTTTTCCCACTACTAAAGTTGTAAATCTTTTAATGGTACTGTTGCATTATTCATTACTTGAATGAATATGTCTTTTGTCATTGCTTACAATTGTTTGAAAGCTCATCGTGCGGTCTGCGGTAGATGATGACTCAGCCCTTTTTGACCATATCATTATTTAGTGATTGATTTATGTGATTGATTGTACGCGGGATAATTTGACAAAAATAAAATAGAATAAGGTTTTCTGCGCTTACAAAATTCTGTGTTATAAATTTATGGCGCAATAATTAACTGTAAAATATTTCGAAAAAGAAAAATGTTTAAATATAAGAAGTTTATGAATAATATTGAATGAGATTTCAATTTTTTATTTCTCAGCTCTGTGTTATGCTAAGTACTAAAATTAAATATCATTAGGTACTTTGTCTGACTAATACAAGAATCATGAACGTTTAATAAAGGACCTACTTTTTAAGGAAAGTGACAAATGTATAAACACGACCATTGTTTGTGTACTTAATTAAAATATTGAACAGTCATTTAACTTCGTAACGTTTACAAATGAAGGTGTTATTAACACATGTTACTCATGAAGTATTCAATATGACGCAATATACAAATTAATAGACTGATTCTGAGTAATGAAAAAATTTCGGGAAAACATTTGGCATCATTCACAATGAGATTGTCAAACGCAATGTATGTAGACCCTATTATCGAGTTGAAAGTCAAATAGAATAAGGAAAATACGAGCACTGAGCACTTACTATGTTCTCATATAGTAGGACTTTTACTATTGTGTAAGCGAGAGGCCGCTACGTGTAATGTAGTGCCCTGTCTCGCTTCCACAATGCCAACAGTCCTAATTAGACATCTTCTTTATTTTTCTTCTTTTTTTAAAAATAATGACGCCCGCACTAAAGAATTTATTCCTTGTGTCGCGGGGATTTCACAAACATTCAAATCACATGAACAAAGAACACCCAGACTTGGAATAAGTATCTGTGGATCACACAAATGCTTGTCCCATGCGGGGATCGAACCCGCAGCACGTCGTGCACAGTGGTAATTAGCGTGGTGACCTATACCACCCCGTGCAGTCGATCTGATAGTACAGTCACTGATTATACGTCTTCCATCACTCCCATAATGTGTATATTTGGTTTTGCTCTAAAAGCAAGTAAAATATCAACTGAAACGATGACGTCACACAATTCCCTGTAAACGTATGCAAATTTTGCGGTACTTCGTCAACTTATATCGTTTGGTTTTTTTTCTTGCGGTTATTACACATAACCGCAAAAAAAAAACCAAACGATTTCAGTTAGTATAACGTAATTATTATATTACTAAATAGTGCTAACTATATGTATAACTGAGTTTTTTAGTGTATTTTCCCATGTAATACACGCTTAAAAGTTAACGTTTTGTAACCTTGACGCTTAGTTAAATATTAAAACGTAGTTAGGAGTTAGTGTCTACGTAACTATACACGTATTATCCCGTAACCGTCAGAACCAGCTCCATCCTATTTAAGTACAATAATTAGCGATTGAGACAATTATCGTATTCACCGAGCTTGACAATCGTGTTGTTGCCAGAGTACACAAATGTACCAAGTCTGGCCGTTGTACCGAATGTACCCATATTTCGGATCTCCCGTCCCCAATATTAATGAACCTTCTCTACAGGGTATTACTCAAAAGCCAGTTCATATTTGAAATACTGCTTCAGCCCCTAGACTTGAACAACTTTCTTCAAGGCACGAACGTCAATCCTAATAAGAAAATTGACTTTTAAACCCATATAATCCATATAAAATTATCATAAGAGCCCGAAGCTTTCGTAAAAGTATTCGTATCGAAGCGTCATGATTATTACGGAGAATGGTGTTCTAAATTAGAAATCTCTTTAATTGTTAAATTTACGTTACGAATCTTTATCGATAGGGATTACGGAGTGATCGTGCTACAGCCTCAGCTGATGAATATTTCAACTATGATACGGATGCAGTCCCGGGTAGTTCAAATTTTTCTGTTGGACTATAAAGTTATTCATTTCTATGGTATGTGACTTTCTTGCAAATATAGTCAGGCATTTTCTTCCTTGTATACCTAAAGTTTTTCTAGAAACTTACATTTCTCATAGAATTTCTTACAATTTAAAAATCAATCACTTGTTTTATGAGGTTCACGCGAATGCTAGACATAGAAATAAAACTACTTTTTAAACGAATAGCCATCGCGGTATATTTTGATTTCAATTCCGCAAATTTTTTCAGCAATAACTTGTGACAACCGCCTAAAAGCCACACAACACACCGGAACGAAAAAATAAAATAAAGTCCAGTAAAGCAGTCAAAGCCTGCACTCAGGCGAACGAAAATTAAATCAGTCAGAATCTGCTGACCCGTTAAAATGAAGTCATTAAACGTAAAAGTAGGAACTTATGTGGTTGGTAGGTCGATTGCTCGCCTTGGTCGGTTGACAATAAATATGGGTTAATAACTGTAATGGGATGAAATGTTACAATTAATTAGCCTCAAGTTACACTCACTACGTTTCCTAGTTCCGCTCCTTATCTCGCTGGCTTGATATCGAACATGTTCAAACGACATTTATTGTAATGTACGAACATAAATAATGTTTAACTATGTAAATGATCATTTTCCTTGCTTTATTTTAAAACTTAAATTAAACAGTTGTTTCCTTACAACTTTAAAACTAAATTATTGTATTAAGTAGCTAGCTTTTGATCCCGGCTACGCACGCGTGGGCGTCGTTTATCGACATTAAGCATCTTAAAGTCTTCCTCAATAAATGGGCTATCTAACACTGAAAATATTTTTCAAATCGGCCCAGTTATTCTTGAGATTAGCGCGATCAACCAAACAAACAAACTCTTCAGCTTTATAATATTAGTATAGATGAAATGAAATTATTTCAACGTGATTATCGTTATTAATAATTACAGTAAAACCTTCCAAAGCTCGTTAGAGTCGACATTTTCTTAGTGCCTAGTTAGTACCTAGGTGTTGTTTTACTTAACTGATAAACGATATTCTTCTTCTTAGCGTGTCGATCAATAGCAAAGTCAAACTTTTACGGACCAGTACTCAACGATATTTAAGTTAAATAAATAACAAGTTCTAAAGATCAAAATGAGTAATTGTACTTCATTTGACACATAATAAGTAATTAAGTCCAACAAAATTTCGATGTTCGAAGTTCGAAGTCGAACAAAACACGAGACTTCATGGCACTATTTCGCACCGGAACACAGTGATTATCTACTTTTCCGAGGTAATTCTCATAATTCGATCCTGATTGAACTAGTGGTCAGTTGTACCGGCATTGAACGTTGTCCTACCGTTCGCGAAGTCGTTATAAACAATTGACTGTGTTGAGCACACAGTGCGTTGATCTAAAGGCTGTAGGATAATTATAACTCTTATATTTATGAGTTGATACTGTTATCTACATTAAATCGATTGTTACTTTGTTATAGATATGTACCTAGGTGTATTCTTAGTCAACGTCTCACCAGTTCAGGATAAAATCTATACTCGTTTATTATTCTTCTTTCAGTTTTATCTATACTATAAAGAGGAAAGATTTGATTGATTGTTTGTATGTTTGCATTCAATAGGCTCCGGATCTACTTTCAAAGTTGGGAAGCTACACTATCCTCGGGCGTGATAGGCAATTTGTATTTTCAAGAAAAAAATTGAGTCCGCAGACGGAGCTGCGGGAAACACTTAGTTTTAGACTCTACAGCTTTTTCAATTCAACTGTCTCAACTCCTAAAGTCCTCCTAAAGTGCAAAAAAGTAGAGTTATGACCAATTTAATTTTTCCCTTACTGAATTAATAGGTATACCTATACATTTGTTTATCATTACAATTGGCAGTATGTTGGCAGATTGACAGAGAATCAGAGATGAGACAATACACTAAATCATTTTATGTATACAACGGTGCGCCGTGTTTTGTTTACAAACCTAAATAATAGGTCTGCGATGGTACGTGTAAACATATAGTGAGCTAGACCTACCTGCTATGTATAATTATATCATGGTGTAAAACGTAAGGGTTTCAGAGATTATAGTTTTACAGATACGTTTCGAATTAAGCAATGGCATGAACATGTAAATTTTTATACAGTCTTAATTTAAAAGGAGTGCGTATAGGTAATCAGGTGCACAAAACTTAACAACTGTCCCCAAGGAACATAGGTTGAAATCTTAAAATAGAAACAATGAACTTTCCATACTGTAAACTGTCGGGTCACGTCACTTATGTTTATATAAAAATATGATTTTCAATTTTAAGATTTCGACCTATGTTGCTTGGTGAAAGTTTTTCAGTTTTTTTACACCTTATTACATCGTTGAATAATATACGCACTCCTTTTAAAGTAATCCTGTATCGTGAATTATTCTATCCGCTTCTCTATGATTTTAGAATCATCATAAACAAACCTTGTATAGTATAAAACAACCATTGTTTTGAATACTTCGATACAAAGTTACCTCCACATAATCACTTCATGCCCTACCGACATGTTCCTTATCAATCATACCAAACATATTACCATATTATCTTCTACGTAAAGTAAACAATGGAGATTTATTTCCTATCTGGACAATTACTTCGTTTTAATTAATAATAATTACAGATATCCCTAATTATATTGTTTATTTTTGAAATTGAATTAAGTGATACATAATAATTCATTAATCATACTCATAAACAACCTCCGATTTATCTTAACATTTATAAGGTCAACAATTGTTTACGATTTTGTAGTTATTAATAATAAAACTTGATAAGTGGGCTAAAATAGCCACTGAGTGGGTTCCTGATGCCGGAGCTCGCAAACGAGGCAGGCCGAGGAGACGGTGGCGGGATGACATCGATTGCTTCTTAAGTGATCGGCGTCAAGTAGCTCAAGACCGAAAAATCAGGAGCCAAACGGGGAGACTTTTGCCCAGCAGTGGGACAATAATTAGATAACATAAAAAAAACGTGGCCAACGGATATAGAACCAGTTATTACATATTTATCTAAAA
Organism: Plusia festucae; assembly: GCA_950381575.1. Taxonomy (NCBI): domain Eukaryota; kingdom Metazoa; phylum Arthropoda; class Insecta; order Lepidoptera; family Noctuidae; genus Plusia; species Plusia festucae. Next base: position 684,399 of record OX494442.1, read on the forward strand.
CAAACTTGAAAAAAACATGCCGTCGAACATAGAACTTCCCCGTTTTTGGAAGTCGGTTAAAAAGATAAAATAATCACTAAGTTATCATAATGAAACTAGCATTATCAGCTGCTTCGCCCGCGTAAGTCTTGTGTAGATTATCGCGGCAAAAAGTCCTAAACTTCTTTTTTCATAGGACCCAAGCTTACTCTATGTAGGTATAACTGAATTTCATTAAAATCAGTTCAGTGATTTCGCCCTGAATGTTTTACAGACAGACAGAGTTCCGTTCGCATTTAAGATATTAGTATCTGGATGGATAACTGTATGAAACGTTATCACTGGAACCCCTAAAATCATGCTAATGATTGTCTCTCTAAATAATACTTAATGATACTTCCATTTGTTCCAATAATTAAATCAAAGAAAACAAGCGAATGATGATAAATACATTACAATTATGAAAAGTCGATAACAATTAGCTGAGCCGTGTCCAATTAGCCGTGGGAATATGTACCTATGTTAAGCGGTGTAATTGTGTTTGCTATGTATTATGTAATTACTAATTAGTTAATCACCCTTATATAAAATTATATTTGTACGAAATGACGAGTTTTCCTCGGTAAAAGAAACTGAACTGTTTATATTGATAATGAACACCAAAATGGGCAGAGCCGCCAACAGAAGCTAGTATTAATTTTAATACATATATATAAAAATCAATGGCTGTTCGTTAGTCTCGCTAAAACTCAAGAACGGCAGAACCGATTTAGCTGATTTTGATCTTGAAATGTTTGTGGAAGTCCAGGGAAGGTTTAAAAGGTGTAAAAAATAAATAATAAGTAAAAAAAACTGTTCCTGAACTCGGGAATAGCCTTAATTATTTTACTTTTGACAGAATGAAGTCTGTCCGGGCAGCTAGTTTTAATATAAAAATTAGTTTTAAAACAACATTAAAGAAATTCTCGTCTTTCTTAAAAGGTTCAGCAGCAAGGCATTCCATGTTTACTCTTTAAAATTCCTTAGTAACGATAATACAGTATGTTATGAAATCTCATTTGACGTATTGAGAAATTCATGTTTCCCATAGGCAGGTGATAACTTGTAATAACATTCCCATGAAAAATGCACATTCATTAAACTGTACTAAAAATTAACAAAAACAGAGGGCCGGCAAGAAAATTATTATACTGTCATACCACGTGTGTAATTAAATAATATAATGGAGAGGTACGTTTTATTTAAAACAGGGAACTTAAATTTTTCTTCTATCGTGTCCCACGAAACTTTGCGACCCAATCAACTTATACCGCAAAATACTTAAAAACATTTCACAGACTTTACATACAAAGTCATTAATTCTCTCATTAATATGGTAATCTAGTATAAGAATATAAGAGTTGTGTATGATTGTAAGTATAGCCGTCAATGTCAGTGTTGCCCGGACATTATTGTGTATTATATCGCTCGCTCGTGTCTCAACATAGAAAACGGTGGGCGCACACTCTCGATCAGACTTGTCGACTCTATTATCAAAATATTACGAAATAATTAATAAATAGTTTTGATAAGATATTGTGTACAAAACCAAGACAAAATCGTCTTCTTTTTCTTCCTGCCCTTATCCCATAAATATGTGGTCGGTGCAATGCGTACTCTCCTTCCTTTCACGAGTAATAGAGAGGTCTATTACTCGTCATCGCAGCATCCACTCCTTTCTTTCTCATATCTTTCACAACACAATCCATCCATCTCTTATTCGGTCTTCCTCTGCTTTATATTAAACCAAGATGAAATTGTATGTATTTTAATCGGTTTAATAACTCTTAGCGTGTCACGCCTGGATAATGCAAGTATATACTATGGGAAAAGCAAATAGCTAATCTGGTCGTCAATTATTGTACATGACTTGCTCATAACGTCTTTAGAAATTTAGCCACGTACAATGTCTTTGTAACTTTACCACCAAAAATTGACGAAGTTAACATTACAATAATAATTGTTTTGTAGATGATCCACACGGCACTGATATTATTGTTCATTTTCAGTCGTGTTCATTTTCATTTATTACCTTTTGCAGTGCATCTTTATTGTTTGGTCAATACACTTTTGATAAAGTGGTCAATTGTAGTTAGCACAATACGTACATTAAGGACGCGTTCTCAATTCTGTCAAAATTATGCTGTTTTTCGGTACATATTGTGACTAAACTAAATCAAATCAAATATAACTAATAACTCACACGTATAGATTGGTTCTTTATCTTCAAACGCTGGGAAAAACATTATGAAGATTTATAGTTTTTTATATAGTAAAAACGATCTTCCGTTGCCATTTTCAAAATTTTTTACGATACTAGGTTGTGTTTCGGTACATTTTTTGTTCTACAAATTACATATTTTAAGATTTCTAAAAATACTGTAAGTAGGCAGATATAGTTTATTCTAAATCTGGGAGAACAAATTATGTAAAAGTGTCACAAATAGTCGCAGAAAAAATACAAACTGAGACTAAATTTTTCACATATTTTTCTATTACGGACCCGCGGAAGCCGTTTTTGCATGTTATAGAACCAATTTCATGATTTGATAAAAATATATGTAAAAGATACATCTTTTCCTGAAGGCTTTCACTGGATGGAAACACGATTAAATAAAATTTTATCGATGAAAAAAAAATCCGAAAATAAAGTCGACTCGCAAGCTAAATCTCGTTTTATACGAGTATCAATACTCCATTTCTTTTAAAATTAGTACCAACTAGTAGATAATTCATTTTAGGAGGGTTCTCAATGATGATTCCAATTTCTAAACGTCCGTAATTAAAATATCGAGCATTTTATGTGATTTTCTATGAAATTTCGATAAACGAGCCATTTGTCAGAGTTGTCAGTGTCCTGCGGGACGTCATCGAGGTAGGGCTTATGTCAAATTTTTTCGCACATTATCGTCTGCAGTTATGTGAATAATTTCAAAAGAAATGAATTAAACTGTGAACCATTATTACTTTATAGCTTCTTCGACCATAATTTGGATAAAAGTAAATCGAGGACGTAATTTATTTATTTTCATTTCAAAATTTTTGTCTTATGTGTAGCTCGAGATCCGGGGAAAGATTGTGACTAATATTGTTTTAAAATTAAAACTTTATAGGCCGACCAGTTACCGAACACTATTTTTTTTTTTAAAGGAAGATAGTGGAGTTAAAGTTAGGTAAAGAAACATATCAAAATAGCAAGTGCACATATATATTAGAAATATTACTGGCATTGACTTTCGTACATATTATATCGTAAGGCAAGTTACTCAGGACCTTGAAAACTCTCTAGGCAATAAAAATTGGTATCATTCATTAAAGAGTTCGCTGCTTCAAACATGAACCAGACTATCCAACTGTAAACTTTTCGTTTCGATTTGCGCGTTTTTTTACGTAAGTCTTAGCCAGGATAATGCACACACGACATCTGGTATTGCGGAAACGCATAAATTTTGAAAAAAAATATAATCCTAATTTATATTTGACTGTTTTTCTTTCAATTAATTTACTTTTTTGTAAGATAGAATTGGGCTTCATGATTAATACCATAAAAGTACAAGGTGCTCATTTTCCGCATTGTATTCAACGCATAATTTCAAAATATAATGAATGTAGAATTATTGCTTTTAATTAAATAAAGCCATAATTCCTTTGACCATAATTTGCTATCTCCAGTATTTAGAGTACTAGAGTACTTGCTTAAATCAATCAATCAACTCAGCCTATCGCGGTCCACTGCTGGACATAGGCCTCTCCCAAGTTGCGTCATAACACCCGGTCCTCTGCCTTCCGCATCTAGTCGGACCCGGCTACCTTTTTCAGGTTATTAGTCCATCTAGCTGATGGGCGTCCTACACTACATTTGCCGATTCGCGGTCTTCACTCAAGGACTTTTCAGCTCCAACGGCCATCAGTTCTTCTTCGACAGACATGATCAGCCCACTGCCACTTCAGCTTACTAACTCTGCAAGCTATGTCGATCACTCCGGTTTCTCCGGATAGTCTCATAATACTAACTGCACCTTATAAGTACCTACCTATTATACAAACTTGACATATTTTGCGTTTTTGCACACATATAATACTTCTGTCATTTCTATTTTTTTTGCACGCCTCAAAAGCGAAGCGTTGAGGTGGGTATTACTGTCAGTTTACGCACACCGAGTGATTCTCGAACTTAAAATATCACTTTTTTTATTCTTTATTGCTTTTATAAGTGAATATAAATAGACAAATGTTGAGAAAAAACACTATTTTTAACAATCATGATATTTTTAAATCTCTTTTTATTGTTTAAACTAATTAAAAAATTGTTTAAAAAAGTTCTGACTTGGACGTCCGTGTGTCTTTATGTACGGATCCTTCACGTATCTTGAACTTTGAAACGTAGGAGATTTTTGTTTACGGTCGAATGGCCCGCGTGCCATTCGGTTTGGGCCGTTCAGACTAAATACCCATAATTTCGTATGACCTGCTTTAATTATCAGTATAAAAGTACTATCATTTATGTGGTAAAATACACCTCTATAAATTTTAAATAAACAATTTTAAAACTTACTCCGCACGTGTGCTTATTGTGATATTATAAAAGTATAAACATGTTACAAATATTACATCTATAATGCCTAAATCGTCAAGGAGTACGATAGACTCGATCGAAACCTTACCTGAATAATAAAATATACTAAAAAATATGAAACCGACACCCATTGACATACATAGTAACTGATGACATCTCACACCGCCCTAGCGCCCTGCGCCACGTCTTAGGAATTTTCGATAAGGGTCACGTGTCCCGACGCGAGTTTTAATTTTTTACCCAACCCAAAAAGTGCAGATCGCAGCTAAAGAAGATTTCACTTCAAAAAATCTTCCTGTTCAATCACTTTATTGGTGAAAACTGCATTTTATGGCTCGATAGATTATTAATTGCTAAAAGTATGTCCCTCGGGTCTTGGTCTATAATGCATGCTGACGTCATACTGAAGCGTGCCAAAATAACTTAAGCTCAGTGCTGCCTAGTGGCCATTATACGCAACTCTCCTCTTGCCAATTTGACCGATCATCAAGGAGAACGCGTCCTTAATATCTAAAAAACTTCAACTCCGACCCATTACTAGAGTATTTATGGACTACAAAGTCTTATTATTGTTCAGATAATCATGGTATTTAGTACCAAGTACATGAATCATTTTTATGATTAATAAATTGAATATTGAATGATGTAGCTATTGCGCGCCCGATCTTACGCCAAGCTTCCGCTCGGAAGATAACTGAACGCTTTTTGATAGGAAGTGTTATTATTTCCTACTAGACATATATGTGCTTTATTATTTGTCTTATTTATAGAGCCGTTAGAACCCACTACATCACCCTTTCTGACAAATTTAATCGATTTAACCAAAATATCGATATATTTTAGTTATTCCTCGATTTACCTGTCGACGTATATTTACTATGTCCTGAATGTATTGTCAGATGTTACTTACTTTGTAAATGCAATACAATAGTCACAATAAGATCTGACACAAAGATAACTTATAAACTGTAAATTGTTTTCGCTGTGTAAATATTTATCTAGTTCTAGATCAAATTTGCGTCACAAGTCTGGCTACTTTGTTGCTTAGACTTCTTTAAATATAACGCTACGAAAATGAAACTAAAAAAGTTGATATTAATGCATACCTACTATAAATTCTTTCAATGACAATCTTTTTGCGATATTTTTATCTGCAGCTCAAAAATGATTAAATTATTTTTTCACAATATTTACAGCTGTATAAGGTTCTCGACCATAAATGTGGGTTTGAGTAGATAAGAATTATGGAAAAGTGTATTTTAGGCAATATTTTGCATATCCTAACAAGAGAACATTTAAAATCTTTTAGTAGCTTCCTTCGTACCTCAAGTTTACAATCATTCACACGTACATAAAATATTAGAATACCTTACAAGTACAACAATTAACATGACAATGCACTCGGACTGTAAAATTGTACATTGATAAGCTCACTCACCATCGAGACTCCATTTTTGTACAATAACAATATCGAAGCTGTCAAATTTCGCAACACAACAATATGTTGAGAGCCATAGAGGTTGTTATCGCTAAATTATAGCGACCTTCCGAATCAGACAAGATATTTGACTCGAAAAACAGCTGTTTTGGCGAGCGTGGGCACAAGGTACTGGCGTTTACCTCGACGGATATATTAAATAGATGCTCGTTTATTGCAAGTCTTATTATGGTAAAAAAATATTCTGAGCTTGATTGTGGAGCGCCTGAATACGCATGACGTAATTTGTCTAAAAAATAAACTATAGGTGGACCTAAATATGCAGTAATCTCCTGCGCTTGCGCTCAATTTCTTAAAACGAGTTTTACTGTTTTTCAATATTTTACGTGAATAGAAAATGCTATATTCTTCAAAATACTGAAGTATTTTATTACACTACTTAATTTTAATACAATTAGGTACAAGACTTACTGAAAGGTGAATGACACCTTTTTTTATGAGTTCAATACCGACTTTACTATCTCCTGCCTTAAATATAAGTAATTAAAGTTCAATAAATATTAATGCTCTGATAATTATTTTGGAAACATTGAAATTGAAATAATTTATTCTGTAAGTTGAATATAACATCTCCGTAACATAACCTTCTTCTGAGATGAATCAAGATTCATTCAACGCCGGAACAAAACTGTTTCCTTTCGAAAAATATTATTGTAACGTAAATAAATTCATTTTTTGACAAAAATATTAGACATATTGAATAATTAATAGCATAATAACATTGTAGTATATAGTTCCTAGTCGATAATTGTTTGTTTATTTGCTAGTAAGGTGCTGTGACCTTTCCCTTATTTCCGGAGTATTGAGATCACTTAGTCACCCACGGACAGAACATGGCGTATAATTTATATTTTTGTAAAGTATTTATAGTATAAAACGTGCTTTTGTTGTTGACCTTAGCAAGATCTGTTGCCTCCAGTAATTATACCAGGTAATTGTAAAATAATAATAACAAAAGATCTGTCGAGATTTAGCTAAATGACCCTCGCGATAAAGTAACCAGACTGATAAACATACATATATTTTTTTAAATACATAATTATTATTGGCCCTTCAGAGAGAAAAAAGAGAAGGAAGGAAGAAAGAGAGGCCTTTGCCCTGCAGTGGGACAGTTCAGGCTCAAAATAAATAAATAATAATTATTATTATATAATGTATGTATAAATTACATAATATATATTAAATAGAAATAACCATAACCCCAGCAATTTGCCAATAAAAGTCCCATCAAAATCGATTTAATTTATCCTGAGATTGACACATTTAAATAAATAACAATATTTTATTTATTTATTTATGTTATTTATTTATCTTCCGCTTTGGATGGTTTATATGAAACCACATTGATGCATGTATTTTTTTTTTATTTTCATTATAATTGTGTTTTTATAAATTGGTATAATTATGTTGATAAATAGTAAGATATTACACCTACAGTAAATATTATTATTAAAACAAAAGGTTTGAAAGCAACCTTGTAATATTTTCAAGTATCGGAATTCAAAGCTAAGAAAAACATCAATATTATTTTATATGACACAATAAAAATTGTCATAAAGTATCATATTAAGGGCATAGTATTTAAAGTGACAGTACCCTTAAGCCACAACCTGCGCGTGCGCATGTATCTCGCAGACAGAGCGGCGCGGGTCGACAACCGCGCCGACCCTGACACCGATCTCGCATACAAGCTGCGCACGCGGTTTCGCCCGCCTCACAAGCGTTATACATGACAGCCTTCCTTGTTGCATTTATATTAGTCTTTTACATGCAAAATTATCAATCTGAGGCAGGTTATAGTGTTAGAAATATGATTTATTTAGATATTTAACCTCTTCATTGTGAACTATTCGTACGTAAAGTAAAACATATAACATTACTCATTATTCATACAAAATCTCAAACCATAATTATAAATATTTACAATTATAATTATGTTTAATAATAAATTTATTTTATTAAAAAGACTTACCAGACATACAAAGTAATGTTACGTAATACAAATCTTATAAAATAAGAAGGGAAGTGCAAGGAGAAGTAAAAAAAGAGATATGCGCAAGGGCAAGTACGGGACCTGGTTGCTTTTAGTTGGTGCACATCTGCAAAGAACATCAAATAGGGTAGAGGAAAATATTTACTTATATGGAGAACAATATCAATTTCGTTTTGCTAAAGAGATCAACACAACTGACAAACATACATTATTTCATATAGAGTTACGCTAGCCACGGTGACCGGCTCGCGAAATCTCAATCCGGAAACAAATGACTATCGACAACTCGACGTTCACACGACTCGTAACTTTTACTTACCTCACAAGCTATATGTTTACGATACGGTGTACTTCCGTATAATAATGTGTTGGTTTAACATTTTGGAACTTATACAAGGTCAAGAGCACTGGGTCGATTGCATCCAGATCATATTTACCGGAACTTTATTTAATTCGCAATATTTTTATGACATTTATAACCTACTAGCTGCCCGGACAGACTTCGTTCTGTCAAAAGTAAATTAATTAAGGTAATTCCCGAGTTTAGGAACAGTTTTTTTTTTTTTTACTTATTTTTTATGTTTTACACCTTTTAAACCTTCCCTGGACTTCCACAAACATTTCAAGATCAAAATCAGCCAAATCGGTCAAGCCGTTTTCATGCTATGTCGTGACAACGGAAAACGGGTTTCATTTTTATATATATAGATAAAGTCGATATACTAAAATAATAACAATAAATTTATTATCATGTCCTTAAAAAAAAATGAAAATAAAATAGTATTTAGTTTACGTATGTTTCAGTAACAGTTTCATAGAGTGAAATATTTTTGCTTGTCATTCATGCGTGATGTTTGAGATGAATCCAATTCTGTTCTCAAAGAGGTCAAAACTAAAATCTAGACTCCCGATTGGCAATTATAGACATGCACGAGTTTTATGAAAGTACGCGAATTAAGCTTGGTGCTTTCTGGTAGTAACGAGGTATGTTGTGGTTATGAGAAAACTTGACATGTGGTATTGTATGATGTAACATAATTTGGATTAACTTTTTGCAGTATTGCTGGAAAGAACATGTATTTTAAATTCTAATACTTCTGAAATCGGAATGACATATTGATTCAATCAAGAAAAAAAAACTTCTCTGTATGGAAAGAGGTTAGGATCTCTTCTCTTATACGTCGTTGTAGGTACCATACTTTATAGAAGAGATATAAAAAAAAATATTATTATTTTTTTTAAAAGGACCGTATCAATATCGATCTATTTAATTTAGTATCATAAATAGATCGAGCTTCACCAAGTAATGACTGAACCACAAGTCCAGCTTGTCAAACTTGTAGCGGTACTTAGTCTTACATGACACACAAATTTGACGAATCGGTGTCTCCATTTTGACATCATAATACGCAGTTATCTTACAGTCAGCGATATCACATCAAACAGATTCACGTTGAATATATCAAGATAAGGTGTGTTTTGCATAATACACACATCAAAAGTGTCTAGGGATCAAGCATTTTTATGCGGATTTCTTGAGATTGAGATGTGGCTTTGTAATAAATTTATGATTTTATAAATTTATATGGATCCTTTTTGGTGCATTTCATAATTCGAATCAGGAACTGTGAATCAAATTCGAGTAAAAGATGAAAACAGCTGTCAATATTTTCCCTATAAAAACATACAACGCATTGAAGACATTATTAGTGCTACTGTTTCCCTACTACTGATTAAAACCAACGTTATTATGGAGCGGCGACGTCATTTAAGCAGGGAAGAAATGCTCAGAGCCGTGGGAATGATAGAAGCTGGTTCCCGGCAACGTACTGTGGCTTTAGCTCTGAATACGAGTCAGAGTGTTATCAGTCGACTTTGGACACGTTACCGAAGCACTGGTACCGTGGCTGAGCGCCATGGAGGACGGTATCGCTGCACCACACGGAGACAAGACCGATACATTCAAATCTTAACTCGAAGAGCTCCAACAATAACCGCCATGATGTTAGCCGTGAGGCTTCATCACTCTTCAGGGAACTTAATTAGCGACCAAACAGTCAGAAACCGCTTGCATGAAGTGAACCTTCATTCCCGAAGACCGCTACGGGTACCACCTATAGCAATGCACAATCGTAGGATTCGATATCAATGGGCTCTTGAACACAGAAATTGGGCAGAAGAACAACGGCGTTTCGTGTGCTTTTCTGATGAGTCTCGTTTTGGTATGAGACCGGATACAAGACGTATACGACACTGGAGAACCCCTGGACGCCAACAGCGATTAAAATCCTGCCAGGAAGTCCATCCTTATAGTGGTGGAACCATCATGGTATGGGCGGGTATTTGGATCGGCGGAAGAACTGAGTTGATTTGGATCAGAAGCAACCTCAACGCTCAAATTTATGCTGAGACGATTGTATCAGACGTCATCGTTCCTCTACAAGTGCAAATCGGTCCCTTATTTCAGTTAATGCATGATAATGCACGACCGCACACCGCAAGAGTTGTAAGACAGACTCTCGCCGCAGCTAACATCAATGTCCTGCCCTGGCCTGCTCAGTCGCCAGACTTGAACCCGATTGAGCATGCATGGGATATGCTACAGAGAAGAGCTCTGCCGAATATAGAGGGTATCCAGTCGCAAGAAGACCTTTTTTTGTTGTTGCAACGAACATGGGCGGCCATTCCACAGCGTGATTTGGATGAACTCATTTTGAGTATGCCAAACCGATGTTCTTGTGTTGTTAGTGTTCGCGGTAGAAACACGGATTATTAATTGTTTAAGTTACCCAATAAAATTTTAAAGAAAACTGTTATTTCAGTCTTTTTTTCGAACTTTTGTGTTAGTGGTTCAAATGTCAAAAATCCCTTTATTAGGAAAATGGCAAATTTCTTTATTAATGCAAAGGTGACTTGGTTTATCGTTACTGTGACAAACGAAAACACTTTATTCGATGAATCCTTAAAGAAAATTTTAATTAATATCAATCAGGAGAAAAGTTATTGCAAAAATATATGTTGATCCCTAGACACTTTTGATGTGTGTATATTGCAATGTAACTTGTTTTTATGCCAATCGTTTTTTCCTCAAAGCAAAACAAAAATAGAGCATTATTAGTTTTAATTATCGAATAATCGAGATGTTAATAAGTACGTACAGTCACCTACAGGTGCAGCAGCACCTCAACTTTTAAATTCGATATCTCAATGCTTTTAAATCTACTAACATCAATATTTCGTAGTTAACCTGTCATATTGGTAAACTATAATTGTTTGCGTTAAAATACTTAAAAGTGTACGCCCAGACTTTGCTACTACACTTATAGCGCGTGACTGTACCTACTATGTTTTAAAATAACCAGTTATACAATGTTTGCTTTAAACAATTTTGGGTTATTCCAAAAAATATATTAATTCTAGAATTTTGTACTCCAGATTTTATCAAATATAATGCATGTTTTTTCTTACATTATAATAGTTTATTTTAAAAAACTGACCGCTATGTCCTTTTTATTTGACCGTTTCAGGTATTTGTGTACCTACATGCTCTTAAAAGTACTAAGTGCAACCTTAATCATAACTAAAAAACCGGACAAGTGCGAATCGGAATCGCTCTCCGAGGGTTCCGTACTAAGGCTATATTTTTTTTATGATTTAATTACGAATGTATTTTTACTCACTTTTTCCTATACTTGTGGTGCATGACGATATTACTTATTGTTTTCTGAGGTTAACGCGAATGTTATTGATATAAAACTACTTTTAAACGGATTCTATCGCGATTTATTTTGATTTTAGTTCCCGACGTTTCGACGCCTTTACAGGTGTTATGGTCACGGGCATGCGATATTTCTTGCCAAATTTTAAAGTTCTAGGCCAACGGCAAATACATTATGATTCCTTTGAGAGAGTCGAAATAATTGTTTTGCGAAATAAACATCCATACTTTTTTTTACGTAAACGTAGAATTTCGTTTTTAACACAGCTCCAAGAAACTGTAGACTTAAATACATGTAAAGGGTTTAATTTCAACTCGATACCTTCACGCATTCCCGATATAAAGGGTCTTGACAGACATACAACAAAGTTATACTATAAGGGTTCCGTTTTATGCTTTTGAGGTACGGAACCCTAAACACATTTATATATTACTTCAAACATACTTGATGAATAAGAGTGAGTTCTTTTTCCTTTTAAAGTTAAAATTATGTTAATTAAGACCCCGATCAGCACGGACTTATTGCACATCACTCCTAACTAAAATCTTTTTTCTCTGTTTCAAATGACATTCAGGACAATATAATTTAGGAACCGTCTAATTGGTTCTCGTCCTTCATTATCAGGTAAAAAGTCATCGAATTGACTTATTGACATCTTGATTATTATATGCTACTTGCACGAAAAAGTTTTTTTTTCCCCAATTGAAAATAATTAAATCATAATAAAAACTGATCCAAGGCAACAGCAACACTGACGGCTCCTCAAAGTTCACGTACTTACTACCTGCAGCTTTGTGTCAAAGAAGCCGCCTATGCGAGACGGTTCATGAGCTGCCACGAGTACGCCTTTATTGGATCGGACAGGGGTTTTGTTATAATTATGTTGTATACATACAAGTATATACGTTCGTAAATTTACTCTTTTATAATATTATGGTGATAGTGTTATTTATATTTAACGGCCTCCTAGTGTTGTTGGTAACTTTAATATGTTTTCAACATGTATAATATAATAATTGTAGGTAGGTACATATTTTTCAGTCGCACTACACTGAGTGCGCAACAAACCGTGACAGTGTATACTTTGATGAGTTAACTAAATAATCATTTGCCCGCCCTAACACGTGTAGTATTTATCTATAGGTAAAAAGTATACAACATGTGACCCGGATTTGAACCCGCGAATATTGGTTAGGCACACGAGTCCCTACTTCAGCTGGACAAGACACTATCCCTATCTGAGTATTACTAATTTTGATTTTGTATTTACTTAAATTAAATTCAATATATTGTATGTATTGTTCCAGACGTGCATCGATGATGTCGCCGCGGCAACTCATGCGCAACTCGAACATGACGCAGAAGTGGCAGCGCCGCGAGATCTCCAACTTCGAATACCTCATGTTCCTCAACACTATTGCAGGTCAGTTACTATCACTACGTTAAACGTATTCGATTGGATGGGGTTAAGAATAGCAAATAACGAGAGAAATTCACAAAAGGTAACCCCCATACCCTGCACTGGAAAGAGAATGGCTATGAAGAAACGATATTACTAGAAAAACAATAAATTTATAAAATGACAATATAATTTCAGTACCGTATAAATAATTATTTTTTTTTTTTTTCGGACATCTGAGTAATATATTATCACTTATAAAAAATAATGTCAAAAACACGCACCAGGTGGCGATACTAACTCGTCTAACAAAGCGCCTGTTATAATGAAACAGATACGCGTATCAACGCTTCGTACTGTTCTTAATCTCGTGTTTGGATAACTCACAATACTGGAGCGAGGCCTTGACATTAAAACCTTATAATAATAAACCTCATAATAGTACAAAAAATGTCCTCATCAAGACGTGACTAAAGTATTACGGAGCTGACTTGATCCTTTGACGGATCCATTCCTTTGTTTAAATGAGTTTTTCGCAAATCGTTCTTATCTAGTATATACGGCGTCTTTTGAAAAGTGTTTCGAATATTGTGTTAGCACTAATGTGGATAATTAACACTCTCATTAATCACTAAAGTGCTTCCGTGTGGTATTCAAAGCTTTATGATGTTTTATGTTGGTTGAGATGCAGATATGGGAAGTAGACTAGTAAGGTTAAAGATGAACGACATGCATTTTTTATTACATGCAATCAATATATTATGATATATTTATTACACACTAGCTTCTGCCCGCGATTTCGCATGCGTGTACTTCAGAATTGGGTCTAAAGCTTCGCTCGTTAACAATTTTTATTCTTCCCTTTTAAAGTATCTGCGAGATCGGTATAGAACGTACAGGTCCTTATCCATAGCATAGGTGACATGCATACCAAATTTCAAAGCCGGTCTGCCCGCGGTTAAGCTCGTAAAGAATTTTCAATTTTCCTTCGGGAACTACATAAGGAATCGGGAAAAAAGGTAGCCTATGTTCTTTTCCATGAAAAAGGCTACATGCATGCCAAATTTCATCCAAATCCATTCAGTCGTCTTTGCTTGATTGAGTAAGAAACATCCAAACATCCACACTTTATAATATTGGTAGGATTAACGCATGCAAAATACAAATAGTAGAAAAGAATAATTTGATCCTCAGGCAGAACTGGATTTGTAATCTAATTAGTTAATACATAAATAATACCTATAGGACGAGTACAATGCATGCTAAATAGAGCTGGCATCCAATCTACTCACAGATTGTAACTTTGTCCTTCCATCTTGTGTTTGAATCTTTGTGTGATCTGAGGAAAACAAATTAGATCTGTACTCATGTTTCAGTTTAAGATCGATGTTCTTGCAACCACAAATTTCCTTTTCCCACCAATGAGTCGCACATTACTATTAGTAGGTACCTGGATCACCGAGCTTTGCTCGTTTTTTTTGGTTAGTGTGTTTTTAGCAATTATATTTACATACGAATTACATACTAATGAACAAATACTTGTTTTTTACAGATTATCAATGAATCACAAATTTATAACATTAAAATTAAAAAAAAAATTGATACCTACTCGCCAACATGTCAGGAAGATTCATTTTTTCAGGTTATGTTTAAGTTGATTACTGAAAACATGGATAAAATGTTTTCTATTGCAAATAACATTTATTACTTTTATAGTGTGTTAGTTTAATACATAAATATAAAACAATTTAAAATATAAAAAGCTTATTGGAAGTCCTGTAATACAGTCCTTTGAACGTTGAGGCCAGTTATCAATAACAGCACGCACTCTTTCCATGGGAAAATTCTTCACTAACAATCGTATGGATTGTTTGTTTTAGATACTTTAAATTATCATGGCGTTTAGAGCAAGCCGTACCTACTTTCTAAAACTGACAGTAAATCATAATCCAGCGGATTAAAATTGGGACTGGACGACGGCCAGTCTTCAGTTCTGATGAAGTCCAAAACGTTCGTTTCCAACCAAGACTGTGTAGACCGAGCTTTATGACCCGGCGCCGAGTCTTGCTGGAAGGACCATTCTTGGTTATTGAATACATGGTGTTTGGTAAGAGGCTTCACGACCTTCTCAAGAATGGTATCTTAATACACTTGTGCCGTTGTTTTGATACCTTTTTCACAAAAGTATGGCTCAGTCACTCCTTCATAGCTCATACCCCACCAAACCATCACTGAAGTCGGATAATGCCCACGTTGCACTTTGTCGACTAATGTGGAAGCTTTTTTAGAGCTGTGAGCATAAATACGGTAATTTTGTTTGTTAAAATGTTGCCCAATTGTAAAAAAAATCTCTTCCGTAAACAAAAATTTTTTGTGACCTCTTTTTGCGTACCGCGTTAGTAATTGTTTCGATTTTACCACCCTATTCTTTTTTTTATAGGCTGCAAGTCCTAAATCATCTTTTAAAATACGCGACATGGTTCTAGGTGCTATCATCGTCATCTCCCAAGATAAAATATTTTGCTTTCTTTCTTCGAATTCTTTCCCACCTTCGAATTCTTTGACCACCATTTTCGTACGAATACTACGTGGACGGCCTGATCTTTTTCTGTCACAAACTGAGGAGGTCGCATTATACCTATTAATTTCCCGGAACACAAACATTTTACTAATAGTCTAATACCAAGCGTATGGAGAGTTTTAAATATTGCATTTGGCTCCAAACCTACTTTGTGTAATGCAATCACAGCGATTCGGTCCCCTTTATCACCCCACTCCATTTTAATATCGCAAAATATTGTACAATGTATTGGCGCCAAAATGAGAAAACACAATGAACAATCATAAAAAAATGACAGATTCTAAATTCAAATGTAATATTTTGTTTATTTTTTATTGTAACAGTTTTGATGGCCGTATATACAAGAATTGCTCGTTTAAAGATATAAGATTACTGAAAAAACGGATAAAACGACATTTTCTGAAAATGAATCCTAGCTAGATCGATTTAACGCCCCCGAAACCCCCTGCATACTGAATTTCATGAAAATCGTTGGGCCGTTTCCGAGATTCAGATTATATATATCGCTGTCCCCGGGCAATAAAGCGGTAATATCAAAATTCGATTTTTACAGGAGAAATAAAAGAAGCTAATTTTCATATAGTGCAGCGTATAGTGATCCAAAACAGGCGGTCAAAATGTCAAATGGAAGCTTATTTTTTTACCAACCTAACCTTTAAAAAATAATTCTATTGGTATAACTATTTAATTAAATAATTGAAAAAATGTATAATACAAATTATAGACGCTATTGATTCAATTGTAACATCATTAATGACTTTATAAACACACCGACCACTTAGTCTCAGGCCCATAACAATATAATACGACATATTTTCCGCTTTAGGTCTCGAGCGTACCAGCCGATTACCACCTTCTTCAGGGAAATTTTATAGCCAAAGCTAGCTGTATCATCCACTAATCGCTATTTAAGAATCCTATCAATGAGTCATTTTTTTATGTAACCATCGTAACAAATTGACTTTATAATGTGATTTATTTTTAACCATTTTAGACAGTATTCTATGAAATTAATATTTTTTTAGTGTTACTACTGCCTAATTTTTGTTTAATAAAATTTTAAATAATAATGACCTTTAAAAAAAAAAGTTTTACGAATCACATATTATTTATTAAATATTAAACTTTGGAAAACAATACGAATACACTTAAAAAAAGAAAAAGTACTATTCTACCTTAATTTGAATAAAATCACAATTTTAATTAGCTGTTATACTATGGAAACAAAAATAAAATTGGTCAAAACCTTAAAAAAAATATAATATAATACTACTTTAATTTGAATCATCGCTTTCAATATCGATTTCTTCTTCAGAGTTCCCAACACAATGTAAATTGTTATAAAATGTATGATAATGTTTCGGGATTGCTTCAGTTTTGCAGAGACTCATCAAATCGTCGTAAAGTGGTTTTGGTAAGGCGATTGGCTCTCTATACAGATTTCTCAGTTCATCTTCTGAAACATCAGTCACTAGCATCTTTTTGGCTCTTCCTCTTGAAGATCTGGTGTTTGATGCAGTATTTAAAGGAATATATTCATCATTAAAGTTATACTTTAAATAAATAACATCTGGATGTGCTCGAGTAATCTTGATTTCGTGTTGTAAATCGTAAAGTTATAATTATATACTTTATAGATACTATAATATTAGATATAAACAATTTACATTGTGTTGGGAACTCTGAAGAAGAAATCGATATAGAAAGCGATAATTCAAATTAAAGTAGTATTTTTTTTAAGGTTTTGACCATTTTATTTTTTTTCCAAAGTATAACAGCTAATTAACATTGTGAGTTTATTCAAAATAAGGTAGAATAGTATTTTTTCTTTTTTTCAGTGTTTTCGTATTGTTTTCCAAAGTTTAATATTTAATAAATAATAATATGTGATGCGTAATGGTTTTTTTTTAATTATTTAAAATTTTAGTAAACAAAACTTAGGTAGTAGTAACACTAAAAAAATATTAATTTCATAGAATACTGTCTAAATGATGGAGAGATTGACCGAGATATTAAGCACAGAATCAGATCAGGTTGGCTTAAATGGCGACAGATGACTGGGATGATATGTGATCCTAACATGCCCGTAAAGCTGAAAGGTAAAATGTATAAATCGGCTATAAGACCTGTATTGATGTACTTATGGTTCAGAATGCTGGGCAGTGAAAGGGACTGATGAAAGACGCTTCGATGGAAGACTGGAGTGACGAGATTAGATAGGATAAGGAATGAGTATATTGGAGGAAGCTTGAAAGTAGCGCCAGTGAATGAAAAGATAAGAGGTAAGCGTTTGTCGTGGTATGGACATGTTATGAGGAGGGATGAAAGTCACATAACAAAACAAGTTATAAGTATGACTGTGGATGGCTATATAAGCAGAGGGAGACCGAAAAAGAGATGGATGGATTGTGTGAAAGATAATATGAGAAAGAAAGGACTGGATGCCGCGATGACGAGTAATAGAGAGGAATGGAAGGAAAATACGCATTGCGCCGACCCCATATGAATGGGATAAGGGCAGGAAGAAGAAGAAGACTGTCTAAAATAGTTAAAAATTAAAATAAATCACATTATAAAGTCAAATTGTTACGACAGTACGGCGCAGGGGTCACAATAAATTTCCGGGAAGAAAGGCGTAATAGCTTGTACAGAATAAAACATCTTGTGATTACTTCGTATTCAATGTTTACAGTTTTAGTCGTAAGAGAATTTTCCATGCAATAAAGCTGTTATTGTCAAGTATTCTAAAGAAATATTAATTGAAAAAATCTGAAAACAATAAGAGTGATAGACTGATACTCAGAGAAGCCAAAAATCAAATAACATTAAAAAGGGCGTAACCGGCGTTTACCGCTATATTGCCCGGGGCCAGCGATATATATACATACAAGAATTGCTCGTTTAAAGGTATAAGATTCTTGTTAACACCTAGTGCTAAGCTAAAATGCTTGTGTTAAGAGTGGGTTTACGTCGGTAATGCAATTGTTGGGTAGTATTCGAACCGGCAACCACATGATCGCAGGTCCAACGACCTAACCATTAGGCTACTGGCGCTTAAATATATTATGTATTTTAATAGTAATATTAAATACAGATTGCAATTACATTATTAAGCAAATCAATTGTATCCGCCGGAAAGAAACTTGTAATCACAGTTTCTGCCCCGTGGCCGTGCCTATAACGAAATATTACACAATTAACTATCATAGTTTGTAGAACATGAAAAACATTGTTACAACTAAATCGAATTAAAAAAGTTTACTAGTAAGACTCAAAACCTAGTCTAACGCGAAAATAATTGAACGTACAATTGTACAATCGATAATTACATTTTAATTTTATATTATTATTAATTCGCAATTCGCAAACTAGGTGTTTTCATGTTGTGCGTATCTTAAATCTAATTGACAAAGGCTTATGATATAACTTTTACAAGACATTCTCGCAATCCGTCTACGTAACTCGCAGCAATCGCAAATTGAGTGGAACAACTTGTAAAAATCGTGTCGCTATTGTGCAAACTTTGCAGTGTTCATTGGAACACTATCTAGAAGGTGGCAATGACCAAGTTGTGTGATGTGAATTTACAGTTACTAGGAAAAACAAATCAAAGTTATGTTTAGAGATCTTTAGGCAGATTTCCTCCAGGGACCTCCTTATTTTTTTATGTATGGCAGAATTTAAAGATTCGGCCAAACTTACTCGTATTATGGCATGGCATGAGCAGAAAACAAGATTACAATCAATATTGCAATATTTTCGTACCTAAAAATTGGGATTGTTGATAATACAAACGTAGCAGAATAAGGGGATATTATAACTGTTTATTGTGAAAATCTACTATGAAACCAAACCCAAAACCGCGAAAAAAAATCGGCTTTATTGTACACTTTGTCGAGATAAGCGCTCATAAATGTATAGGGCAGTCGAGAAGAAGAAAGTTGTCTATAAATATGAGTAGGTACAATGATTCTTTAAGAGGTCCCTTTGCGTTAATTCTGTTAGACATTGTATATTCTCTCTTTTTTTTTCTCTTTAAAAAACGACGCCCGCATATTCGTAAGTGAAGTAATCGTAAGAAATGCCACACTTCCTGGAGTGCCCAAAGTGTCCGGACACCTGCACTTTGGAAGATTTGAATCTGGCCAATGACGCCGCAGTTAATGTGGCCAACTACTGGGCGCACCAAATCTAAATACTTTTTGAAAAAATGTACCATCGACTCGAAAAGAAGAAGAAGAAGATCGGAAGAAAGTAGAGGTAGCATAATTCTTCCTAGCAGACTAGTAACTAGGTGCAGGTGTGTCTCCGCTACAGCTTAAGTTCAGGATAAGGTCAATACAGTCCATATTACGAGATCGAGCGTCTGACCGAATAACAATACTTGCGCAATAACTTGACTGAAGCGTTTATTAGAAAATGAGGTGTCATTGCAAACGGGCTCATGATCCAATTGACATCACATGCAGCTAGTGGGGTCTGCAGTAACAACTAATACATCCGATAACGAGGACTTGATCATATGATGTTTATTTATCGTGTGATATTGGCCTGATTTCGGACCATTATCAGGGTGGGGATAATTGCTTCACGATCTTAACAAATGTACTTGGATAAGATCAAGTTAATAACTTAGTCATTTTGATGTAGATACACCGATTTATATATTTGTTCAATAACTAGTGATATTGTTCTATTGGTTCGAGTATGAAGTGATTACCAATTACTGATTATACTTAGCCAAATATTTCTACTTATAAAAGACTGCTGTAATAAAAAAATCCAATGAATGCATTTTCTTATACATAGCCATTTTATTTAACTTTTAATTGATTGTTAATTTTATTTTTCGATGAAAGAGGAAGCGACAACGTTCAACTATAAATTATCATAACTAAATTATGTAATTCTGTATTTCGTGAGTGACATAACGTGTGTCCATTGTACAATGATTCTGCGAACCGAACAGTGGTATTTCGAACTCGTACAAGTAGTGGTGTACTCATTAGCATACAATTAATGTTGGCAAGATCAGCCAATTTGCTTGACACGGCTAGATAATCAGGAATTCCTCATTTTGCGCCGACAATGGCATCGCAAACGCATCAATTACTAGAAGAGTCGTCACGAGTATTGTTGTTCTGTTACGTGATGCTACTCAATAACTACTGTTTACATTAATAATCTGTGAGGTTTTACACAGACCACCCTGACTATTCGCATTTAAATAAAATTTTAACGATTCCACTTCCTACATTATTTTACAGTCCCTCTTACTAGTAGCTTGATCTTAGATAATGTTTCCATCCGACGTTTTATAAATTAGGAGTCTAGTTTTTGTTACTTAACTAACTAAGGAAGCGGCGGTAGCTTAATGGCTAGGGCGTCGGACTTGCGATCATGAGGTTGCGGGTTCGAATCCCACCCTTTACACTACCGACGTGAACCCACTCGTAACACAAGCATCTTAGCTTAGCACGAGGGGTTAACGAGATTACTAGTAATGTGCGACCCACGTTGCTAGTAACCTTTTTTAAAAAAAAACTCCCGAATTCTGAAACGCAAATTAACTTTAACACGTTCTTAAAAGTATATCTGTCGCTACTTTACATCTTCAAACTGATTGACGTTTCAGTATTCCGCTATTACCTATGTACCTACTTACCCGCCTCGACACGATTGTATTTATGTTTCGTAAATGGTTCTTTCGTATGGTAACACTATTATTAAATCTTTGTTAAAAAATGATTCTCATTTCATTTATTTTAAACAAAAATACTTGTCATACTTCATGTTATAGCTGACTTCATCAACCGTAATATGGTAATCAGATTCATAAACGTAAAATAAAATACTAAAGCGATACTTCGTGACTTACCTAGATTCAACATAAATATTTGTATATCCTAGAAATAACTGCTCCAAATCTACATTATGTGTTAGTATGTTGACGATTAATTTACATCTTTGTTAAGACACTTGACCTTATTTTTATATGTACTTAACCCTGCCATAGAAGTATCGCCCTACAATGTCAGTAATACCACAAAACTGTAGTTTATTTCTCTACAATATGAAACAAATTAACTGAAACATACATATAGTAACAGATTTTGAATGCTAGACACCGTCAATGCCTTTGAAAGTATTGGGATCCAAATTTCCCAGACAGTGAACATATCCCAGGAGAACATATAAACATGTTACAAGTAGTGACCGAGTATTTGGTAGTCTTCGAGCATACAGATATTCCATAATAGGCATTTACCTGTTCCTCATGTTGATATCCACAAAGACTGCGTAAAATATTCACGGCGTCGTCTGTCGGTAAGAGTTCCTAGTTGACTCATTGGCGACTCAGATACAATACATCAACGAAGTGAACAATACTAGTAATGTTGATCGTGGAATAAGGCCAAATAAGTCAGTTTCTTCGTGGTAGGAACCACCTACTTTTACCTTTAACCTGATTTAGTTAACAACTCACCAAAATTTAATAACATATTTAAAAAAATATTCTTTCCGCAAGAAAAATTACCTATCCTAATGTTTCAAGCAATTGGATCTGAATGTTATAATTACTCATACATTAGACTAGGTATTAGTATTTTAATAAAGTAATACCTTCTTAGTACCTACGTACAAAAGTAGCAAAGTTCCAGTTAACAACACTTATTTTACACCATTTACAATTGTATCCGATGTACCTTCTAATTAAATTTGCAAACAGAGCTATATTATCGACAACCAGTGTGAATTAGTTTAAATACAACATACAAATTCATCTAAGTAATACGTATCACTTTAACACCCAGACAATATATTTAATGGAATACCAGGACCTATTTTACATCATTTATGTTGTCCTAGTACTTATATAATTGAAAATCTGCTTTAGCATAGCGGCAATTCAATCCATACTAAAGATAGTACGTCCGATAGTCACGGATAGCAGTGTGGTATAGGTCACCACGCTATTACCACTGTGCGCGACGTACTGCGGGTTCGATCCCCGCATGGGACAAGCATTTGTGTGATCCACAAATACTTGTTCCAAGTCTGGGTATTCTCGGTGCATATTACTTCGCCTTTTTTTTATGACGGAATTTCAACTGTAGCGGTTATTTATTTTATTTTCCGTAATATAACTGTAGAGCTTCTTGAAACCTTTTTTGTGTAGCGCTGTTAAGTTCAATCTAAGAAGTATTTTAAAAATATGTCCATAGGATATTCCTTATCTCAAATTATTTCATGAATACTACTTCTCTCATGCATCTTGACCTTTCTTTACCCTAGTAGTGTGGTACGTGATATTACCTAGTTATATCAAGGAGGTCATGCGATTCGGTTCCAAGTGTCATCACACGGATGCTGCTTGTAGGAACATTGCGTTACGTATTGTTTGGTATGAGATGTAATCCTGCGCAGTATCCGGTGGTATCATCTCAGACACCATATTACGCATTCAACAATGCAATTAGGCTTTGTACCTACTAAAAACACTTTTTTGTTGAGGTAGGTTTCATTACATTACTTTAAATTATTACGTGTGGTAGGTAATCTACTAAAAACAATTTTTTGTTAAGGTAGTTTTCGTTACATAATATTGAATTATTACATGTGCTAATGACTGTGTCAGTAGATTGCTATCTACCCGACGATGTGTGTGAAAATATTTTATTTACCAGACTCAAGTTCATTTTCTGGCATTTTCTTTAAAGGCTTATAATTAGATGCTAAAATATGCACCTAGGTAATTAATTAGTTTTGCTTGTTACTTACCTAAGACTTGTTATAATAATTGGTTAACGGTAGCGGATTTTGACGCAACTTTTTGCCTCCTGCAATTATGCCGGTTACTTGATAGATGATAAGATTATCTACAGGCTATAACAACGTGTAATTGTATTATTAATGTAACAACTAAAACCATCACCTCTATTGTACCTACTACGAGTTAAGTGAAATGCATTTGTGATCTATATTTAAAGACGATAAGTTATTTAATGTTTTATTATAATCATGTTGCTACAAATCGTAACGTATGACAAAAGTCTCAAAAACCAAAGTCAAGGTGAACCCCTATGTTAATTGATATTATATCCTTTCTCTAAAATAAATACCTATATTTTAGTCAGGTACATAATAATATGCTACCGTTATAACATACTTTTAGTAGTTTTAACCCTTGTTAGCGTCATCGAGTAAAGTAAAAAGCATATGTAATCAATAAAAGAATTGTTTTCATTTATAGAGTGTTCGTATACAAAAATGTTCTTTAACTTAATCCAGTTGCGTTTACAATAGCTGCTGTAACTTTATCATGTAGAGTGAATCATACAAACCTTTTCAGAAGCTCCAAAGCCTTATTCCGCAGCATGTTGACAGTATTCCACGGCGTCTTCACTGTACCATTGTAAACTATTCGAACGTCAAGTCACACAGTTCACAGTCCGCGAAGCACTCTCACTTCACTGTCTCGCCTCTACTTTTTACAATCTCTTTAGTTTTCAAGAAACACTAAACACATTGTTCAGAGATGCGGTTGTCACGAAAGTTGGCAGCCGTTTGACGGACTGCCCGCTGGTCTGGCAAACGGGAAAGTGCCACCACGTGACTACAACAATAGCAATGGACATGAACACGACGATAATGATAATTGTACGGAGGGGTCAGAGGCCGGTGATAAGCCGCGCATGCAGACCTATCCCCCGATAGGTTCCGATACCAATATTATTCAACCTAACGTCAAACAGTTCAAAAGTTGCATGGAGCAAAATTGTTACAATTTCGATCGAAAAATGGAAACGTTTTTACTAGAAACTGAAACGAATTTAAGTGAACGTAAATTAGAAATGCTAGCTAACTTATACGTACTCATACTACTAACGTGGTAACAAACCAATGTAAAACAAAATTCAATTTACATCGATTAGACGCGGACGTTTTTATATACTTTATCATTATTTTGATAACCGTTAATATATACTAACCCGTTAATATATTATTCTGAAGTTTTATTACCTGTTGTTTATTTTTACTCTCATAAATATACATTTTATATCAGTCTACGACTATTATCCCAGAACTAAGCAATGGTTTCCTTTCCATTTCGTTTTAACATTTTAATGTCTCATTAATTTGTCAAACCCTTAGTTACCAACCTAGGAATAAGTACTTTTTTTTTCCACAAAAATTATATTATTAATCATTTGTACAAATTACTAGACACACATACCAAAAAGTATATTTATAACTTGTCTTTGAATTTGACTTTGTAAATAAAGTTGAAACGATTACCTGAAGAAATACTTAATACCGTAATATCCTCCCAATCTGCATGGTTATATCATCATCCACTTATAATAATAATATTAACACCATAATAGTCACAATAGTTCTGTAGCTACCTAGGACCGTTCATGTCTGTTCTTTCATAGAGCAGGGGTGAATGGCCCCTGGTAGGTGCCCCATCTCATATTAGAGTAAAGTTCTCAACAAGGCCTCTTCGTGTTGGACCTGTGTCCCCATGTAAGCCTTTCAAAGGACCGGGTCTCTTCTCTTGAAGTTATCCCGTGATTTTAAAAGAGATACAAATAATAATAATAAAATCATTTATTTTCAGGCTTCTTAGGCCCATAGATATATGCCTTAAAGACTAACATACATATTTTATAAATACATTATGTGTTAGTATATATAAACTTAAACCTATGTTAGTAAACACTTCCTAAGTACTAGCACTATGTCTATGTGCGTTCAAGTGGAACTTGTCCGCGGAAGCGAAGGAACACCACGCCAGCCGGCCAGAAGTCCTCTACCATCACGAGGTGCAGGTAACACGTGGGAACTCGCACCACAAACGCATTGAAATTGACGTTGCGACGCGACTCCAGTAGCTGCACTCTCGGCCTGTATTTGGTCTTCTGGCGCACGTACTCAACGATGTCCTCCGCCTTAGTGGTGTAGGTAATGCAGGCGAGAGATGTACACCGGAGTGTTCGGTTGCGCGGCACGTATTTTAACACTGGGCTCCGCAGGAGCCGCCTAGCCGTACCGCAGCGGTTCTTTACGGTCCGTTGACGACGCTTCTTATAAGTAATCTCAATAGATAATCTGTCCTTTCAATTCTTCACTTAATCCTTCCAGCTGTTTGGCTAAATACATAACTCTCACCCTTTTAAAAATTAACATGTTGACCATTTCAAGCAAAATCAAATAAATAGCTACAAAACGTTCGTATTCATAGTTAAATATCAGTTTTTAACTTTGCAATAACTGTTTCCCCGCAGCAGTTGGTCAAAGTAAAGCTTATTTAAAAGTACTTTCACTTGATACCCAGGCATTAGCGTACTGCACGCCGCCGTTATTGTTAAATCGCCGTTACATAACTTAGAAATGTAATTTAAAAAGTAAGTTCTAGATGATGCAATAACTTTGTTTTCAGTAAAATATTAACTAAATTTTCAATTCTTTGTAATTTTGATTGTAATGTTGACAACTGGACAATTAACAGACAAGTTTTTCAGAATTCACTGAAATTTAATTTTAAATTATGCAGATATCATTTTATTTATGGATGTCTATCGTCTATTTTCAGTTACATCTAAATATCAACAGGACATAATATTCCGTTCCGACATCTTTAAATACGTATTTATACCGTAGGTAATATCTTTGTACAGATTCCAGTAAACTTAATATTCACAATAAATCAGTCTGATCGCCTTCAGATCACAATCACGCACTGTTTTACGATATTTCCTTATATCGAAGTAAATTACTAATTAGTCTATGATAAACAGGGCCGTTTTATATTCTAATAGGTTTGTTGGTGATAAAAATACCTTTCAGATGTTATAGTTAGACAAATGATCGTTGTTTAGCTAAACGTGCCGATTTATTTGACGTCACTAGGTGTTTTTCTAAAGAATTTACTATATAGAAACACGTTCTGCTGTAGGTACCTAATGCTTAAAATACAATTTAAGTGTCTACCAAATAAACTTAATTATATTGCAGGATAACAATTGAAAGTCATAGGTATTATATTTAATTAAATTGATAGGTGTTGATCGCTGGAGCAATAATGATGATAATGACAAAATGATTATGATGACATTGGTGGTAGGTATATGATACTAAGTATTATTTTCTTGTAAGCGTGAAAGCGGATGTACCTCAACACCCCGTATCAATTGCGTAGTTTTCGTTGAAGACAATTGAATTGTTACAATTTCGTCAACTTTAGAACAATTACAGTGCGAAATCTAAGTATGAACAGGGTCAGCCTTAATCATTGAAGTGTCGCGGTAACGTAGCGAAGGATGATTGGCAAACAGTTGCGCAACTGTGGTGAGGTCGACGCCATGGTTTGGACACTGAACTCATTGTTAAAAGGGGAAACCTGACCTACAATCGGACTTGAAAATTTGTAGAAAGTTATGTTACGCACATTTTCACAAGTTCGCCAAGTGACGCCATAACCGGTGTTATCCTGTACAGTTAATTTTATCGAACTGCGTTTTTGATAACGATTCAAGGCCCGCTTGTCTCGGTATTTAAAAGTTATAGGTGTTTAAAGTTAATTGTTATCCTTCCTTTGTCCTACTTTAGCGTCAGCAGTATCATTCACTCTAATTAAGTAAATTGGTTACTAGAACCAGTGACAATGATCTGAATTTTCAATCTGACACCAATATTTATAAATTTAATTAGTTAGCTATACATTGTCCTTATTTATGATTGTTGTTGACAGGTCGTACCTACAATGACTTGAACCAGTACCCAGTTTTCCCGTGGATCCTGACGAACTACGAGAGTGAGGAGCTGGATCTGAGCCAGCCATCCAACTACAGAGACCTCTCAAAGGTAAACGAAAATATACCAGTTGAGAGTAACATTACAAGTCTTGTCACCTTTTCCTTTCAACCGAGAATGACCTAAATCATTAAATAATGGAGTTAGAGATGCAATCGGAAAAGACAAGAGCTGTACAAAGCTGATATGATGGCGATATTCTATCAAATGAGCTGCTGTAGGGCCAGATTTGACGAGACGCAGCAATTTTGAAGAACCGAACTTACTTTTTTTATTAATCCGTTCTTAAATACCTTTTTATTTGTAGCCCATCGGCGCCCTGAACCCCAGTCGCCGCGCGTACTTCGAGGAGCGCTACAATACGTGGGAGCACGAGTCCACGCCGCCCTTCCACTACGGCACGCACTACTCCACAGCTGCCTTCGTCCTCAATTGGCTTGTCCGCATTGTGAGTATCAGGACGAGAATGCTCTTCCTAGTAAAGGGCTGATAGCCATCTTAATTGTGTAAGAGTCCATTATGGCTATATTAAATAAACGCCACTTAGTAGCTTCTTACTTACTGTGACACATCTGTATTCTGCACTCACAGTTGTACGCTGGTGTGAAAGTGGTCAAAATTTTGTCTTTAATTAACCCAATAGGTGTATGATTTTTGAATAGTCATAGCGAGTTTACAACATCCTTTATAAATATAAACAAACTTCTATAAAAAAGTTCTAGTTTTTTTACGTTCAAACGGTAATTAACTTTTATCCTCAATTATTGTTAATAATTTTATTCTACTTGAACTTTTTTAAGAATAATTGGCATCGTAAATAAAGTGTGCTGAAAACCAAAAGGCGTCAAAATGTTCTCTTATTGCGTGTATATTTAAATTTCAAATATATTCTCTTGAGTGAGATGATTCATAATTTATGGCCAAAGAAATGATTTATTAGTTTTGACACTTCAGCTTTACCGAACATTTAGCTACAAAATTAAATGGTACCCGTGCGTAACTAATGACAGGAGCTGAAAATATGTACTTGGGCTGTTTTTATACTTTGTTGTGTATAAACTAAATATTAATGGAAAAATTCATATTAGTAAAACGTTCCGATTCGAAAATGATGCGTTTCGTTTCACCGTTAAGATTTTTTTTTATGAGAATAATTACAGGTATTATTTTACCACTCTATAATATCTACGCATAGTACTTCTTAGTTGCCTGAGACAAAAATAGAATCAGCATAGTGGAGAATTAATTATTTAAGAATACATTGAAATGTTTATAAGGCACCTATATTATTTTTCTTATGAATAAAAATATATCCACTAGTATTTTTACGTACGTACGTTTATTCTTAAAGCCGCTATATGAAATATATGAGTACGTATACGTCGTATAGCGGCTTTAAGAATTTGGGCGATTTTGTTATAACGTTGATAACTACCTATATTCCGTTTGCTTTTATAACCTGTAAATAAAAATCTAGATACTATTAATGGAGATCTATTAGACCTTGTTATAGATACTATTGTATAGCCTTACGCGTCAACTATTGTATGTCAATCTCAAATAAAGACACTAATTTAAAATTATAATTACTACAAAAAATACTCGTAAAGGAAAATAGTAACAAAATTCATTCAAACCTTTTTCAATGGTTTTTTTTAATAATTGTATTTCTTGTGAACTAAAGTTTACAAGACACTAAATAAGAACAAAGTGGTTAATATTTGCTTTCTCACATTTTAACTGATAAAAACTGATTATAAAATTACAATTTACGTACATACCTCCTCTTTCATATTTTTTTAGCTCTATTTTTTTAATAAATAGTATCAATGCAATAAACAATTAACATACTTTTAAACAATGACATTATTATTTAACCTTAGGTATTAAAGTATTGAACATGGCCCTAATTCCTAAGTAGGTACCTAATAATCTGTACTTAGTACTATAAAGCTGAAGAGTTTGTTTGTTTGCATGTTTGTTTGTTTGTTTGAACGCGCTAATCTCAGAAGCTACCGGTCCGTTTGAAAAATTCTTGCACTGTTAGATAGCCCACTTATTAAGGAAGGCTATAGGATAAACGATGCCCACGCAGGCGGAGCCGCGAACAAAAGCTAGTGTATAATAACATTGTGGTTTGTTTGTATTCGTATCGCAAGTTTAATTAATTAATTAGTTAGTATTTCATCACGTGGCAATGCGTTCTTATCTCGTGTATTGTGCACCAGTAAATTGTTTTATTAGTACGAAACAAGTTAATGGTCAATGTCGTTAGTCGTCTTCATTATAACAACTTACAAACAATAATAAATTACATTTATATATGTAACGCTAGACCGTAATTAATAGCTTTCATGCAATCAGTAGTACCAATATCAGAACATTTTTATGGCCATGCTGTTATAAATTATAAACAACTTCCGAAATTCCCGTCTCCCTCAGCAATACATTTACCAGTTAAACAAATAAAATTACTAAATGCTAAAAATAATACAATAATAATAAATGCTTACCAAAAGCGTTATTTCGAACTCCTACAAAACTATAAATACGCAACTTATATGATTTTGTCTTCAGTCGAAAAGACTATAGCTATAAAGTAACGAATTTACTAAGACTTCACAGACGCAAGGCGCATTACCGTACATAGCACGAACTTCTAATGGATTCCATTTATCTTGACTATTAAATTTACTACGCACAGACTTGTTATTTCAAGTTGCAGTCTCTAAGTCTTTAGACAATGCTGTAGTGGGTGCTATAATAACATAAAAGGCATCTTCAAAGAGCTCGGTTTTGCTACCGATCATTGTAAATTAGTGGGTGCATTAAGACGTCGGTACTAAAAGCGTACGCGTCAAAACAATCGCGCAACTTGTCGACGCGCCGCGACAGATGCAAGCGACGCACGATCGTAGGTGACACGGAGAAAAGATAAAAAATGGTAAATGCGGACGAAAATAGATATTGGTAGTTGCAGGGTGAATGAAGGACGCTTTGATCGAAGTCACTATAATATTAGAAAATATAACTTCATAATGGTAGCGTGCCAGCGAAAACAAAATATTTTCGTTTTTGTGTTCTGTGCCCCGCGATATCCCGTAGAAATCTTAGTCATATTTGAGATTTATGTATGTCTATGATTATACTAAACTCAATAAATCATACGTTCAACACGCCAATAGATCCAAAGACTTGGTTTTATTCTTATAAGTTAATTTAATGTTTGTAAAACCGCAATACAGTGATAAAATCACTAGAATAGGAGTTGTTTTCAGACTGAAAAAATGATGATAAAATAATTTATTTTTAGGAGCCAATGACAACGATGTTCCTAGCGCTCCAAGGCGGCAAGTTCGACCACCCTAACAGACTTTTCTCCTCCATCGCTATGTCATGGAAGAACTGCCAGCGAGACACATCCGATGTTAAGGTACGCAACACATTTGATCCATGGAGATATTAAAAAAATCAAGAAGCTCGCTATCGTATCCCACTTTTGGACAAAAACTCTTTTCATAGTTTGGAATCCCATCCTATCCCATCCATTTCACATAATTGTTTTAAATGTGATATGTTGACGAAAAGAGACCAGGCACAGAATCAGAACCTGACGTGAGGTTTGACCAGACGATTAACTTTAGAGGTTTCTTTCAATTCTTTTACAGGAACTAATACCAGAGTTGTTTTTCCTGCCGGAGATGTTAGTGAACAGCTCGGGCTACCGGCTGGGCATCCCGGAGTCTCCCTCTGGCGACGTGATCCTACCGCCCTGGGCCTCCTCCGCCGAAGAGTTCGTGCGCATCAACCGCATGGCACTAGAGTCAGAGTTCGTCAGCTGTCAGCTGCATCAGTGGATCGATCTCATATTTGGTTATAAACAAAGAGGTAAGCGATCTCGTTCATATTGTTCATTTGTGACTTATTACAATGCTATTAGCTGTACTATCCCTGTGATCCCATACAAATACTTTGTTACACTTAAAACGTTTTTTACCGCGTTGTAGCCTAATATCTAGATCGCTTGATTTGCGTTCATGTGTTTGTCAGCTCGAATTTCATTGCACTACCGACGTGCTTGCCCCGCGTAATAGACGAGGCACGAGGGGCAAACAAGAATACCTTCTTGTAATGCCCATCCCACATTGCTAGTTAAAAATTTTAATAAAAAAAAACGTTAAAAGCAAGATGCGCGTCATACAAAATCGTGCCGTAAGTTCTCAAAATGCAACACAATAAAAACTACCCTCATTATAATCATACTTATACAACCCCAGGTCCCGAAGCGGTCCGCGCAACAAACGTATTCTACTACCTAACATACGAAGGCGGAGTCCGTCTTGACCAGATCACAGAGCCTGTGACCCGGGCTGCCATTGAGGATCAGATCCGAAGCTTTGGTCAGACTCCTGCGCAGTTGTTAAGCGAGCCGCATCCCCCCCGCGCCTCCACCATGCACCTAGCGCCGCTCATGTTCGCGGCCGCTCCTGATGACGTCTGTCTGAGATTGAAGCTGCCTTCGAACGCGGCTGTTGTACACGTCTCAGCTAATACATACCCACAACTGGCGATGCCTGCTGTTGTTACGGTGAGTTGGTTTGTTGGTTTTTCGTTAAACGAACATATTTTCGCGCAAATTCAAGCTTATGTTCATAGCATAAAGTTGGTTTTCGATACGAGACTTTATAAAATGTCCGATTTTTTCAGTAATTTTTGAGGATTGATAGACACGACAGACTTCAGTCATAATTCTTATTATTTTTGTCTTATATTTTTTTATTTTACTTCATCGCAACTAAAAGGTAACAATGTCGTATCATTCGTGTGTACCAGGTGAGCGCGGCGCGCGCGTTCGCGGCGCACCGCTGGGCGGGCGGCGGCTGTGCGCACGCGCCGCTGGCGCCGCACGCGCCGCACGCGCCGCGCCACCCGCCCGACCACGCGCACCACCCGCACCACCCGCTGCTCATGGACCCCGTCTGGGGTCAGTGCCACTATACTTATATCTTTTATCTTATTACAACCTTTAATAATAAGTTTTTCATATTTTTAAGAAAATTAGATACTTCTTAATAAAAGTGTCTCCTATCTCCTAAAGGATCCCAAAGTAATC
Source organism: Plusia festucae (assembly GCA_950381575.1). Lineage (NCBI taxonomy): Eukaryota > Metazoa > Arthropoda > Insecta > Lepidoptera > Noctuidae > Plusia > Plusia festucae. Next base: position 717,116 of record OX494442.1, read on the forward strand.
CTAAGAATACACATACATATTTGCAAGAGATAACGTACATATATTCTGAAGTTAAATAAAAATAGTGTGGTTTAGACTATACGACTGAAATAAAACTTCTTTAGTTCAAGGGCCTGCACTGTGACTTAAATATACAAAACGTAAACGTAAAATAGAAAGAAAACGTGTGCTCGCACCTCTCTCTTGCAACTACAGTAATATACCAAATGTAAATATCTCTGTTTCTATCTTCACTAACTTCTATCTTACTCCCCAATCCAAGCGTTCGCCTCTCATAATCACAATTTTCGTAACGCTCTCCTTAACTTATTTCTTCTTGCATTTGAAACAACAACATTATTCTCGGTAGCGGCCGGAGGTGCCCAGGCCCTGTCCCGCCGTCAGCTAGGCGACAACTTCTCTCAGCGCGTGCGCGCGCGCAGCAACTGCTTCGTCACCACCGTCGACTCCCGTTTCCTAATAGCGGCCGGCTTCTGGGACAACAGCTTCAGAGTCTTCTCAACGGAGACTGGTATGTCTACTTAATATTTGTTCACTTCCTTTAACATGTAGGTAATCATTCTCTCACTGTAATTTCTTCCCAACAGCAAAAATAGTACAAATAATATTCGGTCACTACGGCGTGGTGACGTGCGTGTGCCGGTCGGAGTGCAACATCACGTCTGACTGCTACATCGCTTCCGGATCCGAGGACTGCACCGTCTTACTCTGGCATTGGTAAGTCATAAATTATCAGCGACATTTTATCGAAATGGAAAAAAGTTGCAATAATATTTCTGTCTTATCCAAAACTAAGATGACGTCGTCAAAAAATATAAGAGTCCTTGAGTTTAATTTTGTTATTTGTCGTTTTTTAGTTGTCGGGCTGGTTATATTGACTTATGAAGCAGTGAAATCATTATTAGTAACTTTAAATGAAGCACTGTTATATACCTATTTGCAACTTTATCTGACTACCTTCAATTTTATCATTCTTTACGGAATCGCTTATATCGTTAGGAATATTTATTTATTTAACTTGATCTTTAATTTAATGGTTTTAATGTGTAATGTAATTGGAATGTTTCTTGCTGGGCAGGTCTGCCCGTCACGGCGGCATCGTGGGCGAGGGCGAGACCCCCGCGCCGCGCGTCACGCTCACGGGACACGACGCGCCCATCAACGGCGTGCTGGTCTCCGCCGAACTAGGACTCGTCATCTCGTCGTCAGTCAGTGAGTACTTTTTAATACATCCAATCATCAAAGATATACTTTATTTGGTATCTTCTGAATTTATTGGCTTCATTCGGTAGCATATAAAAAAAATATGGTCTATGGTCTCGCTTTTTAATATTCGGTTATAAGTTTTTAAGTTGTTTATTACACCTACCTACATAGGAGTGTATATAACCTTTAAACACTTTAACAAACTACAATACTATTTATTCCCTAAGGAGTCCCTTTAAAAAACAATGTTTTGTTTTTTTATATTCAATATCGAGTCTATTTAGGCTTTTTTTTATTCGAAACACCATTTATTCAATGCTGTAGTAGTAAATTAATAGCGGCCTATAAACGTCCCACTGCTGGGCACAGGCCTCTTCCCATATAGAGAAGGGATGAGCATTGATCACCACGCTTGCTCATTACGGGTTGGCGATTTCAGATTCCAATATTTTGGAATCTAGATTTCCTTACAATGTTTCCCTTCACCGTTTGTCAATGATGTCTTAGAATGATTAAGAGATTACATATAACTTTGAAAAAGTCACATTGGTACTTACCTGGGTTCGAATTTGCAACCATGTGGAACCGCTAGGCCTCCACGACATTTCTGTGGTAGTAGGAGTATGAGTAGAGTATAGCGTGGTTGTGTCCGCAGACGGGCCGGTGCTGATCCACACGACGTTCGGCGAGGTGCTGCGCGGGCTGCGGGCGGCGGAGGGCGTGGTGGCGCCGCAGCAGCTGGCGCTGTCGCGCGAGGGCGTGGTGGTGGTGGCCTACGCGCGCGGACACCTCGCCGCCTTCACGCTCAACGGCCGCCGCCTGCGACACGAGACGCATAACGATAACTTCCAGGTACGATATCACTTTCAAGACATCATTTTTCACATTTTGGCTTATTTTTTTCAGAAGATAAACACGATAATGTAAACGGAGTACTTTCTCTTCCTCTCCGTTACGTTTTTTCTTTTATTAAAACTCCAAATTAACTATGCAAAAACCCAGACTGAGATGAATGTTTTAGATCACATAAATCTTAGTCTAAGGGAACGCATTTGCAGCTCCTCACCCAGCTATTGTTGGCTTGGTCACTTAAATCTAAGCTATTCTTGCTCTGAGCCTTAAGTGGTATATCTAAGGGAAATGAAGGAGATAAATCTATACTTAAGTATATTATAATGCTGAAAAGTCTGTTTGTTTGAACGTGCTAATCTCAGGAGCTACTGGGCTGATTTGAAAAAATATTTCACTGTTAAATAGCCCACTTATCGAGGAAGGCTATAGGCTATAATTTGCCGCGGTAACCGACGTTCCGGTGTAATAATAAAGTGGTGTGTTGTCAGTGCCTGGTGCTGTCGCGCTGCGGCGAGTACCTGGTGTGCGGCGGCGACGCGGGCGTGGTGGAGGTGTGGCGCGCCTTCACGCTGGCGCCGCTGTACGCCTTCCCGCCCGCCGGCGCGCCCGTCTGCTCGCTCGCGCTCTCGCACGACCAGAAGTGAGCCCCACACCACCCCCTACTGTTTAGCTGTACATTCCTTACCCCCCCCCCTTCGATCAGAAATAAGTCCTACACTACCCCTCCATTAAATCTTTTTCATAATGTAGTTATTAAAAATAAAAAATAAAAACACTTTTTTTTTAATATTTAAAGTAAGTACGTAACATTGATTTGGAATATGTCACAAACCGATACACGTTTGTGACGTAACGAGCCCCTGCTTTTTTTTCTTTATAACTTTATTTATCTTTACTAATTCTTAAACTTAATTAAGATTAAGGACTAAGTTTTTTACTTTATACCCACACCCAGTCAACACCTCCATTATATAATTTATGATTTCTTGGTTCAATTTTAAACCTTAATTTTTCCAAAGCAACTTTTTAAGATAATTAAAAATGTTTTTATTTATCGTGTTCACACCAACTTAATTAAAATCTAATGTCCATATTATCTATTTCCAGGTTCCTGTTAGCGGGCCTCGAGAACGGTTCCCTGGTTGTATTCCACATAGACTTCAACAGATGGCACCACGAGTACCAACAGCGGTACTAAGCGGTGCGGTATCCTAGTTAAAAATACTAAAGAAAATAATTCAATTACCAGACCGACACGCTTGTACCATGCGACGCGGCCCCATGACTTAAATTGAACACCTAGGTTACTAAGGAATGTCAATTTCGTCACATAGCGTCAGATGCTACAAGTCTGTTATATTTACCGTTCGCAGTTAACGATGTTAAGCTCCGATTAGGCGATAGAACGTAATAGTATAAGGCTATTACGAAAAAAAACACTGTTCTTTACTATTTTTATACGAATCGTCTTAATCGCGGGTAGTTCGACATGTTTATATAGCCGGCTAAGCTCAACGTTTACTTAATTAATTTATACTGAGATTATATTCTCTAAATGGCGATGTACTTGTTTAGCAAAATAGTTGTAAATTATTAAATAGTGAAGAACAGTGTTAACATGTTCAGTGTGGTAGTTCTAACACACCGACACACGACAACTTAGTCCCCGGTCACCTAATGTGGTTCAAACTACCACATTGGACACATTTTAAATGATTAAAATCTTGTTGGGTTGTAAAATCGTTTCGTCACACTAATGCTATATTGGATAAAAAAGGTAATTAGCAAGTGACAAGTAAGTACTTAATTAGTTTTAAGTTACATCGACATTCCAATGATTTTTATGATTTATTTAGCTACAATTAATTGTTTTAAAATGTAAAGATATATTTAAATCATACGACTTCACAACATTCCATGATTTTTTGTACAGTTTCTGATATCTATCAAATTACAATTTTATTTAAAAAGACTTATCGTTAGATTGAATTATATTTATGAAATGTACTTATGAATTTCTTTCGGTACTTATCCATTGTTATATTAAGTCAAAATGAAGTAAGTCTCATTGATTTATTGTCATTGTTACAACTGTTTTATTATTTTGGAACCACTTTTGGGCCTCGCCTTTGAAGCTTATTGTTGCCAACGCAAATAAATTACTTATTTTTGTTTATTCAATAGTGTAGTTTATAGATTTTAGTAAAATACAGCGTAGTTTCAAAGTTTGAAGGGATATATTAAACTCAATGTTTTTACAATCCCGAAGTCTCAAGTAAAAAATCAGTAATAGTCCTTCAAACTTTGGCCCGCCAGTAGTACCTATATAAAGATGTTGATTTTTATTACGTGAAGCAATTAATTTACAATAAATTATTTATGTAGTGCCATAGGGAAAGATTAATAACTTTACGCAATATAGTGTGTTTATGAATTTATTTATGTAATTATGATCTCCTGTTAAATGACGTCCATTTTAATTTATACAATGTATTATTTGAGATTCTATCTGTATTATTTATTTCGATCTTTGCAAGTGCAATATTTTCTTACTTATGAATCACTAGCTATCCTTATTGAATATATTTCGAAAGTATTTAAATTATCAAACGTGCTTACTCTATTTTTCATTCTTACTTATTTGAAATTAATTGAAACATTCCTATATTTTACTCTTGTGCTATTGTAATGGTGGTGGGTAAACAAGTACTTAATTTTGATTATTATGATAAATAATTGACGTTGTTGTAATTATTTTTGGTTTTTATTAAATGGTTATAGCGAATTATTTGGTTTCTTTTATTTTCCTTACTCCATTTGTATTGCTGTTTTAGTAGTTTTAGATTGTATATCCTGCTTGTTAATTTACATGAAGCATGCTGGTAGTTTAAGCTCTGAAAGGAAAGGCATCACCATCAAATCACGTAATGAAATAATTGGTTACCAATTATATCATCAATAAAGCATTATTGTACTCGAGTGACGGTACAACAGCGCGGAAGTGCCAATAATGTAGACATTTTCGCTAATTAAACTATGTCAATATAAAGTTAGGTCGAGTTTAGACTATATTGGTAATGATAAATGCTACTTATAGTTGTGTCACGGCTAAGTGACGTCACAATACGTTACAAAAAGCATAGTTTTTTACGCATACGTCGTGTGACATTGTATTAAATAAACAAGCAATTATAATCTATATTTTTGCATCACTACGCCAGCACCGCTCCTTCGTTCTGTGATTTAGGCTTAAATGCACACCTAGACATACGAAAATTTATTCTTCGTCGATTTCCTATCTCTGTGCCAAAACTAAAGTTAACAATTATGAGAGACAGATCGGTGATTATATAATACAATACTAGTAATTATTCATTCATAATAACTCTGCTTCAAGCTTAAGTACCTATTCCTTCCTTACCAGGCTCCCATACCGTTACCTTCACTTGGTTGCACTCCGACGGTTAAAACAATTTCACGGTAAAGAGGATTCTTCTAGTTTTAGATAAAAGTGTTTTCTAGAAAAAATCTTTAGTCGAATTATTCACGTAGTTATTAGATAATTGTACAAATGACTCTTGAACCCTTGAACTCACGTCCCTCTGTAGAAGTACCTTGTGGTAGTTGTGTACCCAGTTACACGTAGCTCTTACCTTCTATTTAATCTTATCGACTAACTATGTATGCTTGTCGTATAGAAGAATATTAATTATGCTTTAGATGAGTTTTGTTTTAAGTAGTAATTTTAGTTTACTAATAAGCAAGTCCTTGTCTATATCCTAGCATTGCAGTTTTATTATTTGAAAAAACCTATAACATAACGCTGTATGGCTTTAAGATACAATTTAATTAAAGCTGTAGAATTAAAACACTTTTCGAACCACCTGTACAGGAATGTAACCTAGTTACTGCTATACCAGTGTGACCAAAATGAAATCTAAATTTTATCCCTGGCACTATCAAGATTTTTGTAATTTATAAGAAGAATTCAAATCCTTCTATCTGAATCACGTGACTCCCATATTTATTTTATCAAGTACACGCTACACGCAATTCTGTCCATTATTAATAAGATTAAAGATATAGGTCGTGAATGTTGAACTAGAATAAAAAAATAGCGTTTTTATTTAATAGGTTAAGGTACACCTTGTATAATAATTATCACTGTCCATTTAAATATAAGCTACATCAACTGTAAGCATTGTAACAAATTGTAAAAGTTGCTAAATTTAAATCAAATGTATAATTATTTTACCGAAACCTGTATTTCAAAATAGCTACACGCCACAATTTACACGCTTTAGAAATGTATTTTTACAGACTGGCAACAAAAACTTTTCTTATTTTGAAAAAGTCTGTACTTCTGTAGGTATTTCCATAAATTGATAATTTGCTACGGCTGCATGTTCTACAATATGAATGCGTAAAACCTACCTAACGCCTTCGCTCTAACAAAAAAATATCGCCTAGTGGCCTAGTGTAACGAACTCATTACATTGTATTTATCAAAATAAAATTGTTGAGCGTACGATAGATTAAATTATACCTACCGATAGAATATACTTAATTATAGTAGAATATTGTAGTATCGCAGTAGGCTTAGTTTGATGAACGCGATCATTTTAATGAGTATTTTGAAAGCATTACATATAGTTTTTCTATTATTTTGTGAGATAATGTAATTCAAGTGCTACTGACCACGCGACCTGCGATTCCGCTTCAGCTTTCTATAACGTACATTTTCTTCTCGATATACCCAGTAGCATTTGAAACGAATAGAAAATACGTAGGCATCAGATCATAACTGTTATTTTAGCATCTAAAAACGATGCAGTTTGTTATAGGATTTAGATCCAATTTAATTATGTTTAACCTATGTTCAATAATTAATTGTTTATTGTAATTTTACAGTACATAGGTACCTATTTATTTTACTTTAGTAGGAAAATCGAAATCGGTGTAGGTACGGACTATTGATTTCCCGCGCTAGGACGCTGATTTGAATAATCTATGATATTAATTAAATAGATTCGTTAAACTTGTTCAACATTGTTATAATGAACATTAGTTAATGTTTCACATTTCCTAAATTGTAATTCTATGTGCACATGCTTTTTCAACTAAACACTGATAAAAAGTTATAAATGTTCCACTGTTGTTTGTAATTATGACTATGTTGTGCAGAAATAATTATTTTGCATGACATTTCTACTTTCGATAATTTAAACGTTAGGGCAACATTGTCCATATATAAATTATTGTTATGCTAAGTATATGGTGCGTTTGTATGTAATGAAAAGATCTTGAGTAATGAATAAATTGCATTAAATAAATTTGTGTATTCATTTTAGAACCTTACCGTTCCTATCTATATAAAATGTAGGAACTTCAGTATTATGTGCCCTTAATAGATATTGTAAATGAAAAATACCCGAGCGTAAATTATGATGGTCCGAATAACTAAACCTAAATTTTATATAAGAAAACTAGCATACCCGTTAAACATTGTTCTGCCATATTAAAAAAAACAGGAGAGGGTCATTTAGATTTAGGGTCGTGAAAAGTAGATGTTGACCGATTCTCAGACCTACTCGATATGCTCACAAAATTTCATACAAATCGGTCCAGCCTTTTAGGAGTAGTTTGGGAACAAACACCGCGACACGAGAATTTTATATATTAGGTAGATGACACAACTTGTTTTGCAGTTGTTAGACTGATCCACCGTTATTTTTAATTTTATTTTGCTATTTATTCGGGACGGAGACAAATCCAACAAATCAAGGATCATGAAAGTCGGTCCAGCCTTTCTCGAGTTATAAGCGTAACAAACCAGACAGTCATTGTTTTGTTTATCTATATAACTACCCAGTTAGAACTAGAACTTTTGATGAGCGTGTGGATTTATTATTTGTTTGTATTTATTTCAACCTATCACAGAACATTTTTAAAACTTTTTCCATTGCCGCGCAAATGGCGTACGAACACTAGTGCTGCCAAAATCAATAATAATTTTTATTTTTTAGAGCAATGTCAAAAGTCAAAACACTCAAAACAAAGTTTCGATGGTAAATATTTAAGCAAATTAAAATGAGGCACTTTAAAAAAATTTTGAATCATATAACATTACATTGGTGTCAAGAGACAAGACCGATTCTGGAACATCACGCTGCGTTCCAGAACAGGGATAACTGACGTTGGTAAAAAAGCTGCCAGGCTAAAATGGAATTGGGCGGTTCACGTGCTGACGTGAACCGCCCAATCCCATATTAGCCGCATGCAGGACAACCGCTGGGCGAAGGTCACTACACAATGGGAGCCAGCAGACGGACGGCGCTACCGAGGCCGACCCAGGAAGAGGTGGCGGGACGATCTGGACATATACCGCGAGGACTGGTTCGAGGTGGCACGGGATAAGGATGTATGGAGGGACTTGGGGGAGGCCTTTGCCCAGCGGTAGGACAGTAGGTATACGCTAAGGCAAAATTTTTAAATTATGTATATTGTCTTAGAACTAATATAGAAGTATATAATAATTATATTACACTCACTATTAAAATAAACATTCAAACTTTATGTTTATGCAAAACAATTTTAAATGTGTTACTTTTGTACTATATAGAAATATTTTCTATATAGTACAAAAGTAACACATCTTCATTCTTCGACGACCTCCGTGGTCGAGTGGCGTACACACCGGTTTTCAAGGTGTCGTCAGCTCTGAGGTCCCGGGTTCGATCCCCGGACGGGTCAATGTAGAAAAACACTTTTCTACATTGCCTCGGGTCTGGGTGTTTGTGGTACCTTCGTTGTCTCTAGATTCCATAACACAAGTGCTTTAGCTACTTACTTTGGATTCGGAGCAATGTATGTGATGTTGTCCACATTTATTTATTTATTTACATTTATTTATTTGAAGGGTGTTTATAATTTTAAAACTTATGTATGGATAAGACTGATCTATATTACCAAATCAAACTTGACGTATCTGCCATCACTGGTACTCTCGCCTAGAGTATTAGTGTTCTGTGCTAATACTGCACTAATGTAAAGCATGTACAATCCCGTAGTAAAATCCCGAACACATTGTCTCATTTTTGTAAATCCTTACATATACCAACTCGTGCCGGTAAAACCTAAGATGAACCAACAAACCGGTTTTACAGTAATAGTTATTACTATTTATAAAAGAGAATTTAAACTATACTAAACTATACTTAACTATTTTAATTCCTGAGAAGATTTCCGAACGAAACTCAAATTGACATTGACGTTTGTATAATCTGTTTCCGGCCTTTCCTTCGCACCCGTTGCAATCATGGCGGTGGCCAACATTTCTAAAAAGCGAAAAGTACGTTGAATTGAGTGTTAATTATAATAAAATACATGCCACAAACTGTTTATCAATATTTGAGGAGCCAATAAAATCAAATATTGGGTTTGATAAAGTTGTGAAACTTGTGATGATAGTGGATATTACAACTTGTCATCTGCACTAAAACATTGTTGTTTCTCTTGTGTATTGTAGTATTTTAACGTATTTGCACTGAATAAGTTAATTTCCCACGTAATTTTAGTACTTGCGAAGTGTGCGGCGGTAGTTTCTCTCAAAATGCCATGATCAAAACATAACCTCTCGGTGAATTTACAGTTCGTCGGAGACGGAGTTTTCAAGGCGGAACTCAATGAGTTCTTGACCAGGGAGCTTGCTGAAGATGGTTACTCCGGTGTGGAGGTGCGTGTCACTCCGACTCGCTCAGAGATCATCATTATGGCGACCAGGACACAGAGCGTGCTTGGCGAGAAGGGCCGCAGGATTCGTGAGCTGACATCTGTCGTTCAAAAGAGATTCAACATCCCTGAGCAGTCAGTGGAGCTGTACGCTGAGAAGGTCGCGACCCGCGGTCTGTGCGCCATCGCCCAGGCTGAGTCGCTCAGATACAAACTCATTGGAGGTTAGTAATATTGCTTTCACTTATTTTGTTCATTATTACTTCATGTTTTATCAGTTGCCTACTAAAACATTATCATCATACTGCTGATAATTCAGCAAAATGAGACAATAATTTAATTCACACTAGAAGGCATGTAGTTTCTTCATTAAAATTTGATACATTTAACTTCTACCATCAAGTTTATAACCAATGCTTGAATCTCACGTGTGTGAGTGTAAGCTTATCATTATAACAGTAATAAATGGTGTAATCTCGAAATGCACTATTTAGAACTTCAATGTTCAGCCACTACCTATATCATCTATAACAATTATTAATAATCATATTACCGGATTTACTTCTATTACCACTAACCACCATACCCCAAACCTGACATTTTAACTGCCTACTATTGTGGTGTTTTCCATTGGGGATATATTATTAGTATTATTACCCTTGCTATATTGCTTGCCCACACAGTATGTTTAAATACAAATGTTAAACCTAGTTTGTATCAAAAAAGAAAGAAGTAGTGGCCCAGTGGCTAGGGCATTGGATTTATAATCATGCGGTTGTAGCTTCAAAACCATTGCACTAACGCTGCAAACCCGCTCTTAACACAAGCATAGCTTAAATGACGGGTTGCCAAGAATGCAAATATTGTGCTACCAATGTTAGCACCCTAGCTTTTATAATAAATTTTGACTAGACTAAACTGTTAACTGTATTGGATTTATTGGGTTACACTTTAGCAAAGTTATATTTGTAACGTAACATATGTTTTGACCACCAGGTCTAGCCGTCCGTCGTGCGTGCTATGGTGTCCTCCGTTTCATCATGGAGTCTGGTGCCCGTGGTTGTGAGGTTGTCGTCTCCGGTAAACTGCGTGGTCAGCGTGCCAAGTCCATGAAGTTCGTGGATGGCCTCATGATCCACTCTGGTGACCCCTGCAATGACTACGTCAACACTGCCACACGACACGTACTTCTTAGGCAAGGAGTGCTCGGAATCAAGGTAAAAACTTAAAGTTTAACTATACAATATGTAACAAAACCCCTGTCCGATCCCTAAGACTATTATTCGGTATCGTACTGCGAACACATATACGTAGCCATTAAATGGATTGGAGATTACTTTTTTACCAATGAAAATAATTAAATCAAAATAAAAACTGATCCAAGGCAACAGCAACAATGACCGCTCCTCAAAGTTTACGTACTTACTACCTACAGCTTTGTGTCAAAGAAGCTGCCTATGCGAGACTGTTTATGAACTGTACCATGAATACGCCTTTATTGGATCTGACAGGGGTTTTGTACATGTTTGTATATCAGGAGACAAGTTAAAAATGATAATTGTAATTACACTTAAGACTACTAACTCTGTCTCACAAATGGGATATGTCACTAAGTTATGCATAGGTACTAGTTTAGTATTTGCTTTACAGAAGCAATACTTACCTTATTTAATTAACTATTAAGGTTTTAGAAAAGCTATCCTAAGAATATATGTTATAAACTTTTTACTGTGTGTACCACAATATCAGGGATTTCATGTCTCTCAATGACTTGAGGTCTAATATTTGTGGCAGATTGAATCAGCTTGTTTATTGGAGGGCTTGTCTGTACAGGCTCTGGTACGGTGCAAGCTGGACACTTACTAGTTTATAAAACTTTAAATCCTAGAAATACCTATTATTCTGGTTTTGGTAAAAAAACCAACCAAACCAAAACCAACCAACCTATTATTCTAAAACAACATCAGTGTAATGCAGATATTTTTTCTGGCATTATGTTTCATATAGTAGATGAAAACAAGTCAATTGTAATTTCTTTTCTGTGTAATTGTGGCTTTACATAAAATATTTTGACCCAAGTATGAACCCGTGAACTATTTGTTAATACTGTTATTGAAATGTATCTTTTAATTTTCTACAGGTCAAGATCATGCTTCCGTGGGACCAACAGGGCAAGAACGGCCCCAAGAAGCCACAGCCAGACCACATCCTGGTGACGGAACCTAAGGACGAGCCCGTCCCACTGGAGCCCACTAGCGATGTGCGCTCGCTGGCGCCCGCACCGCTACCGCAGCCCGTGGCCGCTGTCGCTTAGACTATAAGCTAATTAATAAAAAAAATTAAAACATTTTGCTTTTCAATTTATTATCTACACAATCCCGTATTAGTGCAGTCGGCTACTTAAGTTGATGAATAATACAAATAGAAGACAATATATAGAGTAGAGGTTGCGACTCAAAATAGCTTTATTACGATGTGATCCTTATGAAATCGCGTTTAGTTCATCAACTTCAGATTGTACTACATCTATTTTTGCCATACAATTTACACCCCTATTTACAAAAGATATAACAATAAAGACGTTTCTCAGCGCATTTGGTATTCAAATAATTTATGCTGATCCTGAAGTATTCTAGTCTATTTGACCAAAAGTAAATAAAAAAATTACATTAAGGCTAAGTTTGTGGAGGTCTTAAACCTAGAATTGCTCATAGAGAAAAGTTATGAAAGTTGTTAGACATCAATACGAGAGTAGTCTGGTCAAAGATAAGACGATTTGGATACATCCGCGGTCGAAGACTAGGTTGATCTAAAGAGCGCCAATACTGTCGCTGACTGGCAATTACCTTGGACTAACCTACATATTTACATAATCATTATAGCCACGGTATTTTGGATATGAAAGCGCCGATTTGGTTGGACACAACAATAGGTGTGATTTGTCCAGCTATGGCTTCGCGACACCGTTCAGCAATAGCGTAACGACGCCGCTCCTATTTAGTTAATATCTCATTGAATATCGATATATTTATAATATCAATGGCGCCGCGACGCCATCATGCTATGGCGTCGGGACGCCGTACAGCTATGTCGTCGAGACGCCGTACAGCTATGTCGTCGAGACGCCGTACAGCTATGTCGTCGAGACGCCGTACAGCTATGTCGTCGAGACGCCGTACAGCTATGTCGTCGAGACGCCGTACAGCTATGTCGTCGAGACGCCGTACAGCTATGTCGTCGAGACGCCGTACAGCTATGTCGTCGAGACGCCGTACAGCTATGTCGTCGAGACGCCGTACAGCTATGTCGTCGAGACGCCGTACAGCTATGTCGTCGAGACGCCGTACAGCTATGTCGTCGAGACGCCGTACAGCTATGTCGTCGAGACGCCGTACAGCTATGTCGTCGAGACGCCGTACAGCTATGTCGTCGAGACGCCGTACAGCTATGTCGTCGAGACGCCGTACAGCTATGTCGTCGAGACGCCGTACAGCTATGTCGTCGAGACGCCGTACAGCTATGTCGTCGAGACGCCGTACAGCTATGTCGTCGAGACGCCGTACAGCTATGTCGTCGAGACGCCGTACAGCTATGTCGTCGAGACGCCGTACAGCTATGTCGTCGAGACGCCGTACAGCTATGTCGTCGAGACGCCGTACAGCTATGTCGTCGAGACGCCGTACAGCTATGTCGTCGAGACGCCGTACAGCTATGTCGTCGAGACGCCGTACAGCTATGTCGTCGAGACGCCGTACAGCTATGTCGTCGAGACGCCGTACAGCTATGTCGTCGAGACGCCGTACAGCTATGTCGTCGAGACGCCGTACAGCTATGTCGTCGAGACGCCGTACAGCTATGTCGTCGAGACGCCGTACAGCTATGTCGTCGAGACGCCGTACAGCTATGTCGTCGAGACGCCGTACAGCTATGTCGTCGAGACGCCGTACAGTTATGTCGTCGAGACGCCGTACAGCTATGTCGTCGAGACGCCGTACAGCTATGTCGTCGAGACGCCGTACAGCTATGTCGTCGAGACGCCGTACAGCTATGTCGTCGAGACGCCGCCGTACAGCTATGTCGTCGAGACGCCGCCGTACAGCTATGTCGTCGAGACGCCGTACAGCTATGTCGTGGAGACGCCGTACAGCTATGTCGTCGAGACGCCGTACAGCTATGTCGTCGAGACGCCGTACAGCTATGTCGTGGAGACGCCGTACAGCTATGTCGTCGAGACGCCGTACAGCTATGTCGTCGAGACGCCGTACAGCTATGTCGTCGAGACGCCGTACAGCTATGTCGTCGAGACGCCGTACAGATATGTCGTCGAGACGCCGTACAGCTATGTCGTCGAGACGCCGTACAGCTACGTACGCCCTCGAGCTACGGTTTCGCAACGCCGTCCAGCCAGAGCGTCAAGACGCCGTTCAGGTAGTGCGCCGAGACGTCGTAGTGATATAACGTCGCGATGTCGTCCCTTTGTTGCGTCGCGACGCTTTTCAGCTTTGGTCTCGGACGCCGTTGAGCTATAGCTTCACGACGCCGTATAGCTTTAGCATCGTTTGACGCCGTTTAATTAAAGCGTCGCGACGCCTTTTAGCAATAAAGTCGCGACGCCATACTCCTATTGCGTCGCGACGCCATACTCCTATTGCGTCGCGACGCCGCCGCCGATCAGCTGGATGGTGGCGACGCCGTTTATTTATTTATTTATTTATTAAGGTTTACCAACAGCTTCTGTGTACTGTAATGCTTATGTATATTAATAACTATGTCTAAGACTTACTCAGTCGCCAATTACTGGTTAACCAGCATTCAGCATTCAGCCGTTCAGCTATGGTGTCGCTATGCTGTTTGGTTATAGCTTTGCGACGCAGTTTAGCTATATCGTCGCGGCGTCGCTCGTCTTCCTTTCATTGCGTCGCGACGTCGATCGCCTATAGCGTCGGGACGCCGTTCAACTAATGGCGACTCGATGCCGACTAACGTCGCGACGTCATTTAACGACGCGACGTCTTCATGTTATGGAATACTGAAACGTCGCGGCGCCGTTTAGTTATATCTTCGCGACGCCGTTCAGCGATAACGTGGTTAGTTGAACTATGATTGAAACTATTCAGAATGTTTTTCTTGATTGATGAAATGAATGTGGTCGGTAGTGGAGTCTTCGACGGAAACCAACTTGAAGAAGAAAACTTCAAAAAAATTCAAATTTTGTACCTTTGACCAAATGCATCATTTGTTATCTCCAGTATATGAGTACCTTCCCTCCAGGTGGCTTTAAAAAAATGCATCCAATTTATTAATACAAGGATTATGGAATAAATAAAACTATTTACCATTTTTACCAACATTTATTTTAAAAACCTGACTACATTCACCCCAAACCAAGTGCATTATAGTTATTGCTAAATACAAAAATGTCGATAACGATACACAACATAACCAAAATATTATTGTAAACACAATTCACAAAAATAATTTTATTCTTTATATTAATATTTATAACCAATTAAATCCGAAGAGATATGTCCTCTTTATAGATTTTAAATATTAATTAGAAAGGTGTACATAATTTGGGCCCGAAAGTTAATGGAGGATGGAATGAACATCTTAAGAACAAACTTAGCGACAGAAGTGAGCTCGGGGAATGTTACCCGGCAAAATAATACAAACTTAGCCAAGATAAATAAACGTCACTTCGATGCTACACACTTGAGCTATTTTTTTCGTTGTTTACCTAGAAACGAAGTGCAAGCATATCTAAGACAAAAAAGGTTTTTCATCTTTGCCTGGTACTCGAGACTCAGAGATTTCATATTTTCCAAAGGCTTGTGACCTGCCAAACTCATAATTAATATCGAGAGATACGGTTTTCGGATCACTAAAACTTGTAATTTTACCGTCACGAATAAAAAGTTGTCATCTAATTTACAATCGATTTAAAAATATCGAAAAGCCCATAACCGTTCAAAATACTGCCCAACAATACAGTTCAGTTACGAAAAAAAGTTCATTGAATACAATTTCTTATTTCTAACTTAAACATTCAACATTCCTCGTCTTAAATTAATATTGGACCAACATTAAATATAAATTAAACTTAAATACATAATACATTCCCCTAATAATCATAGTGATTTACAACCAAAAAATTATGCTACGAAATGCATTGAAATACATTGTGAGTAATGTAAAGATTTTGTACTGCATTGGTTTGGATAGTTTGTTCTTAAAATAAGTTACCTATGTCCCGAAGGACGGTGTTTGTTCGTCTTGAAATGGATGACCTTCGCAGTAAGATGTCGGTCGGACGACTAATACGAGTGTGATATGTAGAAACTTAATGTACTGTAAGCGGGCTTAGTATATTTTATTTATTGCACAACAGTAAAAAGTTCATTGCAATAACGTGGGAACGCGAACGTTGTTCAATTCCGCGACGTCTGTAAAACATTCGTATTTTTAATTATAACAGTATTAAAGATACATAAAGTTTTCCATGTCACACTACCGTAAGCAAGTCGCCCCGACCATCAAAATATCGTAATTAAATAAATTTACTAAAACCGTAGACACATCCAGACATATGAAGACTCTTCATACGTAGTTTAGATATAAAAGAACAGTGACGTAGAAATTATTCTGTTCTGCTCCACAGATTAGTTCGACTGTTATCTGTAAGTACAAAAATTGCTTTATTAGAAAAATTTAAATCATAAAATTACAAAAATAGTATCTATATTTCAGCTTAGTAAATTCGTATAGAACGGCCACAAAAGATGAGACTTGACGCACCAGGTGGTATGGATTGCGCAGTAGTTGATTTATAGGTCTCGGTGGGTCAGTGATTGGTGACCTAGATTGACTATGATGCTACATTATATTTCGATTGATCAAGAATGGGGTCTACTTCTATCATTACAGTACTCGATAGGGAAGACAATGCGCTATTGATTGTAAATTATTTATAAGTATAACTATGGTCGTAAAAGATACTTAGTACGTAAATAAAAGCAAATTATAAGCTATAATTCCGTACTTGTAATTCTGGGCATCTATCAAAAGCTCCTGTATAAGAGTTTGAATAAAATAAATTGCACCAAGTTGTGTTTGCGACAAGTAAAATAGCACTGACTTTGATCATATTTATATTTTATTGTTACTGGACATTTCTTGGTGTTTGTAAACCTAAATGTGTTCATCGACTTATACTGCTGGATGGACATATTTTTTTTTTAATCGACGCCCGCACTAAGGAATTTAATCCTTGTGTCGCAGGGGTTTCACAAACATTCAAATCACATGCACAAAGAACACCCAGACTTGGAACAAGCATTTGCGGATCACACAAATGCTTGTCTCATGCGGGGATCGAACCCGCAGCACGTCGCGCACCGTGGTAATCAGCGTGGTGACCTATACCACTCGGCTATCCGTGCAGTCATATGAATATATGAATGGTGTGTGTGTGAGGCAGTGAAGTGGAGTGTGCTGGTTTATATTCACTGAACATTTCTTGGTGTTTGTAAATCTAAAGTTGTTCATCGACTTATGCTTCTGGCTGTAGGTACATATGAATGTGTGAGACAGTGGAGTGTAGTGTGTAGTACTCACTGCGGCGCGTCTTCCATGGGCGGCGCGAGGCGGCACACGAGGTGCACGGCGCCGGCGATGGCGGAGCGCGCGAAGGGCGGCAGAGCGGGCCGCGCCGCCGTGCGCTCCGCCGTCACGCGCAGCTCGCGGAACGTGTTGCGCGTGTACGGGTTCCGCCGGCTCGCGTACCGCCACGTCACGAAGTAGTAGTACACGAACGGAGTCAGCAGACCGCAGTAACCGCTGCACAACATAACATCAGCTCATACATTAACAGTAAGATCCCCCATTAACCCACCATTTCGATGGGAAAGAGCAACACAAGTAAATTTTAATTTTGATTTGTTACTGTTTAAATAGATTTTACGTAATTATCACTGCTTGAATAAGTTATTTTGGTTTCTAAACTCCAGCTTGACGTATTCGCACGTGACTCTCCCATGCTACGCGGGCGAAGGGGGCGTAAGGCAGTGGGAGGGATAAATTGTGCGCGCGGGACGGGGGTCAACTGACAGGAGCTGCATTCGACTCAATGGGTAGTAGCAATTCCCGCTACCCACGCGGACCACGAAACTGTCACGAACGAATTTGACAGGCTATAGACCCAAAATACAATCGCAATTCAGTTTTAGTGGTTCGTTCTCAAATAAATTTTGTGTCTTTTAATTCTAAAGTAAATATTTTTACTCTAAATTATTTGTCTGACATACGACATATTATTATTAGGTGCACATGAATGTAACTATGAACCGACTGTCGTTTAGACATTTGAAGTAATAAGACATTTAAAAGTAATGTATTTAAATAATTATATATTACCATTTTTAAAAGAGTAACCTATGGAGTTTCTTGCCGGATTCTTCTCCATAGGAATGACATTTTGGAACCGAGCAACTAGATTCATTCAACGTTTTGAAAGTACCTGAAAGGGTCTACTCGAAATAAAAATATTTTGATTTTGATTTTGATTTTGATTTTGAAGTCGGTCCTAGGTAACAATTTCCATTTTTTTTATTTATTTCAAACCAAACTACTAAATTCTTGAGGTACCTACTTAAACCTTATCGTCTATAGATGACCAAAATATTTTTGAAATCGAACCAAACCAAAGATATCGCGTAACAATTTAAGCACACAGTCAAATTGAGAACTTCCTCCTTCCCAAGTCAGTTAAAAATGAAGAGATTTCCTAAGAAGAAACAAATGTAACAATACTTACAAGAAGGACATGATCACGACGAGCGGGAACAGCACGATCTCAGCGAGAGCGGCGGCGCGCAGGATGTTGCGCGACTGGAACTCCACCAGCGAGATGAGCAGGCGCGCCACCCACATCGAGTTCTGACCCAGAGTCTGTGGAACAATGATACACTCCGGAGATGAAGGTTAGAAGGAGACGGCAACACTTTGAATAAGACCGTGAGATCTAAAGGTACAAGTTGGTAGCGGATGACATGAGGCAGCAGCAGTCGACGTGTCGCAGCGACACTACTGGTTTCTATGTATTTCTATGAAATTACCTCCGTAGTAAGTGACATGAAGCTAGCGAGGTAATTTCATAGACCGGTAAAATTTGAAGTACAGTGTATTAATTTATCGCAATGTACGATGAAACCGTACACTATATTTATTCGTATAATTTTTATTTTTATTTAGTAAATATGCATCCAATAATTAATTAGTAGTACACGATTATCAGCGGATATCGCATCATGTGCTCCCTTATAAACTAACAATATCTTTTATCCGTTAATTACATTAATTATTTATATTGAACAATCGTAACATTTATATTTCTGCACACATTTTAGCCCATTTAATTCCCAGCACCAAACCGTATCTTCAAGATTCTGTGAATGCAGTGTTATTTCTTTTTGAAAATAATGGAATATTTTCTTTGAAACTTTTTTCTCCAGAAAGATTTGATCTCCAGTATTAAGAGAGCTCTCCTTCTTTTTCAGTCGATTGTACTTTTTTAATATTTAAATTTCATTGATAAATACCACCCTGTGTATTAAGTCCAAGATAGCAGAGGCAAAAAAACAAAAACCGTTATGTATGCATGAATTACATTTCAATAAAAGACAATTGACAGATAAAGGTCATTGACGTGCCTATTATTATTTATTCGAGTACACGTCAGCTCTCTTGTGATTGTGAGGCAAATACATCTCCTGTAATCTCAAATCATCGTGATATCGTAAACCATATACGTCAGATACGTGATGCTATTACAGTGCAATTTTTTTAGAAAATTTTAACGTATCATCTACTTTCTACTCGATTTAGTTATTATACATTTCGCACCGGATAACCGGCAACCGGGACATTTGAAAAAGGTATTTCTGCACCATTTCGAATGGGGTTTCGTTTAAGTTGATGAAATAACACTTTTCAACTTAACACGTCATATCTCTTCTTATTCCCATATACTGACACCCTAATTAACTTTAAGATGTTCTTAAATGTCTATCTGTCTCTACTTCACACCTTAAAGTGATAGAGACAGTATGAGACTTAACGACGGATTCAAATTGAGTGACATTACAGTATTCGGCTATTAGCCTCTTGACGAAGTCGTCGCGAATATCCTAAAGCTACATTTTTCTTTGTGAATATAGAGGGTTATCTGATATAGGAATAATAGAAATACCTCATGGTACGATTTTCAAGCTTATCACAATGTAAATACACGCTGTAATGGATTTAGCTGAACATGATAAGTAGCAGTATCGATCTGCGTTCGGTTGTCGACAATCGATAGCAAGCCGTTCATTATTATAATGAGGATTTTATTGATTTACTATTATTGCTATTTTGTAATAGAACCTGCATTTTACTGCTTAGAACATACTAACATGTAATCACTAATTCTATTGCCTATTTTTTACGGTGTTGTACACTGTAAAATTATATCACTGATAAACTAATGAGTTTTTATTTAATAGGGACAGTAATAACATTTATTGCGAATAAACACTATATGATAGATAGAGGAAGGTAGGTTATTAATTAAGAATATTTGACCAGTGGTATTCAGATAATGAAACATTAAGTCATGTATCAAATATTTCAGTTTGGGCTGTGTTCAGAATTAAACTAATAGGAAGTGAAATATTGTTTAAATCCTGCTAAAAGAAAGATGATGGGCACAGCTGTTGTAGATACAAAAATAATTGCAGTAATTAAGCATTATTTGAAAGTCAATTAACATAAAAACATGTGTTATTTTATCAGTTATATGGTAAAGCACCAGTAAAAGTAACTTTCGCTACTTTCACCTAAAATTATCTTAGAACCCCTACATAAACTCATATAGGTACCTATAATGGAATTTAGGAAAGTATAATATATCGTCAAGCATCATAAGTGCAGATTTGAAGTTTTCACAATTATCTGCACCGTAATTTATAAGTAGATATTTTAACGCAAACAACTATACCAGTATGATAGGATGACTAGGAGATATTGATGTTAGTAGATGCCCGCGAAAAGAATTGAGATAGCGAATACATAAGTTGAAGTTCTACCGCACTTATGGCACTGTACTTTCATTGATACATCTAGCATTGAAAAATATTGATAATTATATGATATACTAACTTTTGGTCGCGGCTCCGCAAGAGTGGGCGTCGTAGCCTATAGCCTTCCCCAATAAGTGAACTATATAACAGTGAAAGAATTTTCTAATCGGTCCAGTAGTTCCTGAGATTAGCGCATTAAACCTAACAAACTCGTCAGCTTTATAATATAATAATATAGATTATGGTTATATCATAAGAGGTTATGCAACATATCATTTTTTAAAAATCAATCTTGTATCCTTTTGCACATAGATCCAACACATTTGATAATCTCTTTTTAGTGAGGTTGGCCGCGTTCACATATTTGATAAGGCTTGAGCCCAAACATAATGGAATAAAAACGCCGAATGAAGTGAAAGTGATACGGCAGACAGGTATAAAGTTACGGTTGGTAGGGGCCCGTTAAATTTAACGAAACTCCTAATAAATCTACTACATTTTAGTTGGAAATAGCGTAAATACAATGTACTTATAAATAATTCACGTCACTTTTATCAAGCTTATTTTTTTGCAACATGTTTTGACATTAAATTCGACTTTGACGAAAATTGTCCAATTATAAACAGTTTGTGTATAAAATAATGTAAGTTTATTTGTATTTCTTACTATATAGTAGTCGATATTTTCAAAATTTTCAAATTGAACAAAAAGTAATTCCTAGTAAAATCTTAATTCTAGACAACAGATCAGCGGCGCGTCGAAAAATTATAACTCTAGGTAACCGGTTTGCTAATAGTCAGATAGTAACATAAAATAAATATAATTAAATAATGTTATTACCTAGCTAATTGCAGTTACAATACAAGCGCTGGTTTATAATTGTCGATGCTAGAGGCGCGTTACAAAGGTCAAGTTTATACGGACAATGCATAGGTAGTAAACTTGTTTCTGTAGTAGAGATTTATTTTGTCAGCTGATAATTTAGAGGAGTTATTAGATTTATCAAGCCTTAGTATTGCATATAGAGCTGCGGAGTAGTTTTTTTCCAATTCAATAAAAATCAATTTTTCTTCTTACATTATATCAACTACTTACCTATTTATTTAATTTCATATAGATATGAGTGTGAGAGTGAACGCAAGCGCTAAGCTTATTAAATACCACTTTCCTTGTTCAGGATTATTAAGCTGTTGTTTTCGTTTGAGATTGGTAACAATTATGTTTTTATTGCCGCTTATGTGCCTAACCCTTAAAAATAAGTTAAGGGATATACATATATTCCTTAAAGATAATTTAAGGGAGAACGCAACGCAAAGTTCGTATTGTAAATATCATGTATTTACGGAATAATCAAAGAGTTAACAAATGGTCATGCGAGTTGGACCATGAATACATTGTTCCATTTAATACAAAGCTAATTGCTAAATCATTTCATCTGCAAAAAATTACCCGTATATTCGCAATTCTAAATTAATCTATTATATATTTATTTATTTATTTTATTTTATTTTATTTTATTCAATAGGTACAGATACAGACAACAGATCAAAACAATACAAAGTAGTAGCCTTAGTAATATAAATTGAGTGAACCTGAAGTCCAGTTACAACTGTACACAACATTCAAAACAAACAATGCTTCGTTTTTACAGGCCAAAATTGGATTTCAGTTATAACTATTTAGTAGTATAAGTTTTTTACAATTTATCTATAAACAAACTAATTATGAATAAGACTTAAATTATCTATAATAGTCACACAACGTTATAATTTAACAGGAAAGACTTGAAAGAGCTTAATTTATCGTGAAAAATGTCTACCTGTGAGCAAATAGCATTATAATTTTTGCACATTCTATGCAAAGGATTGTTTTGAGATACATTGTTATTACTTGTGGGAATACTAAACAATTGTGGTATACGCACAGATCGAGTCGGTACTTTTATATCTAAATATTCAACAAGTTGGCCGTCCAGTGAACAATTTACAATTTTATGTAAGGTGCATAAGTCACTTGTCCATCTTCTATGTTCTAGAGTTGCCAGAGAGAATCTTCGAATTCGGTCTACATATTCCGGTATCTTGCGTCGTAACCCATATTTGGAACACAGAGCCCTGATAAATCGCCTCTGGATCGCTTCTATACGATCCGCATGTACATTATAGATTGGAGACCAAACAGATGAACAATACTCCACTATACTCCTCACTAAGGAGCAGTAAACGATTATAAGAGACTTTGCCTGCTTAAATGGTTTAGTAGTTCGAAGTATAAATGATAACATGCGATTTGCTTTACTGCATATAACATCATAGTGAGTTCTAAAAGATAGGGAGGAATCAAACATCACCCCCAGATCACGCACCTCTGTAACCCTCTCAATAATAGTTCCCTCGATGTGGTAATTATATTGTATTAAGTTTTTTTTCTTTTTTGTGAATGAAATGACTTGGCACTTTTTTATATTCAATGACATGAAATTGTTATCACACCAGTTTACCATATTGTCGACATCTGTTTGTAGGATTGTACAATCATTACGATCGGATATACGTCTAAAAATTTTGATATCATCGGCATAAGCTAAACATTCACTCTTAATTAGGTTTAACAAATCATTCACAAATATCAAAAATAAAAGTGGGCCCAAATTTGAACCCTGTGGAACGCCTGAAATTGCCAAATACGGAATAGAATCGAAACCACTGAGTGTAACTAGCTGTGAACGATTTAATAAGTAAGACTTGAGCCATCGATACAGATCTCCATGTATTCCTATGCTTTCAGCTTTCACAAGTAGTAAAAGATGGTCTACACGATCAAAAGCCTTGGAGAAATCCGTGTATACCGAGTCGACTTGCTTTTTACAATTGAGAGATTCACAAATATAATTAGTATAATAGAGGAGGTTTGAGTTTGTTGATCTACCCGTGACAAATCCGTGTTGTTTCGGACTCAATATGTTTTTAAAGTGAGAATATATGTGCTTATAAATAAAACTTTCGAATATTTTGGCGAAACAATTAAGAACACAGATAGGACGGTAATTTGAGACATCCTCTTTATCTCCTGATTTATATATTGGTGTTACTTTAGATATCTTCCATAACTCCGGAAAAGTGCCTTCCTGTAGTGATTTATTAAAAATGATATACAGTGGATTTACCAAAACAGTTGCACACAAACGAATAAATATTGAGGGAACTCCATCATAACCACCATTTTTAGAGACATCGATATTTTTAAGCTCATTTAACAAATCCTTTTCTGAGATATGCAAATCAGTAATTGAAAAATTTGATTGATTGTTTGATGAAGCAGGGGAGTGATTGCTTGTTCCACTGGAGCAATATACCGAGGAAAAGTAATCAGCAAAAAGGTTCACTATGTCACTACCTGAAGTACCAACCTTGTCATCATAGTACACACGGCTGGGGATGGTATTAGTGATGCGTTTACTTTTAGTGTACCGCCAGAAGGCCTTTATGTTAAGCACAAGATCATCCTCAATTCTCTCGATGTAAGTTTTGAAGCATTGATCAGCAAGTAGCTTTGCTCTAGCTCTAAGCATTGAAAACATGTCATAATCCCTTGGATTCTCATATCGCTTAAACCTAATGCGAGCTTTATGTTTTGTTCCTAATAATTTTATTAAACTTCTAGAGAACCATGCAGGATATCTGTTATTTAAGACTTTAGACTTGGGGGTAAACTTTTCTATGATTGAGTAAAGATTATTGTAAAAAAATTGCACAAACTCGTTACATCCCATACCTGAGGCATTCCCTTCCCAATCTATTTGTTTGATCTCTTTTCTACAACTATCATAGTCAGTTTTACGATAGCATATTTTTTGAATTGAACTATTATGCAAAAGGAAAGAAATACTAGTTCGTAATATAATTTCAAAAGGTGGATGATGAATGTCAAGACGACTAATGGGGAGGGCTGGAGTGACAGCAAACATGTCCGGCTTATCTGTAACCACCAAGTCAAGAATCCGGTCATTTTGGTTTTTGTTGTTATTCAGTTGGCGTATCATGTGTGTCTGGAAAAGCTCAAAGACAGACTTTGACCTCTCGCAGTTATAGCCCAGAGGACAACCTGTATCGGTTGACCAAGTCACATTCCCTAAATTAAAATCTCCCACGATACAGGTAGAGTGTCTAGATGTAGTATTAAGTCTATCACTGCAGCCCCTCAAAAAATCATCAACTACAATCGCTGGTAAATAATCTGGAAGGTATGCAACGCATAAGTTGATCGTTACAGATTCATCAACTTGGACTTGCAACCACAGGTCTTCTAAGTATTCCGACTCCCAGTCCTTTTTGTACAGTATCTTGAGCCTCTTTGAATAAGCAACAAGTACTCCCCCACCATGACTTTTTCCATACCGAACTCTAAATTTTACATCTCGATCCCTACGCAATACCCAATATCTATCGTCAAACAACTCAGAGGATACAACAGTTTCATCTAGCCATGTCTCGGTTAAACAAATAATGTCATATTTGTTAATTAATACCGTGTTATAAAAATCAACAGTCTTGGTTTTTAAACCTCTAACATTCTGGTAATAAATTGACAAATACATTTGTTTAGTTATAAACCGATAGAAAAACAATAGATGTTATAAATAGCTAAATATGCCCATTAACAAATAAGATCAAGACTGTCTTTGTTCTTAATAATTATGTACTGAGAGTCTACTAACTTTCTAACATATATGCGGCCGTTCTTTACCCAAACAAACTTATAGCCTAGTTCTTTAGCCTTCTGACGCGCTGCTGCATGTAGAATCTTGTTAGCTGGGGAGAGGTGCTCTGAGACGTAGACTGGCTTCTTATCGCCTCCAATTCCAAGAATTGACGTATTCAGCTTGTCGTTTGGGTGTGATTTATTATACCGATAGACCGCGGAAAAAATATCATCCCGTTTTCTCACACTTCTAAATTTAACAATAATACCACGAGGCAGTTTGCTTTCCTTGTTTAGCTTAGCAACTCGAGTGCATTTTATAATATCTTCCTCTTTGAGACTGCAATCCACTACACGGCAACATTGTTCCAAAAGATTAGGTAAGCTCTCATTCTGATGTTCAGGAACACCCTGTATCTCTAGGTTCTCCTCTCGAAGATGTTGCTCCAAATTGTTGAGGCGCTCTGAGACCTCCCACACAATGGATTTGAGTGCATCATTTTCCTTTGAGAGCATTAAATTCTCCCTGACTATTTTATCAACCGTGGTCTTCATTTCATCATAGTCCGAGCTTATATAGTCTATGGTCTTTCGAAATTCCTGCAGATCTTCCTTTATAGAGGATAGTTCAGCTTTCATGATATTTGAGATCATTCCAGGCAGTTCCAAAAGAATCAATTTATGGACTTGCTCGCTAAGTGCTGATACAAGTGAGTTTTCCATTTTTTGTGGTGAGCTAGTGGAGTCCAGATTAATCTCTGTTTTCTGGTAACAGTCACTTTGCTTCCTTCTTAACGTAACATTACCAAATCCAGTATCCTGTTCCTCACTTCTAGCCGTGGTTGTTTCATCCTCCTTAAGGTTGCGTACCGGTGTGTTCAGGTTTCCTACCTTTGGAAGCTTACTCTTACACTCATGGCACATCCACTTCAGTTTTTGCTCCTCTCTCATAGACTTGTAGTTCTTTTCCGGTACGTTCGCACAGGTAAGATCGTAAAACTTGCAACATTTACAACACTTTAAACATTCTTTGTCTTCGATAGAAGTTTGGCAGCCCGCACAGGAAGAGACCACAGGTGCCATCTGTGTTTTGTCCGGAGGAATATTTGCTTATGTTATAATGAAACACAGTCGATTGAGTAGCAAGTTTTAGATAATGATAATAGATGTCGCTGTGTGTATGATAGTACTGGATAATTTCACTATGCAGCGACACTGACTCGTTGGCGTAGTAATTTAGGCGTCGACTTACAAGTCCAAGGTTCCGGGTTCGAATCCCACCAGCTGTCGCACTTTTTTCAATGTTTCTCGAGATTGATGGTCACTCCCACTGGCTTGATGGAATATTGGTATCCCGCTTCCTCCGCCCACTGGGAGGAGTTCTTCGTAAGAAACCCACAAGATGAAACGAGAGGTACCGAACTTAAGGCAGTTCACCAATCACAAACAAAGTTTAGCTAATTTACAATAATTCCGAGAAATAAGTGAGCGCGCGTCTGTTCACAACGAAGCCCGATGACCGACTGATATAATTCCAGTGTCACGATGTTTGTCCGGGATGAACTCCGAAATTACTGAACCGATTTTAATCAAATTTGCACTCCGTGTGCAGTTTGATCCAACTTGAAAGGATAGCTTACATCACAAATATAAAAAAAAAATTGAGATCGCTGGCGGAGCAGCGGGAAACAGCTAGTAATATTATAAAGAACGTATTTTTCTAAAAAAGAGTGTCCGGTATTTTTAATAATGAGAAAATGTTAAAGACGTATGTTTTATGTCGTCTCATAAACAAAAATTACAAAGACACACTGGATGGAAAATTCTTGTAACGTTACTCCGTCCTGCAATTTTTGTTAACTTTGTGACGCCAAAAGCCCCTTTAAAACGCTTCATCTTCGTACTTGTATTTTTTTGATAAAAGAAAAATGATTGTCAAATATTTTTTTAATATCTAAAAATGGGACATATAAATTTCTTTTACTAAAATCCCCATTAAATACATTTTTATTTAATTTTACTACAGAATTAAAACAATTTTAAAAGATATCTTAACTGAAATTGTTTTTTTTTTAATGTCAATAGATTAAGTAGAGATAAGAGTAAGTTATGTATCAAGTTCACAATACCTAACTAAGAATTAACGCGGTTATTTTCATCCTCACTTAGTATGAAAAGCGACAAATATCTGTATTTCTGAGATACATAAATGCTTGATTATAGTGCTTATTAGACTACGCGATATTCTGCCTTGACCAACTAGTTTCTCGTACTCAGTAATTAAAAAAGCTGTCTATTACACAGAGCAAAAATATTGCACGCATCGGTGCAAAATATAAATCATAGTTACTTTATTTATTTGATGCCTCCGACTGCGTTTATGAACACTAGACTGTGGTCATTCAAATTCAGATAAAAAAAAAACATTTTTTTTTCAACTTGTTTCTATCTTTTAATTGGTCGGTCAGGTCAACATCCCTATCGGAGCACCGGCCGACATAATCGTCCATCGCGGAATCAACAAGCTCCCGCTAGGCACTGGTAGTAGCGCTTATCCGCGTTGTCTATTAAATAGCCTATTATATAAAAATAACAAGAATGTTCTCATGTATGTCATTAATAAAATAATGTATGCTAATTGCTGTATCACCAACCTTGTCCCCCCCTCTTGTACTTCAACAATGACACAAACATTAAGTTATGTTTGTGTCATTTAAGCATCTTTTTTTAGTTTTTTTTTTTAGATTTGACTATTATTTTATTTATTTTATAAGATACAATAAGGAAACAGTGACCAACTGAGATAGATAATGGATAGATAAAACCCAAATAATACCTACTATGTAACACCTTATTGTACCATATTTTCGCTATTTTTTTTAATAAAAAAGGAAATCTACTAAATTTATATGTTTGCCTATATAGACTGTAGGTACAGCTACAGATCTATATTACATACTATTATTACCGAAGTCAAAGAGCATTGCTTCATTCTTACTTTCAATTTAAAAGCAATGAAGTAGCAAAAAATCTTTTTCTACTGTTAAATTGCTTCCGTAGAAATTTTTCGCGACTACTTTCTAAAATAAAATTTTACAACATTTACCAAATCTAGTCTAGCGTTTTTGCCTCAGCTACTTATAACCTTCACTAAACAGTACACTACAGTAGACTTTATTTCAACTAGATAAGGTTGTTTTTAGCTATTCTTTATGTAAGTTCGGTCAACCGTACTCAACAAGATAAAAAACCGCTCATCTAAACCAACGCTAAAAGTAAATTCTAGTCGACGAGTGCATTTTACTCATACGTGACCAAGGATAACTTTTTTGTATACATCCATCAACGCAAGTGTGATTTCTACATTTCACACAAACTAGGAAGTCAACAATTCAACATAATTGTGCGCTTACATCGAGAATGGTCAGCGAGTAGGAGGCGGCGTGCAGCAGGGCGAACAAGAAGATGGGCGTCAGTATCACTGTGATAAGTTAAGGGAATATTGTTAAAATGTGGTTCTTCTATTACTTAAATTTTCTACTATGTACCGTCAAGAGTCAAAAGTGATGTAGGTAACACCTCAACTTTTTTGTGGACATTCCTGAGCATTGGTACGCAAAAAATTGCAGTTCATCATACGTCGTTGCTATGAGAAATTATTAATATAAGTAGATGTCTGCAATAAGACAGCGAATACATAAGTTGAGGAGCTACTGCACTTATAACCCTTGGCTGTACCTACATGGGTATAATTTGATAAGATATAACTTTTTCAGCAATGTGTGTATCCAGGGATTCACAAACATTTACATAAATTTCGGACTTTTAAACATTTATTGTAGCTTACAGGCCTCCCCATGGAACGACAACTGGCCGCTTGCATTCACTGGTCACCCTGACGAAGACATCGGTCGAGGGTAACCGGTTGATCATTACCAGTTTCACTACAAAAATTACCTACCAAAGAGATAGGTATTTACCATATTTAAAAAGGATACACAAATTAGGCGCCACGTTCATAAATATGAGTGAGTAGAAGAGGTAGTGCGCGCTATCCTCGAGGAAGAATCTGGTGAGGAAATCCCGGGAGAAGGAGATTTCGCGCGGCGGGATGCGCTGGTGCAGGCGGAGTGCCGACGTCGCCGCGTTGGCCAGCAGCGCCTTGTAGAACGCTGACACGGGGCTGCGACAATATACAACTTGTTACTCAAATAATAATCCACATACCTTTTTAAGTGCGAACAGTCATTAACGCAGGAGATATTGTAGTGAACAAGTGGCTGCGGAAACGTAAAGCTGAAAGATTACCTATAAGACCTGAATTGATGTATGGTTCAGAAATTCAGAATGCTGGACAGTGAAAGGGGCTGATGAAAGACAAGCATGCAGCGGAAATGAGAATGCTTCGATGAATGGAGTAACGAGGATAAGGAATGCGAATGAGTATATTAGAGGAAGCTTGAAAGTTGCTCCCGTGATTGAAAAGGTGAGAGGTAAGCGTTTGTCGTGGTATGGACATGTTATGAGAAGGGACGAAAGTCACATAACTAAACAAGTTATGAGTATAACTGTGGAAGTATATAAGCAGAGGGAGATCGAAAAAGAGATCGATGGATGGTGTGAAAGATGATATGAGAAAGAAAGGAGTGGATGCCGCGATGACGAGTAATAGAGATGAATAGAAGGAAAATACGCATTGAGCCGACCCCATATGAAAGGGCAGGAAAAACAAAATTATTGTCAAAAAATGTGGACAATCAACAATAAATAACACACGTTGTCTCGGCCCTGTGTAGACCCAACTCTGTCTACCATAAATAGGGGTAAGTAATAAGATGGATATTTTTTTGTTTTAATGCAATTATTATCGAACTGGAACTGAGCCCTTAAATTATAGTTTTCAGTACTTTTTTATTGAGCCCAACATCTATTACAGAAGATGATGATGTAATTATTATATTCTTATAAAAGCGTGTGTAAAGTCTGCTCTTGATAATAGACAATCATTCATTTTTAATGTTTAACAATATTTGAAACTGCAATCTATAGTATTTCTGCCTTAAATGTTAGTGTTGTGCACGTTTTATTTCATACCGTGTCTATAAAATACGGTAATAAACATTCAGTCATCAGTGACCATGACTTTATTTTACATACACACTCTAGTCAAAGTCAAGGTAAAATTAGTGCAAACAAAACAAATTATAAATGTTATTTTTTGCAATGTTTTTTTTATTGCACATACCTACTATAAGTAGGTATAATTTTGCTTACTATTAATTAAATTTCATAATTTATGTAAATCGCATACACAAAATACTATTACCTTTTTAAAAAATGTTCTTTCCAACAAGAATAATATAATAAAAGCAAATGTTTTTGTGTGTATGTTTGTTACTTCACGCTCGAACGGCTGGATGAATTTTGATGAAATATTGTATGGAGGTAGCTCACACTCTGCATTAACTATGTGTATGGCTATGGCTACCTAAACTTTACAATATATATATATAAACTGCGGAGCGCAGCTAGTATGGTAATTTATTCAGGACATTTAGTTATTCCAATAATTCCAGTGTGGGCATTTAAGTCATCTAATCATGATATGACATAATCATGAAAACAATACGCAAAATGAAAAGTTGGGCGTAGGAAGATTTCATGGACGAGGAATATCCGGGAATGGACTGGAATTGCTAGTGCTGCAGACTTATTTAGAGTTGGAGAGGCTATTAATCTTTTTTTTTTTTTTTTTTAAAAGATTACTAGCAATGTGGGTCGCACATTACTAGTAATCTCGTTAACCCCTCGTGCTAAGCTAAGATGCTTGTGTTACGAATGGGTTCACGTCGGTAGTGTAATGGATGGGATTCGAACCCGCAACCACATGATCGCAAGTCCGACGCCCTAGCCATTAGGCTACCGCCGCTTCATTACCTTAACTAATGTGTAGTGTATTATAATTACACGCTTATCTGTGACATGTGAACGAACCTAGCGAGGTCACTTAAAATTATAAAGAAATCAAAAGTGATAAGATCATCAGTCACCTTACTCAGGGCTCAGGGTTATTCTTGTATTTTTTGTGTTACATGCTAAACACATCATTAACAAACATTACCAAGTGATGCATGGAGTATTTATTTATACCATGATGTTGAAGGTTGCCATATTCAATAAAAATTATTTTTGAGCACAATTGACACACTACTAAAACCTAAAAGTAATGTTTTTTTTTATAAACATTATGTTTTAATTCAGCAACAAGTTAGTGAGTATATCAAAAGTCTCATTTAACCTTGATTTAAATAAAAAAAGAAATAGTACACTTAGGTATACATAACAATTGCTATTGTCATAAAAATAACCTGCTGCCAATTGTATGAAAATCAACTTGTTTTAATGTCCAACAAAACTGAAATGTTACTTTGCTAAGATAAATAAATAAATGTGGACAACATCATATCCCTACATTGCTCTGAATCCAAAGTAAGTAGCCGAAGCACTTCTTTTATGCAATCAGAGATAACAAAGGTTCCACAAAAACCCAGACCGAGACAATGTAGAAAAATTTTGTTTTTTCTACATTGACCCTTCTGGGGATCGAACCCTCGACCTGAGAGCTGGCGACGCCTTGAAAACCGGTGTGTACCCCACTCGACCATGGAGGTCGTCAATAACAAAATAATCTCACATTGGCCCACAGACGTTGCATTTTGGGCCAAAGGGGGCCAGTACCTTTTCATATAAGGAAAGAATAAACTTGAAGAATATTGAAATGTGCTTTTTTTAAAACTATTTGCATATAATTATTAGATAAAAATAAACTATATACCATATTCTAGCCTACACTTAGATGTTACTGTGATCAAACATATTTTCATAATATATTTTTTGTTGATTCATTATATTAGATTGCTTCTTAATTATTTTTTAATAGCATTTTAAACATAAGGGCAAACAGAGACTTGTAATCAATTAGCATGAGGTTAAGGCAAAAGAGTTATAAACTTATATATGTACATTGTTATTTTGAATAACAAAAAAAAACAAATTTTCACAGCTGTAGTATTCCATGTTTCTTTTTCAGTTAAGGACAAGACCATCATAATCTTAAATGTTTCTCTATTATATTCTTAAAAAATCTCTACTTAAATTGTTATAATTAAAGTAGTGTGTAATCTCTAGTAGGTACCATTGATCCTATTGCTGTTTTGTCTATTCAACCATTCAACAATATCAAACCTTTACCAAAAAATTACCAACAATCAAATGAATAGGCTAAAAATGATAAAAATTGTATTTTAGTAGATTCACTTTACCTGTTTATCAGAGGTATTACATATCCTATGGTGAAGATAACAGTGAGCACACGGATGGCCCAGAGAGCCACGTCAATCTTGTTAGCTGTGACATGTGCCTTCAGTGCCGGCATGCCCTTAGGCGGCCCAGTATCTCCGGCTTGAGGCTCTGTATCTGCCATTATCTAATAAAGAAAGACAGATGATGCAGTAATCTTTGAAGTAAGAATAAATAAATAACATAATAATGTTAAGTAAAGTAATTTAGATGGTTATATTCTTAACAGTTTTGAACTTGTGACTTCTTGAATGAGTAGATATTGCACAATGAGTATTATAAGTTTCAATGATACTTTGTTGCATTCTGAGAACTATTTCTGTATGTCTAAAGACACTTCATGAAAATTTTGTTTAGCTTTGTTATTGCCAACAAAGATTCCTGACTACACTTTGTAAAAAGGTAAAACAGTGTAAAACTACTTAAAAACTCTATGATAAGCTAGTAAAAACCAGAGTTTCACTCAGATTTATTTTATCAGATAACAAAAGATAAAAACCTATTCAAATTCTCATATAGACTACAGACAAAATTAAGCCGTACCTCGATTAAACGGCGACTTATTGAGTTTACGTGACCACGAACAAAGTAGAAAGTGGCATTAAAGATATTTTTAAGGAAAAAATGTAGATCAGTAGGCCATGCATGAAATTTTGGTCACTTACTGAAATTAAAACTAAATAATTTGTCAAGTCTAATCGTAGTACGCGTTTATATTAACATAACGCGATGACCAAGGACGTAATAACTTGGAAAACCAGTTTCAATCATCAATTATTAACAATTTTAATAGGATAGAACAATAATAGTTTAATGATATCATTCATTCCAAAACAAAACTTTCTTGAAGAAATAAATATTGCCAAGCTACTTACGTTTTATTCTAATTAATTAAAACACAGATAAATATAATATCTAAATAAATTGCACTAATGTTCACGACGCAACAAATCGAACATGCATGATTTGCCGAATGACATTTGACAGGTTGGAAAACTTGCCAGCTACGCATACTAGGTACGTGAGAGTTGGGAAAACCGGCACTTCTCGTTACTTGCGTCCAATTATATTTTTTAACAGAAAATAAACAAGAATTATGTACCACAGACGGCGAGTTAGTTTTAAAGTGACAGGAACTGTCACAGACTAAAGAAACAATTTGACTTTGATGAGTTTGATCTGTCAATTTTGATTTTCCTTCCTCAGCTGTTGTTGTGATCTTCAATGGTTATTTTATTCATGGTTTAAAAGTGAATTATATTTAAATTAAAATGCTTCATAGGAATTGTTTTTTCAATAAGCTTAAAAGCTTCCATAAATGGGCTGATATTCAAAGAAAATACAGTGCCATAGCAGCTGTTTTTGAAAAACCGAATGTCGGCAATGTTACAGAAATAAAGGTTACATTAAATTGGTTTTTACATGTATAAAATGGATTAAAGTGGACTGAAAATAATACCAATCATGTTACTGTATGTGTTTCAGGGCTGGATCAAGAACTTGCGCAATCAGAAAGGCTTGATTTTCGCTGATGTTAGCGACGGATCTTGCGCTCAAAAATTACAAATAGTAATTCCAAAAAACCTTAAACCTGACTCATTAAGTTATGGCTCTTCTGTCCACATAACGGGAAAACTATCTAAAAGCCCACGAGGGCAATTAGAACTTGTTGCTGACGATGTTAAGGTACTAGGAGCATGTGTGGTCCTAGATGGTTACCCTTTTAATCCTAGAACAACTCATCCCCCAGAATATACACGTCAGTATCTACATTTACGACCAAGAACGAACTATACTTCTGCTGTTTTAAGAGTTCGAAGTGCTGTAACTAAGCATATTTATGACTACTTTGCTGCACAGAATTACACAAATATTCACACACCTATACTAACTTCAAATGACTGTGAAGGTGCAGGGGAGGTGTTTAAAATACAACCAGATAGTGAGGAGACAATAAAGGCTATGATGCAAGAGGGCAAAGATAAGGATTCTGTGTACTTTGGCTCAAAAACATTCCTAACAGTGTCAGGGCAGTTACAGCTAGAAGCTGTTTGTAGAGGCATGGGAAATGTATATACATTTGGACCAACATTTAGAGCAGAAAACTCCAGATCAAGGTTACACTTATCAGAGTTCTACATGTTGGAAGCAGAATTAGCATTTTGTGAAACCTTAGAACAGTTACAGGCAGCAATAGAAGACTTGATGAAATATGTTTTCATTCAAACTTGGAACACAAATGAGGCTGATTTATTTTTAATTGATAACGAGAACAAAGCTCCTGTGTGGCTCAACAAAGAGTTTGTAACATTATCTTATAATGAAGCTAAACAGATCCTAGAAAAGAAAGCAAGTGTATTTACTGAAGAAGGTATAAACAAAGAGCAAGAGTTAACTCTGGTTGAACACTGCAATGGTCTTCCAGTCTTTGTTGTCAAATGGCCTAAGGAAATGAAATCATTTTATATGAAGGAATGTTCAGAAGATAGTACAAAAGTAATAAAACTGTTTATTCATATTTGTAATTAAATCATTTGTTGCATTTCCTATATTTAACATGCTCTTTATTTTGCAGGTGGATGCCTTAGATCTTCTCACACCTATAACAGGCGAAGTTGTTGGTGGCAGTCTCAGAGAAGATAATTACGACAAGCTAAAGTCTAAGTTGCCGTCAGATAGATTGAACTGGTATTTGGAACTGAGAAAGTTTGGTAACATACCTACTGGGGGCTATGGTATGGGATTAGAAAGGTTATTACAAGTGTTATGTAATGTTAATAATATAAAGGACACATTGCCTTTTCCAAGATGGCCACATAATTGTAGTATGTAAGGTTATGTGAAATCATGTGTATTTATTGTCTAGGGTAATCACCAAATATTGAATTTTTCAGTGTAGTGTGAGAACTCTATGGTCAGATATCAAAATTGAGTTAGCGCCACAAGCTTATCTGAACCTGTGGCCAATTTGCGAGTTAATGTTATTTTACCAATTTCATTTTGCATAACAACAAATCGTCGGAAATTAAAATTTAATTTACTCCTTGTACACTTGGGCGAGAGAATTATTTTTACTCTAAAAAACAACGCAAATTATATTGAGTTAAATACATCAAACTGAACAATAGCGACGCCGTCACCGGAATAGATAAGTTTTAAGTTTGTGCCGTTTGTGGCACTCTAAGGATGTGCGACATGACCATAAACGTTGTAAAATAAGAGACTAGAATCTTAATTGTAAGAGATTGTAAATAAATTATGTATTGTTTGTAATTGTTTCATTACACAACTCACAAACATTATTATAGCTGTTTATGTATTTATTCATGAAATTTTGTGAAATAATAGCAAGATATTCTATCTGGAAGTATACCAACAATAAGTCAAATCTAGCTGGATTATAACATTCACACCTGACATTGTACCCTGTTTCACTCTCAAATGCTTTCCTATAATTCAATAAATAAAACAAATGTGTAATTGATGTAAACATTTATTTACAAATTGTAAACTAAACAAACAAACCATGTGATTCAAAATTCCACCTTCAGTGAATTGATTAAGGAAAAGGTAAAAGTGCTTTCCGATTACCGTAACATAGAACAAATTAACTTAAATCTTTTTTTATTATCAATTTATAATTTTTATTTGTTTATAAATATTTTTCAATATTTTTTATTAAAAGGGTCGCCCACATAAGTAGACAAAAAAAGCCTTAAATGAAATAAAACCCTCAAACAGAGATTCTCTATAATTAATTATTTACACACTCATCAATCAAATCCATACAAACAGTGCAAAGTAACAATTGGTACCCTTACAAAATATGTCTTTATGTACAAACAAGACCAAATATTTATAATAACTACAAGATATACACAATTAATTCATCAAACAAAATTCACATTCGCTGTAAAAATAAGTTGATAACTTAAGTTTAATATCACATTTCGATTTCTCTTTTCTTTGTAGACATATGGAAAGCAGAGGCAGACTTTAAAAAGGCTGATTGAGACGATGTAAGAAATGGTATGTATCACAACTTACATATTTCTCGCTCCGTCTAAATCACCCTACATAATTAATAAATATAATATTATGTTAATATATAACATTAGGTAAAACTAAAGGGCATGCATTAAAGTAACTTAGTAAGATCTAATATTAATATGGAAAGGTTAAAAGAGTTTTATATAATAATTATGTGGCAGTATTGAAAGCAGATGCAATATACTTAGCGTATTATAACATAAATAGTCAGTTCTACTTTCCATAGACACACAAGATTGGCAATGAAACTCTGTTTCATTAGTATTGACGACATTATAAATAGCTATTACGACTACAAGAGGTAATTCAATAAATTCTTATAATACAGCCTTAAATAGTGATGTGGGTAATACAATTCCTAGCCTCATAAACTCATATTATATAGCTATTCTAGCTTTAATTACAAGAAATAATCAACTTTATAGAAGTTGTAACACGGCAGAAAACAATCGGCACCTACTGGCTATTCTTATTTCGCCGTCGATTCAGCGTTAGTTATTATCATTGTGTGAAACTCCGAACGATATTGGTTACTAAATAACTGCAATAATTAACATGACCTTAATTGTACAACAAATATTTGGATCTATATAAGAAATAGTGTACGCATACGTAATTACGTATGTTCTAACAAAATCCTCAGATTATCGTAAAATAATCATTTCTGTATTTCTATCAATTTGTGCATAGTATGAACTACTATATTTAGCCCAAGCTTTTTATTAGAAACCTATGAATAACCTCTAGAACTAACCTTAAATCAAATTCTGAGCACTTGTAATAATATTATTAACTTCTAACGCAACTAATTCAGTCATTTGATTCAACACTTCATGATTTTTTTTTGTCAATTCAGTTTCGATTTATTGCTACAATTTCAATTCTCTTCGTCCTCATTCGATAAATGTTTCATTATAATCTATGCTAAACTTGACTAAGAGTTTGTTGAATAACAATTAAATACGAGCCGTTATATAAATACATATGTGATGTTGAATAATTCTAGCTGGAACCCTACATAATGGAACACAGTCCTGATAACTCATTGCCCCTACTGACCGGAGGCTGCCTACTAAACTGTATATCTTTCATATCAGACTTCAGCTCATATTCTAACTCTGGTTCTTCACCAGGGGGCAACGGTTCATCATCAGCACTTATATCCTCTAACATTTTATCTTCCTGTGTTGATACGAAGGAGGGTAAAGATTTGGAGATATTGATCCTAATTCCTACTGATGGTATGGTGTTGGCTGGAGCGTTCGCGGCGTCTAGTTGTAGGTTGCCGTCGATAGATGACTCCACTGTGGCGTGGGTGGTGTCGATACTGGTGGGCATAGTTTCCTCTTCTGCTGTGATTATTGGTTCATCATCTGTAGAGAAAATAATTAAAACATTATATTATATTTGTGTTATATATTACACACAGAAAAAAAATGATAAAACAGGAGGCCATTTATAATTATGGTTTGATAAACAGAATACAGTAACTAAAAAATGGACGAATTTGATATACGTTTATTTTAGTGGTTGCTAGTTAATCGCAATAAAATTTAACTGTGAAAATGGCACTATTATTTGTTCAATTTCTTATTATATAAAATATATTTTGCAGTAAAAGAACACCCTCTGCCTATTCTTTAACTGTTAAACTGATTTAGTACATCAGCATCATGGTCTAATGGCCGAATGCTGAAACATCAATAAGTTTGAAGCTGCTGTTATCATGCTGTTCACACCTTAGAATCACAAAGGTGTGAACTAGTGACAAGATTGATATTATTCTAAGGACATCTTAAAGTTAATTTGTATTTCAGTATAGATTACTACTACTATAGATTAAAGAAGGAGAATGTATGTTCGAGTGAAGATCATCTCACCTGGATCCACGGGCTCCTGCTTGACCTTAATCTTGGAGTAGTCGATCTCAGCGAGGCGGTCCCGCTCGGCGCGCGTGGCGGCGGTCTCGTCGTCCGTGTCGGCGTCATCGTCCACCACCACCTCTTCCACAGGCTCCGCTTTGAATACCACGTCGTCCTCTTCGCCCTCGTCGATCTGAAGAAAGAAAATAGGATATGAAATAAACCTTTAAGATGTAAAATACGACAGCATAATTATGATAATATCTCAAGACCGAATTTTGTCCTCGACGGCCAATCTCAAGTGAGATCAGCATGCGTGCAGAAAACTTTATAGTGCTGGATGTGCAAGTGTGCGCAAACACAGGTGCATTCACGAGAACTTATAAACCGAAAACCCATTATAACTATTTTGGCCCAACCCGGAATTCCAAACTGATCATTCAACAACAGCGAAGGTGGTGTCGGGCGCACGTGACCAGAAATAGCAAAAAAATTAATGAGAGGGGTTTGGCAGAGATAAGCGGAGAAATTTGACGAGAACAAAAATGAACGAAAGTAATTCTAATCATAAAGGTACTTACTTCGACAGACTCCAGCATATCCTTCTCGTTTTCCACGACTTCCACCACCGACTCGTTATCAGAATGATCCTCGACAGTGTCGTCAACATCCTTGATTTCAATGGCTTCTTCCTCATCCACCTTCTCAATGGGCGTGACGTCGTCTGAAGATTCTTGTGATGGCTCGTCTTTTGTGAGGGATGCCTGGGTAAAGAATGGGTTATTGTTAGTTGAAAATTAAAGTATTTTTAGTTTATGGATAATATACAAAATAATATGTTAATCAGTAAAGGATTAAGAATAGTAGTAGGGTTAAGTCTTCTAGGTATTTATCAAAAAATCCATATTAGGCAATTCTTTAAAGTAAAGATGAAATCTAAGGGAAGACATATGTACAGCAATATAAATAGTTAAGAATTACGAAATAATATACAGAGTGCCAATAGTAGAGAAAGTATGATTATGCCTATATTATTATATTTTCTTTTGAGTCAAGTAGTTTGGTTATAATGGATGGATGTATTTCCAAGATGTTTGACTAGTATCAGTTGCGTACCTTGTAGTCGTCGAAGCATAGCGGGTGGTAGTAGTCGTCGTTGTGCTGCACGGAGTTGCGCAGATGCCACTCCTCCTTGTCCTCGTTGTAGAACTGGTGGAAGGTGTCGCCGCAGAGCGCGCAGCAGTGCGTGTTGGGCGCGGGCGCGGCGGCCGAGGGCGCGTCGCTGGCGTCCGCGCCCGCGCCCCCCTCGCCCTCCGCGCTCGCACCCCCCGCGCCCCCGCCGCCCGCGCCCGCCGCGCCACCAGTCTCGAACCAACTCTTCTCTGTACAAACAAATAGACATTCAATAATAGACAAGGGGACTATTTCGTATTTATGTTCGGTTTTTAGATAATGACAAAACATTAGACACGTTTTTGTGTTTTACTTAGATACGGCGAATTAAATTAAAAATTGAGGGCTCGCCACGTAAATCCAAATCAAAGTCGTGTTTCAACGACGATATTATTCTCTACACATTAGTCTAGAAATTGTACTAATCATTCATCAAAACTTAATGTGATCAACCAACTACTGAACTTGACTCAATGAACTACTGAACGCATCAAATAAACAAGTGATAGGTAGGAGCAGCTACCTCTCTCCTCGAGGTCCTCGACC
The DNA here is from genome assembly GCA_950381575.1 of Plusia festucae. Classification (NCBI taxonomy): domain Eukaryota; kingdom Metazoa; phylum Arthropoda; class Insecta; order Lepidoptera; family Noctuidae; genus Plusia; species Plusia festucae. The sequence goes on from OX494442.1 coordinate 757,713, forward strand.
TCCTCGTACTGCACCCAGTCGGAGAGGTCGTAGTGCCAGTGGCGCGAGTGCGCGCGGCGCGCGGAGTCGCGGTCGCGGCGGTTCTGGCGGAAGTGCCAGTCCAGGTGCTGCGAGTAGCGCACCGTGTGCTCCGGCGGGAAGCGGGCGCCGCAGCCCGAGCACTGCATGCCGCCGTACAGCCGCGCCACCAGCCCCGCCTGCTTGCTGCACACCACAACACACCTTGTCACGTCTACTCTACACCATCATAACTGAACGGATCTGACGAGGCTTATTTCAGCAGATTCCATCAGCAAAAAATCTCTTAGTAAATGCAACCTTAACTCATAATACGTAATTACTGAATATTTCAATATCGACTATCAATTAATATTAAATCAAAATACGTATTTTATTGTGAGATGTAGGGAAAATTAACTATTAATTAAGGCTTATGTCACTAACAAATAGATTGAGCATAGTAAAATACTTTAAAGCACTCAAATAACTCAAATCTCTCCATTTGTCTAAAATAATCTATATTACGAACAAAAATGTAGTTGACAAAGAAAACTGCATTAATACTTACACTCTGAATGTCTCGGGCCTCATGAAATCAACCCGGTGAATAACATTCCTATCTTCCCTCGGCTTGGTTTTCACCTCTTCCTTAGGCTCCTCCTTCTCCGGCGCATCGTTAGCCACCTGCACGATCCCCGTGGCTACCAACTTAGCAAACAGATCGTTAACGTTGATATTCCCTAGTATTGGCAACACAGGGTTGGACGGCTTCTCGTCCGTTACTGTTTCTAAGCCAGGAATGTTGTCCGGTTTAGAGAATAGTGGTTCGGCGACGCTGTATTCTGATCCTGATGATGGCACCATGCTTGATGGCATTACACTTGCTAGCATGTCGAGACCTTGAAATGAAGTAAATATATAAATGAATAATAATTAAAACTTATTAGTTCGAATTGTGAAAATAAGCAAACTGGCGATTTTTACTTAAATCATTATGATATAGATACTTTTTTGTCACAGAAATTCTGCAATTAAACTAGAATAATTAATTATTTTGAGCAACTCCAATTTAAATACAGAAAATGTTGATAAAAATGCTTACCTAAGCTTTCTGTATTAATTTCAGGACTAGGTGTCTTGACAGGCCTCACTATTGCCTCTTTGTCTACCTCCGTTGAATTTTCATCTTTAACCTCCTCTTGTTTTTTGACTGGCGGCACCAAAGGCAAACCGACTCCTTCCATATTGGCAATCTGGACGGAACCAGGTTTCACATATCGCGGAAGAGCTGAGAATCTTATGAAGTACTTCTCATTGCCCACAACAATCGGCTTCGGTAAGTCACCGAACTCCACTTTGAACGGCTGTTCATTAATTAAAACAGTTCTTAAAGAATCTACGAAACGAACCGTCAAATATTGACCATTTACTAAAATCTTCTGCACCTTCGCGTCTAAGTAGACTGGATGCATTTGTGTTGCATTGACTATAAGGTTGATTTTCCCTGCTACTAAGTCTGTGCGTTTTGCCTTACCAATGTCTACTTGAGGCATGGGACCTTCTAAATGTACTAATCTAGGTTTATTATCAATAATAACACCAACAGGTTGACCGCCGAAGAAACATTCATACCACCTTCCATTGATGTACAGTTCCCGCGTCGGTGCTCCGAACTTAATGTCGAAAACTTGGTCATCAATCTCCACTTGCTTATATCCTTCGCCGAAATTTAATACTATAGAGTCTTTGTTATCGAATGTTACCCGTCTACATCCAGGCAAGAATTTGATCTCTCTAGGATCATCCCAGTCTAACATAATAACGGCCGTGTCACCGTAAAATCTGATTTCTCTGTGTACACCATCGATTTGGATAGTTTTAAATGGATCTTGATCAATATATTCAATGACTTTGAAGTCTGTTGGCGGGATAGCGAAGCCCGGCGCTCCTAAAGGCGGCGGCGACTCGGTTCTTTCATAAGGCACTAAAGGACTTTCTCCTTGGCACATACCCATTTTAGGGGTCGGTAATGGAGGCATCGACATAGGCATACGAGGATCAAATGGTGGTCTCGGCCCTCGTTTATCAAACTTTCCTCTGAAGAATGGTGGTACGAGTGGTCCTCTAAACCTTCTGGGCCCGTACTCGTCGCCCCGCGGCCTTGGCTGGCCTCGCCACATCGGCGGGAATGGCCCGAACATCGGCATCGCCGGCGGGAGCGGCAGCAAGCCTTTCATCTTGGGCCCGTCTACGGCGTCCGAATTTATTGTTCTCATGTCAGAATCTTGTAACATTCCCTGACTGTCTGGCGGTGTGTCTAGGAAAACATTAGGCGTTATTCTTTCGTCGATATCACCGAATGTGTTACGTTCAGTGGGCGACGACTTGGGGCTGGGTACTTTGTGTTTCTCATCTTTAGTTTGGGCCTTCAACCTTCTCTTAGACAGTTCAAGGGACTCCCTCTGCTTTGCTTCTTTCAGTTTGAGTTTTTCATTAAGCTGTAACACTTGGTACATAAGCGTGTTGTACTGGTTCTTATCCAGTTGGCCGTCGTTCAGATTTTCCTTGGCTTGCGACATGATGATGGAAATAGATTTCTTGTTTTCATCGAAATCTTCTTGGTCCTCAACCCTTAGATCAGAGTCGTCACCACTGAGTGTGCGACGCCGTTCCCTTTCAATACCTAAAATTAATAAATGAAATTGAAAAAATCTGTTATAGGAACACAACCGATGTTGTGTTCCTAAAACAGATTTTTTATTCAGAAAACCAACTATAATGTTAGAAACAGAACAAGCCTCAACAGCTACTTAAAACGACTGACATTTCAGTATTCGGCCATTTCTGTTTTGTACGAATTTTTAAGAATAAAGTAATCTAGGTCTGATAAACAAAATATAAATTATACATACTTGGAGATTTACTGAACAGCAGCGGCCTGCCCAACCTGTCCTTGCCCTTCGTCGCCTCAGCCAACTTAGCCCTCACGAGGTCCAATTTCGAAGGAGTCTTCCTATCATCCCTCTTCTTGACCTCATTCCAATCTCTTTTAGGAGAACCTTTTGGCGGTGATGAGATTGGTATGTCGATATCGTCAGTCTTATCAGATTTAGGTGAGGAGGTCATTGAGGGGGGCGGTGGGGCATTGACCTCTTCTACTTGAGGAAGCTGTCTTAAATCGACGTCCTCGTTGCCAAATAATCTGGAAATATTTATTATAGATTATTTTGGAGCTTCAAGGATATAGCTGATAGATCAGCAACTAGTTGAACTTGGTGAACAGAATATGGCTAGGAAGCAGACAGCCAAGAATAAAATGTGGAATAATGATTAGTGAGGCCCAGCTCAGAAGACGATGAGACGAAAGAATGGATATGAAAGTCAGGTGCGAAATATTAAACACTGGTGAACCACCAACCAAGTTTAGAATACGACACTTCGAGTTTTGACAATGTTAATGCCTGGAAGAGCATGACAATGAAATAGATGCATCATTTACTAGTTGGAAAATTAGTTACAAAGCCAAAGCTACATCGAATATCACCCACGTCACCAAGATACTTACACATCAAACTTATCCAGTTTATTTTTCTTAGATTTAGTTTCCACAGCCTCAGTGGAAGGCCTCTTCTGTGCAACTGTGGCCGCTTTGGCGTCAGTCACCACAGGATGCAATACCCTAAGATCTACGTCTTTAGTTTCCGTCACGACTTCCGGAACACCTGCAAATACGACTTTATCTTTATGACTATGGTTAAATGATGTATATAAGGTCTATTATCTCTTGCACCTGTTACCGTGTCCCTTTTACCTGTTGAGCTAGCCTGTGATGGATAACACCGACTTCTCAATGAACCCAGTAATGATTTAACTTGATGGGATACTTCCAGTACTTTGATGATGCCACAAAAACTGATGCAATTTAAATAAAATGCTTTTTATAAGTTGTGTCCTTGGTTTTACTGGCCCATTTGTTGTTAAAACACTTGTTTAAAACGTTGTTTTTGGCAGTATAAATACTAGTCCGCCAGATTTCCTTGCTATATCAAGGTGTATAAATTTACAGATACTGCATAATATGCGAATAACTAGACTTATTTCAATTAAAATTTTACAAAATGTGAAATAGCAACTTTGTTAAGGTTCCAGTTGTGTAAAATTACAATTTATTTATGGTATAGATAGGTAGACAATATTATAACTATATAGGCTAGGTATTAACAATAATAAAATACAAGAACATTCATTGTATCATAAAACATGGTTTGACTATAAGATATGGGTATATGAGATGAGAAATGTACATCACTATATTGCCTTTGTGGTTCAATGCAGATGAAATTGCCAGAGATTTCATATTTAATATATCCTAGATTCACTTAACACTAGAATGGAGTTGAAGTGTTGTGTCGTTTTACGTAGAATATTGCCTCTACCGTTTCGTAATTCACGAAAGTTTATAAGATTATACTTCTCACTCACACCATGTAAATAATCCAAATGAGTTCCAGTTAGTTATCCAATGATCCGTACTTACCAAGAACTTTACGATTATTATCTTTAGTCCAGATCTAATTGCATTATTATCTTCATACAAAAGTTCAATGTTATATACTTTTAAAGTATGGTAGGTATGCCCTAATTTTATAGCTCTGCTCAAGTACACGACGAGTACTTACTTGCTGAATAGATTTGACAATAAAATTAAAATTTAGATTAGTTACTGGTGCTCAGAACTCTCAATATCAGTGCTCCTAATTTATTTACTCTAAACAGATTATATAACAAAAAAATCACGTCGAAATAAAACTATTTTTTAATCGGATTCTATAGCGTAAAGTAAAATAGTAGTTTATTTCAAACATTCGCGTAAGCCTCAGGAAACAAAATAAAATACACGTTACTAAGGTTCAAAATTGTATATACATCAAATGGGTATGTTATCCGTACGTAAAACTATCTCGAACAAAGCGTGTATCTAAAGCTATAACAAGGACTTGCATAGTAGTTGTTTTGTTATTTAAACATGTTTTTTACAAGTTTATAAAGCTAAATTAACATTTTCTATATCATACAGAAAATTATCTTATTATATCTACATAAAGTCTAATTTGGAACCTTAACAATGTTATATTATCACAGTAAGTTCTTAATGAATACCTAGATTTTTGCAGTATTTCTGTCGCTTTTACATATTATATCCATGTATCTAGTGACTATCGAGAGTAGCTAGTATTGTTAAAAGGATAGTAACATTTTTATTTGTAAGACTTATGGTTATAAAAGTATAACCACGGGGTCTCAAGCCGATTCTTCTCACTGACACTGTCTAAGAAACTAGTAGACGTTAATATGTTGACCATAAATTAGGCGCTACTTATGACTAGGAATGTACCGTTGTATCTGAGTATAACTTAGACGAAAGCTGTTTTTAGAAATTGAACCTTACCATCACGAGTTGTAGCCTGAACTTGCCACTAAAAAACCTGTCCAATTGTATTGACAAATTTCTTGGAATATTATCTTTACTGAGCAGGAGTCAAGTTTTGGTTTCTTTTGTGGATTAAGGGCGAGGAGATTTCGGATTGGGAAGCCACGCTGAACGATGATTCATCTATCACTCTATGGACGATAACTTGCTCCCACAACAGTCCACTTTGTTTAAGTATTTTTCTAGTAATTTTAGTTGTCCGTTGTATTTCTAAACGGATTCATATTTCTATGCCTACATCAATGTATATGATATATTGTAAAGTATACGCCAAAATTAGTAGACCAATCTTATGAGCTCGACTTATTTTATTTACAAGAGATACGAGAGATATATTTTCAGTGTCTTAAAAAATTTAAAATTCTTACAGAAAGACCCACAAGAAAATATGTGTATTTTCCAAATATCTTTAAGCGGATCGTACACCTAAATGTCTTAATACTTAAAAGTTAAATTACCCCATTGTTCGATCCCTTAAACAGTCTGGCAGAATGCGTAAAAACTGTTAAAATAGAAAGAGGCGAGTTAAATCGCTTTTTTGTTAAATCTACGTAAACAACCAACTTTAGGAACATGAGTTGATTTAAAAAACCGGACAGGTGCGAGTCTGGCTTACCAACCGGGGGTTTCGTACAAGGATAATATTTTATTATGTATTTATTACAAATGGTTTCAGACTTTTCTCTGTACTTGTAGTATAACGTATAACTATATTAAGTTCTAGGTCAATGGAAAGTACCCTAAAAATTTGCTACGAGTGTCGAAATATACGTATTTTGCGGTATCAACGGCTGTAATCAGTATCTTCATTAACAATTTCTTTTTTACGTTAAATTGGGAGTTTGATTTTGATTATTTCACAGCATCAAGATATTGTAGATAAAAACCTATGATATTCTAAATTGTTTAAATTTCAGTTGGATACCTCCAAGCGTTCCCGAGAACAAGGGTCTTGATAGACAGAGGGATGGGAGGTTCGGACCCCTAAAAACAGGAATATTTTTCACCATTATCAGATTTTAGCTTAGTAATAGCACCATGATGTTATTGTTAGTGATGAACTTAAATCACGAAGACTATTTTAATATTAATACAAAGATTGAATGAAAATAAAGTTATTGTTATAGACAGCGAGGTTTTATAATGTTTCTGAAGGTGCAAGGCTCAGCGATGTGGAATCATGATTTAACTACAAAAACATTTTAACGGTTACTTGGTGGATACTTAAAAATAAATATACTTACGCTGAAAAGTCACAGTATTTGTTCCAAAATGTTGCCTTTCCCCAAAACTTTCCCGATATTTTTAGTAGAATAGCACTGTTTATCGACTAAAGAAATATGAATCCGAAAATACAACGGACTAGTAGATTTTTTTGTCAAGACTAAATTAGTAACGAAATTTGTATAGTCATGTCTTTTTAACAGGACTACGTCACATTGCTTGGCTGGCAAAGAGTAACTGCCGATGCATTTCATTATCCGCTGCTGCTTTCGACTTGTTTCTTCAGGCTGTATTGATGACCTCAGTCTTCTTTTGGCTTTTTGAGTCCGTGCGACGTCCCAGAGACACGAAGAGATTTTCAGTTACTACTTCATTTAGATCTGACCCACCTCGGCCTGACCTTATGATTAATGACCCCGCTCGGGTTCAAAACTAGTCGAGCATTCTCGAAGACATCCCGTCAGCAGGGCAGAAAATAATTTACGATAGTTATTATATAGAAAGTACTTTTCAATGGCTCAAAAATGTTTCGATATGTGTTCAACACTAAAGAATTTGTATTTTCTGACTTTGTTTTTGAAAAATAACTGCTATTTACTAGTAGTAATTGTGAAATCAAAGTAAAACTTGATGTATTTTGTGTTGATGCAAAATCATCAATGACTAAAATCGATATCTAACAGTGTTGTAACTTCTGAATAACTTATTTAGCTAAAACTATAATTACTCTCGACAGTCAACTTAGATAGTAAGAATGTGATCAGAACCATAGTTCTAGTAGAGAAGGGTATACAGCGGCGTCGTTGAAAACACGATAATATGAATAGTCCAAGAGTTAAAAAATATTTTATTTTGCACACAAGTAGCGTTATGAGGGCGTCGCTTACATCTAGTATCCCAGGGTGTCGGCGGGCTACAGTGAAGGGTATCTTACTTGGGGGCTCTTGCGGGCGCTCGGCGGGCTCGGGACTGTCGTCGGGCTCGCGGTTGCGGCGCATGTAGTGCTCCTTGTGGTAGTTGCGCAGCTCCTTGAAGGCCACGAGCTCGGGCTCCGGCGGTGCCGCGCGCTCCTTGCGCGCGCGCTTGTCCAGCTCGCGGCGGCGCTCGCGCTTGCGCTTGGCGGGCGCCGGCGACGCCGCGCGCGCCAGCTTGGGGATGGGCGGCAGCTTGCTGATGCGCTGCGGCTCCGGCAGCGCGCCCACATAGGCGGGCGTGGGCGCGCGCTCGGGCGGGGGCGCGGCTTCGGGGCGCCGGCGCTCGGGGCGCGCGCGCCGCGCCTCGCGCTTGTCGGGGCGCGCGCGGGCCGCGGGCTCGGCGCGCACGTCGATGGTGATGACGTTCTTGCGCTTGGTGACGCGCTCCAGCGGCTTGATGTCGAACACGTTGGGCGCGATGCTGGCCAGCGGCGCGGCGGGCGCCACCACGGCCACGGGCGGCGCGGGCGCGGGCGCGGCGCGCGGGGGGCCGGCGCCGGCGCGCGCCAGGCGCGGGTCGCGCCGCGCCGACGCCAGCGCCGCGCTCACGGGGGCGATGCGCCCCGAAGGTTTATTCACCGGCTGCAAATTTAAACGACATTGATTCTACATTCCCTAAATTGCCAAAATCGCGCAAACCGGTAAACGAACACTATTTAAAACATAAAGCAAAATGCCTTAAAATTACGCTCGTAACTTGAAATTCGCGATACCGTTTCGAATCGAAAAATACGCAAAATAAAAAAAATTACTACATCTAAACAATGCGTTAATATCAATCCGTAAAATCCACTTACCGGCCCAAGACGTTGCTTGACAGAAATGTTAGTGACCACTTCGGGCGCGACAGGTTGCACGGGCGTCACTGCAGGGGTAGCAGGGACGTTGTTAGGCGGAGCCACTAACGGAACCTGGAACAAAACGTCATTATAATCATTGCAATATTTTCAACAAAGTCGCAATATCTAAAAATATACAATTTCAACATAAGATTTATCTGTAGCGCTTAGTCATTTAAAATATATTAATCTCTCACGATGAGGAACAATAGCTCAAATAACCTAAGTACACACAGACTTAAGATCTTATTTATATTCAAGAGACATGTAAATTGATGATGATATAAATTATTTTATTAAATACATAGTATAATGAAAACTATGAACTAGGTATATTATTGTACTACATTAAACTCATTTACAGTCAGCCTTTGTTTACCTGATGGCCCGAAACGGAAAATTACATAACAAAAAATCAAGTTTCAAAATGGTTCCGAACATTTAGGTAAGTAGAATAATGTTAAATTGCATCATAATTATATTTCTTTCAGTTCACCGCAGATTTAAATTGCGCAATCATTTTTAGTAACGTTTACTTCGAAGGGCGAAGTTTTCAAGCGAAACAAATGACGCTATCTACCGTCAAAGTTGACAATGGTGCAATGGTGACATTAATTTACTGTTTCATTCAAGGTGATAAATAGCGTAATTCTAGTCAAGGGTTTCTTTGACTGTGTGTAGGTTGATTACAATAAATAGCATGCTCTTAGGGAAACCCGGTATACGAAAAACGTGGACAAGCTGTGGATTTCCCCTGGCTGATTAAAACGTCTAAAGACTGCTTCATGTTGTCAGATTACGGTTCATAAAAAAATCTGAGTCACTATTGTGTCTATTAAAATTTATTTGCGTTTATAAAATCGAATCGATAATAATAAAATAATATTGTCTTCAAATGCGATTGTTACAAACAGCAAAATTATATCTCGTATTTTATGAAATTGTGCCACTTTTGTGCTAAGCCTGTATATATAGTTAAATAATAATAAAGAATATTCTTAGAAGTCTATTCCTAATCAATAAACTCATGGCCTTGGACAATTCACAAAGCAGAAAAAACTAGTTCTCACTAGCAACGAGGAAAACACTAGAATTATTTAAAATTTGTTGTCTGGGGCCTTACTCACCAAATCCAAACAAAACGTAACGTGGCATGACGCAAATTATAGTTCAACTACCCGGGGTCGGCAAATATTTTTTATGTTCTGCGAGTCACCGGGTAGTGTTAGTATACAGGATTAATTTAAAACGAGTGCGTTTATTCAACGGAGTAATCAGGTGCATAAAACTGAACAAATTTCCCGAAGGAACTTAGGTCGAAATCTTAAAATTGAAAATCAACTTTTCATACTAAGTGACAGGTCACGTGACTAACCGCTAACTAACGTTAACGTCATGTGTTAAGATTTCGACCTATGTTTCTTGGGGAAAGTTGTTCAATTTTATGCACCAGTTTACCTCGTTGAATAAACGCATTCCTTTTGAATTAATCCTGTATACGGTATAGACCATTTAACTGTTTTTTTTACCTTAAAGTACAGTAAGTCGAAAGAGATAACGTCTCTCTTAAACCGACACGTAGCAGCAGGCTGCATGGACTTAGTCAATAATGTCCTTGTATACATTAAAGGCACGTCTTCTAAGCTTACAGCATCGTGCTATATCTACTTTATTCCTACAACTAAGATATAGAATATTCCATTTATCTCTTTTCATAGTATGAACAAAAGTCGCTTACGCTGTTTATACGCTTAATATTTTTTACGCAACGTATTTTTAATGCAGTTTAGCAAGAAAGTCAGGTTCGAAGTTTTTGTGTGGGTTTACAATTTCAAGTGGATTCCAAAAATTGGAATCTGACATCGTCAACCCGCAGTAAGCAAGCGTGGTGATCAATGCTCATTGGGAAGAGGCCTGTGGCCAGCAGTGGGACATTTATAGGCCGGTATTATTATATGGGCATTTATAACTGTGCTACCACTGCGAAGCAGAGGGTCCGGTAGTTCTTTTTATAATAAATAATTTAATGTTCATCGTATACCGTTTTCGCGACTAAATATAATTATAAAATAAAATCCTTAACTGTCAACTGTACAGTACCTACATGCAACACGTCCTTGATTGCGCGTCGTGCACAACTACCTGTACCTGTACTTAAAAGACCTAAACGAGTATTGAGCAACTTATACATCTAGAGCTGTAGGTTTCTCTCTGGTCACGAAAAGAACAAGAACTGTCAACTTTCACAAGAATAACTTAACACTTTTCTGTTATTGGTGATAATAAACTAAAAATATGTAGTTCTAATACTTTCTACATAATGTCACAACTATTTATGCAATTATTGTTATAATGTTATCAGTTTATCAACGCGTTAGTCATCAATAGTTATTGACTGGTTATATTAAGTGTTTTCTTAAGTACATAGGAGTAAGGGCCCGTATGTAATGCTTCGTTTTGTATAAAAATAGTGGTGATAACATCCACAGCACCCACGGACATGTAACACCTTATCAACTTCCTTAGCATTTAACTATGCTACTTAGCCTATTAAGAAAGTCTTTAGTGCTAATGCTTATCAACTTTATGTTTCGCCATAAAAAGAAAATATTTTACTAATTTGATAACCGTCGAAACTTCATTAAGATAAACAAGTGAGCTGTAGGTACTCTGTGAGATTATTATTTTTCGCCAAACCTCACCTTCTCTTTCCCTTAAAACGAATTTATAACACGTTTGTTTTACGATAAAATAACACGCTTTTATATCAAACATATCAGTATATATTGTGTCTATTTAAACAGGGAAATACCACATCATTACATATGTCAATGACAACTATAATGATAGCAATATTTATCATTTGCTACAACATACTATAACACACAATAATTCTAGTAATTGACTTCTCAGGGACGAACATTGTCATGTTATATAGCATTCATTATTAAAGACATTATATAAATATTATTGTAATTACCTTAAAAGGAAAGCCATATATTTTTAGTTCAAATAATTAGAAGTCATTAGTAGTATTTTACTAATTGCTAGCAGATAATTTAATGTAATTATTTAATGAACATAGCCCTAATGTACTCTAAAGCTATTGATTTTAAGCATTTAGATAATTAACTAATTATTCAGTTTAATTGCAACACTTCATTTATCCAGTAATTGTTATTGCAACATAAAATTTGTATCTAATTTTATCGCTATTTAACAGCAAGTAAACTATTTTTTTTATTCTGGTTCTCCAATATAATGTAAATTAGATGCTAACGAGTCTGAATAATAAAGAAAGTTTTTGTGACTCACTTGTTACTTTTACTGTATAAGAAAATTATATCTTTATAATAAACTTATCATGATTAAATACTATTTTGTAATTCCTATACAATACTGATATCAAACGCTTTTATCAATTCAATTGCTTTTCTTAAAGATAAGGGCGATGACTTGAATGACACTTGAATTAAGAGTTTTTTTAATTTCTATTATAGAATAGAATTATGTACGAATGTTTAACGCAGCACGTGAGTCTATTCATATTTACTTAAAAAATGATAAATGACCCAAAAACTCGGAAAAATCATTTAGAAAAATACAAATATTTTTGTGGGATATCGTATTCGCGACAATGCGAATGCAAGTGCTTTCCATCACACGAATAAACATAATAATTATATCAAACGCAACTTGTAGGATGTACTTCTGGTGGTTTATGGTAAGTTGGGTTTAAATATCTCCAGATTCGGATGATTATATCTGTAAGTTTGTTTTACGTAGCAATACACCCGTTTACGACGTTCGGCGTGCCGATTGGCCAACTCCGAGCACATAACCAATTTGCTAGGTAATGTTCAAAAGAAGGTAACATACCTTTTTAACCACAGTTTTCTCGGCGATCTCGACTTGCCGCCTCATCTGCTCGAGCTCCATCTCCACCTTTTTCCTCTGAAGCATGAGAAGCTCTTGTTCTTTCTTAGCGAGAATACTGCGCATTTTCTCGTCTTCTTCAGGGACGACTGGAGCAGGGGTGTTGTTGCTTGTTGTGGCAACAGTCTGTCAAAAAAAAAGGTCATTTAGTCATACTTGTTGAGGGCTCCTAATTAGGTTTGAGATAAATAATAGGAACAGTATGGAATTATCACATCACAGTTTTTAATGATTTTCATAATTCGGTCTGTGGATTCCCAGGGTTATGTCAATACGAAAACCATAATTACCAAGCCTTTTAAAAGAAAACAACAAATAAATGAAGTGATTTGTTCATAATATAGCATGCTGACCATTTGTTACTGAATAATTCAACTGCTAGTTCAGCCTTCATGCTAAAACTTAAGGAATGGGTGTTACTGCATATAGTGATGTAGCATAATAATTAGCAGCTTACTCAAGCACATAATCCGTCTATACCTGTTCTAGTTGCAGCAGACGACTATATCTATACATAGCACTGATAGCGCAAAATATCTACCTTTAACCAATATTTGCTGATGTGCTACCTAAAGCTAGCGTATGACTAATGAACATCAAAACAATAATCAACTAAAAAAACACCTTTTTCAGAAAATTTGGATTTACATGGATGTTTGACTGCTGCGGCTGGGCTTGTATCGGCCACGCTGGGTCGATCAAGTTCACTTTGACATCCAGCTGATACAGCTTCGTAGCGGGGAACACATCGTGCCATGTTTCCCTCAACTTGAACATTTGAGACCTAATTTTCTCATCAACCTGTGGAATGTATTCAAATCAGAAAGTGCCAAAATAGTAATAACAAATTAATATTTATAAAGTATGTATAATTTAACTCACAATTACCTGTTTGAATGTCCGAGTGAACATATTGACGATGCTCTGTGAAAACTTCTGTGTGTATGCGCCACCAACATTCTTGATAATGGAATCAACTAAATACAGTACAGGCAGCTTGATGTCAGGGTGTACCTGTGTAGAGGAAAAATAATATCTAGTCCCAAACCCCTGGTTGACCAAGTATGGCACTTGTCTCCTCTCTCAAGGTTGGCACCCACTGTTCTTAAATGGTACGGGAAAGAATAAGACAAGAATTTGATTTATCAACCATTTTAATTATTAATATGTAAAAAATAAATAAGAATTCAGTTTTAAAATGCTTTATTGTCAACAATTTCTTGAATTACAACTGAAAAAGATAATGGATTACATACCCTTGAAGGTAGATTGTTTTATCTGATAAGGTTTTGATACAGGTATCTCCTAATTGGTTGAATTATTGTTTTGTGAGACATTTTTATTACTGAGGACATATTTCAGAAGGTATAATAAAGATCTAATGTTGAATTGAATGAGTTTAAATTGTTGAAAGTGTTTTGGTTATTTGCCAAAATTTGGTTTCTTACAAGTAATTAAATGGTTTTAGGCAATTTAATATTGTTCAAAGATCCTCATTTATCAAGAGATACAATGTGATATTTTCTACTCTGTGTAACTGCAATAGATTTGGCTTAGAGACAATTGGAACATTTTACCCTTTGCCTGGATTTTAACTAGTGCAATGAACATTCTAAATGAAAGTTTTAGTAAAAGGGTTATTGCAATGAAATAGTAGTATGTCAACACTATTCATTATGATGCAAAAACAGGTCTCTATGATGAAATCAATAAGACAAAGTTGATGTTGTCAATGTGGTATTTTTTGAAAAACTATGAAAACTTATAATTCATGTAGTAATGGAACTTTAATGCCAGGTGTTCTAAAACTAGAACGAAACATTTAATTGAGAGTCTAAGCTGGCCTAACACTTGGAGAAACCGACAAGAAATGAGAACTTTCGATAGGAGATACCTGTTTTGGTTCCAACTGGTTACAATGAGGCCGAATTAATCACACTTGCATTGTAAACACGTAAAGCACGCATTGAAGATCGTGCGTCATCATTTAGAGAAACACTTTCCCATAATTCCCCTTATTCTCACGTGACCCTGTGGCATATAAACCGACGCACCTCACACGCGTTAATTTTTAAAAATTGAAATTCACCTTCTCCAAATGCTTTTCCACAGTTTCAACGATAACCCCGGCGTGGTCGACGTTTTCTTCCGCGAGGATCGTCAGCATATTTATCAGCGGTTTGCTGTTGACCGTCAAGTCCGCTAAACTCGAGGCATACTCTTCTGCTACTTCCTTTGACATCTTGAATGACGACCGAAGTCGTTGATGTCACCATGCCAAGCACAATCTTCAACTGCACATCACTGTAATTAACGAAACACTAAAGTTAATTTCGTTACGTGGTTAGCCAATATGGCGAGGTTTTAATAATGAACACGTAGTGAACTTACGTTATCGCAAATAACACAGCACTGTAGATGATTATCACACTGTGACTGCAATCACCACACGTACAGATCGCATGAAGGCATTAAAATATTAAATTGAAATTATGTCACGTAGTATTCTGTTTTCTCCACCCAAAATCGAATACGTATTGACGTAACAAAGTCTGGATGAAAACAAAATGGCGACCACGTCCACAACAAATTCACAATTTCACACAGACACAGACAGAATGCGGCGGTGAGCGAGCGGTGAGGCAGCAGGTAGTAAGTGAGTGGGTGGGGGCAAAAATAGTAGAATATGATTGGCTGAAATGGCTGATCATAGTGCTGTTTCTGAATTAAGAAGAATTTACCGTACTTTAAGAAACGACTAACTAGTGATGTTTTATATTACTAACGGTTCTGCTGCATTTTAGTTCTAAATAAGAGGAGCATACAAGAGGGTCTTTAGTATAAAAACGGCACAAGACATAATATTTATCATGGATTCGCCTCGGATAAAAATATACTGGCCCGTTTTATGGGAGGGGAGGATTTATGTCGCCCAGAAGACTTACTGTTTTACAAATGAATTCGATCTAAATCCTTCTAAGTGTATGGTAATTACGTATACGTGTAACTAACAACTATGAACAGTTCTCTTCGCAGACAGAAACTTCGAAACTACAATAAAACGTTGTAAACCGCATGATTCTTGATTGATTCAAGATTCTTGATCCTTTCTCTATCAAGGTGTCACAGACAAGAAGGTGTCTATTGAAATGAATTTCTAACCTTTTTGTAACATTGCCGCTCATTTTTTATGTTAGAATATTTATATAGGTGAAGACTTATAATTGGCTATCAGCTGAATTTCCTATTATTACTTTAGTTATAATTAGCTGAAAGTAGAAAGTAAGTAAAATATTTATGCTGGGTTTTGTTACAGTATATTTGAGTATATCTATCTATATTTTACTAGCTTGTTCGAGACGGCTGGCGGTATTTGCTAATGCGTCTTACTCCGTCAATAAGGTTAGCCGCACACGTTTGGTTTGTTTTCATTTGTTTGTCGTTACAATTTTTCGTTTTAATTTTTTCCGTCTAGCCCCCTTTCCCAACGCGCGATAAGAAACTTCGTTCTTAAAATCGTTATATTTATTTTTTATATAATATTAAGTCCCTGTCCTAATCTATTCTAGGGAGGTTGTTGTATGGAGAAATCTTATTATTAATAGTTTTATTTAGCGTGCTATTTGAAAAGCTTTTGAGCTTTCAAATAGCACGCTAAATAAACCAAGAAAAAATGGGGAAATTTTGCTAACATAGCCACCCTAAAATTCACTCACACATTAATACATTATTAAGTTGCCGCCAATACTGGGAACAGTCTTGTCTTAGATAGAGTTCCGTCCGATCTTTTTTATAGGTCCATGACCTAAACATTTTGTTACCTACGACGCCGCGCGCCAGCTCACGATTGCAATACGGCTGCAGTATTTTGGAGACCCTAAAAAGCGATTTGTGGCCGTATTAAACGAAGCTCCTGTGGATCTAAATGGAAATTTCCATGCGTGTGCGGCGGACGAGCCAAAATCTACGCGAGCGCTGGGTTCGGGATGACGTCTTTAGGTTTTTCCATTCTTATGTCCCGATCGCACCGAACCAAACGTTATGTTTTTTTCGTTTGGAAAAAATAAGAATAATGTGCGCCCTATTGAACATTTTGTACGTAAGCAGAGCATACAGGTTTTCGAATCTGAATCCCTGATCAGGAAACCTAATCCGGAAACCTTTCGCTTATCTTTCGTTTACTAGTTCGTTTATGTAGGCTTGAAGCAAAATAAATTAATTCTAAAAGCATATTTTATCTGATCTTTCACCTTGATCGACGATACTACTTCCAGCCTTGCTGCTTCCCTTCGCTTATAAAATAGGAACTTCTTGTTGCTATCCACATCGTTGTCAACAATCTCGAACACCGCGGCCTATCATGCAGCCGTTGGGTGGGTCGCATGGCGTAGCACGCGAATATCAATGTCATCACACGCCGATCTTATGTTGCTGTCGGTGTTCCGGCCGTACTCGAACCCAATGGCCTGGCATGCAAAGATGGCAAGATACCGGACAGCACGTCTCTGTTTCCTTGGAAGATGGTTAGGCCTTTAGTTGAGGGCGCTACTTGTGTCGATACTCTTGCTCCATCTCATCTTCCTAGTTCGTCGTGCTGTGCTGGCGCTGCTGCTGCGGTTGTTGAGAAGCTCAAACGGCGGAAGTATAACACCCTAGTTGGAAGTTATGTATATTTAGAGCCTTTTGGGGTTGAAACATTGAGACTGTGGGGTCCGACTGCACGCAATCTTTTCAAAGACTTATCCAAGCGTCTTGTTGACACCTCGTGTAACCAACTGTGTCTGTCTGGTTTTGGTTTTTACGTTTTACCTTACATGAGTTTTTACCTTGGTCAGTGTTAAGTAGGGATGTTATGGATATATAATTTCGGATCCGGATATGGATATGGATATTGGTAAAAAATAATATCGGTTTCGGTTACATACGGTTATGGATATTAAATTATTTCGGATTATCCGATAGTTTCGGTTACGGATATGGATATCCATAACAACACTGATATTTACTATAAACTTATAAAGTATAACCCGTACGAATTAGCTGTGCACCTCGCGCTGTGACGTTATTAGGTAGCGGAAAGGTGTCGGCAAAAGCGTTTACTGTGCATTCCAGCGGAGTGCACAGTTAATTCGTACGAATGTAGTATTTAGTTAGACTCCGCCCTATCCGAAACTATCCAAAACTTTTATTACGGATTCAGTTACGGTTACGGATATTTTTTTATTTCGGATATCCGATAGTTTCGGTTACGGATATGGATATCCATAACAACACTGGTGTTAAGCATTGCCAGTCAACCACTAAGTACATTTTACATAGAGGGACATTGAACGTGGAAATGCTGCCAGCCTTATATGGGCACACTTCTAGTCGACAGCGTTGTGGAAGAGTTCTTTTTTTATACTATTTTTTTAGTTTATGTTTTAGTATTATAGTTTAGTTTTAGGTGTGTATAGTTAAGTTTGAAATATTTTATAACACAGAGTAAGAAAGTGTGGAGGGTAGAGTTACGGCCCGTTCACGACTTCGGTCTAAGCGGCGCGCGGCGCGGCGGGCGGTGCGGCGTCGGTGAGCGGTGCGAAATGCACGCCACGTACCTCAGTAGCGGTTAGTTGTAGCCATAGATTATACAGGTTGTAGCGGCCGCGGTGGACGTATTTAGGTAGTCAAATCGTGCTCAAAATCATGGCGTTATCAAAATTATCCCTTCTATGTTTAGAAAGCAGTACATTTTTAAAACAAGACATTCTTAATATGAGAGATATAAACATTAAATAGAGATATAATAATTAATATGAGAGATATAAAAATTAAAACATTGTTTAATTTCTTCCCACAACCTTTTTATAAGATATTTTTATATTTTTGTTGGGGATGTTTTGACATCAATATAGGCAGTCGATTAAAAATGTCTGTAATAAATGCCTCGGTATCCATAACCGCCACAAAATTGTCTATTTTTTTGTTTTTAATTACGCCTCTGAGTACGTCACTTCTACACCGCTGTCCACGCCGCTCTGTTTCGTGGCGTCGCACTCATTCGCTTGTACTTTTGTTCCTGCCGCTCACCGCACCGCGCGCCGCTGTAGCGATTCGCTCGGATAAAACCGCGCGCGAATTCGCTATGAGCGGCGTCTCGTGGCGTGCTTCAAACATTTTCATACTTTTGATCTTACCGCTCGCCGCCCCGCGCTTAGCTGCCGCTCACAGCGGCAAGGTCGTGAACGGGCCGTTAGAGTACACACAAGTTACAGCAAATCTGTAGCTAGCTATCACTATTGCTTGACGTTTAGCGTGACACGAATCACGATGTCGATGACACTCGATCGATGTCAGAATTTTGACATTTAATTAATAAATGTTTAAGTGATTAATGTGGTATCTTGAAATTAAATTAACTTTAGTGAATTGCAGTGTTTATAGTAAATAACTATGGCGAACGTAAATACAGGAGAACTTTTAGATTTCCAGGATTATTCTCCAGACCACAACAATCGTAGCGCGCGTATCGACGTGGAAGCGGTACATACAAATCAATACAATAACACAATGTCAAATCCAAATTATAATTTCGAAGAAGCTAAAGAGATCCAAGAGCCTGAAGCTGCCCCTCAATGTAAGATATACCATTTTAGTTCTTTTATTCCTTAAAAAGTTAATAAATCGTGAGGTAAATTTTTGTAAACAATTCTTATCATTTTACAATTAGTGTAGATTTTTAACTTGTTTTTAATCTAATCAGTGTTAGTGATGTTTCTAATAGATGTCACAGAATTGAGGTGTGTAAAAGAAATCGAATATCAGTTCCTGGTTTGTATAGTAAATATATAAAATATGGCATAAATAATAACTATCAAACACTTAGCAAGTCTGCTGGAAAAATAAAAATAAAATAAGCAGTACCTTAGCACGCTAGTTTCCAAATTTTGCGACCTACGTCAAAATGGAGATTGTTATTAAGTAAACTATTGATCTTTGAATACAGAATATTATATTGTAAACTTTATTTATATTATACAGGTACGAAAGTCCTAAGTAGACTTGAGTCTTAGAGAGGACTCAAAGGGTAGTTATAAATCTCACATGAAGAATAAAAACTGTACAGTTTCGGTAATTTTGGAGACACTTTGAACAGAAAGAAAGAAACAAATACAATTCCCTTTACCTTAATTTCTTTACATAGCTTATTAAATAAACCATAGCTTATAAATATTGTTGTTTTACAGCAAACCATAGCTTCTGGACCATTGAGTATTACCAGAAATACTTTGATGTCCATACCAATGAGGTGGTGGAGAGGATTGTGTCTTCTGTGCTCCCTCAGAAGGTCTCCCGCAACTATTTTGATGAAAGGATCAAGGGAAAGCCGGATCTATATGGGCCTATCTGGATTTCTGTTACCCTGGTAGGTTTTTGTTTATTCCAGTATGAAAGTACACACTTCTATACAGATATAAAAAAAAATCTTAATCACTTACCAAGTCATAGAATATTTGATAAATAATGATTTTGTAACTTATTAAGTACTTAATAATATTTTATCATAAAAACTTATTTAAATAGTATTACATTCTGTTTTATTCAAAATGCTTAAGTTGATACTATAAATGCTAAATGTTGAGTACTAAACAAATTACCTTTAAATTCATGCATAAAAAGCATAATAATTATATTTTTTTAGATTCATATCGTTTTTTTTTAGTTTTAATTATAAAAGTAATATGTGTATATAGTTATGTATGTAAATAAATGGCAAAGAGACTTGAAGAGAAACAACAATACATACAAAAGTATAATTAAGACTGTTAATATTGACAACCGGTTAATAGCAAAGGGTCTAGAATCTAGACCCTTACTGTCTATGCTGTTATGATTTTCACATTGAAACTCCCCTCTTTATTTCTAGATATTTACAATAGCAGTAAGTGGTAACATAGCAAGTTATCTACAAAATGCTAACAAGAAGGGCTTTGTGTGGCGCTACGACTTCCACTTAGTATCCATAGCGGCCACTGCCATCACATGCTATGTCTGGCTTGTACCACTGGCACTCTGGGCAGCATTGAAGTGGACTTCTACAAATGATGCACATGATGAAATAGAGAATCAGGTTTGTCTTAGCAGTTTTATTGAACGCTAGAATAAATTCCTATTAATAGGTATTAGTCAGATAATTTATTGAAATCTGGGTGTCTGTTATTTTTTATAATTATGATAAATAGCTTAGCTTACTTACTTTCCCCCACCTAAATAATATACCATAACATCTCGTTATGAACAATATTATTATTTTAATAAAATTGCGCCACGGGAATAAATGCAAACACGTGTATTTACCATAAAAGGCTTGACGTTCCAACACGGGTCGTGTTAATTCACGTGACGTCATATTAAAAATAAACCTGTACTATAGCGAGGGGTAGATCGAGGGAATCGCCAGAATGATGAGAATAAACGTATTGCGCAACCAGGTGCCATACCATGAGCTTATTAAGCAAGGTTGTTGCCGCTGTGGAAGCGAGACGTTGCTACGTGCATTGTATAGCGCTGTCTCGCTTCCACAGCGGCAACAACCTTGCTTAATAAGCTCATGGTATGGGCACTGTTTCCACCCGCGATGCCTTACGTCCCCCGTCGCCCGCAGAGCATGGGAGTATTACGAACGAATTTGCTAAGACATGACATATATTTGAAAGTAATATTTGCATTCCAGGACAGCAAATCACCAACGATGATGTCTCTCTTCTGTCTATACGGCTACTCTCTCTCCATCTACATTCCTGTAGCCGTATTATGGACGATACAAGTTTTCTGGCTACAATGGCTCTTCGTGTTAATGGCAGCGTTCGTGTCCGGGGCAGTACTTATTTTCTGGTTGATGCCCGCATTACGGAAGTCCAGATACTTCCTTGTACTGATTGGGTCTATCTTAGCTTTCCATTTTCTGCTAGCAGCAGGTTTCATGTTATATTTCTTTCATCAACCAAGCACTGATAATATTATTGTTACTACGACCACGGTCGCACATCAGGTGTAAATTTTCTTAAAATATTATAGGGTTGGCCATGTCAGCCTAGGGACTAATTATATTTTATGTAGTATTACAGTGATATATGCATTAATTTGCCTTCATATTTTAAAACATGCATCATGTGCAAAGTTTACATGAGTGTTGTATTTGCACAAAATCGTGATTCTAACCCCCGAATAAACGAACTACGACTATCTGTCGCTATTTTACACCTTAAAGTGACAAAACAGAATGAGACTTTACGGCGGCTTCAAACTAATTGAGGTTTCAGTATTCGGACATTATACACATAGATCAAGTAAAAGTTTGACTGGATCGGTCTCTGATCTATTTATTTATGTAATTCTCAAGTTACTTGTTTTTAGAGAACATGAAACGTCAAAGTAGTTCATGTTCTTGTTAAATTAATTGATTGATGTATTAAGTGAGCTAAGTCACTTCTCACATTTAGGTATAGAATATAAATTATTATAATAAAATTATGATAAGTATTTCTTGATTTCCACATTCCTAATGTATAAAGTATTTATATTTATGTAAACAAAACAAATAAATGTTAAAATAAATAATTGTATTTTCCTTAAAAATCATGTTTATATTACATTACAAAATCATTTTGTTATTTACAATATTTACATAATTTGTCTTTATTCTTAAATGAATGCATATGTAATCACTACATTACAACAGTATGTTTAATCAGTCATAGAGAATGCTTCGAAACTCTTTAGCCAGGGTTGTCTATGGAATAATGGCGGCATATCTTCAGGCGACGACTGTAGGGTCCCAGCAAGCTCTGTCAGCATGTTTGCTGAAAAGGGAAATAATATAATTATAATTATAGTATACTTCCTGAGCCGGCAAACGTTGGTCTGCCATATTAATAAAATTTGATCCCTATCATTTAGGGGTGTGAAAAATAGATGTTGGCCGATTCTTAGGACTGAAAACCGGCACTATGCACACGAAATTTAATACAAATCGGTCAAGCAATTTCGGAGGAGTTTGGGAACAAACACCACGACACGAGAATTTATATTTTACAGGATATAGTTTTACTGCTGAATAAAACTGTTAATATTTGAAACAGTTTATTTTGAGGGTAATTGCAATGCCAAAAGACGAGCGAATCCTCGCGAATTCCCAATGTTAAATTAGTAACTTACTACAGGCGTCACCATGGTTAGTTCCCCTCATCCGTTCACAGAACTCGATGAGATGTCCCTCGTTGTGTGCGAGCTGCGAGCTGAACTCCACGTCGCGGACGGCGCACTGGTACAGCAGCTGGATGCCGCAGCGACACGCCGACAACAACTCCTGGCAGACTGGCGCTTCCACTGAAAACATAACATAAAACAAATACAGCCTTATTTCTATGCAAAAACAGCGTAGGATTAACAATTAATTGTAAAATAACACGTTCAATACCATTTTATGTTATCATAAATTCATATCATTGTTCGAGCTAGAGAGGCTCGTGGCTAAGTCTAAGTTATATGGTTTGACCGATAAAAGGTAAAGCCGCGCTCGCCGCGGTTGGTCTGTGGATAGGTGACCATTTAGTAAACATACTGATCCTGTCTCTCATACTTTCATCTTTGATAGCCGTTCAGTCATTGCAATTCTGACAATCGGTCTGATCTCCAATCAGTCAGAATTACTCAGAATCCATTCAAAATCAAAATCAAAATCAAAATGTTTTTATTTCTAGTAAACCTAAAATAGGCGCTTTAGAAACGTTAACTTTAAAAACTACTGACTCTAGGTGCGCGGTTCCAAAGTGTCATTCCTATGGAGAAGAACCGGCAAGAAACTCCATAAGTTACTCTTTTAAAAAAAATATATTGTATACAATAGATCATGGAATATGTGCGTCAATAACGCTAGGAACATAAAAAAAAATACTTATTAATTATAACAATGAAATCTTTCCTAGTAACGGAAGGAAGCAAAAGCAATTCTATTCAATATGTTCCTTACGCTGTTGACGCATTCACAAGTATTAATGATAATTATTAAAACTATAACGTAAAAAAAAAGCAATACGGAAAAATAAAAAAAAATAAAAATTGTTACATACCATAATATGTACCTAGTCAATAAATCAACCCTAACAGGAATGTCAAGGCATGTCATGTGCCTTCTAGAAATACAGGCTTAGATGGAACTGTGTAAATAAACAAGCTGAATTTAGAGACCACCAGGGAAGCCACATGTGCAGAAGTTACAATATCCACGCGCTTTTGTCTGCTACATAGTCCCCAATTTTATAATAAGCTCTTTTCAAGAGAATTGATTTAATACACGTTTTGAATTTCTTACCAGGCAGATTAGTAATAGCTTCTGGCAGTTTATTATAAAATCGTATTGAATTCCCTAGAAAAGATTTGGTGCTCGTTTTTGTTAGTCTAAACTTTGGAACTACCAATTTATTTTTATTTCTGGTGTTTATATTATGACAATCGCTATTTACTTTGAAACTAGAAAGATTTTTACGCACATACATAATATTTTCAAAAATGTAGAGAGAAGGCAAGGTTAATATGTTAATTTCTTTAAATTCATTCATATCATATATCATTTTACTGGGAAATACAATAACCCATAGTAAAATGGATTTTGAAAAGAATGTATTCAAGTAAATCCGGTAAGATTGAAAGCCGAGTACAACATAGCTTGGGAAAAGGCTCGGCAGACAATGATCATTCTAACTAGCTAGTAGTACAATTATAATAAGACTTACCATCTCGTTTACTATCTAACATAACAGCACATATCCTCAAGGCGTAAACAATAACTTGTACTAAAACGAGTTGACAGTCACATCTGAAATATACAAAAAAAAAAAAGATTTTATATAATAATATACAGGATCAATTTAAAAGGAGTGCGTATATTCAACGAGGTAATCAGGTGCATAAAACTGAACAACTTTAGTAGATGTAAGCGTACAGCCATCGGGAGCAACTTTGTTTCTTACTATGTATATAAGAACATACCTCGATTTCCCTCGCGATAAGCTTCCCGCAGCATTATCATTAATATTAGTATACAAGATTATGAGATTCTGAGTTGTCTCCACCGCCTTATCTGCTAAGTTCTGCTTCTCAATACATTTGAGGCACGCTTCTATCTGCTTCAGAAGTACTTGTATGAAACATGAATCTGAAACAGTTTGATACTCAAATGTAGGCTTCAAATAATGAACTATATACCTTTATAACTATGTACTAAATATCATGTCCAGTAGGTTTGTTGGAGTATGTCAGATATACTTGCGATGATGTGGTCGCGGGTTCGAATCCCACCCATTACACTTCCGACATGAACCCACCCGTAACACAAGCATTTAGCTTAGCACGCCAGGTTAACAAGAATACTAGTAATAATACATAACAGCTTTAATAAAAATATCACAATAAATTGTTTCCGGACATTTTGTGTCTGTGGAATCTAATATAATTGATGATTAAAGCAATTTTAATGAGTAGCTACATAATAAGTGATCCGACGAATAGCGAAGGGCAGAAGTGTCTGGAAAAAGAGAGGGAAATATTTGCCCAACAGCGGGACAATTAAAAAAATAAGTTTTCATTACCTTTCTTATACAGCAGCACACCTTGATCATAATCAGTTTTGAGGTTCCCAGTACCGTTACCAGGGCAGAATGTGGTGAGGAAGTTATCATATCCTGATACCGTCCTCACCAGGCCCAGGATGTGAGTGACAACGAACAGCATAGGCCGTGCCGTCAGAATAGTCTTAATAATATCTAGGACTTTGGACCTGCTTGTGTCAGCATATGTTAAGGTTTCTATGACCGTTGTGATGGAGAGTAGAAGGCCGCTGTATAGAGTTGCGCACGACTGGAAATAAATAATTGTAGAACGTAAATAGTCGACAATATAACTTGGTAAAGAGTATTTAAAGCTTCGGATATCTTTGGTTGACCTACTCTTGTGATATAATATGTTGTGACTAGAATATATGTATATCTGCAATTATTTAATTGATAACGCTTGAACGCGTGGGAATAATTGTAATTAAATACAAACGGTAGAAAGGATTTTTTTAACGTCAGACAGGACTCGAACCCAATTATTGAATAGAGAGGAGAAATTTGAAATCATGTGACCTCTATAGACCTATCCAGTATTGTCGGGTCCTAGTGCTGTGTGGTATTCAAAATGTTCCTCTCTACTATTAATATTTATTTAGATATCTTAAGTTGGTTTATGAAACAACTATAAGATAGAAATGGAATTCTTTTTCAAACTGATCTTTTTAATATGTCGTTTGCCTGAATATTGATAAATCATAAATAACAAATCAGTCCATTCTTTTAAATATACCAGTAAAGATAAAAGAAGGATAAAATCGACTATAAATATACACTTACAGCATTATCAATCAAAACACATGTCCTCTTTATAGTGTCAATGAACTGTCCAGTACACTCCAAGACCTCAGAATCCTCATCAGGCATTTGTTCATGTTTGGCAAACCAGTGTATTCCACTAGAAGATTCTAGAACATACGATAACAAGGCCACCATTCTTCTTGATAATACCTCTTGCTCTTCTTTGAATATGGCTCTGAAATTATAAAGGAAGCTACAGAAATTGGGCATATGACATTTTTTTTTATTTCTTAATTAAAAGAAATACTTGAAACTATAACGAATTCTAAAAACGACACACAAATAAATTTTTTATAGAGCTAGTTACAAGCATTCCAATATTGCTAATTTGACAGAGATAGCGATAATGTTTTGTGACGTCAATATTTATTTCTCCATACTATTCTGGGGCTGCCCCGTACAAGTCTTCGTTTTGCGAAAAAGTGATAGAGCATGCGACATCAACTAAATTTTAAAAGCTTTTAACTTATATAATCGTGTATATATTTTTGTTATTTTTACGCAATTTTGCTTCAATTAACGACTATTTTTAGAAACATTCGTCAGAAATCAATTTTTCGATAGTAGTCAAATACCCAATTGAGTAAAATAATCAAAATTGGAAATAAAAAATAATTTCAAAGTTCTTGCCTAGCTGCTGGTTGTAAATAAGATGCCAACATCTGCCTACCTTTCCCCAAGCTATGTTGGGGTCGGATTCCAGTCTTACCGGATTTAGCTGAGCACCGTATTTTACATGAAGCGACTGCCTGTCTGACCTCTACAACCCATTTTACTGGGTAATACAGTATCCCATAATAAGACTGGTTGTCAATTGTAATGACTTAACGACTGTCAAAGATCACCGTATGCCAGTCGGGACCAACAGCTTAACGTGCTTTCAGAGGCACGAAGGGGTCTCGGTATATTTAAAAATGGTCACCCATCCATGGACCAACCGCGGCGAGTGAAAGGGGATGCAAAGGGAATATAGCTGTGATAGGCCACGCGATTGGTTGATAGATTTCATTCTACTCGACTTGCCCAGTACGCACTGTACTGGGCAAGTCGAGGATCTGCTCAAGATCCTCAAGCTGTGCACCATATAACATATCACCAACCAACTTTTATATTTTAGTAGCATGATAAACTGACCTGCCTCTCAGCAGATCTTCCCTAGCCACCGTTTGGTAGTTAGAAGTGACCTCCATGTATTTCTCGTCCATTTCCTTTTGAAAGGAGGTCGTCACTCGCTGGCACACTGTCTCCAATCTACTGCGAGTTTCATTTAACACAGATTTTATTGAGTTGAAGATCTGAAAATAAATAATATGAAAACTGTAGTCTTATAATATTATACCACTTTTATTTTAAATGACCAAAGTTAGAAGTAAGCAATGAACATTCCAGCGACTTATTTAATTAGAACACTAGAAGAAACTATAAAGATTGCTTTTAATTCATTTTGAAACGGCGGTAGCCTACTTAATGGCTAGGGCGTCGGACTTGCGATCATATGGTTGCGGGTTCGAATCCCATCCATTACACTACCGACGTGAACCCACTCGTAACACAAGCATCTTAGCTTAGCACGAGGGGTTAACGAGATTACTAGTAATGTGCGATCCACATTTCTAGTAATCTTTAAAAAAAATAAAAAACAATCTATTTTCAAGTAGGCTTTTTACCCCGGATAAACACTCATAAAGAGTGGGAAAAGGGCGCAGCTAGTTATAGATAAATTACACCCAGACATAGAATAAATGAAGTATAAGCTGAAGATGCTTATCACACAAGTATTTCACCTGGGTGGGAATCGAACCCACAACCTCCGGTAAGGCCAGTCAGTCCAAATAATGATCGGAAAAAACTTACATTAAAATACCTCTGCTCAATCCTTTCACAGTTTCCAACAAACACACTGGTTACATCTTCATAAATACTGCTCATGGCCACTTTAGTTCTCCCGGTCTCTTTGGGAGCTGGAGTAGAAGGCACTCGGTGGAAAGTGCTGTAGATCCGGCACTTGTTCTGCGAATAGTCTGTAGTCTTCTGAAGCTTGTCATTGTAGTCTAGTATGGAATGATTCTGGATGTCGCAAGGTTCTAGTATGTAAGATAGTATTGTGGGCTGCCTTTTGGTTCCTGTAAGATTAAAATGTCTTTTAGTGTGATCCAATCCAAATCATAGTTCAATGAGGTTTCCTAAGTGAAGTGAATTCAAAGTAACTATTAACTTTTTCAAACTACACTACTTATTATTTAATTATAGTTGAAGTTCTCATCCGTTAAGAGTCCCTATCAATTTCGCGGTCTAAAACAGAAATTTCCAACTTTTTCAGCGCAAATTTCTCAATAACTTCAAGATATCTGTTCTGTTTTTTTAATGCACAGTTATTTATCATTCATTTATCAAGTAAGTGTACAAAGTCAATTTTCAATAACTACTCAATATAAATTATGAAAAATAAAAACCTAACACATGTTTTTACGTAAGCACGAAACAGCAGATTTTCCAATTGCTTTTTTAGCTTACTGGTAGCAAATAACAATCTGAAAAAAATCATAAATACTGGGCATATAGTATGCTAGTAAGTACACAATTTATTTTTTTAAATTTCAATGAACTAGTACTTAAAAAAAAATGTGATCCACGCTGAAAAAACCCAATAAAGTCATGTGCAAAATCGTCGTCTATGGGTAAGAATTTATTAAAAATAACAAAAAGCATTATATATTTAAAAAACTGAGGTATTTATCTACCAAATCCAATTTTTATATTTCATTTCTGACTTCTTATTTATTTGTAATAAAATTTCTAAATAATGCCTTATAAACCGATGCGCTCGCTCGATACATTCAGTCGCGCCCAAGGGCTTGTTGACGACGGACCTGTGTCGCCCGTGACGTTCGCCGCTCCCAACGAAACTCTTGAATCGCGCGTGATTTTGTACTACACCTAACGAGTTTTGAGACTGTGAGTAGATTTAATTTTTTATTTATGCAGTGTGTATGATTTCATAATGTTGTTTATACATTTTATTTTTTTTGTACTATTAGTAAAATAGTGTTTGATTTTTAGAAAATGGGTCGAAAAAGTGATCTTTACTATCAAGGAAAAATCAAAGGTAAAAAGAAAAAGGTTGAAAAAACACGAAAAGCACTTGCAGTTCTTAGGTAAATATTTTTTTTTGTAATTACGAAAACTGTTAGAATTGGTTATTATTTCTTGAATCTAAAAATGAACTTTTTTATTTTTGTAGCGAATTAAATAGGCAGAAATATACTGAGAATCAAAATTTACCTGGAACATCATCTATAAGCGAAAAGCCCCCATCGGACACAAGGTATTCCTTTTATCTAGTATTTTTTTTTATTTATCTAATATATAAAGAAATCTAATCTATATATCTATACTAATATATAAAGCTGAAGAGTTTGTTTGTTTGTTTACTTGAACGCGCTAATCTCAGGAACTACTGATCTGATTTGAAAAATTCCTTCAGTGTTAGATAGCCCATTTCTCGTGGAAGGCTATAGGCTATATATATATATATATAGGTAAGTACTTAACTCGTTTAAAAAAATGTATTATTAATTATTTTCAGTTACACTAGCAAACAGGATGCATCAGGCTCTTTATTAGGTGAAAAGGGGGAGACAAGGTATTTTTCAACTAATTATTGAGCAAATACACTGTATATATGAAAAGGAGAACGAGTCACCAGGGACTTGAGGAACATGGTCACTTACTAAGAAAAACAAAACCACGGAAGTATGTATATTTCAAATATATTCAATTACTGGTAAATATATGGGTGTAGTATGACATTTATATTGGGTACCTAGTCGGTACCCAGGATTATGTAAAGTTTGGATGTCAAATTAGCTCTCTCAAAACAATTGAGGAAAAGCGATGTGTTGCAATAAAGTAACTAAAAAATATCACGTTTTTATTTTCCTGAAATAAAACACATAATAATAGAAAATTATGTATAATTTTCTATGGGAATGTATTCCCATGGAGATAGTTGTTCAATTTGATAGACTGTACCCCCCACCTTTCTGGTAGGTACATCCTGTACATTATCTGCCTAGCCTTTTTTGTAAGTTACTGCCGTAACTACTAGGTAACGATATTTTTATAAGGTACTTAAACATAACACGTCATAATCACAATAACATCCATCCAGTATTACGGAACTTAGTGGGTAATAAAAACTATGCAGTGCTGACAATAGCGTTTACGGACGAAGATTATTTGTTCGCGCTACACCGTACGACAACGCACACTACGATTGTCAGCGATAGTTCGAACGCACACAGAGATACTGCGCTCAAATAGTTACCTAAACTAGCAGCGCGCCGAAATTGATAGGGACTCTTAAGTTCCTAGTGATAAATGCAAAGTGTATACAGGATGTTACAGAACTAAGATGGTATAATAAGGGATTAAAAAAAACAGTTTTAAATGAGTTTATTATTTTTTTAACTTGAAGTTTATTTTTTTAACTTTTTGATATGCTGAATGGAGCGCGAGGGTAGGGTCGGCCAACGTAACATACGTCGACCAGCGGCAGCATTCGCGATGGTTTTTTTTTGTGTTGAGTGGCTATCCTGGGACTATACAGCCCCAGTATCACTGTGACCGTCATCGATCTATTGTGATCCTTCGCGATGGTTACTATACAACCACGAGAACGCCGTAATATCTACCTAAGATAAACCTAAAGGTATAGTGAAACCTTGTAACTAAAATTGAGAATATATTTCTTTTACCTAATATGATTTCTCTTGTTTTATCTCCAATAGATAGATAAACAATTTTGATAACATCCTGTATAAGTTTGAAGGTTAAACAAATTACCTGGTTCACATGTTTTATGGAGTTGAAGAAAGTGCACCTGGTTTTCAGTCTGCACAGAGCTGGATAATGTCTTTATTCGCTTGCTTTGAGATGTTATTGACTCATTTTGTGTCATATTTATATTATTATGCCTATGACTGAAACGCAAAAAAAATACATGTAAAGCATTTGTTTTCAAGACTTTTGGTTTTAATGCTGGAGTTGTTTTTGTTTATGGCAAGTTGAAAGTTGAAAATTGTGGTTTAATATACTTGTTGACAAAGTCTAAATTGGCTTGAAAAGTAATCATAGGATGTTACTAATAGATAGTGATGATGATAATGATATATACTAACCATTTTAGGTCACGCAACCGCTTTAATAAGCAATATACAACATACCACAGAAATGCCAGGTATAAACCAATTCTTGTAAATAACAGTCAATAATAAAAAAAAATTGACCCCCATACTAATTCTGACCAGGTGATGATATTTTTGTATGGTAAGGATATATATTTTTTGTTTCTTTAAGTAAGTTGATCAGGTCATGGTTGAAGCAGCATTTTATAAATAACAGGGTACTTCAGTTGCATCCAGTATAGGCTTCATTCAGTTTATTTTACCTTAACATGAAATGATAGTATAAAATAATAATACCTTTGAGATATGTCATTTCCTGTTACCATAACTTGTGTTAATTTGACTTTGGTTGACTCCAATTTCTTGCATTTTTCCTTTATACTTATTATTTCCAGATTCTGCAATTAACAATCCAATAAAAAAAAAGTATAGTTCCAAGTGTGATAGTGCATGCAACAAGATGTTTTTTTTCTTCTGGTACTGTGATATTACAAAATTGGAGGAGGAAAATATTGTGAAGAAACTTGGATTCAAAAATTAGAATCTGAAATCACCAACCCCAAATATACAAGCATGGTGATCAATGCTCATTCCTTATATGTATATAAGAGGCCAGTGTCCTGAAGTGGGACATTTGTAAGGCAAGACATTTGTATTATAACTGTTGTGAAAATATGTTTCTAAGATACTAAGGCCCAGTTTTTCGATCCCCAGTTAATTCAACTAATGGTTAAATATGCTAACTAATTGCGTCAAAACGCGTTTTTTCTTCAATTGTTAGTCTATCAAATGGACAAATAAGGCCAGTTTTGATCCCGAATTAACTCAACCAATGGTTAATTATGCTACCTAATGGTTTCACAACACTTTTTTTCATCAATTGTAAGACTATCAATTGGTCAAATAAGTTGGAGAGTTAATAAATATAACCATTTATTAGAATAAAAAAAATTAAAATAAATAAATGCTTTCTACCGAATTTTGAAACCATTAGTTAGCATATTATAACCATTGGTTAACTTGGGATAAAAAAACTGGGCCTAGTTGTAAAAATAATTATTTAACCGTTTGTTAGAATACAAATTGATGAATACATTGTGATGTGATGAACACATTCTACCAAAGTTTGAAACCATTAGTTTGCAAGTTTAACCATTGATTTAGTTAACTTGGGATCAAAAAACTAGGCCTAAATCGAAAATTCGTATGTGAGATTTTTACTGGTAAATTAATAATGTTGGATTGTAATACCACATTGACATCACACATAGGCATTTAATGATAAAACATAGTTATTGAAGCTTGCCCTGCAATCTAATATTGTTGCTCTTGATAATAAATACATGCATTAAGAGATATGATCATAATATGACTAATGCAACGGTAATTTTTAGTATCATAAGCAAGTATTATATACCTACTATGCATTAAGCAAAAATACATCAAACACTCATTGAATTACAATATTTAACTTTTATTTTGTTTGCGAGTGTTGCATATATTTTTTTTCTGATTATGTGAAACTCACAACAGATTAGATTTAATGGTAGAAACTGACCTTAAAATCGAGTTGTGTCCTTAAATCATGCATTTGCTTGTTAGCAGCACTAAGTTTCTCAGTACATTCCACCTGAACCTTCTCCAGAGCCTTAATCTTCTCTAACCTAGCATTATCTACTGATGTCTGACAAGTTTTCAACTGTGTCCGGAGAATAGAAGCCTCACCTTCTTTCGTAACACACTTTTCCATCAATTTCCCATTCACTACCTTTAACTTTTCACATTCCTCTTGCATTTGAAGCAGTTTTCTGTACATATTGTCAACATCCTGACCTTTACATACTTTGTCATTGAATATTAAGTCGTCAGACAGGTTGACCTGCCCATTCGTTTTTGGTATCACTTTAGATGATATCCCAGGCAATGGTGAGGATATTCTGTTACATTTCTCTTTTAAATTAGTTGATATGGCGGAAGGTGAGTTAAACGAAGGTTTTTTAAAGGTAAATTCACCTTTTGATGTACTAGGGGACGGCTGAAACTGCAGGAGGTTCATTTGAGTGCTGGTGGAGCTTGGTTGCATACACATACTGTAGTCTGGTAGAAGACTGATATCATTTGAGCTATACGCTTCCTCGCAGGCCTGACTAGCCAGCATGAGGATCTCGTCGTCATTATCATCACCCCAGTTGTCAACATCATTAGTAACTGTGAAATAAATAAGTCTGATCAAAATAACCTATCAAAAATCTGAAGTTTTGTAATAATATTTATGAGACACGCCACATCTATAATATAGTGGGAATTGTACTTCTATTCCTTAAACAATATATAAAATGTAAATATTACCCATTTACAGTAGAAATTTACCTTTGTTAAAGTCATTATTTTGACTCAAAGGAAAGTTATGATCAGATACACTTATATTGAGCTTGGCTTTTTTTCGTTCACCTTGCTGCTGTGGAAAATATCTTTTAGCCATGTTTATATGAAATACATTGCAAAAATAATAAAATGTTTCAATTTTGGCGGCACACCAAGTTTAAGTTTTCAAAGAAATTGACATGAAAACACAATAAAACAGAATTACGTCAAATACGGTCAAATATGAATAACAAGTTTGCACAGACTAAAAAGATACCGTGGATTGGCGTGGATAATAAAACTAAAAGTACTTGTATAGCATAAGCATTTGAGAATAAATTTGGCAAGATTTTTATGATACCTATGATACATTAGAATTGATAAGAATCTACTTGAATCTAGTGTTTAATAGTAATAATAAATAATAATCTAGTCGATTTTTTTTGGATAAAGTTTCAATCGGAACATTCCGGTTTTCACAACAACCATAGAGTAACAAAGAGACGCGGAAAAGTTTGCCTGTTCTATGATGTTAAATATTTTCTCTTTGGTTAGTTCGTCGTGGAAATTCGTATTGAGTGGACGTGTGCACTATGTCTGAATCATTTAAACTTGGTGACTTGGTTTGGTATGTATTGAAATACAATACTTTCAAAGGCTATTTGAGATAATTGACAAATTTGAGTGATAATAATATGTGTCTTGTGTTTGTTTCAGGGCAAAAATGAAGGGTTTTAGCCCTTGGCCCGGCCGGGTAAGACGCTTTATTATTGCTTTCTAAGTTAAAAATAAAAATATACTCATTTTATATCAAGAAACATATCCCAAAGAGATTGTAAACAACGTTTGTTGATCTAAATGACATAATAAACACACGCAATTAAGGGCGGGAAAAATCTTGTGTCGCGGTGGCTATATATAATAGCGTTAGTCTCTCTTTTGCCTGGAAACATGATTTCATGTAAAATATATCACCTTAAAGAGTTTCATATTTGGTAAACAATCTGAAATTGACACTTACTATGATGAAAATAATAACCCTAATATTATGATTTGTGATGGTTTTCAGGTAGCGATTCCGACTCCGGAATTGAAGCCTCCTAAGAAAGCTATGAACGTACAATGCATTTACTTCTTCGGAACAAATAACTAGTAAGTACAGTATACCTTTGACAAATAATAAAAAAACTAAGTCATTACACATTTATAGTGCTTTAATTCTGCACTTTACATGAGAGTATTCTGAATTCGCATTTCTTTAGTAGTAAGACATATTACCATCTCTAAAATATATTACATTGGTAATGTAAAACTGTTTAATAACAAATCAACATTGTTTTGTTTTCTGATCAAGCCGCTTTAGGGTAATCAATGTTAGTATGGTGTTAGATAATTTCTTGCTAGTTCTATTTATACTAATTTATGCCCTAAATCACCCCTTTATGTTCATGATGAGAAGTAGAAAATTCCATTATTACTTATTGGAAAATGTGTAGTTGTAACACGAAAAATTGTTAAAAACTAGGCCACATGACAACTATCTATTTGTTTTAAAACTCAGTCTAGAAATGTATGAGATAGTACACTATTTTATACATTTCTAGATGTGAGTTTTATATTGTGTAAACTTGTATTTTTTCATTTAACTTATTCTGATTTGATTGAGTACTGATTCTGTGTTATTAAACAAAATGGTTAAGATATTTAAAGTAATAATATACTAGTATGTAAATAAAGATAAATACAAATATGATTTCTAGGGGAGATCTTATCTGACAGGTCAATAATTAAATAGTAAATGAAACATATATGTTATACATTTTAAGCGAAATTATTGCAAAAATTTTAGAAGTTATATGGAGTAATTTATTAATTTACAAAAGTAAAACTAAATTTTGTCTTTATATAAAATACTCACGTGTTTGTAACCAAACTCCTCCGAAACAGCTGAACGTATTTTTATGAAATTGTTGGTGTATATTCGGTAAGTCTGAGAAAAGTTCGTTTTTATAGCCCTAAGTGATTAGGAGTGGCTCTCTCCAGTATATCTCAAAAAGATGTTTGCCGGATCAGCTAGTCAGGGTATAAATAAATTGTGATTTTGCACATGTAATGTAAAGAAAATTTCTATGTGGGCCAAAGGATTAATGTACACCCACATATTTATATAAGACGCCATCTTGCAATAAAAGGATGTTTGGAAATGTAGGATTTAGAGAGATTACCTTATAAAATTAGAATAACCAATATGTGAATTTGGTTTCATACATTTCTATGGACTCTTGATTGTGCTTCATACTACACAGTAATAGTGAACCGGTAACAGACTTGGCTATTGATATCCTAAGTCAGAAAATATAGGTCTATTGCTTGATAAGCTCTGCACAACATCTATTTTAAACTAATATTAACTAACTAGCTTTTGCTCGCGGCTCCGCCCGCGTAGGCGTCAGCTACTGCGGCAAATTATAGCCTATAGCCTTCCTCAATAAGTGGGCTATCTAACAGTGAAATAATTTTTCAAATCGGCCCAGTAGTTCCTGAGATTAGCGCGTTCAAACAAACAAACTCTTCAGCTGAAGAATTTGTTTAATTATTATTATATTAGGGAATGTCGAGCTTACTTTCATAATATCACAAATTCTAATTTTATCTTGGTGGTGGTTTTTGAACTCATTACATTCTGGTTAGCAACATATGCAGCAGAGTGCTAGAACGAGTATTTATTTAGATCTAAATACAAATAATTTAGTAATAAATAAGACCGTATATTTAAACATGGGTGCTGTTGGGGAGTTGGACGTTTCTTCTCCACAGCTAGAGCACTTAGCAAGTGGTGACGAATGGGCGAAGTGTTACTTTGTAGTATAATTACAGTGAATTCATGATTGTGTGAAGCTTTCAGAAATTACTTGACATATGGATATTTATATTTATCTCACTCTACTTAATTTAAATCGATAAGGCCATTCCCCACTACAAGAGTGCTTGGTATTCATAAATTTTAAAATTAGAAATTTGGAAGAAGGATTATTAAAAGTTAGATCCAGCAGATGGAGTGGATAGACTGGGCAGTACCTATTGCGGTCGTTTGAAAGCCACCTGGTCCCCAGTTAGGAAAGGACCAGCTTCGGCGTCTGGTATTCCCTGAGCAGAAGAAGAAGTACATAAGAAATCCAATCAGCAAAAAAAATTAGAAGACTGATTAGTACCTACCGCGATGGATCAAAATTGCGTTCCGGCCTGGTAAAAAAAGTCCTTTTAGAAACACGCAATCCATGTGGCTGTCCAAAGCTGAAAGATTCCGGACTCCCCCTTCGCTTTTTAAGGGGTATAAGAGAAGACCACCAACATTACCTCAGAATCCAAAAAAGTACTATTTAGTGTGTTAGTGTGTAAGTGACGTCGTGAAAAACTAACGTGTGGTTCATTTTAAGTTAATGACTATTGTATTCATAAGAAAACTGACTGTTAACGTGGTCGCAAACAGACAGTCGACTGCCTGCTTGCGACCACGACCGCCCGGTGTAACTCGGTCGAAAAGTCAAACCTTAAAAGGTAAATTTATGCATGATTTAGCGTTAATTTCTGATACGTAATTTTACTATAATCGTGTAACGCAATGTTTTAAAGATCTGCCTAGCATTTTCCCAAGGTTTTTTTTTGTTTTTAAAAGCTTACTAGAAATGTGGGTTGCACAATCTACTATTCTTTTTAACCCCTCATGCTAAGGTAAAATTCTTGTTACGAGTGGATTCATGTCAGTAGTGTAATGGGTGGAATTCGAACCAGCAACCATCCATACACAAAGTCCGACGCCCTAGCCATAAGGCTACCGCCGCTATGTCGTGATCGGCTTGCAGTCTTACCGGATTTAGCTGAATACCGTATTTTACATGGAGCGACTGCCCATCTGACCTCCACAACCCATTGCTGCGGAAAAACAGGACCCCTATTAAAAAAGGTTGTCAGAATTGTAATGATTAAACTGTCAAAGATCATTGTATGACAGTCGGGATCAACGGGATAATGTGCGAAAGTAGGCTGTATGTCCGTGTATGTCTGTGTGTTACACAATCACGCCTATACTACGGAACCGATTTAAATGAACTTTGGTTCAGAGATAGTTAAGAACCTAAAAAAGTTTGCAATAAGCAGATATATGGCGAAGTCGCGGGCTACAGCCAGTTGAAGATATTTTTTTTCCTTTAGACTTAAAACTTTTTGTATGATTCTGATAATATTTCTCACCAACTGTTTGTATGACGTTTGTAGGAGGCTACGAGTTAGTCGTACGGTTTGACCGATAATTAAGGTTAAGCCGCGGTTGGTCCGTGGATGGGTGATTATTCGAAAACATATAGACCCTCCGTGTCCCGCAAAGCAAGTGCCGTTAGTCCTACCTTTCATACAGTATAGTGTATAGTGATTTTAGACGGTAGTTTTATTATTACAATTCTGATAACCTGTCTTACTATGGGTTTCTATATTACCCAGCAATGGGTTGTGGAGGTCGGATAAGCAGTCGCTCCATGTAAAATACGATATTCAGTTAAATCCGGTAAGACTGGTAGTCGCCCGTATCATAGCTTGGCAAAAGGCTAGGCAGATGGTGTTTGTAGGACGTTTGCGTTGCGCTATTGCAATCAGTACTTTATTTTTAATCTACATAATATTGGTAAATAAAAAGATCCAAAATAATAAATTTTATAAATAAATAATGTTATTTGTGTACTATTTATTCCTTGGTAATGTAGTAATAATTCTACTTCTAACATGGCGTTCGCACGTTTTCTAGATTTTTGCTTTACATAGTGTATTTGTCAAATGCTTACAATAAAATATGTTTCATTAAAATTAATTATGGGTGGGTTTGATGCGATTATTAAAAATCAAACATTAATTTAACTAAATGAAATGTTCCAAATCGTTCCATGTATCTTTAAAATTGTATACAACTAAGTCCCTCCCGCTATCAGTATGCTTAGCAACTAAGTAATTTTAATGCCACTTACAGCAATGGAGTGTTTCAAGAAGGTTTTTATGTAGGTATAAATATATTAATATTAATAAAATATTATTCCATCTCTCCTTTGCCACGATCCATGAAACAGCTTAACGCTCTCCTGGACTTCGGATTTGGACTTGTTTGCGGATGAATGGAACTTGTAGTGTCTGAATGCTTGAACTTGTGCGAAAGTATATAAATGTGTATCTTGCATTATTATTTTTTGTATAGTGTATTAATTAGCTTCGGCCTTTTTGTTTAATAATAATAATAAATAAATAATGTATAGTAAAAACCTTCTTTAATTTTAATATAATAAAGGCTAGGTATTATTAATGTGCTACCCGTGGGAAGCTGGGATGGAACCGCTAGGTCTTCTATATCGAAAAGAAAGTTTTTAAATCTTGTGGTATGAAAAGTGAATGAGACGTGATAGATCACATGTTTAAAGGGAACGAGAACTACTTACTCATGGGAAGCCGCGGGCCACAGCTAGTTTCCAGAAAAAAAACAACCAACAGAAGAAGGTCACGTGTAAGACTCAGGCGGAGATGGACGGATGAACTGGACGCCTTTAAATTACAGTGGCCTCAGATGGCCCTTTAAAGGAAAATAGAAGAAAGGGACGCCTTTACCCTGCAGTGGAAAAGTCCGGGCTCAAAGTAAATACTAGTTTGCCGGGTCGCTAAACGTTGTTCTGCCATATAAAAAAAATCTGGAGGGGAGAAATTTGAAAGCCGTTTCGGAGTAGGTAGTTTGGTAACAAATATCTTGACACAAGAATTTTATGTATTAGATATAATTTCAAGTGTTCGATGAAAACGCAATAAAATAGGTATCGCACAAATTCATACGGTAATCACCGCTTCCTAGAGCTAACTTTATCTTAGTACAAATCTTTGATATAGTACATATAAATAACAAGGAGTGATGCTGCATATGCAGTTAGTGATCCCCTTCAATTCGCGCCGACAATTGCTGGCAATCTTGTTTTGTTAGTTCTTAACACGTCATTCTCCGGACAATAGACCACACAAGGACTTTAAATCGATTTTGCACTCTTGCTCTGAGGGGACAAGACAAATAACAGATTATATATGACGAGTGGGCGAGTGGCGTACACACCGGTTTTTAAAGTGTCGCTAGCTCTGAGGTCCCGGCTACGATCCTCGGACGGGTCAATGTAGAAAAATCATTTTTCTATGTTGTC
Source organism: Plusia festucae (assembly GCA_950381575.1). Taxonomy (NCBI): domain Eukaryota; kingdom Metazoa; phylum Arthropoda; class Insecta; order Lepidoptera; family Noctuidae; genus Plusia; species Plusia festucae. The sequence goes on from OX494442.1 coordinate 797,396, forward strand.
TCGGGTCTGGATGTTTGTGGTACCTGACTCTGATTCCATAACACAATTGCTATAGCTACTAACTTTGGGTTCGGGGTAATGTATGTGATGTTGTCCACATTAATTAATTATTATAAATGTTCCACTAATTAAATTCCGGTCTGTAAATGTTCCACTGCCCTTCCCATATAGAGAAGGAATGAGCATTGATCACCTCGCTTGCTCATTACGGATTGGCGATTTCTGGTTCAAAATTTTTGGTATTCAGGTCCTCACGATGTTTCCCTTCACCGTTCGTCAATGGTGTCTTAGAATAATTAAAAAAGTAGGTATTGGAGAATTGGCTCCTACTCAAAGTAATTAAAATATTTTAAGTGTTACTATTATACATAATAGGGATGAGGGCTTGAAATGAAATCGTCTATTTAGTCCGTAAGTAAGATTACTCACAACTATTAGATAAAAACGTATTTCTTCTTATTTCAACATAATAAAATTTGACAAAGATAGGGCGCGTTAAAGTTCAAGAGTGGGGGCTTGTCACGTCAGGGGGCTGGTGACAATAGTAGCCACAAGTGACGTGGAGAGCCTCTACCCCTTAACTTAAATTATTTGCATCTAAGTAGATATTGGTTATTTCGACAAAACAAAACATACGTGTCTACTATTTTTCTGTATCTTAAATCCGGACATTGAAATAAAAAAACCTCCCCTATTGACTTAATCTCAATAGCGCTGTCGAAAGTAACTAAAAATATAGATCCACCGTCCAATAACGCAGAGAAAAACGAGTTATTTCAGTTACAAAATAACTGAATCAATACGAAACCTACCCTTGTTGGAACATGTTGCATCCAAAGTTAGATTGACCTGAATATCGGGCTAGGGCTTGTAATTGTATCTGAAACAACAGTCGCAATGCAGGACGCGTGCATACGCCCTTTCTAGCTAGAATTATGGAAGTGAACAGGGGAGCTATTTCCTAGAATTTCGTCGAACTGATTCAATATTCCTGTGCGTTTTATGTTATTCGAGTGACCTAGTTTTTAAGGATGTTCTGGGAATCGGACCGACATGTCAATAGAGCTTACAACATGCTTTTAAATTTCGATATAATTTATTTGCACTGAAAATTATTCCGGGGATATCATTTTTAATTATGTACGAATTCTCTTCGTTTGCTACTGACACTAACGAAATAAATTAATCTTGTGCATTCCCGCCTCTGTTTTTCCAGGGGTTGAAAATAAAATGAACTTTTTTATGTATTAATAATTTCATCGGTTACTAATAGAATTCTGCAGTAGGTATATTAACGTGGAAATAAGGTTTCGTTACCTAACGAGACAGTGCAATTAATTGTTTGTGCATATACGATCTTATTCACAACTTCAAAATAAGTCAACGTCAACAGACTCATTTAATGTTATATTGATAGAATCTATTCAATAATTCTTTATTATCGGCTAAGTTTTATAGACTGCCCACACCGTTTTCGCGTCCGACCTATTTTACTAACATTCAACCTATTGTCATTCAACGTAAGGTTTTAGGTATAAATGTATGTTTAGTTACTGTGTTATGTAAAAAAAATAAACTTACATACCTACAAAACAAATTTGTACCACCAAAAATGGTGATAGATCGTTATTATTTATTTCACTTGTCTCATTCAATAGATAGTTAAACAAAACAAATTATTTGTTTCTTTCAAAGAACGCTTGATAGATTAATTATAATAGACCATAACAATCATCCACTTTATTTTTTCAAGTAAATATAATATTCTCACTCTAGGTATTTTTAAATGCGAGATAGATATCACTATTAATTATTATCACTTCTCTTTGACTTAGAAGAATAATATTGAGTCCCAACTTCCAAGCCCATACTGAGTTTACAAAATTAAGTATTAACCGGTGATGATTGCCAACAGTGCGTGGATCGAAGACAACAACATCAAACCTTACCAGGAGTATAAGGAGCAGCTCATCAAGTCCTGCAAGACGGCCGCCTTCAAGGAGGCTGTCAATCAGATCGAGGAGTTCATTGTTAATCCTGAGGTTAGTAAAAAGTAGTGGTAGTGATTAAATGTTGTTGCAATCTATTTTTATTTTTTCTAGAATTTACCACCATACATTATCCAGCTAGTGATATAATAAACTTTTTTAAGCTTTTTTTTACTATTTCCCTTGCATTGATATTTATTTAAAACCTTTTGTTTAAAATATTTATAACTCCCGATCACTCAGACGAGCATTAACTACATGTTCTTAAACTTCTTTCTAACGCTAGGATAATATATGTATCTACTACACCTTAAAGTGAGAATAACTGCGACTTGAAACTGATAGTCGTTTCAGTATTCCGTCATCATAGTATATAGACCACTCAAGTCTTATTGAAACTAGTCTAATTAGGATCTCGAACGAATTAATCGTGCCATTTCAAAATCGAAAGAATATACTAAACCATTTGTACAATCAGAAATTCGGTGACTTGGATGACCACGCGCTCAACGCAGAGGAAGAGTTTGATAAGCTGAAGGATGTTTTGGAGGAGGAGGAAGAGAACCAGGAGGCTAAGGCGGCAGAGGGAGAAGGTGAAGCTGCGCCAGCCGAGGTGCCTGCGAAGAAGAAGAGTGCTACTCCTAAGGTTAGAATAATGTCTTGAGTCACGATATAGGCCACAGCAACTGAAGTCTTTAGGAAGAATAGTTATTTAACACACAATTTTTTTATTAGCACTTAAAGAAGTATGGTATTGCATGGTCTATATAAACGTACCACTCAATAAACTGGACATGACCTCTCAAGTACCAGTATACTCGGGAGTAAAATAACTGGTTTTTGAAGTTGAAATTGCATGTTGAGATTTTAAGATTTTCACGTTTTCTCAATGAATTTGACTTCAAAATTTCAAGTCGTTATTATCACAGACATGTTGACCCTATATAGCAAAAAGGGCTCTGTAATTTAACACCATTTATTAAAGTTAATAAAAGCTTTTCAATTCTAATTAAGGTGTAACAAGTTATTAGCATGTATTTTGGGGATAAACACATGTAAAATAGGACTGACACTAAGTTTAGTTACTAATTGGGTCTTAGACATTGAATATAGAAATCATTAATAATGATGTGCTTAAACATTCGATTTAAAATAACTTCCTGTCCTAAGATTCATTTTCTTGCCTGTTTAGGCAGCCAGTAGTTATTTTTATTTAGATAGTCCAACACTACATTTTATTCATCGATGTAGTTGCATGTTGCGAACATGGTGCAAAGTAGCAAAGCATGAAATCGGGCAACGGCAATCACTTCACAAAATGACCATTCTCAATATTTATAGATACGTTTGGGCATTTCAAAGGTGAAGCCTATTAAACGGTCGTCGTCAGCCGGGATTAAGGGCACTCCTCGCAAGAAGACCAAGAGCAGCCTCTCCCGGTCCTACACGGACATAGACGTGGGTAACGAGAAGCCTTCGATGCTGAACCACTCCTTCTCCAAGAAGTCCAGCCTGCTGAACCGCCCCTCGAATATACTGACACCTGTAAGTACTGCATTTTTATGAACTGTTTCTCCTGAACCCAGGTAGGTTGCTGCTAACACAATTTTGTAAAATGGGGGATCATAGACCCTTTGGAGACCCAGTGCGAGTGCGGCCTTCCTGACCAGATCACCAGACATAATGCTATTGGTCCTAAATTTTCGGACACCTGTACAGAAGGATTATTTTTTGAGAAAGATTTGGCAAGGTATCAACCTCGCCAAAATCGCCCCAGGTAATGTGGCTCACTTCTAGGCTCATGGAATTATATTCACCGAAAAATAAAAATCAACATGTTTTATTTCTAGTAAACCTATAATATGCGTTTTAGAAACGTGAACTTTAAAAATTTAAGTATTCTAGGTGTGGTCTTTTAAACAAATCTACGAACTATGACTAGATAGGGGTATCCTTGCTAACTACTATTACGCGACGTGCTGCGGGTTCAAACCCCGCATGTGACATACAAATGTATGATCGACAAATATTATAGACTCTGGTTTCTTTGTGTGTGTCATTGGAATGTTTATGGTGATTACCCAAGCGACATTAAAACAATTTCCTCTCGGCGAATCAAAAAAATGAAAAAATTAATAAAAACACTAATTGAGAAGAATATCATAGACTGATCGTGATAGTGACCATAATTTCACTAGTTTTTTATATTTTTATTAAAAGCTTATTTATCTGAAGTTCCACTTAGTTGGCTCGAAAGATACATGTCCCTTTTACGCCTTACATGGATAAGGAATTGGGTTTTTAAAGCTGGGTTTGTTGGTGCACCCTTGAGAACGTACCCAAATTCATAACGGGACGTGTAGTGATTATATCGACACTACTATTCTTAATTAACTCACTAGATAATCGTCAGATATTACGAACGTCATATTTTAGGTGGAGATATGAAATGTAAGTGTTTAAGAATATAAATAAATAATTAGTGTCGACGTTTCCCGGCCATGTTATATTATATTTTTAATAAAGTTTCTTATTTTTCTTTATTTATATATTCTGGAAACCGGGTGTACTCTGTCAATATTTTATAACTGAATTATTTTTTTAATGTATTTTTAATACCTATACTTTTTCGTGAAAAAGTTACGCAATAACAATTAAGCTGTCAAAAGTTAAAGCTGATTATAGTAATCGTCTGGTAATAAGCAGGTTTAGGGTGTAGGACACTCATGAGGGTACTTATTTTGGTCAGCAAGTTAATTAACTACCTACGTCATCCGTCGTTTTCGTTTGGTAGAGCGCGTGTGCGCAAATGATGCCGGAATGTGCCTTCGACAAATATTCATACACATTTTCGAAAACAATCGATGCTTTTGTAGTCGACTGAATAATATCAATTCAACTTTCACATAATTAAATTAATTACAAAGTAGCACTTTTCAAACGCCAATAACATAATGGACAGCACCGTTTCGCTCACTGCTCCCTTAGTTCTCTGGCTGTGGAGATGAAACGGTGGAACAAACTCCTCAGCATCACGCTGTCTTCTCGTTTATATTATGTAAAATAATGAATATCATAATTATAATAATTACAAATTAAAGTTAAAGCCATCTCAATTTCAACTGCTTTAAAAAAAAAGAATGATCAAAATCGGACTACTCTGTAAAAAGTTATGCGTGGTCTAACACAAAAAAATATACGCGTCGACTTGAGAACCTCCTCCGTTTTTTCGTCGGTTAAAACACTGCATCAGTATTGGTCCACCCGTTTGGAAGCGATGTCAAAGACTGATACACGGGTTTATCTCGTGACAACTCTATTTTTACGTTATAGGTATATTAAAATAAATAAGGTTGATTGATTGACTCAATATTTTAAACCGTTAATTATAATGAAAAAAAAAAAACCATCCCGGACATTGTACAAAACGTGCCTTTTTAAAATTATCCAGTAAAAAACCAATAGCCTGATTTGTTGGGTTTCGGAAGCCTTACAAAATTGAAGGGAAAGAGACGCCAATTTTGCAAAAAATTGCGAATCTTTCGTTGTGAACTTTTCGTTATGAAACTTACCTACATTGTGTTATGAAATCGGAGACAACGAAGGTACCACAAAAAACCAGACCCCAGAATACAAACAATAATATCAGTAGCTAACGTATTTTCTACTTGAAAAATCTTTTCCTAATACTTGTTCTTTATTATTATTTATTCAATTGAGACAGCTTACTGCTGGGGAGCTTACGCCGTTTTTTCACCCCAGCTAGAGCACTTAGGAAGCAGTGAAGGGTGGGCGAATCAGGGTGCTGTCTATGCATATCTGTGTTACAAAGTATCTTTATTTGTAATTACAGAACTTTTTCTCTATTTCTGTGTAAATGCATTTTTGACCATAGCCAATAGCGCGTGGGCCAACATTTCTAAAATACTGTGGCACCGAGCCACTTTTTTGGTTAATCCTACCATATACTTAGATAAGGATAATGATAATATCCAACATGGTGCTTGTTGTGTAAACAATGCGTTGGTCTGTGTATTCATATTTCGCTTACGCTGTTAAATAAAGGCAGAGATGTTTTAGTTCATATTTGTAAAATTTGTGGTTTTCAATAAATTATAATTTCTCCTAATCAAAAATTTGAGAACTTGTGACGCTGAAACACGTTTGTAACTCGTCGAGATTTTGTCATATGATGTTAGCGGTTCAATGACCGGATTCGTATGCACATGGTTGCTGGTTCGAACCAGGGCAAGTACCAATGTGACTTTTTCAAAGTTATATGTATTTTCATAATGATTCTAAGACGCCATTGACAAACAGTGAAGGATAACATCGTGAGGAAATCTGGATTGCAAAAATTGGAATCTGAAATCGCCATCCCGCAACAAGCAAGCGTGGTGATCAATGCTCATTCTTTCCCTATATGGGAAGAGGCCTGTACCCATCAGTGGGACATTTATAGGCCGGTATTATATATAATGTGTCAGTTGAATGAATATACGTCAGAGTCGAAAATGCTTTTAAGTGTAAGAAAATATTACAGTAAAAGTAATAAAGTCATGGCTTTTAAGACAAATTAGTAAACAACAATGGTTCTACATTGTCAGTTGGCTACGCTTGCTAGGAGACAGCCGTGATAAATGAGATCCTTAATAAACTAATTATATTAATATGTCGCATTGTCAAGTTAAAATTATAGAATCCGAAATATAGCGTATAAATTCCATTTTAAAATAGCGGTCTCTAGGCTAACTAAGAGGTCACCTTCCGCTATTCATAGTTGCAAACAATGCAATTTCAAAAGCCTAGAATAGCTTTTTGTTTCAGTTTTTTTTTGTCTTTCATTATGACATTATGAAAACGTCTTTTTACCTTATTCTTTTGGGTGATTAAAGCTTGTATAATCCTTTGACGTTGGCAGAGTAGTCGCTATTATTGGAAAATTAAAATGACAGTTAAAAAAACTGTTAAAAGAACAAGTCTTATCGATGTACTTGGCATCAGAAATTGGCTATACCGAACATGTATGTGGAACTACACATCCAAAATGCACTTACATATTCTCCATATTCTCATTAAAATAAAACAATGTAACAGCAACGAAACGAACGTGGACGGTGGATGATACGGGAGGGTTAATTAAATTTCAATTAGCTGTTCCAATCCCGTTAAGGGTTGCACGGAAACGAAAATAAATAAAAAACAGCGCTGTTTCCGCCCGAATGAGACTAGTATTGATTTATGCACCACTTTAGTTTAACTATCCAGAGCAGAGTACTAAATGAAAAAGCACTTTTTCGCAAAAAATGTAAATGGTGTACTTAGTTTGGATTCATGAAATCTATTTGAAATAAAATATAATTATTTTCAACTAATGGTGTCACAGCTTGTATAGTTGATATCATATAAATTTAATGATGTTTTCTACAGTCATGTTCAATGATATTTATTTCTATTTAATTTATAACATGACAATATGCCATGCTCTAATTACGCTCTTCCTCTTCGACGTGTCCCTGATCCGTTCTAAATATGGGCTGTATCGATTTATGTACCTGGAAACTGGCCTTTATGAACAGACACAGTATGTACCTATGTAGGGAATTCGTCTCCGCTCGGATTTCAAATTTCACCTGTATCTCTATACTTATTCAAATATAATTTCCATGCTGCGCAAATTTCGACGTTGCATTCTCGAATTCACAGTTGGATATTGCATGTACAGAACGACATTTATTGGACAATGTTGTACCTACAGTTGTTGATAGAGGCTTTTCACGGAACTGAAAACGTTTTTGTTTTTATTTGTATTACATATTGATTCTTACTTCGCTGTCCGGTTGTTTTCCAGTATTTATCTACGTTTTTGACCAGTTATTTGGGGTAGTAACAGAGTTTTGATCAATACTTTGTTGCGTAGCAGCGTCAAATTAATGCTCATCACGTAATATTATCAGAAATATGTAAACAATACATAGTAAACGAAATGCAGTATTGTCATTGTTTTGTACAATATATGAGACTTAACCTATACCTACGCTAATTATGCAATTCTTTATGAATGACGTATTTAAGGTGTCGGTACTGCATAGCTTGTGTTCGAAAATATTATGTTATGTATTGTTCTTGTAATTTTGGCAAGTTTCGTAAAATCACTTTCAGTAAAATATTTGAGTATGACCACATGAATCCTCGTTATTCATTTAAGTAAGTGTTTACATACATAATGTTGGCGACAGACGTCAGAATATTGTAGATGTCGGCAGCAAGCCCAATGAATAATGTTTAGTTAAGTTTTTGTATGTGTATACAAATAACTTTTTATGACATTATGTCAGAATTAGTTTATACTAAGCGTGTTTCTATTATTTGATAATAAATTATTATGTGTAAGGTTAGAAACACGAATAAGGAACCACACCAAGCAGTTTTGGTGTAGGTGAATTCTTGTGGTTAAAGTGTTGGTAGGGCTAACCTGCTAACAAAACCCGGAATATTTTGTAGACTCATGTTTTGAATGTTTTTAGTTTAGAGTATATTGCAGAACATTCAGACTAGGGTATATTTAACATATTAGCACAAATTACAACGATTTAGAAATAAATATGAACGAAGTTGGAATATTGAATATTACGTAATCTTTAATTACGTAATTTGAAAAGGTAAATTTTAATTCCGCTATCTACGTTGTTTCTAATATGATAATCTTGTATGACTTAGCTCAGAAACGCTTATTCCGTTTATATTATTGAAATTGGTTAAGCCGTTTAGAAGCTATAAGCAAAAGATGGAGGAACTTCTAAAAGTAGTAAGTTTTTCTCTTAGAAATGTAGATTATTTACTGTTGTAATGTTTAATTGTGTTTTATTGTTTTATTATATGTGAGTTTACGGCACAAAGATAAACATATGTTAATTTAAGGCAATTTCTATGTTTATAAATGAATAAAAAGGAAGCTAAAAGGGTTTCGGTATAGTGAAAATGTAATCGAAATAAGTTTAAAATAACGCGGTCCTCGGCGCGGTAAAGATTGAGTCCTAGTCAGGGGTACCGTTTGGTTGATCGAGGTCAGTTGTAGTTAGTCAGTTGTAGTTAGTTCAGTTTTAGTTAGTTCAGTAGTAGTTAGTCACCCAGTGAGCCACAGAAAGGGCAACGGATACCGAAACCCTCCGAGCAAGACTGTGTTTTAGAAGATTTATTGTGTTTCATTTCTACAATACGTCCCACACTTTCTTGTTTCTTAAGTGGCCGTGACTGGCCGTGGTGTATAGTGTGGTCAACATACGCATTCAGGGGTGCGTGGGGTGTGCGACGAGCCAGCGGGGTAACCCACCCACGAACATCGCACATCAATACAGGTGGGACATAGTCCCAGGGTGAGTCGACAGGTCTATCCTTCCACCCATCCGCAACATTTGGTCCTTCGAGCCGGATCCCTGTGAAGAACTGAAGACGTTCAGAAGTTTGAAGTTCGTAAGAAGATAGAGAATTGTGCAAGATGCCAGTGACAAGGTCGCAGAAGGATGCTCCCTTACGCCCTCCGTCCCGTCCTTCAGATAAGGACGCGGCGGCAGAACCGTCAGAGCAAGAAGGGGCCACGTCTGCATCAGCGTCATCAGGCACAGCAACAACAACGGACACGAACGTTTCTTCAGGAACAATGACCACAGAGGGAACTACATCAACAGAACCGACAGTTACAACTCAGACCACAGCGGCTTCCGGGAGAACCGGAAAGAAAGGATTAGCCGCGCAAAAGATGACGAAGAAGACCCCAGATCAGGCCCCGGTTGAGGTTGTGACGGGCTTAGCCGCCAACTCAAAACCGATGGGGGTCAGTCATCATGCCAGGTCCACGAAGACCACGAGTTCCTCAGCCAGAAGACGCGAGCTAGTAGCAAGTGAAGAGCTAGCGCGTATGGAGCTGAAGCAGGCTGAAGCTGCTACCAAACTGGCACGAGTCAGATTGGACATGGCTCAATGTGAAGAAGAGGACTCCGTGGATGAAGACCTGGAAGAAAGGACAGCACATGTGCAGAACTGGATTGAGACATCAGTTCTGCAAGAAAGGAATCAAGACCAACCAGAACCAAGAGAGGAGCCTCAAAGGGTGAAGCCGGAAGAGAACTCTTCAACGAAAGGAGCCACAATTGAGATGCAAGCGTTGGCTGCAGTACTGAAGGATGCCTTTGCCACACGGGAAGGACCATCAGCTCAGCCGAAGTATATCCACGAGTTACCATACTTCGATGGAAGCAGCAGTGAATGGGTGGCGTTCAAGGTGGTCTATGATGATACTGCACCAATGTTCAGTGAGGTGCAGAACATGGCTCGACTACGAAGAGCATTAAAGGGCAATGCAAGAGATGCTATCAAGAGTTTGCTGTACTCCGAGGCATCTCCGACGGAAGTTATGCAAGCCCTCAGAAGGAGGTTCGGAAGACCTGACGCGCTGGTGATAGCCGAACTGGACAAGATCAAGGCGTTAGCCAGAATCTCGGAAAGTCCAAGTGAGATATGTGTGTTCGCGAGCCAAATCAACAACAGCGTGGCAGCCATAAGGGGTCTGAAGAAACCGCAGTACCTGCATTCACCGGAGATGGTGAAGCAGATAATAGAAAAGTTACCAACAGTGCTAAAGTTTAGGTGGTACGACTTCACGGCGGCATCGGAAAACGGTGAGTTTTCTGATTTATGCTTAGTATCTAGATACCTGAACTTGGAAGCAGACAAATGTGGAGCCTTCGCGACAATAGACGATAAGAGCGTCAACAAGAGGACTCATCGACAAGCGACGCATTCAGTGAGTGAGAAAGACTTCAGTGAAAGGGACACAAGACAATCAGAGAAGAGATGTCCCATGTGTGACAATGGGCATTTTCTAGTCGAGTGTCAGAAGTTTCGGAAGGCGTCAGTGGAGGATCGGTGGGCCACAGTAAGGAACAGTCGCGTATGCTTCAAGTGTCTGCAAGGAACGCACAGAAAGGAAGCTTGCAGGAAGCCACCGTGCAAAGAGTGCCATAGGTGGCATCATCATCTGCTACACGTGGAGTCGCAAGAAAGCACTCCAAAAGAAAGAAAGGAAATAACACAAGAGAAGACAAGTGTTATAGCATCAGTGCATGCAGTATGTAACGCAAAGGCGTACCTGAAGATAGTTCCTGTGGAAGTCTTCGGAAAGAAAGGGTCCAAAAAGATACTAGCTCTCATGGATGAAGGGTCGACCGTGTCACTTCTAGACGAGCAGATCGCAAAAGAAGTTGGTGCTGAGGGAGACAATGAGAAGCTAGACATCATGACATTGGGCGGCAAGCAGATAAGGAATAAGGATTCTCAGTTGTTGGACCTGACTGTGAAAGGAGTTCATCAGGGCAGCAAGAAGGTTATGAAAAGAGTCCGGACCATAGACGAGTTGAAGCTTGCGCCACAATTTCTGGACAAGAAAAGGATTGAGAGTTGCTCGCATTTGAAGACGATCGCCAACTCTCTATATTACAAAGGTGAGTCACCGCAGCTACTCATAGGACAAGACAACTGGGAGCTGATCGTGTCTCAAGAAGTAAGAAATGGAAACCCAGGAGAGCCAGTCGCTTCAAGAACAGCGCTTGGATGGGTGCTACATGGTCTCGACGCGGGCGGTATAAGACAAGTGCAGTTTTTAAACACTTGCCAAATTGCCAGCTCGATGAAGGAAGACAGAACGTTGGGATTACGCTGGAACGAGAAAATACTGGATAAGGAGTACGATGCATGGAGGATCTACTTGGAGAAAATGAAACTGCTTCAAAACCTTAAAATCCCGAGATGTCCGGTGCCACATAGCACCGAGGGGGAGCTGCACACGTTCATGCATGTTAGCAAGACGGCGTATGCAGCTACAGTTTATTGGAGAACTCGAAGTCAAGATGGAACTTACCGCGTCAAGTTGGTAGCGGCAAAGTTACGAGTGACTCCCTTAAAGCCAGTGTCGATCCCGAGGGTCGAGCTGCAGGCTGCCCTCCTAGGAAGTCGACTGGCACATTCGGTTGAAGAAGAGATGGAGCTGAAGTCGGTAAGGAAGACTTTTTGGACAGACTCCAGTATCGTGCTCTCCGGGATAAAGACGGACTCGAGGACCTTCAAGACCTTCATGGCTCATAGCCTAGCGGAAATTGAAGAACTCACGAAACCTCAGGAATGGAGATGGGTGTCGTCAGCGCAGAATCCTGCGAACGACGTGACACGCGAAGAACCGGAAGGCTTCGAAAGCCATCACCGGTGGTACACAGGACCAGACTTTCTGAAGAAAGAAGAGGATTACTGGCCAGCAGCAAGAAGCTTCAAGAAGGAGACCACCGGTGAAGAAAAGGTAGTGAACGTCGTCGCAGCGGCAAGCGACATACATGTAGCATTTAAACCTGAAAGGTTTTCAACATGGACGAGACTTTGGCGAACCACAGCAAGGGTGCTACAGTTCATACAACTCTGTAGACATCAAGGGAAAGTCAACGTCACCAGAAAGGATCCTACTTGGAAACGAGTAATGGATAAAAAAAAGGCAAGTTGCGGGAAGGCAACAAACATCGTCACAGAAAGGTAGACGATACTTACCGTTGGACGCAGACTTACGCGAACGAGCTGAAACTCTGCTATTGAAAGGGAGCCAATCAAGAAGCTTCAAGGAAGACATCAGGTGTCTACAGCAAGGGAAGCAACTTGACGGCAGCAGCAAGTTAAAGAAGCTCGACGTGTTGATGGAAAATGATCTCCTGCGTTCGAAAGGAAGGATCGACGCGATACAAGAAGTCACGAGGGACTCCAAGCGACCTATCGTGCTCGACAGTAAGGACAGATGTGCGCGACTCATTTTAGAAGAGTACCATCGTCGCTCCAACCATGGAGATTACACGACAATAATGAAAGAGGTCAGACAGCACTTCTGGATGTTGGGGCTAAGATCGGCAGTGAAAGTAGTACAGCATCAGTGTGAATGGTGCAAGACGAAAAGGGCCAAGCCTCAAGAATTACGATTAGGCAATTTACCAGCCGAGGGGCATGGAAACCCACCCCTCACGTGCACTGGCGTAGACTACATTGGGTCTATGTCAGTCACTGATGCAAGGCGCAACAAGAATTGGAAGCTTAGAAGACGGCGTGCTTGTGGGCAGAGACACATGCAAGGCGACGCAGCGGCTTGCCGACCACTTTTGGCAACGCCGACTGCGCAAATATTTACCCACACTTCTACCGAGAAAGATCCGGAGAAGAAGCCGCTCTACAGACCTGCGCTTCGAGGTCATAGTGCCTTCAGTCGACCACAGCCTGCCCAGGTACACCTGGCCATGAGGCAGAATACAGCAAGTGTATCCGGAACCAGATGGAAGAACCAGGATTGTCGACGTCGAGACAAGAGAAGGGGTGCTGTAAAGACCAAGTTCAAGACTGATGCTGCTGGTGCCGGGAGTGTCGCCGAGCCAGGAGGTTGGTGCGAAGCACGAGGGGGAGAATGTTGGCGACAGACGTCAGAATATTGTAGATGTCGGCAGCAAGCCCAATGAATAATGTTTAGTTAAGTTTTTGTATGTGTATACAAATAACTTTTTATGACATTATGTCAGAATTAGTTTATACTAAGCGTGTTTCTATTATTTGATAATAAATTATTATGTGTAAGGTTAGAAACACGAATAAGGAACCACACCAAGCAGTTTTGGTGTAGGTGAATTCTTGTGGTTAAAGTGTTGGTAGGGCTAACCTGCTAACAAAACCCGGAATATTTTGTAGACTCATGTTTTGAATGTTTTTAGTTTAGAGTATATTGCAGAACATTCAGACTAGGGTATATTTAACATATTAGCACAAATTACAACGATTTAGAAATAAATATGAACGAAGTTGGAATATTGAATATTACGTAATCTTTAATTACGTAATTTGAAAAGGTAAATTTTAATTCCGCTATCTACGTTGTTTCTAATATGATAATCTTGTATGACTTAGCTCAGAAACGCTTATTCCGTTTATATTATTGAAATTGGTTAAGCCGTTTAGAAGCTATAAGCAAAAGATGGAGGAACTTCTAAAAGTAGTAAGTTTTTCTCTTAGAAATGTAGATTATTTACTGTTGTAATGTTTAATTGTGTTTTATTGTTTTATTATATGTGAGTTTACGGCACAAAGATAAACATATGTTAATTTAAGGCAATTTCTATGTTTATAAATGAATAAAAAGGAAGCTAAAAGGGTTTCGGTATAGTGAAAATGTAATCGAAATAAGTTTAAAATAACGCGGTCCTCGGCGCGGTAAAGATTGAGTCCTAGTCAGGGGTACCGTTTGGTTGATCGAGGTCAGTTGTAGTTAGTCAGTTGTAGTTAGTTCAGTTTTAGTTAGTTCAGTAGTAGTTAGTCACCCAGTGAGCCACAGAAAGGGCAACGGATACCGAAACCCTCCGAGCAAGACTGTGTTTTAGAAGATTTATTGTGTTTCATTTCTACAATACGTCCCACACTTTCTTGTTTCTTAAGTGGCCGTGACTGGCCGTGGTGTATAGTGTGGTCAACATACGCATTCAGGGGTGCGTGGGGTGTGCGACGAGCCAGCGGGGTAACCCACCCACGAACATCGCACATCAATACAGGTGGGACATAGTCCCAGGGTGAGTCGACAGGTCTATCCTTCCACCCATCCGCAACACATAATAACTAAAATACATTAGACACCGATGACGAATACCTAGTATCTTTGATACTAAATTAACTATTTGTAGAGGCATCGAACGATTTTTCAAATTAAATGGTCTCGAAATGTCGACTTTATCGTACAATCGAGTGTGGCGACTCCCACTGTATCAAAGCGAACAGATCGCAGCTCTGTCAAGAAGACACGACGTACGTTTCGCGATCGATCGATGTTAAAATGTTTCGCGATTTCTATGTTGAATCCTTGGGGGTTATTCTCAAAGACCAAAAAAACATAACGTGGCAGGACGCAGAATTTCATGAAGCCAGAGTCGTCAAATATGTTTTGTGTTTTGAGTGTCTCCGGGTAGTGTTAGTAGGACGTTTGAGTTTTTTTACATAAAAATATAGTATGTCGAAAGAGATAGAGCCTCTCTTAACCCTATACGTAACAGCACGTTTCCTGTTTGTTTGGACGTGTGAATAAGGCCCCTGATGTTCATACTCTACTGTATAAATATATATAAGCCGCTGTAGCACGACTTAGTATTTTCTTTATTAATTAGCTTACCCGTTTCCAACATTAAAAGAGCTAAGGGTTCGATCCCAGTCCGATCAAAAGGATTCTTATAACAATATGGAATCTCAACAGGTCAACCTAAGTAATAAAAACTACAAGAGATTTCTTAATTCATTTGTCGGGTGTTGTAGACAATTCTATACTTACTACAGATGTACTCAGTTCAAGAATAATAAAAAAAGATTTGCGTTAAAAAAACTCCCTCGCGTGCACGTGCATACGTTGCAACAATCTCGGGTTTCGAACCTATCTTTGCCGTGGTGCAAAATGTGTTAACCTAATATGTATTATTATTTTGTCCACAATAGCAAACCTTGATACAATTTAAATAAAAACTATACTTAATATAACAATGTTGCTCAATATTTTTCTCTCTGTTATAATCGTGCTCGAGTAAGTGCGGTAATTATGAACTGTTACTAATTAGGTTGGTACTTACTGCTTCATTAGCGACGCGGCGACGCCGGCTTTACATCATACCAGGAACTGACGTTTATCATTAGTATCTCGTATTTATTTGGAACTGTGGAAATATTCATGTACATCTATCTGATGTACTGACCATAGGCAGAACGTTAAGTCGACGAAGATTGCATATTATTTTTTAGTTCTTATTTTCTAACAATATTTTTGAAACTTAATTATTTTAATAATATTCATACGATATAATTATTTTTTTTGAGACAAGCCCGCCACACGTCTTCATTGCAACTCCTTTGATTTACAATGATACAGTCACACGCTTGCAGTGTTTTAAAACGCAAGTTAAAAATGAGCCCTTGGTTGCGTCAGACATGGCAGGGATCACTTGGGAGTCTATGGCACCATCTAACTTTAAGAAACTGACCCTAATAGATACAATTCACAAATCAACAAACAAACCCCATAGATATAGAGGTACATAAATAAGAAACTGTTCTAATAGCATTCTGTTCAGTCATGAGAAGTGTGGTGCCACTTCTCCAAAAGAAACCAAATTACTCAGCCAACTTCTCCTTCCTTCCTCAGGACACGCCGCCCTTGGACCTGGAGAACGTATCGGAGACTCTCCTGGAGAAGAACATTAAAGCCAGCCAGATGAAGTTCGGCTTCCTGGGGCTCGGCATCATGGGCAGCGGCATCGTCAAGAACCTGCTCAACTCCGGACACAAAGTCGTCGTGTGGAACAGAACTGCTGCTAAGGTAAGTGGTAGCTATACTGGTGTTACTTGAACGGAGTTGATAGCTCTACGTCGAAGCGCTGAAGCAGTTTATAGATCTTCTCTTGTTCGACTGTGATTACTTATTACGTCGAAGAACTTATGATGTCCTCTGAACTGCGAAGAAATACGGATCCATTTTGTTACACAGGATATACAGTATACTTACCTTCATGTCGAATACTGGTATTTAGGTGAACCCGTTGATACTGCAGCCCTAATATAGTTTTAGTAGGGGAGCCCAAGAGGGGATTTCGGGATTTACTAAAGCGCGGCAGATTAATATACAGGGCGATACCTTGTATCCGCTTAAGTACCTCCACCAAATATGAGCCCCATATATAAGGCCGCCCGTGAAGGATAAAGGATCAGATTAGTAAAAAAAAATTGATCATTAGAAATTGTCGAGCGCGTCAGATTAAGGTAGGGTGAGTTAATTACATGATAATAAGTGTATATTCCACTAATCTGACAATTTGAGTGTGACGTAGAGAAAGGGGAGGGCAGCAAAGTTGTAAAAAAAAAACGTCATCTCGACATTCTCGAGCGTAGCCAAATTTTTTTTTATTTTGAAGAATATAATTTAAGGATAACGAAAAATATATAATCTGACGATTTCCGCAAGCCGAAATAATAAAAAATCGTCAATAAAGTTTAATGCGTGCAGCTGGGTGATGCCTATATTTCCTTCCGCGTTTCTACTCCTCTCTAACTTTTTCTCTATCTATTACTCTCTCACTCCGTCCCCACTCTGGATTTTATTGCCACGACGCCATCACAGATCACACACATAAAAAAAATATTTTTTTTGGGTTTTTTTTTTAATTATTTTCTTATAAATACAAGTATTCTACTTAAAAAACATACACTTATTTATTTGCATGCTATTTCCTGAGCTTTTCAATTAATTAGTTCAATAATTTAAAAAATAGTCAAACAAAAATTTCTTTTTGTCAGATTAGGCGAATCCCTTTAGATAATCGTCAGATTATGAAACAGCACGTCTAGAACATAAAGATGAACCATATATAGCTTAATCTGACGCGCTTGAGTATTTCAAAATGGCGAATTTTTTTTGCACATTAAAATAATGGCCGCGAGTTTGCGTCAGATCAAAATCGTCAGATTATTGAATGAGAGCTTTTTTTTTGGTGCACTTAACACCCCCTTAGAAAACCTGACGCGCTCGATTATTTTTTTTTTTTTTTCATTTTTGACCCTTACGTACAACCACCCGCATCATGCAAATGATCAGATTAACATACGTACATTATTAAAAATACGTAGGACATTGATGCTATCAATATCTGACGCGCTCGAGTATGTCCATGCAACAGTATTTTTTTACATATTTAAAAATCTATAGCCGCTTCCCCCACCGATGAAAAGGTATTATTATATAACATTTTTTTCTTCTTATCATCTAAGCTTTGCAACCTAATAAGTCTCTATGACGCTCGAGTAAATCCCCATTTAGCATCGTGGCCTCCCCTACCATTTGGAAAAAGACTAAGTAGAAGATAATGTGTTTTCTTAGGACGTTGGTAACTTGGCGGTAGACTGAAGGCAAAATGGCGTCTTCGTCTTGGATTTATGATAACTCGTACTTTGAGTATGTCTGTATTATACACAGTGCTGGTGACAACTTGAGTCACAGTTAACCTTCTCTATTATAGTCTCGTCTTAATAGCTTGGTTCTTAGTGTTAGATGACATTAAATATTCTAGCAAATCAAATAATATACCTAAACATCAATACATTTATTACACGTTAAAATAGTAAACTCCTATCACATAGGATTAAACATCTTTGGAATAGCATATTAATTGCCTACCCACGATAGTTAAAGGAAGCAAAAATTGCGATTAAAACGTTTTAAGCGGACGTGTAACATGATGCGAAGTCTGCTCGCCTTAGGTGTACGCTTACACGTCCGTATCTGCTTATACATCAATATATAATGCCTACGTCTTATATTACCTATATTAAAAATTACTTATGAAATACAAAAGGCGATTTACTACATTACCTTTAAATTATCTCTGATATTTTCAAAATCTTAAGGCAAGCATAGACTAGATAAATTTAGATCTATTAAAGATAAATTGGACGAAAATTTCAAGAAAAGCATGAAACGTTTTTACATTATTAGCATTAATTTGTACTGGTCTTGTGATAGTAAAGTTTATGGATTTGTTCTTACGTGGTAATTGGATGCAATTTATACAATGTGCTTTGGGTAAAGTTGGGATTCTTCTTAGAACAGAAGTAAGACACTTTCGATTCCACAAAAATAGTTTCGATAACAGTCAAGGAAGTTTTAAAGTCTAATATAGAATATAAATATGAATGTTTTCACCCGGAGTTACACTAGTCAGTTAAAACTGTTTCACCGTTCGACAGCTGTTTATAATGTAAACATTATTGATCGCTATCTACAAGCTTAACAACATTTCTAGTACTTATAACTTGAAATAGCGAAAACATGAACGCAGTGGCGTCCTAATATTAGTTTAAATATTCCAAAATTTTACAATCAATTTTCTACTTAAGTTAGAATTTATCTAGATATGCAGGAATATAGTTTAATTTTAAAGTGAATTAAGTAATTTAAATGTTAATTAATATATTTTAATTATTGAACATGTCTGTTGCATGTTGCTTGATAATAAGTTTGTGTGTCCGTGTGTATATTGAAGGTTACGGTGCCTTTCGTCTGAAGATTGTCGTGTCAAATAAACATTGATATTCAAACGAAGTGTTTTATTTGTACGGCTACTAATTATTCGTTATTTTTACGTTATTGCAATTATATTGTCATTGTCATTTGATTATTTACTATTACCATTTTTGCTTGTGGCTTGAAGTGCGAGCTGTGTTCTTATTTTTTTTATTTAATATACTTTAAGGACATTAATGTTCTACACTTTCTAAGTTAGCACACTACAGCTACATGCGCTAGTAACTATAATATGTAATTATTTGATATAGTCACTAAAGTTATTATACTTGTAGAAGTTAGAATAGCAAGCACGCAAAGTGATTGTTCGACACGTTTTAAACTTTTACTTCACACTACATATTATAAATGGTAACCTTAAACTCTTAAAACGTAGCATAATTTTTAATAAGTTACTTCTGATAAGTTACAGTTATACTTATCAATAATTTCTTATAGAGAGGGCAAGTCATAGTGTTCATAATAAAGTTATCTGTCTGAGAAACATTCAGTTTATACACCTACAAGTAAAGCTCGGTAGACAAACAACAATGTGACAAAAATAAAACCAAATGTTACATTGAAAAATAATTTATTCTCCATGATTAGCGGTTTTACTCTTGTTTTATATATTTAGAAAATTTTCAACAATGTTTGTATATTTATATTAAGAAACGTTATAATAATATAATCATTGCTGGATTGTATTATTTGGCATATCACTGCAAGACTCATTTCTATACATTCTGTACGACAGTTACAAAATATAGAAATATCATTAGTTTATACAGACAGATAAAAATGTTATACGCGTTACATACTAGACGTGGATGTGGATGACGATGGATATGCAGTCGAGTGTTGAGATCAGAGGCGCTGCCCGAGCCTAGGATACACCAATGTACAATGACCGCGCAACAATTACAACAAGTACAGTAACAACTTCTTATACCTCACTTTAAGTTGAACAGATATAAAATGCATAACTCTAAGAGTTTACCCTAAAATACATCAAAATGGAAAATGATTGAAACCAACAGAAGTTATTTACAAGTTCTAATACCCACAGAACGCTTAATTAAACAGGTTCATTCGATTCACTACTACGAACGATTAAAGAACAGATCGTTTCAGTATACTCCTTATCGCCTACCACTAGAGACAGTACGAAATTAAATTGTCGCTAAATTCAAATCTAGTCTATCACAGCTTACTTAGAAGTACAAGCGGCATCGGCGGCGACGCGACACCCGAGCCATCCCGAACGGTCCCTTCACTATGCTAAACCTTACATTATTATTGACATTGGAGACAATCCGGCAAGATATGTTCCGATCGCGCGAACACTATCATACGTAGGAAGGCGACGCGCCGCTAAAATCACAGAGTTGCATGTCGGGCACGCGCTGCCGCACGAGGGTCCGCCCCGAGACGGCGTAGATCTTGAAGACGCGCGTGAGCAGCCTGTACTACAAGGGCGCGCGCTCGCACGCCTCGCAGCCGCCGCGCCGGCACTCCGGCTGCGCCAGCTCCACGGCCAGCAGCACGCGCGCCGCCGCCGCCGCGCCCTCCGCGCGCCGCAGCTCGGGCTCGCTGGCGCTGGCCGGCAGCGTCACGCGCCGCCGCCCGCGCTCGTAGCGCACGGCGTCGCGGCCCTCGCGGCCCAGCAGCGGCTCGCTGGACGGCTTGGGCTCCTCGGGCGCGCGCCGCGAGCGCTGCCGGTGCGGCCGCGCGCCCGCCAGCGCCGCCGCCGACGTGGACGGCGGCGGCGAGCCCGGCGGCGTCAGCGACGGCGCGCCGGGCGGCGACGCCGGCAGCGGCTTGATCATGGCCATCAGGCGCGGCGGGCCGTTCTCGATCATGTTGATGTGGATGCCCTCGGGAATCGGCGAGTTCCTTCTGGAGTTCACTGACCGCTCTGTCGGCGTGTAGTACACGGACACCTTGCTCTCCTCGTCAAATATCGGGCTGGGCAAGTTGGAAAGCTTCTCGATCTTCGTTTTGAGGTACATGTCGATGATCTCGACGTCGGGGTCGAAGGCCATGGAGTCGCTCCGCCCGCACGATCCGCTGCGACAATTCTCGAAGTACAAGCTGGGCAGGTTCTCCAGCACTTTGTTGAGAGTCTGCTGCTGGTACTTGTAAGACTCCCGCAGCCGCAGAATCTGGTGTGCACTGAACTTTCTTATTTTGTTTCTTTGGAACACATAGTTCTCTCGCACCCAGTTCAGCTGGCTGGTGGAGTATTCTCGAACCCGCTTCACCTGTGCGATCAATTTTGTACAAATTAGTTGATTCTATAATTGCTCACGTCTATACCAGAATTTATACAGTAATTCAAAACTAGCAATAAATAAGTAGATACATACCTGATCATAATACTGATCTCTCATGGCACTCAAATGATTGCTACCGATGTCTCTAATGTTGCGTAAATGACTCGCTTGTGTCGAGTAACTGTTTTGTATCCAATCCATTTGTTGAGTACAGTTCTCTTTAATGCGATGAACCTGTAACATATTTATGTATAAGTGCATGTGATACATGCGCCGCACAAGAGAGGGACATCAGTAGAGCTACTTACTTGAACTGCGTAATTTTCTCGTAACTTGTCCAATTGTTGTCTCTTGTATTGTTCGATGTTGTCTAACATACTAAATATCTGTCGGGAGCGCGGCGCGTCGCGGCTCACACACGTGCAGCAGCTGCAACAAGTCTCCATAAGACGGAATCTGAAAATAAAATGCAAGGCGCGTTAGAATGACACACTAATACACACAAACTTATTATTACAATGCTTGATATAATATACTGACCTGAAAAATATGTATCGCAGTGCTTGCACCAAGAGTGTAAGTCCTAAGAATCCCGCGGCACATAGGGCCCCGCATAATAAACTGTTGATTTTTATCTCGAACATAGTCATAGGGTCTATGTTGAGTATGACCTCCGCAGTCAGGTTAGCCGAAGGGTTCGTTGCAAAACATAAGTAAGTTCCACAGTCTTCTCTATGTATATCTCCTATAAATAGTGATCCGTCTTCTTGCACTCTCACTCTTGATTTGGAATTATCTATAGGGTGGTAATACTGGTCGTGAGCTTGACCGTGCTTGTGGAATATGTCGGGTATCAAGGGCTCCGGGTTCCAGTGAAACACCATCCTGGTTGGAGTGATCCATGTCAAAGACGGCACTGGGTTGCCCGCGAATCTGCACTCCAGTAATGCGTCCGCTTGTAATCTGTACAGTGTTAGTGGGCTGCTTGACACCAAAGTAGGAGGCTTGCAGTTGGTGTGATTCAATATCCTTAACATATCATTTGGATAGGTGAGCGGGCAACTCAGATCCGACTTGATGATATCTTTCTTCTTATCAGCCCAACTGGCGAACCATGCCATCCGACAATCGCACGCCCACGGGTTATTACCTAACTTCAGTTCTTCTAACTTGTCTAACAATTTAATAGATTTCGGTAACGCCAGCAGAGCATTAGAACTCAGATCCAAGTGCGTGATGCCCGGTGTGTCTTGGAATACAAATGTTTCTATTTCACGTAAAAATTCGTTATTTCTTATGTATAATTGCTCTAGAGTACTTAAGCCTTTCAAATTAGTATTTTGTATAACTGCTAGTTCAGTGTGATCGAGGTAGATCGTTTTAAGATTTTCGTTATGTTGAAAGAGCATCGGCGGCAGTGTTCTCAGCCTGTTGCCGCCCATACTTAACCACCTTAGGTTTTTACAATTTCTATACGCATCGTTCGATATGTTTTGGAACGGATTGTAACTCAGGTTCAGCTCTCTCAATTGTTCGAAGTTATCGAATAAGGACTTGGGGATGTACTCTAGTTTGTTGCTAGAGATGTCCAGTGTCTCTAATTCCTTTAGATTGACTAGAGCATTAGAAGTTATTTTGACTAGGCTATTATTATTTAGGAACAGTGCTTTCAGTTGTCTATTAGGATTAAAATAGTAATCTAAGAAAGTAGCTATTTTATTATGCGATATATCCAAATATTGGAGTTTACCTATCGGCCCGAAGACCTGGAATGGTATAACGTGGAGCCGGTTGTGAGACACATCTAACACCTCTAGATTTTCTAAATCGGCGAACGTGGACCGGGGAATGTCGTCGATGAAATTTCGCGACAAGTTCAAGTATTTGAGTCTGCTCAGTCTGGCGAAAAGGCCGTGTTCGGTTCTTTTTATTTCGTTTCTGCTCAAGTCGATGTATTCCAAGTGAATAAGTCCGGCAAACACGTCTATCTCTAGAGTGTTAAGTTTGGAGTTGATCCAGGATATCTCCTGGAGTAGTGTGCCGTGCGGCGTGAAGTACGCGTGTCCGAGGCGGTCCTGGGGAGCTGCAGCGGCGTCGCACGCTAGCCGGGTGCTGTTGCACAAGCAGGCGGAGGGACACTCCTGAGCCCCCACAGCTGCGCAAATTATTGCCAGCGGTAATATTTTGTGCAGCCACTGCATTATATTACAACCCTCATAGTCTTACTTACTGTAACAATAGAAAGTTCTATGCTAATTGTCTGCTACATTATCTCTTATGGACAGTGAGTTCATTATGTTCGACCTATACTGTTCTTTATCTCTGAATATCCATCTCAATGGTTGTTATTCACTGTTCACCTAACAAAAACTTGTGTGCATTTCGGACCCTATTATGAAAACCATCAAATTAGTGCGCATCGAATCACAACTATAAACATGATTGTTTCCAAATTGTGTATAGTAACGAGTGATTTCATGCGTTGTTTTGAAATAAATAGGTATTAAACTGTGCTATCACTTTTTATGACTCCGGTTTCGATACTGTTACATGTTAATGTAATAAATAATAGCTGCCTGCCTAGACCTAGATATCAAGGTTTTTAAGCGTAATCAACACACTGCAAAGGCAAAACAGGCACTTCCCTAAATTTGCTATAATTATTCTTTATTTAACTTGTGTAGGGTTTTCAAATCAAAACATATGGTATTATTTAATTTTAAGGTACCATTTAATTTGCTCTTTGTAATATCATTTTCAAGTAAAAACTCTCCAGTCGATACTGTGTTTAGGTTATTTTTCATTATAAAACATTATTCCGGTCATTGTCGTAGACGTAATACCTAGAAATATCACTATAATTACTGTTGAAGATAATTGAATTGCACCGCGGTCCACTGTGTTTGTCGTTTACACTAAGATGTACTTACTACGTTCGAGCCTCCATACAATCGTCCGCCGTTGATACCTACATCAACTGAATTTGACAATAACCATTGAACACTTGTAACTAAATGTAACACATAACTATATATATCCTTTGACACGTTTACAATAATAAAAACACGTTATTCACCTAACACTCGTCCACATTTTACTCCAACTTGCATAATCCACGTTATTTTATGTTGACAACAGATGCGATGAAGCCAGCCATGCTCCGTTACGAACGGCTCGTCCTTCACCTGTATAACTTTAACTCCATTGCACATTCACAAATTACACATTTCCAAACATTTGTATACAATATTATATAGGAATTTCACAATTAAAACGAATAAGCTCTGCGCTTAGTGATAAAAGAAATACACTGTCACTACGACGGGAGCCGAGCACTGAAAAGAAGTAAATGGCGGCGGTGCGAGTTGCGCGGCGCGCGGT
Organism: Plusia festucae; assembly: GCA_950381575.1. Classification (NCBI taxonomy): domain Eukaryota; kingdom Metazoa; phylum Arthropoda; class Insecta; order Lepidoptera; family Noctuidae; genus Plusia; species Plusia festucae. The sequence continues at coordinate 822,196 of OX494442.1, forward strand.
CCTTGTCGCGCACGTTCGGAGCGCGCATGCCCCTCTCGCTCGCACCTTGGCCCAGTCAGCTGTGGGGTGCGGAGACTGCCGAGCGATTCCGAACGTAGGCGAAAGTGCTTTCGGAAGCGCGCTGTGCAGTGCTGCCAATTTGCGGGGAATTCCCCGTTTTGCGGGGAATTGAGGGTCAGCGCGGGGAGAGCGCGGGGAATGACAAAAATCGGGGATTTGCGGGGAATCAAGACCAAATTTATCGATGGGCTAAATTTAATGCAATTTCTTCACTTTTCTGACACAACTGCTATTTTCACTGGGTATTATAGTATACCGCCGTGACGGCGATTTTGATGTCTGGAAGTATCCATTCCTATAGTTGATAGTTAATTTATTGAGTATGGTTGTTAACCAATCTTCTTCTGTCGAGCCTTTTCCCAAGCTTTGTTGGGGTCGGCTTCCAGTCTTACCGGATTTAGCTGTATACCGTATTTTACATGGAGCGACTGCCTGACCGCCACAACCTATTGCTAGGTAATACAGTAGTCCATAGTAAGACTGCTTGACAGAATTGTAATGACTAAACGACTATCAAATATCATTGTATGACAGTCGGGACCAACGGCTTAACGTGCTTTCCGAGGCACAGATGGATCTCGATATTATTACAAATGGTCACCCATCCACGGACCAACCACGGCTTAACCTTTATTATCGGTCAAACCGTATTACAGCTTGCACTACTACCGTCTACGGTTTTCGTTATCCTAAATGGGCCAGTGGGAATTGTTCAAATGTGAAGAAGTGGTTAAAAAAGTGCAGCTCTTGTTTAAAACCAAGTAAATTGCATTTCAGCATTAGCTGCTAATTTTACTTATTTACGATTAAATTGTAACCAGTATCTTCATGTGAATAAATATTACGTTGAAAAAAAAAAATTTTTTTTTTTTTAAATCCTGAATTTTAATAAAAGAAAAATGGTATGAAGCTGTGTTTGTATCTTAAAGTAACATGTCGGAGAAGTTGTGGGGAAGGAACCAAAAGCATGCGGGGAATTTCGGGGAATTGACAAGACTGACGCGGGGACTCGAGATTTTTTTATTGGCAGCACTGGCGCTGTGTGTCCGAACTCCGAACACCGACGCATTCTTGCAAGTATTTCTTGGCTGCGAGGGGACAAGTCTATTTATTAGGGATCCGTCCGTTACTTGTAAAAAACGGCCGTACCACCTGCGATGTAAGGGTATAGTAACAATATTTTTATCTACTAAGAGTAATATTATAAAACTAAATTAATAAATGTTAGCCCTCAAGGTTGAAGGTCACACATAGTAACGTTCGTCTTGCCTTAGCAATGCCGTCTTTCTTTATATTATTTAATACTTTTTCTGCCTCATTCATAGCGTTAACCGAGACGTGCCGTGCAAAAATTAGACCGTGTCGTTTGCCAAAAAGTTGTAAGTACGCTGCTATCATCGTTATTGCTCTGGAAATAAAGAGTACAATACTATTGGTTTTTGGCAGTTTTTTATGTTTGTAATTCGCATCCAAATACGCGGTCACGGTGGTAGGTTATAGACTTATAGCTACCTATTTGGTGATTTATGCTACACCCAAGGAATTAGACCGTATAGAATGTCTCTAGCTACGTCATAAGCTACCTATTCCAATATTATTTTTATTATATAAGTTGATGAACTACGTCGTGGCTCTGGGTATAGACGGAAACGGAAACCATACGAATGACGTTAAAATCCAAATTTAGCAACCGGGTATTTTATAATGTTAGCTGAAATTCTGACTGCTTAGTAAATTTTACTAGAATATTCTAAATCGAATATAAATCTAGATATTTCAGCAAACAGGATTACGGTTAGCTAATTTGCCATGGTTTAAAACAATGAGGCCTAGATTACGTACCTACTCAAAGCGAGCAGTGCTCTGAAACTGGGATAGATAAGATATATTTACCGCATAGTTTATGTATCTAACCGGTTTAGTTTAACTTACTAGTGACTTCGATAGTAGCACTTAACAATATAGGTACAAGAGTTCTTTGGTCTAAACACTCCGATCTAAACTATTATTCGTTTTTCGGAGCGGAAATACACATTTTAATATAAGAAGTCGTTTATCTTCTATTACATAACGTAACTTGACATAATAATATACATATTGTGTAGTAGGTGAAAGGTGTTATATGCGACACGTTACTCATCATCTTATGTTGTTATAATAGAATACATAATAATTTGGACCTCGGTTGCTAGTTTATTGATCGTGAGTAGGTACCTCACCAAAAAAATAATATACATAAAATTGTATAGAACACTGTATGAACTTCGTGTTTCTATTCTTTGTTTATTTTTATAAGTAGGTACGTTGTCCGGGACACGGCAGCAGCTGATGAGTGAAGTGCCCTTTGAATCGGAACTTGTTTTGTCCGTTGAATTCAAGATCTAAGTTCGCAGTTACGTACCTATTTGTACTTGAAGGGCTTATTGATCCCTTTTTTCGTTTCCCTTCAGCCGTTGTTCGTGTACCTATGTGTATGATTATTCTATTTTTGAACTTGATATCTTGCTAGCATGGGTGGGTGGATTTTTAACACAAAATGTAAGTAATTTAATACTGAATTATAATTAGTATTATGTGTAGGTACCTATAATTGTAAAAGTGGACTTAAGTTGTCGTAATAAATAAATAATTATGTGTTTTTTATTCAAGTAATAGGTACCTACTATGGATTTAAATCTGTCCCGAATAGCGTATGTTGTAGAGTACACATAAGAATTGGGGATACGTATTTAAACTAATATTATAAAAAGAAAGATTTGTTTTTTTTTGTATGTTTGTAACAGAGGCTACTTACTTATATAATATAATTCACTAGAAAAAAAAAAACCGTGGCCGGAGTCGCGGGCTACAGCTAGTTGTTAATAAGATGCAGAAGTATGATTTTTAAATACCTAAGCGGGCTTTTTTATTTCTTATTTTTTAGTATAGCTATTATTCCAATGGAGATATTATGTCTATAAATAGAAGTATTTGAAGGTTAGACTAGAGTCTTTTGTATGTTCATTAATATCAAATGTGCGAAACGTTTATTTACTAAAGTATTTAAATTATTATAGTTAATTTTTATTATGATTGTAAAGTGATGATAAATTGAACCCTCTCGATTCAATTTGGACCTGACCACATGCAGGTAGGTACGTAGCCGTTAATCATGGTATTGAGACGCCGTGATTTTCCCGTTATTTGGTAATGTTTAGTTTGATATGAAGGCGGTAATAGTAAGATACAGTCTGTTGATTTACAATTTATCAGGTACCTACACAAAAGAATATACAGGTCACAGCATTACAACATAAGAGTACAAAAGTAGTTTTTATAAGACTCTTATAGAACATCCTAGGTTCCTAATGGACATACATACAAAGGCATCTGATCTATCCTACCTATCTAATATTTGTGTTCGTACTATCAGTAACATTGTTTTTGTAGCGCGAGGGTAATTTAAGAATTTCATATCTACGCCAATTATCGTTAAATGGATACAACATAAAATCTGTTATCCAATATAGTACCTATGAAAAATAAATACATTTATCGTTTTTATAAAGATATTTCAGTGTAAACAAAAGTTAATAACATTTTTATACGCACAATAACGTAACATACTTACCTATTTAGGTATCTTTTTTTATTTTATGTTTTTTGTACCGTGGATATTGCTATTAGATAATACTCTTGCTGTGATAAAGTTGATGTTAAGAAATGAAGGTTGAAATCGTAAAGAAAACCGTTAATATGAGATAAGCCGTTCAGATGTCGCGTGTCATTCAGATAAATGATTTCAAATGACGCTCCACTTCTACTTATGTACTCCTCTGTTCCGTGTACAAGCGTGATAATATACATCACGGTCATCGGGTCATCTAACAATGAGAGTTCACGATGAAGACTGGCCGAAATCAAAATCGTAGCCAGCCATAAGTACTCAAGTACTTACTGAATGTTACACAAAGTAAACATTGATCCCACTTTTTGCGTCGGGGTTATAAATGTCATGTTCATGAATTATTGTAAGGGGTAATAATTATATTTGATTACTAGATAATTAAGTATGAGTAGTAACATCCGTATAACATCGTGTAAGTATTTTCTTATTTATATTTTCCATGACAAGTAGAAAAATAAATGATCTTGCATTTTACATCTTGTATTTCACTTCTTCCTGTTCTTAGCGTGTCAATCAATGGCAAGGTCAGATTTTGAGGGACCAGTACTCAGCCATGCGAACAGCATTGTCATTGGCGTTAAACCTGGACACGCGAGGACCTGTATAAATACAGGTCCTCGCGTGTCCAGGTGGTTGGATACGCTGGGCAGCTCAAGTGACCATGGTTTGGGGAGAGAAGGCACACTGGCAAGGCTTGTGTGTGCTGTAACCCCGTCCATACATGTTTTGTTTACATCGGCCGACTTGGGTCCGGAGTCTATTAAAAGAATTCCACATCGTCCATGGAAAACTGTTACCGGGGGAAATTTGTCGGAGAGAGTGATGGTGATGAGTTCTATGTCACTAAATGTATAGATACATAATAAGCTTGCATTACATTATACATAGTAAACCTGCGCAAGTAGGGGATGATCGACCCTTCACAAACTCAATGTGAATGTGGAGCCCCATCGCAAGATATGGCGCATTTTCTGTCCTGCACTGCTCAGGACGTAATGGAAGTCAACAACTGTGCCATCCAGGTGGCAATTTTTTGGTCAGACTGAATTTAAGGATCATTGACACAAAAAGAAGAAGTTTTCCTTTTTATCAATTTCATTTATCTTATTACGAATGTGACTAGTATACCTTGATAATAAATATAATTAAATGATTTAATCGTCAGCGGAAAGTTACATTAATTCGGTATTTTTCCTTGAAGTAATTACAGATATATCATGTATCTATGTTTATGTATAATAAGGTCAGCCTGTTTACTTATAAATTGAATACTTTCGTATCTCCGTAATAAACAAAATCCTAGACGCATTAAGACAGATTAGTATCTTTCAATCAAATGGAATTAATGGATTAAAGGAATTTCTGATTTTTAACGATAACAAGAGATTTAGGTAAAAATGGCTTGTTGGTAAAACCCTTGAGACGTAACTAAAGTGACTTATGTTAGGATAATGATAAGTGTATGATCTTGAAAAATGCAGCTAGTTCCGGACACCCTAGTTTAAAAAACACTTATATACCTTTGCAAAGACACGTGACTGTAGCCGAAGATAATTACTTAGATATAATAAGTATTTACTAAATTCACATTTTTAAGAATATACCAATATCAGTTCTACATAAGTAGGATTCATGTAAAGACAAGGAAACAGGAAAATGACATTAAATAAACATGATTTATCTTTTAATAGAATTAGTCGGGTTTATTTCAACACTTGTAACTCGAGAACGGGTGGACCGATTTACGTGATCCTTGTTTTGTTGGAATCGTCTCCGTCCAGAATAAATATTAAAAGCGTTACTTAAAAATATATTTACGGAAACGGGGACAACTTATGCAAGCGAAACCACCGGGCACAACTAGTTACAAATAAAACGTGTATCTGCATACTACTTTGCTTTTATAAAATTGGCATCTGCGGTTCGGCAATAACTATCTACTTATGTGAGTATGAATGAATGAATAAATTACAGCTATTTTGAACAGTTTTCGCTCATTGAATGGTACAACTTCCTCTTCAAAACTTAGTTAACAATGAATAGTGGCTATCTCGGTACCCCTGATAACATTGCGAAACGTTGGTGGCGATAAGTTTCGCGGACGTCGGACATAATCACAGTAAATAATTACGTCTGAACTTAGAAATCACTGTAAATATTTTGACTCAAAGTATCATGTATTTAAAATATATATCTTATCAAGTTTTTAAGTAAATTCACTTCATTGAAGGTCTTAGTATTATTTATTATATAATATCGGTATCGTTTCCATAAGACCATTAGTCCGTATTTTAGAAATAATATTTTATTGCGATGGTATAGCGACTTTATTAAATGTCTTAATGTATATTACCAACAATACCTTAATGCTTGTGCGAGTAATTAAGTCACTAGTAGGTATATCACAATAACTTGTGTTTGTTCACACGTAACCTTACATGCCTTACAAGGTGACAATTTAACTCTAAGGAACACAATGGTCAAATAAACACTCACTTATCATGTGACAGCTTATAGGAATCCTTATGAATTACACTCATAGTTTTTATTAGCTTTGTGAATACATATACCTAGACAAGAATTAGAAATGTTAAATTGAATTAAGTTTAAAATATTGAGTTTCATGCAGCTGCTAGCTGTAGCCAATCATTATCTCACCGAAATGTGCCTTCTAAGTTACTAACCGTGAAGAGCATTTGGTAATCTTATTTGATTTGTATAGAATATTTTTGTTTGACCAGTCTTGGCGAAGGCTTAGTGATATTAATATCGTTGTGTGCTAAAAGATTTAGTACCTGCGTCATTCTGTGTTGGTATGTTACTTATCTTATTACAACAGTGACGAGCCATGTTCAACTATTTTTTTTTATTGTGTAAGGGGCTTAATGCATAGCTTACGAGCATCTTAACCTGTTCGATGCGGCTATGCGCATTATGTTTATTATCCAAGCCACGGAAATAACGAACGGACGGAATTACTCAATAGTATTTTGCAAATAAAAGGGACGTCCTTATACTACATTCGAGCTGGATGTAGTATAACAACGTCTCTTACGTTGTTGTACCCCGCCACCTACAAATTTAATACGAAATGAATCCATGCAATACCAATAAACTGCTGCCCACAAACAGTTTAATCAACATTCGTGGACAGATCTCTAACAATAGTGTTTTACAGAAGTATACCTCACTCTTAGATATACAAATCTGCATCTTGTGGCTCTGAGTAGCGGTGCAAATCGATCTGTCTGTGAAGTTTAGCCTCGCGGTGGTCTGTCGTAGATAAATGGCCAATCTTTATAAATGGAAACCGCCACCCGCGATTTGGATAACATACCTATAGAGGTAGCCCTCGACCTCGAAATTTAAGTCTCATCTAATCGGGGTATAAATGTCTTTATGCGTGACCCCTAGGTCAAATATGAAGGTTCTAGACATCCGAATTCCTTTAGTACCTACGTCATTCAAAGTGGACAATATAGTTTAAAGATTCAATTGATAAGAATAGATCTCCATTACGCGCGTATGTCGTTTATACATTACTACCAATTTAACAGACACACCGGTGGCGAGAAAGGAATTGCCTTGAGAGGCCTAGAGTACCTTTCTGGAAATTGTTTTGAAGTAATCTCAGTTCTTGTGAAAAACGTACGTGGACATTCCTATGGCACGAACTTTAAAATAGAAACCATTAATCGCGTGCCCCATTGTATCATAGATTACACTCTCATGTTGTTCTTTAGACGTATTTACTGTGCCTACTACGGTCGGGGCGTGACGATTGTGTTTACGAGTTACTATGTCGCGAATACATAATTCCAATCGGTACTTAACACTCAATATTGGCTCTTGGCAGCGCTCACAACATTGCATACGTAGTTTAATTAGCAGTCTTCCTTGTAACAAAAACATGCAATAAAACTAGTCGTAATATTATGCCGCATTATGTCGCATCGCCTTATTAAATTCAATATAAAAAAATATACCAAGAGGCTTTGTTTGTAGACCCTAAATCCATTCTGTAATCACTTTTGATGCCAACGCATACAGTTCGAATATCCAGAACTCCAAAGAGGATGATAGTATCGTAGTCGTAGTATGTTCTAAAGAATGGAACGGATCTTTGTGTTATAATATTGTACCTATGTTTATGAATAAATGTTTATTATTACTATATTATTATTGTGTGCAAAATAAGTTATTTTATGACGTTCCACGTTACTGAAATTATCTATATGGGTGGACAAGTGTTCGACTTAAAAACTCATGTCAATCATTTCAATGGCATGGTCGTAATGCTGGATGTTTTGTTATATCATCGATGATGTAGATCGTTCGAGCAGTTCAAAGTAGTTTCAGGTCGTTGCCAACCACATCACGTGAACAACTCGATGTAAAGTTTCGCCAATCATTATAAGTCACTCGTAAATGTCACGCCTGTATCGTATAAATTGTGGATTATTAGATAGGCGACGAACAGAAATAGTGAACTTGCCTTTGTTGTTTGATTGATAATATTGCTTGCGGTATCCGTCTCTCCAATCTAGACTATTGACATCATCACAAGTCTTTGACACGTTTTTTTTGCTCAACACTATGACGTCCAAGTTGTGAACGAATGATACGACATCTTGGCTATAAAACTCGTTTCAGTTCAATACAAAGATCACATTCTATGAATTCTTCTGTTCTGTTAGAAATTCAGTGTTCTGCGAACCCTTACAGTGTAATACGAGACAGGTTGTTGTAACCCAAGATCAATAGGTAGCTTGCCAGCAGAGAGGCAGTGTAATGGCTTCAATACTTTCCAACTGTCTTGTATTTATATTTAATTTCTAATCTAAGAAATTTGCTCATATTAAAAATCTGCTGTAATATAAAAGCGTACTCTTTATATATACGAACTTGATATTACATAACGTATATAAAGAGCTCGTATACCAACAGTATTAAACATTAAATAATGTATTGTATTCAAGACATCAAGCGGACGCTACCTAATAGCCGTTTCAAATGAATTAATGTATCGTGTTCCTTGTTTCATACTGAAATGATTATCCGCAGTTTTAAAGGAGTTCATACCTTAGTCTGTGCTGTAGCTTACCAGTACCTAGTAAAATTACAAGCCTACGCTGTCCCACTTCTGGGCAAAGGCGTCCCCCAAGTCCCTCCATTTGACCTTATCCCGCACCACCTCGAACCAGCCCTCACAGTATGCGTCTAAATACTCTAAATCATCGCGCCTCCTCTTCCTGGGCCGGCCTGCGGCGCCGTCCATCTGTTGGCTCCCATTGTGTGACCATTATTTTAATTTATAAAAATCAGAAAACTCCTCACTAGTTACTACTATTATTTTGGGTTCTAATCACGTTTTGATTATAAATATTGATCCGATTTAAAGTGACTGCCAATATTTATAAAATCCTGATTTACCTCAGCTTTGTCATGTCGCAGTCACACGTATTAATTAAAAGTACTTATGTAATATTTTAATAAAGCAAAGTTAGCAAGGACAGCCGTGCTATCATAAGGCATGGTGCTTCGAACACAATTTCCGTTTAAATTAGTTTTCTAGAGTTAATACTGTGAGAAGAAGGAAGGATAATGTTACCGGGCATCATTATATATTATAACAAATACACGAGTAAAGTCAGTATAATGACAGTAGGTAACTTCATCCGTCTGTCTTCTCAGACATCATCCGCGTATTAGAAGGCGCCAGCATCCGGCACCATTTACATGTAAAACATAATAATATAGGTCCTTTTATTTAAGTTCCTCTGCTCATGTACATCAAACCGATCCAATTACGTCGTAGCATAATTTAAGAATATCAATTTATTATTGAAATATTTCCTTGCCTTTGATACAAAGAGAAATATTTTACCACTGAAATATGTATGTATAACTTACTATTAAATGTCACGTGAAATTATAATTTTGAGTGGTTATATAAATAACGACACTGGAATATTCAGTGTATATTGATCAACTACTTAAATATTAAATAACCGAATTTTTTGCGCATCTCTTCATGAAAAGAGCCCCGACGGAATCCTTAAGTTATTTTAGTTAAGTTCGCAGCATCTAGATATATTAAAGTTAATGTAATAAACAACTATATGTTCAGCATAAATAGCAACAACCTTGAAACGTGCTGACTGCTGAGTGAACGGGCTCGAGTTAGAGCCAGTTAGACAAAACAAACAAACTCAAACACTGAAATTATTGAGTTTGATATTCGTATCACGGGATGATGAGTGAATCAACATTATATTGAGTTTTCAGACATATTGAAAGGGAGACTGCGATGGGGCCATTGATCTTGAGACGCGTGTTTATATTCACCGATTTTGAAAAGATCTATGATAACTTTATGTAGTTATAGTTGGTAACACTTAGTTTAGTTCTTATATCTGTATTTTCGGTCACGTTGGTGTTTATGTACACTTACTTGGCTACCACCCACACATTTTACCAATCAGCTCAGTAATGGCGGCAGACAGGTCCTGTTACACGAAATCTAATACCTTTGCAGTAAGCTTATGTTTAGCTGTGCTACGACAAACACAACTCCCTAATTATGATTTAGTTAATGATGAAATTACTTAAAAACAGGTTCACAAGGTCATATTTATTGAATTTCATCAAGGTATTCTGGTTCAGTAGCTTAGAGCAGAGTGGAAGAATAGAATGAATGAAACTATTATGAAGCAGACTGAATGAGATCATTCGTTTACATGTGTATGAATGGAGTATTTACGAGATTATAGAGACGTAACCTTAAACAAAATTACTTGAGTACCCGTACCTTTTGTTACGTAAATACTAGAACTGAGCGTGCTACTGAGAATATAACTAAATTAGGAAATCTAATTAGATTTAGAATGGACGTCAGTACTTTGGCAACGTCCAAATTATATTTATCACTCCGAAAGTGTTTATATAAAACCGTTCGTTAATTACCTGCGTCATAATTATATCCATTTTCAAAAGTAATTATGATATTAGAGCTTATTATTATAAGAATAATTAATTTTAATGTTTAAACAACCGTAATTACGTTCTTATTTTTTTTTTCTTTTACCCATGGCTATGAAAATTGAATTTAATCTATTGAACGAATGGACTTTAATATTGCCAATTAGAACATTCTATAGTTTTCTGCTAATTCATGACTACTAATATTTTCTTGGTAATGTATTAATTCATAGTTACAAGTAGTTACCGTCCGTTTATACCACTTTCAGTATTATCCCATTACCGTGAAGACCCAAATCGCGTGCATAATACCATCAACTTAACTTTTGGGCACGTCAATTTGTGTTTTATTATTATGAGGCTTTTTCATTATTTAGGAGAACTATACCGTTTGTATTATTAGGAGCACTCTGTTCCTCGCCTATACGAGAGTGCTTAGATATTTCTACAGTTCGTTAGATTTTCTCCCTCTGAAAGGTAAATTCCGACCACGTTGGCTTATTAACAGTTCTATAAATAGGCTACGCGCGACTTTCTGAAATACACGAGACTTCCTTAGGCATTTATCTTACAATGCGAGTAGATACAACTATCTCGTAAAGTTTTAATGGCAGTTCCTGAACTGACCAAACATTTGTTTAGTCCTTTATTACAACAGAAACTCAGTCATGTACCTAAATAGTTAATGACGGAGCAAAACCATCAGTGTTACTTATTTTTGTGACTCCATGAATGAATTCTGTTAGATAAAACTAAAGCTGAAGAGTTAGTGCCCTTAAGGGACGCCATCAACCAAACCCTCTTGGTTAGTATCTCCTAAAAAGTAGCTAAATAAAATTCAACTAGCAACGACGAAAAATTTGAAAGACAACTCTCTCATTCGCAGTCCAGTGACGTGTCTGTGTTTCGGACGCAGTCGCTATCACTAACCGAACACGCCGCGCTCATCGTAATTCAGTGGAGCACAACTTGCATTGTACAGAAACTCATTGCAGGCTGTCTATATTGAGTTATTGTAGCTGGTGGAGCCACCCACACCCCCAGCTCCTAAACACGACCCGTGATACGTATTCTATTTAATACATAAATATTACTAGAAAGTAAATTTATGTTTAGTCATGATATTAATAAAACAAAGGGGTCGTCGACATTACAAGACAATTAGCGATGAAACAAATATGTTGGTTTTGCAAACATTCAAGCTAAATTAGTTATATTCATAGAAGGTTCTCGTGTTTCGTTTATATATTCTAGCAGAGTAAACTATTTTAATTTAGGTACCTGTCTAGCATTTACTGCGGTTGGCTATATTTCTCTTTACTAGAAACCAGTCACTAGACTCATGTGAATCTTACATCAGATAAACTGAGAAGATGCCAACACGATCATTAGCAATGTGACGCCACCGGGTTCAAAGATCGTAATATTGCATCGCTAATTCATTGCTCGCAGTGACTTAATTAAATCCCCTCTCGCGTGATATATAAAGTAGATGATATTTTCCCCAACACAACTTGCTAGCTAACTTGTTGAGCTGTACCCCTGTTTAAGTTGTCTCTTTCATTTCTGTCGGGAATAAAAAGGAGAGTTTTAACTAGTTAATGTAGACACGTGAGCGACTGCGAGTCGGTCTTGACCTTGCCACCTGAAGGGCTTCTTGCCCCGTCGCCGATGTGACTTTCATTGTTCAGAAAATTACAGTGTATATTGAATTAGTAGATCACATGTAACCGTTGTGTAGTAACCTACATAGTTATTGCTCGGTCATGCATCCACTCTGTGGTCAACTGCATTGAGTTGTCTCTGCTATTGATAAATGGGATAACCTAGACGTGAGTTTGGCCATGACACAGATAAGTAGGTGGATACCAGGGACCATTCACTATGGGTATAATTAAGGTGGTAGATGAGAAAACGTCTTTTTGTTATTGCATGTTTTATATAAATATTAAAGTCCTGTTATGTAAATGCTTCCGTTGTACTAGTGTTGAGTTCGTGCTGGGAACGTGTTATGATAACATTTACAGGTATTGTAGTTAAATTGTGCGTCTAACAAGAAATTTGTAATCAAATAAGCAAATTTCCATGAAACCAAAATAATATAAAATTTTTATAAAATTACTTCACTTCATATTATTGGTCCAATCCAGTTAAAAGACTGTTAGGTTGTTCATCGATTTGGAACATTGTTATAAAAGCAATCTAAATCAAATTGCCGTACATGAAATAATCTCATTGGTAGTATCTATAACTCCATGCCCTATGTATGTAGGTGGAAGGATTATGTATCGAACGTGAGTTGCCCAACATTCACAGGCACAAGTGTGGGTGTGTGCGTCACTAGTGAAATTCTACAAGGCCGTTTGGTTTTTGCACATTGTGATAGCTGTACTAACACTAGGTTACGTCACGGCCCATGCTCATGTATAGAAACTATATCAACATTTCTTTCGGGACCAGTAATTAATGGGTTGAGAGAACTTGAAGACAAATACCCACTTAAAACCGTTTAGGTACAATTAAGTGGATTACATTACCATATCCATTAGAATAATTGGTTTAAAACAGTAATGTACCTGAATGTGTAGGACAGCTTAGTGGGTGTTTTATGTCAATTTTAATTGGATGTAAATAATTCTATTTAACTTAACACCCATTGTATTCTGCGGCTATTACATTGAAAAATACTGTAAAGTTATCAGAATAAACACATCAATCATCGACAATGTGCTCGTGACTAATATTTATCTCTTGAACGGTTATCAGCTTGATAACTTAGGTATCAGATTTGGTAATAGATACGACAATCACGAAATTTCGTTACAGTCGATATAACGAACGATTTTCCACGAAACTTCATATTTATGGCGCTTGATAATGTAAATGTAAAAACATTATAGGTATGTATTATGTTGAAAGTTATGTAGGACATCGTACGATATCTGGTGATGACATGTAATGCACTCATTGTGGTAAACGTCATGCCAGTTTACTTCGCTTACTGTTGCAGATCACATAACGCAAGCTGAGCATGTTAACACAATTTGCACTCCCATTATTATTTTGTTAGTAAGAAAAATTGTGTTCAATAGTTGGTGTAAACAAAATATAAAATTTTATGAGATATATTCTGTAAACAAGTTTTCTCTAGAAACACGTTCCGCACATTATTTTAACTCCACAGTATATTGTTAGAAGCCACGTTTTAAAACAGGCATTGGTTAGATTCGCACGTTTTTCTTATAACAAGAGCTTAATAAAATGCGGTGGGCGCAAGCCACAGCTCAGGCCATCAAATCATATTCCATTAAAAGTAACAAAAAATATAAGGCGTAGGCTTTCATTAATTAATAACTTTAATTGGGTTTCTTGAACAATGAGTACCAGTCATGAGACTTGATGGTACGTAAATAATCTATATTATTTTCCCTCCGCAGCATTTTATGTATTAAAAACTATAATATGATCGTATTTAAATACTAGCAGGCTGCAGATAGGGTACGAATGACCCTAATCAAATCTGACCTGTAATAAGAGATGGCTCGGCAACAAAATGTTAACCGAATTATTTAAGTGCTTGCGATTTTGTACAATTTGTTTATGAAACAAAACGCGCATTTTACGTGTTTCAAACATATTGATCGATGAATGATGGCACGTCTGACGGGAATCGTAAAAACCTGTATTGCCCATTTTATTACGTTTTCATTCTGTTGTCAAAAAAACAAGTTTTGTAGAAATAGACGATGAATTACGTTCGATTCACATTTAAGTGTATAACGAAATAATTAAAGTTTTTTGCGACACACTAACGCGGTTTTATTATTCAGATCTCTGTAGATCCTATTTACAAAAACCGCATTATTATTCTAAGTAGTCAAATGGAAGTCAATTACTGAATGTTCGCTAATTTGAATGTTTGCATAATAAAACCATCTGCAGTTTGCTCTCTGACGTCAATTGATAAATTGTTTGCATTCGCGATCTGTGAACAAGGAGAACTTTTTAATAAGGTATTCTAATTGAGAACCAAAACGTTTAGATACGATTTTGACGTATATGTGTGTTCCACTTATACTTATCTACATATAAAGGTGGACGTGTAGTTAACGGAGTAAGTTTAGGTTTGAGCTCGGAGAACGTTCACTATCAATTTGTTGTAGGTACCTATATCTATCTAGAACAACGTTATATACAAAACAATGCGATCTGACTTGACTGTTGGGCTTTGAGCAATGAGCATATCATGACTATTATTTAAAACAAAATGCTTATAAAACGTGAAATTACAAGGTGTATTACCAAACGGAAAACCAGCGAAGTATTTGCAAACAGACAGATATAATGAACGGAAGCGCGAAAACAGACTGCGAACAAATTTCCTTTGGTAAAGATAAGGTGTGTATAACCTGACCTAGATACAGCATTATAAGGTGCTGTATAGGTATCCTTGAAGTTCGGCGCGATAGAATTAATCGACCGCGACGCCTTGAAGATGAATTATGACAATAACGGGTGGTAATGACGCTTAGAATGATCGATGATGAAAGTTTTTGAGGCATAAGAAATCATACACTTGCATATAATATATCTATTATATGTAGGTTTTACTAATACCGACTTGAATATGTCGTAAAATTATCCTGGTAAGCTTTTTGGCATAGATAATACTATTTTGTTTCGTAGTATGAACGGCATACATATTGAAAACGTCGAAATTAAGTTTCACAGACAATTCTGTCTGAGAATAAAGAGGTCCATGCCTCCTAGTGGCTCTGAGTGATGAATTATAAATGTGCGGCATGTAATAAAATGTTGTTGTATAGTTTAGGAAATAACTTGAGGGGTGGGGTTGAGGGTGGTACTATTTCTAACTTAGATTTAACCAACCAAAACTTTTGCACTTACTCCATTGAACTAATATGATTGGATTCAATAATGCAGATTCAATGATAGATTGTACACCGGATCTATAACTTTGAATGGGCGTAACCGGTATTGTGTAATGGCTGGTATCAAACAATTGTGTCCTTATAACTTACAAGTACGTCATAATGGTTTCACTTTTTTGTTGTATAATAATATGAACTATTCAGATGGTGCTGATCAATAATACTTTCTTTGTTTAGACTGGTTGAACAAGGTTTACGAACCCTCCAATAACTAACGTCTGCATGATTTGGAAATGTGTACTGAAATAAGGAATGTGAGAAATCAGTCCTTCGAGAGTACTACAGGCTTCCTTTTTACTTGGACCAGTCATCTGAAATTCTGTTGTCATCTTTCTATATTGTGTAACCAGGGGAAACGTGAGATCAGTTGCCAATAAGGGTTGGGTTCTTAGTCACTTTTGTTTGTTACTAAAGATTTTGGTACAATAAACAATTTTAATTTGATACGATTTCTATTCCATCGCGAAAAGGACTTGTTGAAAATGCTGCGTGGTTTGTTAACATACAAATTGACGTATAAGGCATATATTCTTTATTTTGCCCTTTTACGGATGAATAAACCTCTTGAAAATTTTTTGATGGATTCTTTATCTATGATGTTCTTTATATTGCTGACTGATTCATGGAAAAAAGAAATTATAAGAAGTATCTTATTGCAATAATATAACCTGATAGAAAGAGCCAAATGACTAAACCTGGTAATATTTTGACAAAGCAGTTAATAGGAGAATAATTACATCGCTCGCTTTATTCATTTTTTTAGATTAAAATTATCAAAAGCGCTTCGAGATTTTTTTACTTTCTAATCATGAATTTATACATAAAGAATCTGATTAGCGTGTTAGAAATATATAATGGCTTAAGTATCAATACCAGTTTTTAACAGAATGTGTCCAATGCGGCAATTTATAAATCAGTCTCTACCAATCGGGAGCGTAGCTAACTGTAACTTATGACATTAATATTAAAACCTGACAATTCACTTACCTCTCTATTGATAAAAAACTATTTTTATTAAACCTTCATGAATGTCAAGGAGATAATAATTGTTGTTACATAAAGACTTATCTTCTCATTACTTATTTACTTTTAATATCAACGTTTGAGTTGTTGTGGTTTGCACTGTAACTTTCGTTAAATATCTACCTTCGTTAGTTTAATAGATAACATAAGTCATAGTTATTATGTTTGCTTAGCATGTAAACGTTAAATATTTTATCATTCAAGTCTCACTTAATAAGTAAAATACAGATAACTCATCTCACTGAGTTGTTTCACCAACGTGCTTTTTAATAGGTGATAAATGAATAATGAATAGTGAAAATTCGACATCCTCTAGTCAAATAAATCATCTCTCTCGTTTCAATATTGTTTATACTGCGAATTCTTTACTATATCTTGTCCATGAAAAGTTATATTATAAATCCAATTCCCTTGTTTTTATTCTCTAATGAAGAACGTGCTACAGAATTTGGTTATGACGTCGTTCGGAATAAATCTGGGCCCCATACAAATGAGAGAGTAGATCCTATAAGCCTATCACTGTCTTATGTAAGGTCTTTGTACGTTGGTGCCTCTTTTATACGGTTCATCGCCTTTGAGAATTTGACCTTTGAATCTTTTGAAGGCATTCGTATTTGTTTTTATTTTCATCGCTAGTAATTAAACAACTGCAATTTAGAATTCATGTAAGAGTTTATTCACCAGTATTCGAAATGTACTTAACGTTGAGACATCTAAATACATGGCACCGACGTTTAATCATTGTCAACGCGTTTCAACATTACGACTGTCGTATTCAGGTCATAAACCAAACCCTGATTGCTATTTCAACATAAAATTGAAACGTGCAACATCCGTAAAGATTAGAACAAATTTCTGGAAAGTCGAGGACCAGATTGTCTTTAATATTTTGTCGGAAATTCGTTTTCATTTATGAGTCAAACATGAGTACCTAGAACAGCAACCTAAGAAAAAAACAACAAAATAGAGATTATGAAACATCTTTCGATTTAATGTTTAATATCAAAAATACCTTTTTCGCTAAATGGTCCATTGTTAATCAGCGTAATTGTCCATTAGCCCAAAAGCGAATTATTTTTGTATCCAGGTGTATGTCATCGACTTATGCGCATGCGTCGAGTATTATGTCAAGAACAAAGACACGCGCACGCGCCGCAAATTGTTCGCTCATGACGCAAAGCAACTCGCATTAATTAGTTTAAAGTGCTTCAACATACATTGATGCAGCGCAGAACTCCATATGAGATAACATTGTCTCTGCTTCATGATAACGGTTTAATTACGGAATGGTTTGTTTGGTTATTAAGTGCATATGCACTAACGGTTGGGTAGGTCGTCACCAGATTCGTTTAGTGTCTAACTATATATCATAATATAATTATGTTCATACACAACAGTTTCTCGATAAGTCTTTGTTGACTGCCTTATTTGAAGAGGAACGCCGCCGTATTAGGAACAACTACAAGACTCATTCTTCGGGAGACATTACGAAATCTCGAGATGATAGGAATATTATAACGGATAAGTACTATATATATACAAACGTACCATTTTTCTATTGTAACAGTATATTGTGCGGCGATTTGTCTTCAACCATCTGAGCTCGTACCCTCAATGCTCAAGTCTTGTACCTGCCTTCGGCGCTATTGTGCCTCAGTAGTCGCGTTGAATATCTATTGTTCGCAGAAAGCTTAGTATAGGAACCGGCTGTGCCGTACAGCCTCCACTCGGTTCATGATGTTATAAGAGCTGTGCTAAATGTGAACGCCTTGTCATATGATTTCTAATAGATTGGGGAATTCCGAGAATATTACATGGATCAGTCATATTTACGATTTACTTAAAATTTATATCTATTTAGGTATTATAGAGATGACATACTTTTCAAGAAGATTATTCTATACATGCAAACATTTTATGATTTTTCGCTTAAGATAGTTCTGCGGAACATAAACATTAGTAATGATCCGGCTCGTACACTGTTTTCGATACTCGCTGTGACCTGCTTGCTTCGTTCCGATGCCCAGGTGTTCTATATTTATATCCCATCCTGTCTGCAACTTCCTACATACATTCTCTGCTTATACACACATTGGTTACGTTCAGAAAGACACAGAAGTTTCACTTTTCAAACATTAATTAACGAAGCAATATTAGATTGAGTATGTTTTTGATGTAAATGCAACTGCTCTTGGATATCGTTATAAATCACTTGTGTAGACTGACAGACGTACATTGCTGTAAATACATTTGCATCTCCAACTTAGGGACTGCTATTGACAATATTAATGAAATCGACCTAGTTATTACAAGTCCGGTTTAACAGCCCATTTTCTTAAGTTCTGTTGTTTAACCGATCTTATAGTCGCATGTCTCTTTCTTACTCAGACTAAAGAGAGGGACAGAAGACAAGAATTTAGAACTGGCCATGTTGTACCAATTGCTGGTTCAACACAAATGAAGTTACCGTTGCAGTAGTACCTACACTCTGCATAGGGCGCAGTCATTAGACATTACCCTATAGGTTTTTTTAGGTATCATGTGTGTTTCAAGGATATACCTACCACACTAAACGAAAGTCCTGCACCGAGCAGTGGGCTGAAAAGGGCAATGAATACTAATAATATTGACGATATGATAATGATGAAATTACATCGACCTTGTTTTAATACAATGTGGTATGCAACATAGCTAAATAATAATGTACGGGTAAAAGCAGTCTCCAGTGGATGTTGCATCGTTTATATTACTTCAGATGTGCCAGTTTGTTATCGCGTGTATGAAGTTGACCTATTGTATCCGGTTTGCTCGCTCACCGCGTGCATGTTATAGCATTGCCAGTGCATTTATGTGGGTGTTCGACTGTCTAGCATAGATGTGTTCTTTGCACGAAATGTGATCTGTGTACAATATTTCCATTCACCATTTTTGTTAGTTCACCAATTCATAAATCAATTTTGTGGAACTATTTTATCAATTGTTTCTTGATTAACATTTTTTCGAATCATAATGCATATCAGGAATCAGCTTTAAAAAACACGGAATTAAATATCCACGTGCCGCTTTTTCGTATTTCATTTCGTAAAACTATCTTGTCATACAAAAAAAAAACTGTAAATTCAAACGATTTTCATAAAACT
Source organism: Plusia festucae (assembly GCA_950381575.1). Lineage (NCBI taxonomy): Eukaryota > Metazoa > Arthropoda > Insecta > Lepidoptera > Noctuidae > Plusia > Plusia festucae. The sequence goes on from OX494442.1 coordinate 842,019, forward strand.
CTGAGGATGTTTTGTTGGCGTTAAGTTTATTATAAATTGTTGTTTCTCTAATGTTAAATTCATGAAGGATTCACAGAGTCGAGTCGCGCATTAAATAATCGCTTTCCTACAAACTCGGTTTTTAAACGGAATTTGTGTTCAATATGCAAATTTAATTAGTTGTACAGACAGTATGGTAGACTCTGACATAATCTTAAAACAAAACTCACAACTCAAAAGAAAAAAAGATTTATAATTTTGAAATAAATATGTTGTTGAAATATGTTTTTAGAATAAATAATAATAAGACGGTTAATAGTCACTAAAGAATACCCGATGGACAATAAATTCGTCACATGTAACCGCACTAAAACTACAGTTTCTTACTAGCGACACGCAATACTCATCAGATACGAAAAATTACTTTGAATTCTGCAATTTTCCGATGATTTACTAATTCGCAAATATTCATACTGCCTTGATGTATCCCTCGGTAAGCCAAATTTACGTGGGTACGTGAAGTTTCTCTCTTGAGAGACAGTGTGTAGACTAGCCAATGATAGATGCTGGCGGATATGGCTACTCGTTCCTGACTAGTGGTCGCTATTCTCTTCGTTCATGCTTCTTTTCACTTGTCCCTCCCTCCTTGTCTTCCACTCGCGACACGATACACATACGTTCTTAATAACCGTCACCAAATCACCACAGCTTTATTGATCACTGCATGTTCTCTTTTCCATTTCTAAATTTCATGCGGATTTCAAACCTATTCATTTGAGAATCGTATTAAGATTGTTCTAAATAGCTCAATTATTGATACGTATCAAGGCCTGGGAAACCTTGTGACGTGGAACAATACAAATTACATTGATGAATGTAATTGTTCGATTTTTTGTGCTGGTGTTCAGTTTTCTATTAATACAGACGGGTGACATGTGGATAAAGCGATGTTCGATATACTACCTACTAATTTTAGTGGCGCGGTCTCTAAGAGACATGATATGTAATTTCTTTATTAAACAGGCATAAAGTAGATTAATTAATAGGTATCATTGGTTTATTTCGAAGCGCTCAGTCATGCTCCTTTAAATAAAACGAAGGGATCCGCGAGTTTTATTTTAGTAATGTTTATTTATCCTATAAGTGTTCCAGTTCAGAGGAAACACGATAAATTTACTTATATCGTTTCGCTTTTATTCTGCATTGCCCGTATGTACAACTTCCCTGGAAACTGACGAAAAACAATTTGTTTCTTTTCAAACTCCAAGGAGAGTCTGGCCCGCCTAAAACGATGTAGTGCTATTTAATGTTTAATTTCAACTAGCTTATATGTTATCTACTTTAAATATTTAGAAACCATGACTGACAATGCTTAGTGCCTGAGAAAGAAATTCTTACCTACATGGTTTGGCTATTGTTTATGATTCTAAACAATAGCTTGCCCATCAACTGTAACAATTGTATTCGCTCACATGAAATACGTTTTCTATTCTTGTTCATAATATCAAATCTAGATACCTACTTCTTTTTGTATCTATGGTACTTGTTCTTATATAAATCACAATAATTTAGATGAAAGCTAAATTTTATTACCAAGCCAATACAATTGCTGTCTTAAAATACTTGCTCTCAATGTCTCCAGCTGACACCTGTTCCTAAACTAAATGTTTCCCCTTTCTATGGACTGTCGCCAAAAATTCAGTGCAAACGTCCCCAGACGTATTCTTAAATTAATTTAGTGCGGTATCATTGGATTGTTTATTATTCTGCTCGGCTCCGTCATACGGCCGTTAGGCGCTGCCCGATGGGCATATTCGTGAAGCCGTAAATTCATTCCCTGAATATTAGATTTTCATGCCTACACAGGATCTTGGTTAAGAATTGTTTTAGTTCATATTTTCGTTAGATAAAATTGTCAGTATTTGTTGGTATATTGAAATGGTGGATCGGACCTAACACAATCATGTTCACATCCATGAAGAGACTATGAATAACAGTTAGGTACCCTAAATGGCCATCATGCAATACGGCAGTGGAAATGCCTTTGTTTTCGTCTTGTCTGTCTTAGGCTGAGGCCAAACGAGCGTAATTTTGTGAGTTGTGAGTCGCAGAATTTCGGTTGTAGAAATTCTGCCTTCCAGAATTCCTTATGCGTGTGAGTCGGCAGACAACTCATTTTGCGTTGCCGTGTGAATCAAATAGGACTTTAGTATGAAACCGAGTGTAGCAGATTATCCAATCGTTTGACGTAATTGCCTTCATTTTTCAATGTCGGAGGGCATTGCCTTCGGTGAATTTATAATGTGACCCGCAAGAATCAAAGTTATTAAGTTCGAAATGTCTTGAAATGTTTCTTAAGGAAGGCGGGTTATTTTCTCCAGGGACTGACAAATTTTTGCCTACTTGTCATTTCCTAGATAATTATGAGGTTTGATCTTTATTATTCTACAGCTTTTTATTTTGTACGAATGTATAGTTTACAACTGGAACAGATAATATTCAATGCCACCGGATCGCATGTTATGTTAGGTACATATTAAATGCTGGTTATTGAAAAACTCTTTCCCATTCTTGAGCAGACGCGTATCTCTGTAAATATAGTTTGACACATGCGCAGTTCTGTTCTAGTTACAAGTTTCGTCCTACATAAAATGGTGCTGACATACTATTAGCTCGATAACATAATCGATCTTATTTACTGTCTATTACGTGTCTAGTTCTTTCAATGTTACGTGTCCCAAACGTTTACGAGAACGGTAAAAGAGCACGTCCGACCTACAAAATAATCAATGTAGCGGTACCGTCAGACACTGAACCAAATTTTAATTATTGCCACTGTTTCTCTGTATGCAGGGGTTTTTTGTACTTTTATATACGGAAACATAGATAACAATTCGTGGGTTAAGAACAAGAGTAGCGTAAGGGCAAAAACTCATAAAAATTTTTTTTTCACCATTCGCTTTTTCAATCCCCATATTTGTATGTGCCGAAAAACTGGAACGATGTAGTGTGTAGATTGCTTAGTACAATAATAACGCATAAAAAGAAAAGAAGTTTGTTTATTGCCAAATGGAAGTGTTTCTACTTACAATAATCTTGACATTATTTTGTCAATAAAGTTATGAGCACAACGATCGTAACTCGAACCGTTACTGCTTATGGGTCCTTGTTTCGTACGCTTCTGTAATTTTTCTCCGTGCCAAAAAAACGTAAGGGTGGGTTACGCTACTATAGCACCAAATAATTAAAGTATTGCAGTCCGTTATTATGTCAATAATAGTGTAAATGCTATATACGTTTTTTTGGCACGTAATTATTCCATACATTATTAAATTTATTTAACAGCCAAAATGACGTATGTCAACCAGTTTAAGAAAAATATTTTTTTTTTAAATGAAACCATTTTTTTATTGACCATAAATTTACAGTATTCTGTAGCCAATAAATAAAGCTTTATTTTAAGTAAAAAAACAGATATACAGATACTATAGATTTTGCCATATAAAACCTACAAGTTGACGGTAGGTAAATTTGAGTTGTTTTTCGGCTCTCCTGAGAAGTTGTCATTTTGCCCTTACGCTACTCTAGTTCTTAACCCACGAATTATTTTCGATTATCTATAATCAAAACAAAATAATCCTCGATTTTGGAAACCAATTATTATGTTGAAAGGAAATGTAAACAAAATAAATTACATCGGAAAGGTATCACCGGTATCGCTCAGTAAATTGGTTTGCCGAAGTAAGCATTGGCAAAAAGTTTAGATCTAATCTATCTGGCAGTAAAGTTAATAAATGAACAGTAATATACCGAGTACAGTAACTAGCTTTTATTTTCTTTATGGCGCCATTTTAATTAAACCGACATGGTAACTCGGCTGTCGTAAAATTGGTTTGTGTAAAATGTGTACACAGGTGTTGTTGCACAGTCCTCGACCGCTAAACGAATAATATTATGGATGACAATGTCAATTATGTTGGTTTTTGTACTTAGGCAGCAATTTGTAAGCTAGTAATCGCGGTTGATTATGACCACGCCCTTTCACAAAATGTTATGAATCATAACCATTATTGATTGCCAAAACACGTTCATTATAATCAAACACTCTATTTTCCTTTACGAAATTAGTAATTTGGAAAAGAAAGGTCTGTCTGTAATCTAGAAACGAACCGGCCTTGACCGAAATCGTTTAACCTATCGATAAACAACACGAAGAATATTCCCATAGTGCCGCTTTATTTGTCTGAAGATATTTGTTTTTGACCATGTGGGACGAAAAGTATATTCGATCGGCCTTTTTCTATACCCAACCATGTATTTGGACGTCAATTACTTAGAGCTAACGCGTTTGAAACCTCTTACTCAACATCAAAAACTTCAGACTAACAATTATGAGGTTAAGGATTCGAACCCGTCGCAATTACGCCACCCGATCGTAAAGTCATAATTATATTCATCAAGAGAACAATAGCCAGTATTTATATATTTTTTAATTTAGTCGAAAGAGCAACACGCGTACATAAATTGACAGTAATAACACAAACATGGCGATTATAGAACTAAAATAGCTCAAATATGACGTTTATACTAGTGTAGTTAAAACATCGCATGTTATAAAAACTTTATTTTATTGGTGTTGCCAGTTCTATTTGCACAAATTGAACTATCTTGTTTATTGCGAAACAGGGTTATCTATCTACCGTGATCTACACAATACTTGGTCTACACATGAAAATGATGTGCTTCATAATTTCCACTGTGTTTTGTATTTGTATTAAAATACTGATCTCTCGCCTGCAAACCTGGCAGTGTCAATGTCAAAACACATGACAATAATAGCGTATCGTATTCCGTACGATCTCTCGCATTAACACTATCGGTACAATAAAATTCGTGTCTAATACTTAGATATTAATTTATCCGACAAAATAACGTAAATACCATTCGCAAATTTGTGATGAAAAAGATGGTTCAAGTTCCGTATATCAATAATGATATGAGAGGAGAAACTACCCTGACCACATCAATTTTTAACATGATAGTGTAACCAAGTTTCTGATCCTAACATCAATGATTTGATAAATTCGGCACATAAAACTTATCAATACTTTGCAGTAGATAGAGCTAGTGCTGACTTTTCGAAAAAAGTAACTTAAAACGAATAGTTTTAAATTCTAACCGTGCCTCTTCTTAAATCAAGCGCGCAAAGAAATTAGATGTATACCTACTGACCAAACAAGGTGATTATAATTCTTATCGATTATTCTGCACCTTGATCTTACAGTTCATTATTGTTCTGCATGTTATACGGTAACGGTACTAATGCGCTTTGTGAAGTAATGTTATGTTGCGACCGAGTCTCGGAGGAAATGGTTAAAATGCCGTTTTGAAATGCCAGCGTCCAGTTGTGGCACAAACTGTGAATGACATATTTGTCGGGAAGTCGTTTACGCTGCTTAGTTTATTAGATATGAGCTTATGGGTCGCGTTCACACCACGCCCCCAGAATTAACATACAACATACGTATTTTTATTAGTTTTTTTTATTGAATGAGTGCAATGTGCTAATTTATACTATAGACTTTTTATAACGGCTGACATAAAATAAGTTCAATGATTATATTTACTTACCGTCTAAGGTTTCGGTTGCGCTTACTTTTAATAATATTATTCCTTTAAAACATCAATATAAAATATACGCTACGATAAATTCAAAATATTTATTAATTTCCGTTCTCCGATGCCACGCAATTCAGATTTCAAATGCTGCTGTACCCTGCCAACTCTCGTATCGTTTTAATATTTAACTGTTTACGGAAGATGCTCTTGGTACGAATATTGTAAGGATATGAAAACAATATCACATTAATGTTACACTATAAAACTGATGAAAAATTGATGCTGATAAATTACTCAAAGAGCATTATTATAATGAGATAAATATGTTTACACACAATCTTTACAATATATTGTGCGTCCTTCTCGTTTAATTTTATACTCACTTGCGAAATACATTGACGTCATTGACAGACGAAATAACGCTCTACACGTGACCTACTCTAACCTAGTGCCGTACGATTGTACATTTATTACTTATTAAAATCTCTCGCTGTCACTATCCGGAAACAATGCTGTCAATAGTTACTATGTAGGTCGTCTGAAACTCGTAATATCTACCGATCCATGTCTGGAAAACGTGGGTGTTATCCTATATCAGTATATGTAGCTAGGATGCGAATTGTGACGCCATCTGTGCAAACATTGACCTTCGCAACGCTACGGTTGTTTGTCGTGCGCGACCCATCAATACTTTACGATCGTTGTCACTATAAACACTCAAACTCTTTGATGATTGCTATAAACGAAAGATAATTTCAGACCTGATTTTATAGATTAGCATCACCTCATCTGTAGGCTTTGGCTTAACAGATATAACACGTGACCGATAAATCAATATGCATTGAACAGCTCCACGGAATCTAAGTTCATTATCATTGCGTATCTCTACCGGCTTAATGAAAGATATGGTTAGCCGATTTGTCTCGCTATCATTTAATCAAAACACGATGTTATCTACCATGTCTCGAATCAATATTAATTTTGTATTATAGCAAGAACTGATAGATTAAATACCTAAAAAAGCTATCTTTAAAAAACTGTTGTTTGTTAAGTATTTTTCCACTCTCTGGGAGGCCTCTCAAAATAGCTGGTATTCAACTCATTGCCAGTTATCCATAGATAAATGAATTAGATAATAATTTCCAGTCGATTAAAGTTGTGCGAATATAGGGTTTTAAAGATGGGCGCTGCATTTGCTAGAAAGGCGACTGATGCGTTCTCAGTTTTCCTACAACTTGATAAACTGACACAGTGTTGAGTTCGCCCAGTGAATCGCGCGGAACTTTCGTTTAACAGCAGTCACGGTGAGCGCCGGTGTCGCTGCGTGTGTGTGAGATAGATAGGCGCCGTTATCGCCGTCAAGATGGCGGCGCGTGGCGTCGGCCATTGCGCGCCGCGGTCGTTGACGCGGCCCGATCGTTGGCGTGGCGAGCTATTGATTGCGCTTGGGTAACACCGGCGACGTACAACGACATCTCGTGGCGAGACGCGGAAATATGAACTTATTTTGTATCGATAGATGGCGTTACGTTATTGTTTTATGGAAAGATTATTTATAAAATTTAGACGTAAACCGTTTCTTTACTTAGACTATTTTATTTATTTTACTTAAGTCGGAAACTTAAATTTAATGAAATGTTACATTTTAGTTCCATATAACAACAGCGACCTAATAAATGAATTTTAAGTGATTCTTATAATAGTTATTGCCATGTTTTCGTTGACTCTAAAGTATGTATTAATTTTTATCCTATTAATTAATTTATGTTTTTTAATTGTCTCCAGTGCAAAGACTTCGAAAAGGTGGGTGCCACCATAGCAGTGACGCCATGCGACGTGGTGGAAGAAGCAGATATCACATTTTCCTGTGTCGCAGACCCTCAGGCAGCCAAAGAGGTATTATGCCTGTTATTGTAACACATAGATATTTCACTTAAACATATATTCATTAATTTTATTCAAAATTCATTCAGAATTCAAACGATATCATCGTTATTCATCATTCATCATAAAGTATCGTAAAATAAAAAATATATTTTCTTTACTGTTAACTGAATCCAAAGCTAGTTTACAATTTTAATAATGTCCGGTTTTTAAATCATGAAAAAATATTATACAAGTATTATTCGCTTTTAACATGAAAATCTACTTAAATACAACGAATTTAAGTTAAGGAGTGGGGGCTCGCGTGTGTTGTGGCTACTATTTTCACCTACTTATGACCTCACAAGCCTTCAATCCTTACCAAAACGCGCCTTATCTTTGCCAATTTTAGTGTTTTGAAAAAATACATAAGTATATATTTTTTTTTATCGAACTTGCAGACTAAATATAAAAATGTATTTAGTCCGTAAGATACTAAAAACTATTTAGTAGAGTAAGTACTCAAATTACATAACCATTATTTTATTTGTGTATGTCTGATAGCCTTGCTAAAGGTCAACAAAGGTCTCTACGCGCCGACCTTTATTAGGGGTCTTAATGGCTCAGGTAGGGTCAGAGAGAGCGAAGCGGAAAGAAATGCTAAAATATGTAAAGGCCAAACAGTACTATACATACGTAGAGTTGGTTCACTAGTCAGCCTTATAGTCTTAATTAATGCTTACTTAGTAAATCACTGTTTTTTATGTATGTATTTAAAATGTAAAACTACCAATACCTATAAAACAACCACTATTTAAGTATCAGCGATTAAGTGTTAAGTGGACGTAGCCTAATGGCTAGGGTCGACCTTGCAATCATGTGGTTGTTGGTTCAAATCCCAATGCACTACCGACGTGAGCCCACTTGTAACACAAGCATGTACCTTCGTACGAGAGGTTAACAAGAATACTCGTTATGTGGGACCAATAGTGCCAGTAAGCATAGGAAAGAAAAAAAATTAAAAAAAATGATTATCGTATTAATCGATGCATATACCTCTTTATTTTATACTAGCTGTTGCGCGCGGCTCCGCTCGCGTGATCATCGGTTACTGCTGCAAATTATAGCCTAAAGCCTTCCTCAATAAGTAGGCTATGTAACAGTGAAAGAATTTTTCAAATCGGACCAGTACTTCCTGAGATTAGCGCGTTCAAACAAACAAACTCTTCAGCTTTATAATATTAGTATAGATTATTATGACTTGTAGAATACTTGAAAATACTTGCTTCAGTATTCATGTTTTTGTCTTATTATTATTCATATCTGAAATAAATCTAGTTTATTTACATAATTATTTTTGCAGCATATAATATTTAAAAGTTGTTCGCTGAAACCTTTCTAGCGTACCTACTTGTAATTATTAAGCATATATTGCCAGATAGTACGTAGCACTTAATTATATTTCTTCAAAACGATTACATCTCATGGATATTGATGAGTCTAGACTAAATATTCTAAAGCCTGTTTGCTTGAAACTACAAGATATTCTCAGATTATGTAAATTATTTGTTTAAATCCTTCGGCTTGATACGCTTGATGCTTGGGAAAAATAAACGTATTTTCAGCCTGTATCTTACTAGATTTACAATTTAATTAGTGCATAAAATGTAGAAGTCGTGATGTCCTAAAGGTTTAATGACCGGATTCGCACGCATATGGTTGCAGGTTCGAACCCAGGCAAGTACCAATGTGACTTTTTCAACGTTATATGTACTTTCTTAATTATTCTGATACATCATTGACAAACGATGAAGGAAAACATCGTGAGGAAAGGTGGATAAAAAAAATTATTCTGAAATCGCCAATCCGCAATGATCATTCCTTCTCTTTATCTATTTTTTTACCATCTGTGTATTTGCACAATTACCTGTATTTAGCAAATAAATGAATTTGATTCTATATTGGAGGCTTGTGCCCAGCAGTGGGACGTTTATAGGCCGGTATAAAATGTAGAAATTGAGAGGTTACTTAACCTTTTGAACGCCAATCACTTCTATACAAGTTCGAGATTTTCGTGCCTTCAGCGCCACTACTTGATTAGAAGTAATAATAGTATAAAATAAATTGACGACTTTTACAAGACCTTTTATTTTGTTTTTATGGAAAATTGCCCTGTTATAAGCCATATTTTTAACTTTTTCACACATAATAAGTTCTTGTTTGTTTTATATTCAAAAGAAAGTAAAACGCCAGAAAATATTTTAATGCCCCCAACGCCAAGTACTTGATATAAAGTAAGCCAGTGATGGGACACGATGAAGACCTCGCTATATTTCATCTCGTCGATACGATCATAATATACTATTATTGCAAGAAAATGACGTGAATAAATAATATTTTATAAATATTGTAAAGTATAAACTACGTTTTATTCACCTTATTCAAGAAAAAATAGGTTTTCTAATCATTGTCGATAGTGAAACACCGTTTGAAAGACCCATCCTTACGAAGAGGCTAGTTGTCAGTGCGCACAACGCCACGAACTCGTATAGAAGTAAATCTGTGACGTCATAAGCGGACGGGTTTCAAGGTCATAGTGACTTTGTGCATTTTAGTGTAGTGTAATATTTACATCTAGCGTTGGCGCACGTGTTGTTATAAAAAATGAGTGACGGTGAATATGACGACGACGAATTATTGCGAGTTTTATTTAGTTTCTTTTTGAGTAGATTCATCGTAAGAAAGAGTTTGTGAATAATCAGAATTTTGAAATAGTTCGTCGTCTTGACATTCCGTTTAGTCGTCAACTTCCGTTTCAGAAATGTACTTCCGTTTTCTATTAGTTTCTAAAAACAAGAAAAATCATTGCTAGTATTTTGCGACACTTATACCTACCATTAAAAAAAAGATCTGTAACATCTGCGTAAAACAGTAACTTTCCCTCCATTTTAATTAAAAAAAAAAACACGTGGAAAACCACGTATCTAGCTTCGATTGATTTTATTTGTTGTAAGTAAACGAAATAAATTATGCATGAATCGGTTGAGGTTATGCACGTGTAACTCGACCACAGTGAATAGAAAAAAGAATCGACATCTAGACATCCTTATATCAGAAAGGATTTTGACGTGCCTCGAGCGCCAACGACTTGATATGAAGTAGAAGGATTACATTTGGAGACAAATAGGGATGTGCCTTCTAGAACTCACGTCTAATAAATTTACAATTCTTTTCTTTTATTATGGTAAATATATCCAGGTTATCATATTTATTTTTTTATGATATGAAACAAAATATGAAAATACGGTATCAGTTTAGTATTTAGCTTCGTAAATTGGTAAATAAACGTTAATTTCAACTTATAATATTATTTATCGATAGGACATTAATCCCATCCCTACGTTTTACTATAGATACGTTATACATTTGTAGCGTGGCGCTGGAGGACACATCGCGTATTATATAGATGGGCGGCCAAAAGGTTAAAGCTTTAACTTTTATTAATACAATTTATATCAAAGAAACCTTAAAAGTTGAGTTGTTAATTTAAAAACGGTTCGCCTCAATACACTTACCAGAATATTACCAAGGTTACACAGAGCTAGTAAAACAAATTAGCTGCACACCGCAGGATCTCCATTGTGAGGCTTATTCAACAATGGCACACTGCTCGTATTAAGATGCCTTACATCCTATTGTGTCTCGCTACAGAAACACTTCGCGGTATAAAACACTATGTTGTAACTGTGTTGAGTTTACTTCTAACGTTTGAGGCCCTGCATGATAACTTAGGTATTAGGGAAGTACAATATCCATGAGCAGCGGTGTTAACTTCTTATTAATATCCAGTTCCAAATTGCTGCTTTCATATAAAAATTGAAACTTATCGAGAATTAAGTTTTATTTAAAAAAAAAAAAGCTTACTAGTAATGTGGATCGCACTTCTCACGCATTCTTGTTAAACCCTCTTGGTAAGCTTAATGCTTGTGTTACGACGTTTCTAACAGTATTGCAATGAGTGGGATTGGAACCCGCAATCACACGATCGCAAGTCCAATGCCCTAGCCATTAGGCTACCGTCGCTTATATATTGAATTCTGTGTATTAAACTTTATTATTGTTGTATATTACAATCTGTTACGGCGATTAGATTAAAACATTCTTTTTCTGTAGTATTTCCTAATCAAAATTAATTCTAAATCATCCAACTATACAGATGGTGTTCGGCAACTGCGGGGTGCTACACTGTCCGTCGCTGGAGTCGAAGGGCTACGTGGAGATGACGTCAATAGACGCGGACACGTCGCACGACATCGTTGAAGCGATCAGCGGCAAGGGAGGCAGATATCTAGAGGCTCAGGTATAAATACCCTGCATTTGTTTACACTACTCATGAATAATTAATTGTCTTGACCATAAAAGAGACTATGTATGACCCCTGAGATTGTTTACACATTTCTTCTCAGTGGAGTGAAGAAATATCGTCCCCAACTTGCTCAAAAAAGTGACGTGAAAGATGATTGTATGTAATATCCTAATAAAATAGCAAAATAAATAATTTGAATAATAGTAGAGGGTAAATTTTGATGACCAAAAATTTTATTGACAAAAACATACCTACAATTTTGGTGAGAGAAGAGATCCGCCTTGTATTTTTATTATTATACTCAAAAAACAAACTAATTAAATATTCCTGAACTTAGTTCTGTTCTATATTATGGGGTCAGAGTTCTCTTCGTAAAGCCCCTTACTTTACGACTAAACTTTCATTTAATAATACATCAACAGTCTTATGTAAGTAGAATGAAAAATAATGCCTTCAGCTACTTATACTCGGCTTTTCGCATACTGTGTTTAGTTTTAAAAATTCTGGTGTTCTGTTCTTTGTTCAGAGAACCGGAGTAATGTAGGTTACGCTAGAGCATAACTTTTTGTATGACATTACACACACTTTATGTTCTTTAATTTCGTTTTACTGCAGATATAAAAGGTTTATATGTTTAATTTAATTTTAACTGTATAAAAGCTGGTTCCGCAGTAGTAAATATAACATTAAAGTTAGAAAATATATTTTCAGTAACGCTACTTGAGGTAATAACTTCTGTCGCCACGTTCTCCAGCTTTTGATAGAAAACAGAACGTCTAATATAATTCTAACTATATATTTTAGTACTGACTTCCACGTGATTCCATAGTAACACAATATGGTGTCAAAATAGGTGGCTAAATCGCTTTTAGATAGTAATTATGAGGAGCTCGTGGCTAAGTGTAAGCTGTACGGTTTCACCGATAATTTAGGTTAAGCCGCGCTTGCCGCGGTTGATTGGTTGACCATTTGTGACCCCTTCGACCCTCGGAGAGCACGTTAAGCCGTTGGTTCTGACTGCCATATGCTGACCTGTACAATTCTGACAAGCAGTATTAGTCTAAATACTGTATTACCCAGTAAAGTGGGTTGTGGAGTCGCTCCATTTAAAATACGCTGCTGGAATCTATAACTACAGCTGAATACTGGGTTCTTCCATTCATTTATAGTTAGTAATAATTATTAGTTGAACCATACTAACTAGAATGTTATCTTTTGTAAACCTGCACACCAGGTGTGCTGCATAATATGTAGATGAAAATATGTTGTGATCAAATAATGCTCTGTAACACCTTATTTATTGTTCCATATTTTCAGCAAATAAATAATTTATTATTATTGTTTATAGATCCAAGGCTCGAAGACGCAAGCGGAAGAAGGCACGCTGATCATCTTAGCAGCCGGCGACCGCTCCCTGTTCGACGACTGCCAGTCTTGCTTCAAGGCGATGAGCAAGAACTCCTTTTACCTTGGTAGTAGTCAGCTACTCCGGTTGCGGGCGCGAGGAACTTTGGACGTTGACATTTATGTTTGTAGTGTAGGGTGAGCCTGCGGTGCGCTAGGGTTGTCCAATTTGCAGCCGGAGTCGAGTAGAAAATGCATGAGTGGTTTCATGACTCCGGCCAAGGCAGATACGGAACCGGGTGTTTTTGGTCGGTGAAAGTCCGATATATCCTTACGCCGTGCCCTCGGCGCGGGTTGAAAGCATCGAATTAGCTTTCACCTCGAAAAATAATAAACATCTAATAGTAATTCAAAAAATATCGAGTAATCTAAATCTCTAATATTTCTCAAAAATCCTAATCTTAAAGTATTATACCACTTTCAAATAATTCATCTTTCTATTTTACTTCGAGGGCAAACTTCGCTAATTTAGATTTTTTGGTTTGTTTTTTTTTTGGTACTATTGTAACGGATACTATGCATCGCGGGCTTTAGTTTTTTTTTATTTGTTGCATTTAATTAATATTTTAGTTTTATATGCATGTTTATGTTTTGTTTAACTGTCAACGTCTAAATCTGAGCGTCCATAAAAAATAGCTTTTTTTAGGATATTTCTCATTTCTACTGTAAATATTTTTAATGCTATGTTATTAATAAAATAATTACTTGCAGGGTTTATTTATATGTTCGGGAACTGAATGTATATCAGTTGGAACAACTTTCCTACACAGAAACGTGATACTTTTTTTGTCAAATTTATTCAGAGTATCTACTTTTTGTACAATTTATAAAATATTTAAGTTATTACAATAGTTTTGCTTAAATTCATCAACAGATACATTTTGTCTTTCTTTTAATCATATCAAATCATGATTCATTGTCGACTTCAATAATTGCTTGATGTATGAACCTCATTGTATCATTCTTGACGCTCATTTTAGTAGTAAGTTAATTTCATGTGGTCATGCCAGTGATCAGTAGTGCACAATCAGTAGCTTTACTAATTTTTAAGTCATCACTATAAAATTACGTCACGGGTATTAACGCGAACATAAGCATTTACCTTTCAAGGCTTGATGTTTTGACCAGATCATAAGCATGGTTGCGACCACGGCCGGTGCAATTCCGCGTCGTAATTTTATCTCAATCTGTATCGAGAGACAGATAATCGTTTTAGACAGATTATGGAAAGACTTTAAATATTGTATGTTATCCGAATTACCCGTTTCAATAGATGAGATTAAGTTTTGACACGGATAAAGGCAAGTGCGTCCTCGGGGTCATGTAAACTTAGCCTCATTATACAGCATGTAACAGAAACCCTGTCCGATCCCTGGGATATTATTCGGTATCTTACTGCGAACACATATACGTAGCCATTAAATGGATTGGAGATTTTTATTTTTCCCTAGTGAAAATAATTAAATAAAAATAAAAACTGATCCAAGGCAACAGCAACACTGACCGCTCCTCAAAGTTCACGTACTTACTACCTACAGTTTTGTGTCAAAGAAGCCGCCTATGCGAGATGGTTCATGAACTGTACCACGAATACGCCTTTATTGGATCGGATAGGCGTTATGTTACATGTATAATAGTAAGGTGTGAATGAGTGCGTAAGCATGAAGCAGAAGTATTAAACACTTTAATGTGGCAGGTGACATCGGCAACGCGTCGAAGATGAACTCGGTGCTGCAGGTGGTGGGCGGCGTGTCGCTGGCGGCGCTGGCGGAGGGGCTGGCGCTGGCCGACCGCGCCGGGCTCAACCAGGCCGACCTGCTCGACGTGCTCGCGCTCACGCCGCTCGCCTCGCCGCATCTCATACTCAAAGGACGCGGTCAGTAGCCTGCTGCTCTACCGCTGGCCAACACCTCCCCTATTCTCCATATATCCTTATCCTGCGTCACCTTGATGTATATTCAAGTATTCCCAAAATCTTCTAATTTGCGATTCTTGGCTAGCGGTCACAGTGCATACGCCTAAATTAATATCATGTTGCATCCTAGGACTGTTTTAGCTGATGTCCATTATTTCTTATAAAACGTATCGAAGACAATTCGTGTTATTAGTAGGGTGATCGCCAGATCATCCTTCCTTTGCGTTCTGATAGACGACTTGCTTTTCTAGATTCTCGATTCCAGCTATCAATTTCGACTATTAGACATCCTTTACTTAACAATCACGTGACAATTATTAACATGACCATATTAACATAAACATTTAACATTCCAGCAATGATCGAGTCCTCATATTCGACGCATCAGCCCCTAATGCACATGCAGAAGGACCTCAAACTGGCGTTAGGCCTGGGCGATGCTCTAGAGCAGTCGCTGCCGCTGTCGGCGACCACCAACGAGATCTTCAAGCACGCCAAGCGCCTCGGCTACGCCAACCACGACGTCGCCGCAGTCTACATCCGCGCGCGCTTCTGATCCCAACAACACGAAACACAACCGCAACCACACACAACCAACTCTTCTTAACTCATTAACGTTATATACTTCGTCTCGTATACATATAGTAAAAGTAGGTCCCCTACAGTGTCTGTCTGTCTAAACGCGATAAAAAACTATCTAACGGATTTTCACATAGCTTTCACCAATAGATAAGTGATTCAAGAAGAAGGTTTTTGTGTATAAACACGTGCGAAGCTAGGGTGGGTCAGGTTTTTGTGTATAAACACGTGCGAAGCTAGGGTGGGTCCTCTTGTTCGACTATAATGATTGTGTAATGAATGATGTTAACGCGAAAATTACACTATGAAATAAATCTGTTGAAATGGATTTTACCTCGGGTTATTATTTAAATAATTTTGAACAACGCCATCGACAAAACTGTATGCATTGTTGGGAATATTTTACTGCCATTTATCAACAGGCTAAGATATTATATCACATCTCTTTATGAATGACACACCGCAATAATCTGTTTTGAAAAGTTTTAATTTCGATTTAAATCTATATATTACGCAAGCAAGTAGAATCTGACCGCTGTTTTTATTAAAGATAAATAAAATACAGTGATCATATTCTACGCCTACTTTGATTGGATGTTGCATTTACGTCAAGTAACATGTGTTACATCTTCTTAACGTGACTGCTCTTCTGAATTGTGCCGCTAACCACCGAATACTGAAACGTTTATTAACTTTAAGACGTTCTTAAATGTCTATCTGTCGCTGCTTTTTACTTTAAAGTGACAGAGCCAGCATCACACTTGACGGTGGCCTCAAAATGATTAATATCTCAGTATTCGGCCATAAGTCACATATAGTCCTTTCTTCTTTTTCTTTCTTTCTTTTTCTTTCTTTATTTAAAAAACGACGCCCGCACTAAGGAATTTAATCCTTGTGTCGCGGGGGTTTCACAAACATTCAAATCACATGCACAAAGAACACCCAAGGTTGATCGTATAAAGGAAAGAAATCGCTTTTTAATCATACAATATACATTTTGTTACTACTTACCACATACCATTTACGATCGTGTGTGGCCGAGGCATTATTGCATTTAATCAATAATAATGAGATAGTTTTGGAAGAAATCGTAAACCGTTTCTGCGGTATTCTATCTTCTGAAGACACATTTATTTATATCTTAGATTTTAGATAGTAAAAGATGTCGTAATATAGTGTTTATAAAACCTATTGTTGTCGATATGTATGTACTGAGGTACAATTGGCGCTGTTTATATGAATCACTCTCATAAATGGTAGATATTTAGAACAATTATAAGTTAAATAGTTTTTATGTTTGAGACAGTGTTTTAAGTGGATCAGTGCATAAATGTCGTGGTTAAGTAGAAATAAAACAAATATCATTTTGTATATTCTTATAATCGTGTTAAGACAGACCTGCTTCATGAAACGCGATATCTTTTAAAGATACTACTTTCATTCTTCATTGGTCATTGATGTTTATAAAAAAAAAAAAAAAATTAAAACCTTGAGTTTTTTTATATCAAGTGATTTAAGCATTTGTAATCGTGGAAAGTCACAGGGTAACCTCGTTAATTATTTAGTTAAAATCATAAATAATATTTTAAGATTTTCATTGGAACTATTTTCATAATCGCCGCGCTTTAGTTATAATCAGAACATATTTTGTTAATAATCAATTGTTTTGTGCTTTTCGATATCAAATGACCAAGCTTTCACTAACTCGTTATTAATCGATGTTCAATTATATTTTAATGAGACACAATCCTAGTTTATATTGATCACAAGAATTCTCATTTGTGTCTTTCTGTGTACAGTAGAATATAGACTTTATCAAGAAGACGCAAGGTTGACAATGTGTGCGTTGCCTAATGTGAAGTGTTGAGCGCAGTGACAATATCATAAAGACGTGTTGGACTTTTAAAAGCGTTGTTTCAAATCATCGTTTTTTAATCAAAGTGTTTTATGAACACTGGACTTTGACTCATAATATACCTTCTGTGCAAATGATTTAATTAATATAGTAATAGCTAAGATTATTTCAGAGCAAGCAACAGCACAAAAATGTTGCATTTTATTATAAATCTTATTTAATTGCAATAGGATAGTTATGTAAAGAAATATATGTGTGACATTCATTTTCATGTTGTATTAGCCAGTTTTAAGAATATGTTAGCCATAATGTTCGGAATATTGATTCTGAAATGTTGTAATAGACTCAGATATGTTTCCAGTTCAAATGTACTTCGGATCAGACTCAGACAAAATATCCAATACAGTAGTTCAGTTAACTCGGATGAGGAAATGTTAATATAAGACAATCTATAGTTAAGTCACAATGCAAAGTCTGTTTAGATGAGTTAACGGTTTACACTAATTATCTCATTTCTTTAGTGTTCCGGTTATGTATGGCAAACCAACTTATCCTAATGGTTTCACGATAAAGTATTTTTAATTGGAAATGTTCCAATAAGGGATGAACCCTATAATTTTATATAAAATATACAAAATGAATTATATGAAAGTTTGACAAACAATAAATTTATTTAATGGATAGTTGTGATGATTTTAACGTAAACTCATGTAAGAGACCAAACTTAACTCGAAGCACTTGATTTTAGTTTA
Source organism: Plusia festucae (assembly GCA_950381575.1). Classification (NCBI taxonomy): domain Eukaryota; kingdom Metazoa; phylum Arthropoda; class Insecta; order Lepidoptera; family Noctuidae; genus Plusia; species Plusia festucae. The sequence goes on from OX494442.1 coordinate 860,351, forward strand.
AGAATTAGTGACGATTATGAGAAAAATCATTTGAATATTGACTTACATGTAAATTACATAATTAATTAGAGATAAGATTAAGGACTCCCTAAGAATAAATTGTTACAGTCCAAAGTGGTGTATGTTGCGTTATGTTACGTATTTCTTTCAAATTATTGTCATCCTTTTAATTAGCTAAAATAAACTATGTTTATTAATTACTATGATTTTTATTTCCATTTTTACAGTTGGGTTTACCATGGTTTACTCTATTAAATTGATAAATTGTTTTACGGTTATTTATGGGCAGTTAAAAGGGGAAAGTTACTTTTAAAGCATTTCGCGCTTGTTGGAATTTTACCCTTGTCGGGAGGTATCGCAAACATTCGACTAACATTTAAAAATAATAGACAGCATTATCTTCGTTTTGGGACAGATATTGAACCCTGCATAGACTGATAACATTGAAGTTCATTAGATTTATGCTTATTTGCTTATACATCTGAGTCATGACTGATCTCTGCATTTATCAGTACGAATAGTCCATTGAACATGACTTGTTGACCATTAACTATAGTTAATGGTCCTGATACCCGCTTGTGGAAGACTAAGAGTTCTTACTATACGCGACATATCTACAAAAAATTGCACAGCAAACTAAGCTCATCAACAAGTGAAGGTCATCATCGATCGAAATAATGTATGTAACATTATTTCGATCGATGATGACCTTCAGTGAACAGACAATTTTACGACATGGTGTACGTCTAAAAATACCGCGATCTCGTGATTTAGGGGCGATGGTCACGCTACCTGTAGCGAGCATAAAAATCGTGAGCCGATGAAAGGTCGCCAAATAATAGGGGACCGCAACTTGTGGTTACATCTATGAAAACAAATTGCATTTTGATAAGGGAATTGCAGTGGAATTTGCTTCTGAGGCAATGTTTGAGATGGATAGAGAAAAGCGTAAGTAGTCACAGAGCTTACCTTCTTGGGTAAGTAGGTTTAACATGATTTCAAATTTTTATTGAACAAGAGCATGATCCCGAGGGAACATGTACCCGTGGGTTAAAGAAACTTAGAGCATTTTGTTTTATTGCAAGAAATAGCTAATTGTGCGTGGATTTTAGTAGGTAATAGGTAAGTTTAATAGGTGAGTCTTGTTAGAGATTAGTACTTATACATGTTTCAAAATTGAGTAATCAAATCCTACATAGTTACATATAAAAAATATAACAATAATCTTAACATTTATTCAGTCTTCGGCGACGGAAAATATGTAGAATTGCGGATGCTGGCAACGAGGTAGGTACATGATACGCAGGGGTCGGGAAGTGAAGGCGCCTCGCCGGCTAGACAGTAATAGCATTACACTTGTAATAGATCGGGCACCAGTGGTTACGCGTGTTAATTGAAGACTTCACCTAATCCACTTTGATACCTACAGTAATTTCTCTACACTGCGTCATTGTACGTAGTCTAATACCTACACAATTGTTTTGCCGAGTCTTTTACGACTAATCCAATTTTTATTTATTACAAAATTTTTACCCATAAGAGGATCGAACCCACGGTAAATGACTTGATGGCTTCTATGTACCAAATTCGACTCCGTGCAATCAAATAATAATGTTAGTTAAAGTGTAGAAATACCGAATATGTTTTTTGTAATTTCTTTGGTTCACGGCCAACCGTTGGCGACACCATAAAAGTCGGGCTCAACATGCAAAACCGCAATAACTCTAACCTTATTATGAAAGAACTTACGAAGAAAAATTACAAGCTTATGTTCAGTTGATTAGAAAACCTACAACTCGCAACAACAGAACTATAGATACTCATTTCGTTCAAAACTTAAATAGTTATTATCCACGTATGCGACCTTCATGAATTAAAAACTCTTTTTATTTAGTGTGTCACGGTGACCGGTCACCTTTGCGATATCTGTGAATATACATTTTTCAACATCTTTTTAGAGGAAATTTCGATAAAATTTATGTGTGAATCATGTCGTTTTTAACAGAATATTTTGATGAATATCGACAGCATCCTATCAGGAAGACTAAAATGTGAGTTGTGATCGTACTTCACTACCTATATACTGTGCACTGCCTAGAACGAATGCATTACAAGAGTTTCTTGAGTTAGGAGTGAAACGATAATAGTTTGGGAACTGGGATATAGGTATTCGTGGGAGTAGAGAGTGTAGCCGTGGGTGTGTCCACTGTTTGTAAAAAAGTGAGTGCTACGTAGGTATCAGCCAGGGTAGTAGGTAGGCAAACTAGGACTTTTTAAATTACAGTAATAAATAAATAAATAAATATCTTGGGACAGCTCACACACGGTCATCTGATCCCAAACTAGGCAGAGCCTGTACTATGGTAACCAGACAACTGATAAACATACTTATACAGGGTGAAATTGAATAAATGCGACAAAAAAAAATGGGAGCTTCAGTTTCAGTAACATAGCAATTATAAACTGTTTTTTCGACAATCTAAATCGTTAAAAAAAATGACGCGATTATCGTTTTCAAAAGGTCCATTGATGTTATTATCTTTATTTAAGTACGAATTATCGGTATTCCAGCAAAATATTTAATATGCAAAATAAATAAGAAAAATTAAATCGTGCCCACTACACGAAAATGGTAGTACGCGAAATTCTATGATACTTTAATTATTTTAACGCTTTTCGTAACACTGATCAATTATTTTTTAATTTTACATTTGATATTTTCTACATTTTCAACACGTATTATTGTATATTTAAATTTGTCGCATCTATTCAATTTCACCCTGTATATTTCTAAATACATACATATTATAGATAAATAACACCCAGACACAGAACAAATGATCTTGCTCATCACACAAAGATTTGTCCTGGGTGGGAATCGAACCCACGACCTTCGGCTTAGCAGTCAGGCTCACTAACCACTAGACCAACAGGCCCGTCATATAATGTAGGTATATAACGTATTACTAGCTTTGACTCGCGGCTTCGGTTATTGTGGCAAAGAATAGCCTATTTTAAGCTTGCAGCCATTTTAGCCTTCATCGATATATAGGCTATAAAACTGAAAGGATTTTTCAAATTGGACTAGTAGTTCCTGAGATGAGCGCGTTCAACCAATCAACCGCTTTAGCTTTATAATAGGTATTAGGTTTATTAGGTACCTTCCTATCTACCTAGTTAAATGTGATAATTAGAGTAGTTTATGATTAGGTACTTACGTAAAATGTACTTATAATAAAATGCTTAATTTTTACGTCATTGTTTAGTTGCCTGCCCGAACAAAGATGGGCTAAGTTGGAAGGAAAATGGCTCGACCCGAAAGTTGGGACACAGGATGTAAGTGAATACAAATGACTAGATAATTTGTTCATCACGTAATATCCAGCGGATATTACGTGATGGCCAAGTGTCGGACTTGCGATCATGTGGTTGCGGGAATCACACCCATTGCACCAACAGCTAACTGATTGATAGTTCAAATATGTAACAGAAAGCATGGACAGACGAGGAGGTGGACGAATTTATCAAGGCGACAATGAAGAGCCTTCGCGGCCAGTCCACGTACTACAATGACTACTGCGCTGATCTGTCTCCAGGTTCGATAAACGTTTATGTAGCTTTTTATTCCATGGGTGCTCATGACTCATGGTATACAATGTACCTACAGGTACCTTTAAGGGCGACAAGATTTGCTTAGGTATTCTAAATAAAAATATTGTAGAGTTTCGGCAGGTACTTACTACTTTCCGTCATCGATTCCCTTAACTGTATTAGATTATTTGTCCTCATTTCGTAATTGTAACAATGCTTATGAAACATTTTACCTTACCATGATGACCGGAAATCCCATAATTGATTCGCGGACGTCTAAAAAATTCTGAATTATGTATACCTAATCTGTTTTCCACAAAATATATCTAATATTTACTCATTTTTATGACAGAATTTAAATACCGTAAGTTCAAGCCACGTATCAAGAAACTGAAGCCTTGTTCAGAACTGTTAGCGAAGAAGGAAACAGAGAAGGAGGTTGTGCCAATTCCGAAGCTGGCCATCAAGGACACCGAGCTGATGAAGGATGCTAAGGAGATGTACGAGATAGACCTCACCAGTCCGACGCTGGAGCCGATTCCCACGCATTTCAGGGGTTAGTTTTATATTCATGCAATCTTTATTAGTTAAGTTTGAGTTAACATAGGTATGATCCAATTGGTCATGTTTAATAGGTAATTGCGAATTAATCGTCTCTAAGAAATAGTTTTGTTCTGTAGGTTTGGGTGTTCTTTATAGAGAAAATAGTAATTTGCATTTTATACAGAACTTCAAAATGTTTATCGCATGTGGTGATCTGATATTTCGTTAAGATTTTAAATGATAGTACTTCATATGAAGGTGGCATTGTCATAACTATTCCATTAGATGATTGCAAAAGTGGAAAACAAAACCGTTACTCAGTGGACTGCCAAAACAAAACTTTCCAACTTAGTTTCAAAGCAATTACAAAAACAGAAAACCCATTACATTTAGTTTTCTTTGTCATAAGTTCTTTAAATCAGCTTTGCGATGGTTTTCCAACGAGTTGATTGTGAGACAGGCTAATCGGAAATGCGCTACTTTTAACGCAAGCGACTGTTTGTTTGTTCTTGAATTAACTATCTATTATTTGGTGGAATAGATATTTTTAACCATGTGATGAGGAGGGATGAAAGTCACATAACTTAACAAGTTATAAGGATGACTGTGGATGGGTATATAAGCAGAGGGAGACCGAATGGAAGAATGGACCGAAGAAAAAGAGATGGATGGATTGTGTGAAAGATGATATGAGAAAGAAAGGAGTGGATGTCGCGATGACGAGTAATAGAGAGGAATGGAAGGAAAATACGCATTGCGCCGACCCCATATGAATGGGATAAGGGCAGGGAGAAGAAGATATTTTTAACTAACTTATTTTTGTATAAAGCCTCTTGCTGTCTAGCTAAGTGTGTATAAATCACCTTTGTGTAGTAATGGCGATTTCCTATGAACTTTTTCATTAGATGTAACAAATGGTACCTATTGCCCACTGCAAGGTAGCTAGGTCAGTTAGTTATTAGGTAGAGTAACAGCTGTGACAACACCGCAATGAAAGCATTTCTCTCGATTATCTATTCAGATATGCATGCATTATTACAATGTGTAACAAAATGGTTTGTTTTGCAAACGGACCGGCTGTGACGCAAGTGAGTAAGTATATTGTTATTCACAATCAACAAAACAACTGTAGTACTGATATTTTTGTTAGCAACACGCGGTTAATTCCGACGCACTTCCTTTTGTATGTTTGTTTAAGTAATTATTTGATGTTTTCATTTTGTTGAGATATTTCGAGAGCTTTATTTCAATATGATTTGTTGCCGTTGTACATATATTTAGTTGTTAAAGACCAACGTGAAGTGGGACTTTATGCTTAAGAGGAATGTGCAATGATGCATTGTGCACATGTAGCTTTCATTTAGCTGCAGTAGCAACAACAGTTTGTATAGTTATTATGCATTAAACTATTCATAGATGGTACTTGAATAAGCCTGATCCGTAGAGTTCTATCTACACACAAAATTGAAAGCCTTAGATATTCTAAGGGTTTTTTTAACGAAAATACCACAGTCGACGCTTTTATAGTTAGATCAAGTGCGCAGTATACTACTCACGTGACTGTAACAAACCATTGTTGGTGATAATGACCCTTACTCGAGTGTCAGCGAACAGCACACAATACGGTGACAGTAATTGCAGCGTAGTAACATCGACAATGTGAGGCACAAAGCAATTGTAGTTATAATATCGTGTCAACCAGGCTGATCAGTCACGCTACACTTGTAAATATTTACCTCGTGTATATAATTTCTTAATTAGAGTACCTAAGAGCAGAATAAAAATGTCAAAACATCCAGTATCTATAATAAACTAGCTGTTTCCCGCTGCTCCGCCCACGGTCTCAATTTTTTTTTATATTTGTGGTGTAAGCTATCCTATCTTTCAAGCTGGATCGAACTGCACACGGTGTGCAAATTTAATTAAAATCGGTTCAGTAGTTTCGGAGTTCATCCCGGACAAACATCGTGACACTGGAATTATATAGGTATACTAGCTGTTTCCCGCAGCTCCGCCCGCGGTCGATTTTTTTTTAATATAATTGAGATTTAAACTATCCTATTTCTCAAGTTGGATCGAACTGCACACTGTGTGCAAATTTGATTAAAATCGGTTCAGTAGTTTCGGAGTTCATCCCGGACAAACATCGTGACACTGGAATTATATATAATAGATATCGTCATCGTTGACTCAGAAGTAATGCAAAATCAAGCGGCGATAGAATAATGGCTAGGGCGTCGGAATTGTGATCATGTGGTTGCTGGTTCGAATACCACCCATTGCACTATCGACGTGAACCGACTCGTAACACAAGCATTTAGCTTAGTACGAGGGGTTAACAAGAATACTAGTAATGTGTGGAGACATTACAAGTATTCTTCTCTCTAACTACATTGCAGGAAGCTTTTTTTTTAAGTTTGCCTCATGGATAATTTTTTCCACTTATTTGTTATCTCACACAATATACATATAATAATGTTAATTTAAGTAAGTTTAGTTAATTAATTTCTATTAACAGACTAAGAATATAGTCAATTCGCCGCCAGGGTCGCTTATGTCACGTAAGGTCTATCTGTCAATCTCGACCAATCGCAACCCAGTAGATTGTCTCCCATTGGTGTAAAATGACAGGCAGTCCTTATGCGACACTGGCGAAACTATTGTGCAACATAAATTTTTTAGGGTTTTCTTTCACATCACAACACCACCGATCAACATCTTCATTTAAAGTTAATAACTTTAACTTTTAATATTTTCTCCAGTGTTTGGCTACACCCGTCCCCATTTGTACCACACGGGCATATCCGAGTACCAGACTGGCATCGCTCGCCTGGCTTACGAGATGATTCGTGACGATCGTATACCCAAATACCACGCCCACAATGGCTGCAGGCCCAAGTGGGGACACCCACCTGACCAAGAGAGGCAGCCGGAGTTAGATGGAATACCACTTGATGGGGAGAGGCTGTATTAAACTGGTTTGAAGATTAAACGCTCCACAGTTTACTAGTCAAATAGACGCAATCATTTTTTTATGATACTCATGAATATTAGGAAGTAGGTCAAATAATCAGTACTTAACATCATTGTGATAAACCCTAGTTCTGATTACACTAATGTAATTTTACAGGACTAGATTTGAGTGAATTTTATTTGTCTTATTGTTTGAAATTGTTTGCGAAGCACCACAAGTATGTATTTCAATAAATTATCTTAAGCCAGTACACACAATGTTTGTTTCAATTCCCTCCTACAGAAAGACTAAAATGAAGTAACCGGATTAGTGCGAGTCAGACTCGCGGCACCGAGGGTTCTGTATAAATTGTGCTGATCGTAACGGTTTATTCTCGAAATACAAAATATTGAGTGGATGAAAATATGTTCTCTCATTCATCGATATCGATATCTTTCTGACTCTGGGTGATCAGTCGTAGAGTACTGTTATATGGGAATTATATATAATTAATATATTATTATAAGTTTAAAAAGAGTACAACAAGCAATATCAAATTAACGTTGCAAAAAATACATCAATGTGTAATTCATACATAATAATCGAGTTAAGTTTAGGGTTTTTAAATCATTATCAGATAAATAAGACATAGTCCAAGACATTTGCCGATCAGTATCGTTCAGAAAATATTATTCTATCGACTAAAACTCTTATATAGTTCTTCTAGTTGGTACTTTGGTTGAGTCCCGGTCCCAAAGAGTGGGCTGCTACGCCACTCGCCTATCGATGATAGAAACAAGTAAATGTTTATAATTGCTATTCAATCTGTTTTGTATAAGGAATTCTGCTAAGTTTAGCGAAAATCTCGCTTTATTTTGAGATGTGCGCCGATTAATGAGCTTTTAAATAATTTCTTAGATCTGTTTTCAGATAGATCAAGTATTTTATGACTACACATTTCCTTTGATAGTTTGCAGTTGTGTGAAATGTGTCATTAGTTTTATGGTTTGATCACGATATATGTATGTAAAATTGCTATACCTTAGCGTTTGAAGTCCACAGCTTTTCGACGTAATCCCGTGAGTGTAAAGTTCATTGTACTACTCTATAAGAGTGTGTGAATAAACATCATTTTTTAATATAAATATAGTGACAGATTGGTACTAATTTCCAAGTGTTTATAAAAAGCTTTCATCACTTTTCAGAAATTTTCTTTGAAAGTAGTCGGTCGTAGTGTTGTCAGTTTATTATTACCTATTGCTAATATAAAATAACTAGATGGCCATTTCTATAATTTTCTAAGGAAAACCAGTATAAGTTATTGATGTAAACAATATGATTTGTAGGGCAAACATGTTTTCGGGAAATTATAATTTTATTGACACTATTTCTGTGTCAAAATCTCTAAAATAGGGACATCTATTTTTGCTACATTTGAAGACCAACTTTAATATAAAAATCAGTGATACTTAGTTAAATTTTAAGACAACACCAGCAGATCCGCGTTTGAATGTAAACAAAATGTTGAGTGAAACATCAAGAGCTAAGTACTGAGCATTGTAAACACGCTTTGTGAAATATAATAAAAGTGTTGAGAAAAATCAATCACTCAGCGGCGCGCGCAATAAAATGAGAATTAAGACTACGAGCTTGGTGAGATGACAGTATTGTTGGGAGTAGGGGGAAGGTGTTATGGACAAGGAAATCTGGTCACAAAGGGCTGTAAGCGTTATTGTGTTAATTATAGTCCAGGAGGCAGGCGACATGAATATTATTTTTTCATAAATTTGAACTATTGTAAATAATGACACAGTTCCGTTTTATGATATTTAGAATAACATGTCAAGAAAATAAATCGGTATCGGAGAAGTATAAGGAAAGTTTCTAACGGTAACAATACTACTTTATCGTGTTACGGTACATGTACTCCGAACTGATACATAAATATCCTTTAGTCGGTAGATTAAATCATGAGCAGGTAATGAATAAGTATATTATTATGCAAGTAATATATTATTTGGCTGAGGCGAAGTTTATAGTTAAATACGATATATATCATTTTTGTATAATTCGATACATAGGTATAACGATACATTCTACATTATTTTATTCATACAAAAAATTGAGAATTGAAGACATGTTTGGAGTAAAATTCCTTTCTGATACTAATATACCTTAATCGAGGATAAACTTAAGTAAAGATTTGTAATAAAACCAGACTAGAAACTTTCTAGATCTAGAATTGTCCTCGTTATTGGCCACGAAGCCTTAAGGTTCAGGTGACTCCCAGGCATTACTATCATTTGCATCTTTCAAGTACCCTGCCTCCGAAGCTACAGACTGGTCACGGCTGAGTTAAATCTCTTGGCCTGTTGCCAAGTGCACTTGTGCAGAGCAGTCATACAGAAATACAGAGCACATTTGTTTTGTACGTGTTATCTGCCATTGGCCTAGCGCAGACCTTTGCTGGCTTTATTGTGATCTCTTTATTTAGATTCTTAGTCAGGCCTAGACTTGAGGATATTTAATTTATTTAAACTTTTGCAGTTTTTCAAAATTAAAGTAAGTAAGTGTAAAGTATTACATCCGAAATAGAAGGAGAAGAACAAAATCATATATTTGTCTAAAATTAACTAGTCAATACATTTACAGAGGATCCTGATGCAAAAATGAAACATGAAACATGAAAAGATGAATAGATAGGTTTGTCATAATACTACAGAGTTTCATATAGGATTACCTAAATCGTTTCAGTTTTGTCATACGAAAAAGCAACCTAAATTAAAACATTCGTTAACTTCACATATTTTTTTGCTGTCCGGTAATTGCACGTGTCTATTCTAAACAGTAGATAGCTTTGTTGGTCTATCTATACTCAATTCGGTTTATAAGTTTATATCTACATTCAGGTTGAATCTAATCCATGGTCAGATGAAGATTTTTCTACTATTCTTAAAGACAATACCTTCGATTTGTGTTAAATTGAATGTACAACCAACCTTACCTTTATTGTTTTCATCATAAGTTAAATATTCCTTTCAGAACCAGTATGTGTCCTTAATCTTATTTATATCCGTTTTATAGACCTCTTCTGTATGAGCTGTAAACCACATCAAAACCAACTTTACGGCCCATTATGTTTGATCTCTTCATATGGGTGCAGGATGCAAATTTTGCATTGTTTTATCTTCCGATTGGGGTAAAATCCCGTCGCGGTAGTGAAAATATTGCTGCAGTAAACGGGTCATTGGCTTGTCATTTTATAGTTATGAGCCAATAAAATGATAAGTCAGAATAATTAAAGCTAAAATTCGAATAACTGTGAGACTTTAGTTTTGGAATTGTAAATGGTCGTACAACTAGTATTTGTATGGAATTTGACGTCTGTGTGTCCTCGTGATAAAATTATTTATACTAGAGCTTAACTAATAGTGAAGCAAAAAGATTTATGTATCTACATACTTTCGTCGTCGTCTACTCAAACTCTTCACTTAAACCGCCATTAAACCGAAAATTAAGGAGATACTTGCAATTACGCTTGACCTTGACGACCGATTGAAGGTTCGTGCCAACAGTGTTGATATGACACAGTTTGAGGTACTTCACTATTCGTGCGGTTACTCGGTTTCTAGGCGTTATAGTTCTATGGACACAAACTTTTGGTTCTGTACAGTCTGAGGTTAAACGAGTCTTGTTATTTCTCCGACGGGGCTAGTCTCCTGACGGGAATCAGCCCGGGACCATGAACTTAGGGCTCGAAACGTCAAAAATTAAAATGCCAGTGGAACGTGAAATAATTCCCTTTAAATAGTTTTATTTGGTAGTAATATTCTGTTTATTACCTACCTATTACCTGGTGATCTCTCTGATCGCATGTGGCTAACTGGTGACGTGTACTAGTATTGATGATAATTGTTGGCTTGTGCCACCCTCCACTGCCCTTCCTCAACCTGCGTCCAAGTTTCATGACACTTATGTTTACGCACTAAACAATTTCTATTTATACCGTAATTATTTTGAAGTTGGCGTAAATTTTTGTAAATGGCTTTCATGGGCATTTTCCTTATCTGTTCCAGAGAAAAATTTGAACTGACTTTTCACACAAAATATTAGAAGGTCAATAATCGGGATTTTTTAAAAGATCCACAAAATTTCCCGGTGGGTTCCCAACTATTTGGATTCGAAGCTGTGTGCTATTATTTAATTTCTTTAATGTCAACGATGACATATTATTATATCAATTTTATGTAAGCTAAGGTTTAACAAGTAGATGTTCTAATGTTTCTCATTAAAACCAAGGATATCTCGTGTTAACTATCTGCTACAAGTGCAATGTTTATTTATGTTTGATCTTCGGAGAGGAAATGTTGTGCGAAACTCGGAAAATTGGACAGGAAACTGCTCCAGCAATAATAGAAATACCACTAAAATGAACACTGTTCCTGGTAGGATACTCATTAAGATACCTTTGAATTTGTGGTGATGTCTTGATTTATGAAAATAAATTATCTTCATACACGCAGTTTCTGATAATTCTAAATGGGTCCGATCTATTCAAAGTTTGAAAAATATTTTGTGTCATACTTCAAGACCAGACTTTTTAGAAGTGCGTAACTTTCAGGAGAATTCTTAATTTTGAATTTTGATACATCCTTGTTGAAAGTGACTTTTCTCACAGCATCACATCACATTAGCTCACATAGCTTGAATATCTCTTCATTGAAGAATATTAACAAGTAATATTAGTTTATTCCAACAACAATTTTTATGATTCTTATCCGTCTGTCTGTCTTTTGCCAGTCTCAGGAAACAGTAACTAACAGCGGACGGACACAATACACATTGTTTCATTTCCGTTTAACTTCTGAACTAAGAGCTTTTCATTAGAAACTTACTCAATCTACAGACGCAGGAGTGATTCTCATTTCGTCGAACACGATCTGTTTTGTATCATTGTGTTCTAAGAAAACTTCAATGAACTGCAAAAATGCAAATGCTCTTAAGATTTGGTAGTATGTATAAGAGAAGTGGTGTGACTGCTCTAAATCATCCTAAATAAGATTGTTGATGTGATAAATTGTGGGTGCTTAGCGTTTGGGACAAAGAAGATGATGTCACATAGTTTCAGGAAGCCTGTTGCGTAAGCAGCTTTCGAGGAAATAAGTTGTAAAAATATACTGTTAACGAGAAAGCGGTTTCATGAACTTTTGAGAGGTCGTTGTCTTGAATTTATAACCTTTATCTTCATTTAATTCTGTGTAGATATTGTAACATTGAGTAGGTGCGCTTCTGGTAGGTAAAATACTCACCGATATTACAAGTAAGTCAATTTCTGAAAAAAAAAAATTTTAACTATTACAGATTTAGACCCACACATTTAAAAAAAAAATCATGCTCTTTATACGAGTATTCTCCTTTCTGATGAATTGAATGAATGATGAATTTCAGTCAAGGATAATTATGGAACAAATGTCTCGCGTCAATCTCAAGGTATATAAACTGATCCTTATCAAACACTTACTTTGTGCATTGTAAATGTTATCATTTTCGAAGTACATTTAAAGCGCCTTTTGAAGTTCATTTTTAGGAGGTTTCCTTCTGATCCTCAGTTTATTTGCGGTAAGAGCAAAGGAATCCAGCTGTTGTTCACCGTTCACATACTCGATTAACTTTTTATTTGTTGACTGCAGAGTTACTACAAGACTACTGGAAAAGTTTAAAAAAGCTTAATGGCTCGGATAACGATGATCACAATAGCAGAGCTGGTAAAATTAATTCGGTACGTGGTTAAAATACATAAACAATATTTAATTTAAAGGGATTAACTGTAAAATAGAACGGGCTTGACATTTTAAGCAAAAAGTTTTTACATTTTGTTGGTCTAGAACGTCTTTAAAAATGAGACAACTGTGTCGCTAATCCCATGTGATGTTAAATCACACAAAAACGTAATCTTCAGCGACACTTGCAGAAAACTGGGTCCCTCTGATCTAGTTTCTTGATTAGCCATTCTCTCAAACGAGTAATTATGATGCTATTTTAAAACATTTTTCATAGAAAACCATCCGATAAGCGTGTCAACTGAAATAATCACGTCGCCGCGTCTAGCAATGTCCCCGAGCGCTCCCACCGACCATTGTCCTCACTTCGAATCCGTATGAACCTTCATAAGCTTTGTTTAGCGTCGATATCAACCGTATTATAAGACTAATATCAAAATAACACGATTTTATGTGTCATTAACTCAAGCCAAAACAACGTTGGACGAAGCGATGACACTAACGCGACCAAATACAATATCACAGATACAAACCGCTTCGTAAATAGTGTGGTGCGTATCCAAACTGTCCGTGTATGTGTGGTGGACTTGCCAAACGTTGGCGGTGACGTAGCTTGCCAGCAATTGGCACGTAGCGGCCAGTTTCAGTAGCAAGCGCGCGTGCGCCGGCCGAACCGCCCTTCAGTTTTCCCGCCTAAGCGACCGCGAGTGACATTTGAAAAATTTTGAATTTTTTCCGCCGCGTTCGATTTCGTTTGGAACGCCGCAGTGGTTTACTTAAAACGGCCAGTGTTGTATCAGTGATAATATTATTATTGAACGGAATCGATTTATCGATTTTGTCCTGTGACTCGGATACGATCGATTTGTTTTACTATTCGGAGTGTCCGGTTTCGACATCCACGGAAGTCTTAGCAGGATTTGATGGTAATATTATAAGCTTGAATTAGAAATAAATTTATATAGTATATTTGGATTACTCCAATCTCGGATGAAGTAACGACCGCCTTAATATATATTTAGACTTTATTACTGGTGCATATTAATGTGCCGTTTGAAATTTTTTACGAGGTTTTCAATTATTTGTAGGAGATATTCTTAAAATTTGATCTAAAAATATGACTGCAGTATTAATTCGCGCGATGAAATATTTATTCGCTGTTTTACCTACTAATGAATGTCTCATAAATATAAAAGTATTAAATTTGTTAGGTAGTGTCGTCATCTCTAGCTCAACGACACATAAACTACGTGGTCGTTCAAGAAAGATACAATACTTGTCTTATTGATAAAGGTGTGGTACTAATACTAACTTTGGCGATGAATGCATGGACCAGCAAGGGTAGGGATAACAATAAAATACCCATTTGGTGTCTCAGGGAAACTAGATAGACGTATGGGTAACACGAGATCTTTAAAACCGATACCGAATGTTTTAGTAGGTATACCTTATTAATTCAAATCTATTTATTTATTTCTAGGAGTAAATTAAGCTTAAGAATAGCTTTAAGGTAATCATGGACTTTACGCCAGGCATTGAATTGTATAAAGACGTTTATAAAACAGAAATCAAAGCTAACGAAAAAAGTTTAAAATGCAGTAATATAAACAATCGTGAAACTACACAAGGAAAGTAATCAGTCAATGTTTAGAAGAACCTGCCTTCAGCGGTGGGAACAACCCGCATTCGATCTTTGTTCATTTCTTTAACAACTAAACAAGATCAAACGCTTGGAGTTAAAGTCCGCTCAATAATTTATAACTCCGAGTTTGAACGATAGTGAGTGATTTACTCCTCAAGTGTGCATGATCACGAAATTAGTACCACCTAATCCCTTATTCGGCGTAATCGATACTAAAACGATATTACAACACTAACGACGTAAAACAAAAATATGATCGATATTAAATCGATTTATATCGACGATGTAAAAATATTCGATGAAGAATTACTATTTTGATACGAGGATTAATGTTTATTGGTATTTGGATCTGTGTTGGCGTTTTAAATCGATTACGATATTCAATGAGTTATATTCTCATGCAGCAGATGTTACTGAAATTTGAAAAAAATGCGAAAATTTGCGGCATAAACGGCTGTATCTTTCGATTGCGTTGGCTTAGAAGTTTGCTCCAACTCCAAGAGACAGTAGACCTGAGTATAAAATGAAAATTCCAGCTTGATACCTCCACGCGTTGCTGAGAAAAAGTGCTTTGACAAACAGACAGACGGACGGACAAAAAAGTGATTCTATGAGGGTTCCTTTTTTACCTTTTGAGGTACGGAACCCTAATTTGCAAATTAATTACAAATATGTTATTCTTGGTTGTAGAATTTCTAAGTTTATTAATGCAGTTACAATTATAGGCATTTATTATAAAGTGTTTTGAATAAAATACCTGCAATTCTTTTAAATCTTTTGCTCAATGGCTTCAGCAAAAACATATTCCATAAAAAGGTTTTTGTGAATTAAGTCTGAAATAGTTTTGAATTTACAGAGTACCTAGTTGGATAGTTATTTATTAGTATCTTATTATTTGAAAAGCTTTTCCTATTATCTTGTTACTCGGGTTTCTCTTTCATTAAAAGCTTCCTAGTAACAATACATGAACTTTTAATCAACCTTTTGTCCCGACTACCACTCTTCATGTTTTTGTTGATAATGCAATTGAATATAATTCCGACAAATAACACTGGTAAATCTTTTATCTAAAATCTGTGCTTATTCTGAATGCGTCTTGCGCCAATACACAAAATAGCAAATGAAGATATTATAAATTACGTCCATTAAAGAGTGAGGCAGCAACAGCGATGTCTCGCTCGCTCCTTCGTCATCTGTCATTGATTATCTAAAAATAAAATTCGCTGGAGTGCGCGAATTCTAGAATTTTTTGATACATTTAAATTGATGGACACTAGTCAAATTTAAAGTAATGATGATAAAATGAATGTATTAATTTTAACAGTTCGTGACTCTAATTATTGACTTATGAGATGTTGAAATATGTTTCAGTATTAAAATAATAGCAATCTTCAATTTTGAATTGTTAATAACAGAAACCCAAGATACTATCACCCTTTCTGTTATATTATTTCACGTAGAATTCTAGCTAAGAGTTTACTAAGTTCTACATGCATGTACCTACTTTTAAAAATAAAACAATTCAAAATTGACTGGGAGATGATAGATAATTAGATATATAGTAAAACGAAGTTGTATAAAATTTAACTAAACTAAATCTCGATCCAAGAGAAAATCGTTTTGAATATACATGTTCAAACGATTCGCCAATAAACCATACAATTTATAATATTGTTGCATGCAATGTGGGTTACACAAACGCATCAGAGATATCAGCGCCATCTGGCGTGCGTGTCGTCATTCTTTGATCTGCATCGACACGATTCATCGAGTTTACGAGTATCGAGCATCGATGTAATATTATCGATATGTTATGTCCAACACTGTTTATTAGGATAACGTGTTTGTATTTAGATTTTAGGATCGTTTTACGCTATAATAATAAATATTTTCTTTCTGTATGCTGACATGGTAAAGTGTTTGCATAGCTATTTTCATTTTTATTACACCATGGTTGGACGATAAATTTTAAATTAGGTATACTTAATTTTCGTGTTTACTACTCATCTTCCGAACACCTAGTTTTTTCTAAATCCCAGGGGTGTATGACCGGGATAAACTCTTATCCCATCAAAGTGTTGCCAATTTTCAATTATTTATATAAAATAGTATTATTTTTCAGGTAGGTAATTAAATAATTCAAATGATTGGAAACGAGCATCTGTTTCCGGACTACATATAGGCAATGCCTGTATTTCGGTTATGATTTATCGGTTTCTCATGCGAAACAACCAATTTTTAATTACCTACTAATTAAATAAAAATAAAATAAGTAGATTTATATTTATTGTTTTCTGAGATTTACGCGAATATTACACATTGAAATAAAACTACTTTATAATAATAATAATAATAATATCTTTATTTGCTTAAAATGTAGGTACATATAGTTGGTCAATATAGTAAAAATAGCGCCATATACATTTTGTCGTTTTGTGACATGCAATTAAACGGATTCTATCGCGGTTTATTTTGACTTTAGTTCCAGACGCTTCAACACCTTTGCAGGTGTCATGGTCACGGGCAGACCTTAAGTTATTTCAGATGCATATTTATCAATATTGAAATGGAAAATTCATGTCTTGTTTAGCGTTAACACTATCTTTATATTTTCTAAGAAAACTTAAATGAATGCACACCTATAACTTCTAATCAAAATAAAGTATTGTTTGCGTGTCTGTTGTGTTATATTTGTTATGACTAGTGCTTATTCAGTTGATGAAGTTTGGGAGTGGGTTAACGAGGAACAAAAATAATGACGTTGATGTTCACAATTAAATTATTTTAGTCTCACAAAAATGTAGGCACAAAAATATAATATTATATTATACTATTACATTATATCGGCGAATTGATCAGCGAATAGATCATAAACATTTTGTTGCCGGCTGTACCTAGTTTATGGATTTACCTATTTAATTTATAAATCTGACTACTATTGAATCATTTTTCTAAAACTTAATAACCTGGAAGCATTTCCTACTTGTTGTGAATTTTTAAACCTTCGTTTAAGGTACATATATATTTTTTTCATCCCACATAAAAAGTATGATAAGTCAATTAAGAACAAAATGAGAGACCAATTAAAGAATAATATTTATTTAAATATGTAACGATAGGAGACAGTTATGTATATTTATACCTGAATATCAAATCGTTATATTTATTTATGAACTCGACGATTTAAATAGAGACTATAAATTGGAATAGTGTTGGCACATGATATTTGTACCAAAGTGCAAACCATTGTGCAAACGAACACGTTCTTTTTCATATCAAAAACTTCTTTAATTTTGATAAAGCCTGAAGTAAGTTTGTAAAATACACTACCATCATTGATAGCTACATAAATTCACTTATGGAAATTTCATTGTTAATAATAATTACGCCACAGATAAATTACCTGAAGTTTGGAAGGTTCTAGCTTTCAAACCCAGGTATGTTCACGATTTTTCTTTTCCCTGGAACATAATCGAGTCGGTGTCTAGTTTAAATTTAATTATTAATTGACGTAGCAAATGAAATAAGAATCTCCATCAACCTACAGTTCTACTGCTGAACATTGAACATCGAAATCATCGGTAATTAACTAAAGGTAAATCGCAAAAAAAAATGGGAATATATACTCCTTAGTACGATCTACATGTAAACTTACATTACTTGATTATGTTTGTGATATCCAGCATAAGATATACTAATCTAACAATTATAGGTTTTGCACTCCACCGTGCGCCGGCGCATCACCCGCTATGCGCCCGACACCGTGTTTTGTAAACACGTGCCGTGCTCAGGTGACTATCGGCCATACAAGCCATACAACATGACACTGCCACTCGCTCACTGCCCACTGTACATATCTGCTTCGATCTTGGCATCCAAACATGGTAATTTGTTTTAAAATATTGGTAACATTGTTTTACATCTAAATTGGATGTTGATTGGAACATTAGGATACAGATATTATTATAACTTTATTAAAATGGCATGCCTCATAATTTGTATTCGATTTTCGTTTTGTGTTGAGAGCACCTACAAAATTTTTGAGCATAGTGTATGGTCCTATTCACAAGGTTAGAAATATTTACAACACTCCGAAAGAGTTAAAAATGTCGCGGTATCGAGAAATTGTAATTCGCTAAAAATAAAAGCGTACATGAAACCCGATAGCTCTATAACTTTGACGACCTCCGCGGTTGAGTGGCGTACACACCGATTTTGCTACAAGTGATTTAGCTACTTACTTTGGATTTGGAGCAATGTATGTGATGTTGTCCACATTTATTTATTTATTTACAACTGACTTGCTATGTTACGAGTTACTTTGTAGCATTTTCAGATATTTAAGAACTTTTCATTTCCTTTCTTTTTTACGTAACATTTAAATCTTCTCTCAAGACCGAAAAATTATGATAAATGACGAAAATTGAGATGAATGATGAGGTGACGAGAGATAGAAGAAATTGCGCCGATTCCAAATGAATATAATAGGAAACAGGGTAGGGAGAAAAGGAAAAATCAAATACATTCAAACGCTCATATTGTTCAAGTATTTTTGTACCCATATACTAATCCTATGGGCAGAAAGAATGTTACTTGTGTAATGACGTCAGATAGAGACTTGTACGACCACAAATGAAATTAGGATAACGCAGGAAGATGATGATATCCATTTAATTCCATTATAATCCGGTTAAATTTGATCTCGATTTTCCCCCATTTCCCAATACAATCTATCCGCGTTCGTTCGCAAGTGACCTGCGCGCGCATTGTTAACAGTCACCCGCTAAATGCGACCGTGCTAATGCATCTACTTGTTATAACCAGCTTGTGTACACGTTGGTAATTTGACGACCCAATAGCAAATCGATGGATCTTGTACTAAGCTCTGTTGCTTCACTTGGTAAATTTAATTTAACATAGCTTATAAGATAGAAGATATTATTATAGATTGGTATGTATGGATACTTGACTATAACTGGTAAATATAATATTTTGTAATTATATAAGCTGAGAGTTCTTGTTTTTCCATTCAGACTCTAAGCCTAAAGTAAAAAAGTATGTAAAAAGTATGGCCACACATATGGCCATACTTTTCTCAAGTATTTAATGATGGATAATTAACTCTGTAATAGAAGAGCTATGTCTTAAATTATTCATTAATAACATTGTAATATGTTTTAATTTTTCATTAAAAATTTAATACAAATTATTATTAATGAAACTTTATTTTATCTTAAAAGATATAATAAAGTTTATCTGTTTTGCCATAAAGAAATGTTTGATGTATAATTATTTTTTTTGCTTATACAAGACAAGCAAACTGACAATATGCGGTTTTTTCTAATTAGAATAGAATAGAAATGTGTTTATTTGGCACAGCACACAGGACAGTACAAGAAAAAATATTTACATAAAAATATAATATAATAGCAATAGCTCTGTCCAACACGCGATTTGAGGCTTTTTTTGTATTTGAGGTTAGTTGCTTGTCAGATTCCAGCAGCATCCTGATGCGTCTCTAATCTCCAGGGAGACGGTAATACTCGCGCAGGTGGGCGCAGACAGGTGTTAGACGAGTGTTTGTGTTACGATCGTTAACCTCGCAACTATTGTCTGAGTCTGTGCGGGTCGATAACATGGATACATCAGAAATTCGTTTCCAAGAAAGAAATTATTTTTGACTTGGTTATTTCCATAAACTTCTACGAAATTGATATCTGAAGAATGATTGCTGATATTGATGGCTGATATCAACATATCTTTATGACAGTGAAACACGCAATTTATAAAAACTGTTAATATGACTGGCCTGTTGGTCTAGTGGTTAGTGACCCTGACTGCTAAGCCAGAGGTCGTGGGTTCGATTCCCACCCAGGACAAATGTTTGTGTGATGAGCACGATCATTAAAATTTGTTCTGTGACTGAGTGTTATTTATCTATAATAGCTATGTATTTAAATATATATAAGTATGTTTATCAGTTGTCTGGTTCCCATAGTACAGACTCTGCCTAGTTTGGGATCAGATGGCCGTGTGTGTGCTGTCCCAAGATATTATTATTATTAATTTTTTTTTTTATAAAAACGACGCCCGCACTAAGGAATTTAATCCTTGTGTCGCGGGGGTTTTACAAACATTCAAATCACATGCACAAAGAACACCCAGACTTGGAACAAGCATTTGTGGATCACACAAATACTTGTCTCATGCGGGGATCGAACCCGCAGCACTGACCAGATACCACTTTCGACACCACAGTCCACAAAACTCTACACTCGGCAAAAATGGCGCCGAGTTATCCACAACAAACTCTTGCTGCAAAGACATGGTCACGACCCTCCCAGCATTGAGGAAACCGAATTGAGAAAAAAACAAATAAGTATTTTCTTTTTACAATAGTGTACATCTACGTCATAACTCTACTACGACGCCAGACAAATAGTAAGTGTGTCATCGATAAAAACTCCTCATTAAAACCCGGATACAATTCTCTTCGGGCACTTTATTTTACGCTATATTCACGAACCGTGTGTTTAATACAGATTTATTACATTTTCTTCCCGTTTCCCGAGTGGGTGTAGCCCGGGGCACGGGTACTGTGTCCGCATTGTCAATGTCATTGCTCGACATGAGTATAATTGAAGAAATCATTTTTGTGGACTTTTCTGTTACGGTTAAGTAGGTCGACTTTTGTTTGCGATTCATCTCATCTCACATACTTTTTAACTGTCTTAGGAGTTATATATAATTATTTTATTTTTAGAATATCAAAGAAAAAAGCATTCATTAGATCTTCTGCCGATCATGTAGGTCTTATACTTGGATTGGCTTTTATCAATACTGGAGATAAAATTTTCACAAGGGCGCCAAAGAAATTTCACCGTTGTAACGTTGCTGGCCAAGTAAATTGGAATAAAAATAGTATTTAACCACGACATTTACTTCTATTTCGATGACTAAAATTAACAAAATACTATTGCACTTTGCCCTACAGTCCTGAGTCACTCCTGCCTTACAATAACAAACGCCACTTGTTTAATTCAACAGGTTATTGTCCATCTACTCAGAACTGCACTGTATTCAGCGTCACTAGATATTAGTTAACTAACAATATAATATAACAATGACGTCTTAAACTGTTTAGTTATAGAAAACGTACATTTAATATACATGGAAAAGTTCGTAATACTCTTTGCCAAACCGTATCGTAAACAAAAACAGTGTAAATGAGACCTTTCCATATATTTTGCAGCTTTTCCTGTCAATAAACTCTCGTGTTCAAAATATTGAGAAGACAACCCTGTAGTAATGAGGTATTGTATTGCCCAAGCGTGACCGGATAGGAAACCTGTCTAACTGGGTATTCTACCGCGAGAAAGAGATTAAACCCAAAACTGATTCACAAAAATAAAGAAAACTGAATGAATTGTTTTACTTGCGCGCCCATAAAATATGCAATTTTTCGTGTACGTAACAATCTATACTCATAATATTAAGCTAAAGAGTTTGTTTGAACACGCTAATCTCAGGAACTACTGATCCGATTTGAAAAATTCTTTGACTGTTAGTTAGCCCATTTATTGAGGAAGAAAAGATTGAGAAGAGAATTTTACCGCTATAACCACAGAACAGTTAAAAGAGGTCTGTTCTGTGCCTATAACCAAGGCTCACGCGGGTGGAGCCGCAATTAAAAGCTAGTTCTTTATATTAATGTTTACATGTCTCACTCCAACATACACAGATTAATGACGAATCACATTTAATTTGTTTTTGGCGACAAACAAAAGTTTCTTTACTACATTATACGTAGAAGTATGATACTCCGCTAGTTAGTAATGTCCTTGTCGCACCAGCCAACAGCGACGCGTGCGCATCTTACGACAACACAAACATTCGCGTTTATTGTCAGTAGACTAACTCCGATACGTCGCCCAAACGGCACTACGGGTTAAACATAATCCTACTAATATTACAAATGTGAAAGTTGTTTCGATGTTTGTTATTGAATCACGCAAGCTATTCTATTGTTTTTTGAGGGTATCTTAATTAAACTCTGAATACCTGATTAAAAGTACTATAATTAACTGCTCATAAAGCTGTGAACTAGTTATTAGTAACACCCAAACTACTTGTGCTAATCCTGTTAGTTTTGGAACCGCTTTGGTGTGTTAACTACTCCGCCACCCGCATTACTGGTATGAGCGTGAAGCCTCAACGTGAGAATTACGAATGACTAAATTAACAATGCTTTTTCTGAGTAGTAGTACACCTTTGGAAATATTCAGAAAACTGAGGCATCTTGTAACTGAAATACTAGAAGTTTCTATGTAGGTACTTGGCATGCTTCATACAATTTACTTTGACTGCACGGATGGCCGAGTGGTATAGGTCACGACGCTAATTATCACTGTGCGCGACGTGCTGCGGGTTCGATCCCCGCATGGGACAAGCATTTGTGAGATCCATAGATACTTGTTCCAAGTCTGGGTGTTCTTTGTGCATGTGATTTGAATGTTTGTGAAACCTCCGCGACACAAGGATTCAATTCTTTAGAGCGGGCGTCGTTTTTTTAAAGAAAAGAAAAGAAAACTACTTGTTCGATTAGAAAAATTATTTCACTGTTTCAAAAACTAGTATTATGTATTCGGAATATTGACTATGTTATATTATTAACTAAAATATAATCTACTGATTTTAATACCCTTTATTGACACTGTTTTCATATATGTGTGTCGCTCATTACTTGTATTCTTGTTAACCCCTCGTGCTAAGCTAAATTTCTTGTGTTACGAGTGGATTCACGTCGTTAGTGCAATGGGTGGGATTCGAACCCGCAACCACATGATCGCAAGTCCGACGCCCTAGCCATTAGGCTACCGTCGCAAGTCAAGAACACTCGTATAACTTTTCTTACATTATTTGCTGCTTACAGTATGCGGACATGATCTAGGTGTTACATATTACAAGAGCGAGGCGCGAGACGAATTTTAAGAGCTGTCACGTCTGTCATCACTCTATGACACATTAGCGGTCTATTTGTATGCACGACATGCAGGTTTGGCGACTTCATAACATGTCATCTGACAAAGATCCATCTAATGATGATTCATCTTTATATTTCTTTCTTTCCTGGTATATTATACTTTGTTCTACCAGGTCGTAATCTCCGAATATACCGTTTATTATCCCCTCTTTACTTGCTGAACAGAAACTGACGCGATTCTTACGTTTACAAAGAATACGCCTAAGTGTACCTTATTCAAATTAAAGTGAACGATAATATTATAAAATGGCAAAAGATAAGAGGTAAGCGTTTGTCGTGGTATGGACATGTTATGAGGAGGGATGAAAGTCACATAACAAAACAAGTTATAAGTATGACTGTGGATGGGTATATAAGCAGAGGGAGACCGAAAAAGAGATGGATGGATTGTGTTGTTGATGAGATGATATGAGAAAGAAAGGAGTGGATGCCGCGATGACGAGTAATAGAGAGGAATGGAAGGAAAATACGCATTGCGCCGACCCCATATGAATGGGATAAGGGCAGGAAGAAGAAGAAGATATTATAAAATGGAAAAACTCTCTTATTACTCAGAGTTAAATCTAGAAGACCCTATTTGAGTTTTGGAGCAGGCGAAAGCAACACAATGCACATTGTTTGACGGTGTGTTACATAAAACATAACACGCAGTCAAACAGACTCGTGTTGTTGCTATGACAGCTCATTCACCCAGCCATTCTAATGTTAATACAATTAGCAGAAACTTGTACTAAAAGTACAACAAAACAAATCAGTAATTAAACCTTGTTCTAACAACTGGCTTACTGCACCATGTCTGTTCGTCGGCTGACAAATCGCATCGAGTGTGATGCGATTCTATTTTCGTCGTACACTTGACGGGATTTCAAAGAAGTCTGTCGTAGCTTTGTATTTATAATACTGAACACTGGACTGTGCCCAGGGCTCCAATGTAAATACGGTTAATGATTCCGGTTTACGATCTCCGTTTATGAGGGATAGCAACGATGGGCTGCAGTTGCATTCAGAATATTGACGCTAAAGTGAGTTATTGGCAAACTCTTAGATTGATTTACGTTTTCTTCCGTGAGCTTTGAGGCGTAGCTCTCATAATATAGTTGGAAAATACAGAAGTATATTACCTGTCGGTTGCGTTTGCTAGAATTCATAGTTCTCTTTTCTTTTCTCCTTGGAAACATTGAGAGAAGTCATCCTCGGTCGCTAAAACAAGAAATATTACGTTGTTATCAAGTGCCGCACGAAAATTACGTGTTTGGTGAATATTTTCAAGTATGCAGTTTTGACCCCTTCGTTGGAGTAGAATATTGTTCCTTTCCACGCTCTGATGCCAAATTACTTCATCTAATACTCCTGGAATAGTGGTTAGTGTTCGTTCACTGCTTAACTAGCACGTATGGTTTATCGTCTGTGCAGTAAAACAGTTTCAATCAGTGCCAAGCTGTACTTACATTATAAATAATACCATTATCCGAATATAACCTGTTCTTCATGAAAGTACTTTACTACCAGTAGTTGTATTTCTACCAATATTGGGATATACGACGATAAACTTAGTAGGTCTCTATATTTAAACAAATAATAAAATTGTTATTTTATCAAAGCAAGTTAACTATCTGTGTGATTTCCACAAAAGGTTAGCTATTTGAACAAAAAATAAGTAATATTTTTTCGGAACTGTTTTTAATGCCGTCATCGATCCAAATATCAAATAAGGAATAGACACCGATATAGAGATAAGTAGAACTATAACTGTCGGTACCTGGTAGGTTGTCAATGTAACCCTAGGTATATCAAATAAAAATGTAATTTACTTGTTTGATTGAAAATCTATATATTAATACGTGATGCCAAAACTTTGGACCCCTTTTTACGAAAATTGCGCGGACGCAGGAGCATAAAATTTGGCACACTTATAGTTTATGTGTAGGAGAAGTGGAGAACGCTAATATTTTTCAATAATAATGCTTATAAAGTACATTAATGCCCGGTTCCTATAACAAACGACTCGTCATACGTAAAAAATACCATCCGTTTTCTAGTTACCATTAACGATCCGTAATTGGCGTTCCTATATTTCTTGCATCATAAACGAGCTACGAGCCGTCATCCGTTTGTTTGTTACCGAAGCCCTCCCTGGCGTCGTTCTGCGTTTTGTTAATACAAAGAAGCTTATTTTTGTTTACAGTAAAAAATTATGTACTTTTTTATTATTTGACGTTTTGTGTTTTGTACTTAGATATTAATCATTAATATTTTAATATATCTTCATGTTAAATATTTACTTTCATAAAAAAATATCATTCAATTGTCATTTGTATCGAAAGTAACAAACGTTTTTGATGACTGACAGCAAATAGTGTAAAATTGAGTAAAATCTGTGGAGTAAAAATAAAGGAAGTAGGAAATTTATATAGGTATTCTTCTATAATAAAAACAGTTGTTCGGTCGCTTTAATATATTTGTTATACAGTTGAGCAATAGCAAAACTGATATCACGCACAATACGACAAGCTGATGTTTTTGACACACCCACAAAGTCTGCCACTGTTATCAACATTGTGCCTAAAGCATAGAACCTTAGCGTCAATAGTAATTGATGTAGTGGAGATGATATCCCATGATTCCTGAAATGACAACAGTAAGTTAAGTAATAAGGTTAGACGTTAGCGGTCTATTATTAGCCTCCATTAAACTAACCTGGCTCCTTTTATTCGTATGTCTGGATAAATTTCAAGAAGTAATTGTTCAACAGATTCTTTATCGAGTCGAAATCTCACTTGAAATTCGTAATAATCCAGCGTCGCAAAAAAATCCATTCTTTCTTCATATACCTACTCTTTCACGCCTATCTTCTTCTGAATCAGTCTCACTATAATTCGATATAATATTAAACACTTCTCTATCACTATCTGAACTCGAAATTTCGGAATTAAAGCGAAAACAATGAATGAGAAAGAAATCAACCGGCCGAAATCGGCGGGTAAACAAAAGGTTAACGAGTGGTAATCTTGACAGCCTACTGACGTTTAAAAATATTTATAGGAACGCCATAAACTGTCATCTCCATACAATACGCTTACCGTCCGTTAACGGTGACCCTCCCATCCGTCAGTAGCAAGCCGTCGGTAAGTTGCCTGACGAGACGTTTTTTATAGGAACGATTTTAGCTTACGCTTGGTATTTTAAACTACTATTCGTAACTAAAACGGATCGTTTTTCAAATATAGGAACCGGGCATTAATCAATAAATAAAACATTACCCACACTACCATGCATTTCACACACACATGTTTGTTTTGTTTTTCATTGACTGCTTACTGACATTGACATAAATAAGTGGTTTAAGTTTTTATATATCCGAATATAACGGCCAAGGACATTTAGCAAACGATAAAAGAGGTTTTACAAAAAACATTGTTTGCAGAGAAGTTTGCAATATGCGATAAAATATGCTCTAAATGGATATGTATTTTTTATATGTATTTTCCTCTTATAGCATGTTTTCTTTTAATAAACATTTTTTAAATAGATATTCTTTATTTTACTTCCTTTTAATTTCATATAATTTGTTCAAAAAATAAATTGGCAAATAACAGTCTTGGTCAAATGTGTGGTTATAGTAGTTTAGTTTTCGACAGTAGAACCTTAATAATGTTTGAATATTATATTTTAATAATGTATATTAAGTCACTCACAATTTAAATTTATATTATAAGGTCGAATTTCGACCATTGGGCGACCACTAGTACCTATAAATACGCCTCTTGACTTAAAGTTTGACAAATCACTTGTTTATGAGTGTTTTTAGAACGTGGGGTAAGTGTACTGTGTACTACGGAGTGTAAGATTAGCGGACACAAACATGTGTGACGTGAGTGTAAGTAGGTGGGCTGCATCTAATGCACGGTGGTCAATTAGCGCGCCGCTCGGTGTTGGCCGGCAGCCCGCGCCACTCAACACAGGTGTGCCCTACACACTGACCACGCTTGTGTAGTATTAACTTGCTTAAGCTACTATAAGTAGTAGTAGTAAATCACTAGTGCAAGATATTTTGTACATAATGATAATTATATAAATTCATTTTATGTCATGGCTAATTTTAATGTCGTGGTGGCCTAGCGGTTTCCGGATTCGCATGCACGTGGTTAGAGGTTCGAACCCAGGCCAATGTGACCTTTTCAAAGTTATAATTATGTAATTTCTGAGAAAATATGAGAATCTTGTAACTCAATATGTTAACCTGTTGTGTGATTTTTTAAGTGGGAAAGTTCGGATTATGTTACATCTCCGACTTTCCTTTTTAGTTGAGTCTGTAAATTACGGGTAACATTTTGACATTGAGTTAGTTGAACGTTATAGTCCATCGATATGTTGATATTGAAATAAAACTACTTTGAAACAGATTCTATCGCGGCTTGTTTTGAATTTAGTTTATTTAGAAACGTCGGGAACTAAAATCAAAATAAATCTGGATAGAAGCCGTACAAAAGTACTTTTATTTCAATGTCAACATTCGTATATAAACCACAGAAAGCAATATGTATTAACCTATTAATATTTATTTCCAACAGAGGTATTTTAAACTTACCTTACGGTATGCCAGTAACCGGCTAATATTGTGGGTACTGTCCATTATAGCAGCGCATCGGTGAGTGCCGTGTTTGGACTTCATCAAACAAGAATAGCTCGAGAGCTTTTTATAGTTCATGTCACGTGTAATGACTTACAATAATAATACATACATATTGTTACAAGGATGATTGACCTTCGATTTTAATGTTGAAACCAGTACATAATTGAAGAAGGGTTTGATAAAAGACGATTGCAGGAATATCATACCTAGAGGAATTTTGCTGACATATTATGTGATCCAGTAAGCTTGTTCAGAATGCCTGTTTTTTGTTTAACTGACCTGCTGGTAGATACGATGGTTAAAAATTACATGTTTATAATAAAAATATTTTCACGGGATAGAGAAAATATATATATAGTTAATAAGTTACCTACTCAAGAGTAACTTGAATGTTATGGAGAACCGGCTGAAGTAGCTATTGAGGATCAGAGGGGTTATTGTCTAAGTTCAAACAATACATAACGTGGTATAACGCAAATTATACTTTAAGAACCGAGAGTCAACAAATCTTTTTTGTGATCGAGAGTACGGATAATGTGAGCGGATAGTGTTTTAGGCCATTTATCACATTTTTAACTTCAAAGTATAGTAAGTCGAAAGAGATATCGCCTCTGAATGGACTTAGAGAATAAGGCCCGTGGGCTGTGGTGCGTAGCCTGTCTTTTTATTTATCCTGAATATCAATCTCAGAAAAGGGAATAGAAATTAGCCTGAGTATGATATCAATTACTGATGACGTACTGAGCATGACTAGCGTACAGCATCCGAAGATATTTGTTTCAAACTATCGTCTATAACCATTAAATAGGACAAAAACACATCATTCGCACTTGATCTAATACTCCAGTGGTCTGAATATAAACCGTTTACAATCCAGCAGTACCAATACAAGGGCAACAAATCAAACAGATCGTTTAGACAAACCTCTGAAATCACTCGTCGGCGGGAACTGCATTAGTGTGTGTAAACATAGCAAATGAGGGTATGACGTCAAAGGATATATTGCTCGCGTTTCGGGTGTGGTCAACCATGAGGTGTGGTTGCATTGAGAGCGAGAGAATATAAGTTGAGAGAGATATAAGTCTAGAGAAATGTAAATCAAGTAATTTTTCGGCATCATTCCATCATCAATGTGTTTTCATGTTGGTAATAAATCATTAACTTCTACGTAAGGAACTGCTAGGTTTCATTTATATTATCTTGACAATAGTTCCTTTGTTGATTGTTGAATAATATAATATATGTGAAACAGACAGTCTGCACATACTATCAAAAACAACTTTGTCCTCGTGAAATGTCAATTCACGTGTAAAAATATCTATACTTACCATTCTTTTCCTAGAGCAATTCTTATGGCGATTTACTGCCGGAAGAAGGTACCTGGTAGAACAACCGGCTAAAACAGTAAGATTCCACGAACGAAGGGTTTTTAAACACCTTGACTCCTCTAATATCTCATAATATCTAATTTTGAATCATATTCAAAATAGTAAATATACATTTTAAACAGCTGTAGTCCCCGCTAGCACTATGACCCCATGATTTTGCATCGGACGTTTATTAGCGATCGTAAACCCATTTCGTGAATACAGCTGGAGGGACCGTCCGCTGTGCTGTCTGCTCATTATGCTGTGTTACAATCACGTTATTAGGCTTCAGATAACTATACTCATTGTTTTGATATTCTATTATATATAATTCCAGTGTCACGATGTTTGTCCGGGATGAACTCCGAAACTACTGAACCGATTTTAATCAAATTTGCACACCGTGTGCAGTTTTATCCGACTTGAAATGTAGGATAGCCTTAAATTTCAAATATAAAAAAAAAATAGAAACCGCGGGCGGATTTGCGGGAAGCCGCTAAGACTATAATTCTAATGTAAAAAAGTTTCATTTTGATTTGTATTACTACTACAGTAGTAGTAATACAAATCAAAATGAAACTTTGGGGTTTCCAAATTTCCAAATTAACTAGTAGCTACTAGTTAATTTGGAAATTCCCCACATATTCATTCACTGCGATTTATCAAACTATTTTTCCTTTTTTCATCTTTCCTTTCTTTCACCTTTTCATTGAAGATATGAATAAATAAACTTAACCATTTCCTAAGATTTTGACGAAACAAGTTTAAATCTATCTTACTTTGTTTGGGAGTTTAAATCTCTGAATGTACTAAAAAAAAACTGAGACTGTCAGACAAAATTGTTCTATCTTTTAAACAAGTTTTGGTATTACATCTTTGTTACGTTATTAAGAACGCTGAATGATACAATTTCCCGACTAAGATTGCTTTCATTTTCTTAGAAGCGTTGGAAATTCCATGAATTCGTTATTATTGTGAGATAAATCTCAATTCACAAAAAGCTCTCATATACCTAATCTCACTCACTGTTGTAACCACTTTGTTTTCAAAACAAACAACGAAAGTTTAAATTCGATCCGTTTTTATGTTGGCGCCAAATGTATCAACCAAGAGTTTGTTAGACAGTGACAGATCATGTTTATTTTATATATATTGCACTTATGTGAGGGCTTGAGGAATTTAAATTAATTAATTTTGAACTATACATATTTATTTATAGTTTTATTTATTTTTTGAACCTTCTGCAAGCTCTTTAAATATCTTTATAGAATCTACGGGAAGTTTAGCAAATTCTTTTGGTAAATAAATGATTAAATTTATATCTTTACAATAGTTTAAAGATTACGAAGTACTTATTATAATTAAGCTCTACAAACCTATTACAAAAATTTGCCAAGTCAGATGCAAACTATTTATATCAATTGGACTATGTTCCACTGTTGGGCAAAGCCAACTCTTTTCTATCTCTGAATAATTGAGGCATCCTAGGCGTCCAATTCGTCCTTTCATCTTCACCTGGGTCTTTCATGCGACCTTCGTCTGTTTGGAACCCAGACTGCAATGGCTTTCGTTATCACTTCCGCTGCTATTCGTCACATGCGTCCTGTCCAGTCACTTTTCCATTTATCAGCCTTTTCAGTACAGTCTGCTATCGGAGCCTTAATGCAAACAAAGCAACTTTGACATGCCGATTTAAAGCTCATTCCCAAAATGAGACCTGCATTACTAAACTATGTACTGTCTATTTAGTTAATAACTGTAATTTATTAAGCGCTGCAATATATTCACCATGGTCCATGGTAAATAGACATCCGTCAGACTGTCTGACGTCTGTAGTCTGTCAGACGCGACCTTCGAGTGATGAGGTGATTCTGTTTCTGTGTGAACCCATTTATTTCGTTGCCACTCATCCGAATTAAATATATAACTTTGAAATTATAAGACGGCGATGTTTTGTTTTTTCTGCATATGTGATTAGGATTAGAGAATTAGACTAAGCGTTTTCATACAAATTGCACCTTTATAGCAAGGTCCATGACAATTTAAAAAGTTATAATAATTTTACTTTTTTATAAACGAGTGCTTTTGAAGTAAAGCTTCTTTAAGCACGCTTGACTTGGAGAGTAAGCTGGTAGATGCATCAAAGTTTGACGATAACGAGAGCGTTACGAAAAGTGTGACGAGAGCGTTACGAAAACTGTGTTCAGGCGAAGCGAACGCTTGACTTAGGGAGTAAGCTGGAGATATATATGTCAGTGAAGATAGAATTTGTGCCTTTTGATTTGATTTTATGCCTTGCCTTTAGTTTATGTCACAAAAAGCAACGAAGAGAAAATGCAGAGAAAGCAGAAAAGCGTACTAAGTTCCAGTTAAATGTAACTATAATACCTAATGATGATAATTATTGCATAAACAGTTTCAATGATATTGAGCTGTATTTTAATCACCTTGGCTATCAGACAAGCGTATAATATTAATCTAAATATATCCACAAATAGTAGTATTCAGTTGATCAATGATACGATACACGCATCGCTAAATGTGAACTGGGCGTAGGGTTGTCTACTTATACAAATAAATGTTGTTTATGTTTGTTCTACACGTATGCTCTAATAAATATTAAAAGTAGATAATATGAACTTTAATCGTGTTATTTTTATTTTTTCGATGAATTATGCAAATTGGTTGGTCTTGTTTCTTGTGCTCATTTTTATAAATAGAATTTGAATATAATAATATTCTGTATTATAGATAGATTTTAACTACATACCATCATAATTATTTTTTAAATGATTCGAATGTACGTTAATAACATTGCAGTTTTGGTCTAAAAAGAGTCATGTTAGAGGTTAGATAACACTCACTTTTTCGAATTTTTGATGTTGCAGTTAGAATAATAATATAAAGCGTACTTCATAATGGTATAAAACATTTTACGTTGACAACCCTATTACTAAATATCGCTTGGACTTGCGTTTATCTGGCGTGGATTTGTTTATTTCGATCAAGACCGGCTATCGGAGACCACAAGGAAGTTGTAAGGTAGACTGGCTGTTGTGTAATGATAATAAATAAAAAAATATCTTGGGACAACTCACACACGGCCATCTGATACTGAACTAGGCAGAGCCTGTACTATTGTGACATACTTATATATTTGTAAATACATGCACATTATAGATTATTAACACCCAGACACAGAACAAATAATCTTGTTTATCACACAAAGATTTGTCCTGGGTGGGAATCGAACCCACGAACTCCGGCTTAACAGTTAGGGTCAGAAGATTATAAAAAAGTTGCTTCATCATGCTCTGATAGCTTAAAGAAGTTGTTGAAGTAACTACCGAGAAAAATCTTGAATCTGACGTTAATATAAAACTTCTTCCAAAAATCGTCATAGATTACAGAGCATTCAACTCTCTACAGACGCGGTTTAGAATAACATTTAATTTTTCAGAATCTATTCTGCCAGAACATGACATACGTCTGCCTGTTATTTATCTGGAGATTACCCGGCTAAATTAAAATGGCTATTGATGTCCAAAGTTTCTCATAAAAAGAGGGGACGTTATTATTAGGACACAGGTCCGCGGTCTAATCCTTTCCTCGTCATGTCACTCCCACGTGGTGACGGAGCGGGCTATTTGAAGCCAAAAATACAAATTTTAGAATCAAATCAGAATTTAATTGACTCAGACATTACTCGGGTCAGTCATGTCTTGTAATAACAAGAAGTTAATATTTATTTTAACGCGGGACGTTTATAAAAACAGACAATTGGCTCGGTTTCGTTGTAAACTGTTGTTACTGCAAATAGAATTTATATTGTGTGTACAATGTTTCGGCTGCTAGTTAACGGTACATTATAATATTATTATGATGTTCGGCCAATACATTTAAAAATACTGTTCTCACAAAAGCAAGGAAATTCCCTAGTCTTTTTTATTTTTTAAAAAAGCTTACTGAATGTCTCATGAAGAGATTTAATTTGTGGGTCTATTTGTGGTATATTTTGGTAAGAATATGTGCTTTAATTTATGATAATAAAAAGGGGTACCTCATCAAATAATAGAGGTCGCATTAAGGTAGGTTTATATTACTGCGGTTTACATCACTATCATCGGTGATGAAGATAAAATATATTTTGATTCTTTTTCTTCATGTCCGAACGAATTCGTCCGGAATTCGTATAGGGTTGTAATTAATGGATCCACAACTTCCCGAGTGAGGGAAATAGTAAACTCAACGTGAAGCAGCTGGAAGCGTTCGTTATTTTAAAATAGAGGATAAATAAAACGTCGATGCCTAATTTCCTCATGAATCGTAAAAGTCGACTGTGGGAAACTGATTTTATGGACAATTTAACGGGTTCAGACATAAAAATGATGCGACCTTGAGCAGACAGACGTTTTAAAAACAATATTACGAAACTTCCGCGTCTTTCTGACTTTAGTAAGTTGTTTCTATTAATACAGTTCCGCAAATACAAGAAAACAGCACGTATTATGTTGTAATTGTCGAGACTGTCCAGATTGGCACAGATCGTTGTCATATGCAAACTTCTAATGTACTCGTTAACTTGGTTTAGTATATTTTATCATAATCATGATAAAATATACTAAACCAAGTTTAAACGCAAGCTTCCACGACACAGCCCTCTAGCCAAGTGACATTTTTACAAGTGTCAAAGCTGATCGAATCGCTCAAATGTATGGAAGTGACAAGTCTCAGTCACGTGACTTATCGAAACGAAATGTCATACCCGTACATTGAATGTCATCTTAGCGATTTCTATCATAGTTAACAAGTTGTAACAAGGGTCTCTTGAATTTGGGGGCCTGTTATACAGGCAATTTTTGTCAGGTATTTTATAGGTTTCAGAACTTCACGTGGTATTAGTGCCACGTGAAGTTCTGAAACCTATACCTGACAAAAATTGCCAAATTACCATGGCAAATAATCTACGTCCAAGCCGAGTCTATTCTCTGCCAGTTCCGAACTTCCGACCTAAATGCAGACTGCAACAAAAACAAAGTTCCCAAGTCTGTTTGCGTGAACGCGAGAAACTCAAACATTACCAAATGGATTTTCATATCGTTTTCTCCAATGGATAGCGTGATTCATGAGCAATTTTCCCGTGTACATTACCCGTGTACATTATTACATACAGGGCGTGTCCGCTAGCAAAATCTAACTCAAAGCTATGAAACCCGCTGCTCTACATTTCGCTCCGTTATGACGAGTAGTGTTTGTTTGTCGACGCCTACAATAAAGACAAAAAAGTTTAGTTTCCACAGAAAAATGAATATAATAAATAATATAATTGCATTACCAATCAATTGTATAAATTTCCAGAATTAAAGAAACGATACAAAACTAGGTAATGAAAACTGCCAAATTTCTCTCCTTATTGAGGGCCTGTTGGTCTAGTGGTTAGTGACCCTGACTGCTAAGCCGGAGGTTGTGGGTTCGATTCCCACCCAGAACAAATCTTTGTGTGATGAGCACGATCATTTGTTCTGTGTCTGGGTGTTATTTATCTATAATATGTATGTATTTAGAAATATATAAGTATGTTTATCAGTTGTCTGGTTACCATAGTACAGGCTCTGCCTAGTTTGGGATCAGATGACCGTGTGTGATATTGTCCCAAGATATTTATTTATTATATTTATTCAGTCACATAAACCCTTTGACAAAGCACACTTTTACAAGCGTTGACTATGATAGAAATCGCTTAAATGACATTAAATGTATGGAAATGACATTTCTCTTCGATGAGTCACGTGACTTAGACTTGTCACTTTCATACATTTGAGTGATTCGATCAGCGTTAACGATAGTAGAAATTTACCTTGTCTAACGTCTATCTTGAACACAAATGGAGTGTACTTTTTTATTTGGTGACTCAATTTGTCCGTGGTCGCCTTCAAAAGGTGACTATATCATAGCATCAGT
Organism: Plusia festucae; assembly: GCA_950381575.1. NCBI lineage: Eukaryota > Metazoa > Arthropoda > Insecta > Lepidoptera > Noctuidae > Plusia > Plusia festucae. Next base: position 895,864 of record OX494442.1, read on the forward strand.
TCACGGCACGTTCCTTGGATTTCACGTGCGGATCTCTGCTTTAAATCTCTGCATGTCTGACGCAATTAGCGTTGATAACAGCTATGTGTAACTCATTCGAAGCATCATAAATAAACAATACAGGTCCGTGCTGTTTATAGCACTGTGGGTGTGATTTTGTGGAGGTTAGTTGGCTATATTAGTCTGCGTAAAAGGTGATCTGTACGAGATGTTTTGTTTAAAAAATGAAACTGCTATTTACGTTGAATTAAATTTTTTATTGATATTTTTAATTGTAGTTAGTCCCCTACAAATAGCATTCATATCCTTCGATTTATAAAATAGTGGCAAATAGCAGTGCAACAATTTTTTTAGGTATTGCTATACAGTATAACCTAAAAAACCTGAACAACCTTTTACAATTATGACCTTTTTACACGTTTGCTTCTCAAACACGCTTAGAAATCGTGGTTTCCTTATAGACTGATGAGCTCACTAACAGGTTATAATCAATTCATCTGTAAGCAAGAAATCGTTCTTGCTTTTTCTTAAATACACATTAGTGAGACGGATCAGTTATTGACAGAAGTCATACAATCAAACTGGAATAGAACTACACACAGTAACTCCTACACAGTACCAAATTTATAAATGCACATCTGTAAACTTCTAAAATCTATTAAAAAAAGAAGTATACGTGTGATGGAAGGTAATGTTTATTTTGGGTAATTTAACATTTTACAATAATGTTTATTCTTTTAGAAATAAGACTGATTTAATTTTTTTTTGTATGATCGTGGCAATATTTTCATTTAAGTTATATTGGGAAAATCGTCTCCGTTTTAACGTATGAACTACAAAATAATACACGTTTGGGTTCGCAAGTACCAGTCAGTTGTTGTTTTTAAAACCATTTGTGAAGTAAACTATGATTTGACTATAAATCTTAGGAACGTTTACATAGGGCATTTCCTATTACGTCAAATGTAATAAATAAGATTTAATTATAATCAGTTCGGCTTTCGTCGGCTTGTGTCGGCTTTCTTCGGCTATTTATTGTTTTATGTCGTCAATCCTGTCTGAGAGTGTAAATAGTCGATTGTAATAACAGGATACGGTCATGTAGAGCTGTATGCGAAGTTTCGACTTGGATTAATATAAATATCGAGTACTTCCACAATAGCGGCCGAACTGTTCGATCACTATTCACAGGTTTACGAAGAATCAAATGAAGTTGTAAGTAATATAAGACTAAGTTGATGCTTAATATACATAAATAAAAAGTGTACAAATGAGATCTGCACGTCAATTCTGTAAAATGTCAATCAACAACTCGCATCTCACTTCGCTGTTCACTTCACGTTCACACTCACTTCGCATAAGTTTCAAATTTCGAGTGCGAACTCAAACGTCATCTCATATTTAGGCCCGAGTTTTCTAACTACATCATAATCATTGATTACGTAACCGTTCTGTTTGCATTAAACCGATGTTCAATCCAACCGCATTTTTTTTTAGAGTTCACCATTTATTTCTAACCAACGGTTTGCTAACCAAACTGTTTTGAATGAGTGAGTCCAAAATTACCAAATGCTGGAATGGTTTATCATTATTTTGTGAATGTTTAATGTCTTAATGGTCACGTCAATCAATTTTCATTGTCAAACTCTGTGATCAAATCATCTAACTCAATTCATAATTTTTTCGTGTTGTGTTTGTTATTAAATCTTTTATTGAATATATATCAGTGATATGGAAGATGAGCGTAAACGTACTTTGAATTTCACCAGTGGCGAGAAATCTGTACTTACGGCACTCGTAATAAAGTACAGAGATAGAATAGAAAATAAAAAATCGGACGCTAAAGCAAATGCCGAAAAAGCAAGAAGTTGGAAGGATCTGGCTGACGAGTTTAATGCTCTTAGTACTCACTGCAAACGTTCTCTTGAGAGCTTCAAATCAAATATATTTATTTGTTATAGCTTAAACACTTGCTGGGAGAATAACAAAATAAAAACTTCATGTCAGGAAGCATAAACCAATGGCTAAACTGAGTTGGCTACATGGTTTAAGCTAATCATTCGATTAAAGTACATAATCAATGGTTAGAGAATGGTGAACAGCAAAATATTGTTAAACAGCCGTTCATGGTTCAAACATTTGTTTAAAATTTAACCATCTGTTGGTGAACTTGGGTCTAAATCTCACGGTTAATTTAGTTCAACACGCTGACACGCTCGCAAGTGTAGCGCTAGTGTATCAACCGAGTTTATAGAATGCCAATCAAGAAATTCACGGCGGGTTCAGATTCGAATTTTAGAACGACGTCTTACAGAATCGACAGGCTGTATCTATTACGATTACACTCCAACATTATCAATAATGATCTTCAAAACTTCTACTAGATTTTTTCGATAGATACCTATCTTACGACGCTTGCGCTGCATACCATAATCTAGGTAAAAAACATTCTGATAACCAACAGTTTTATGATTTAGCCAAGAGTTATGTCCAAGCGCACCCACGGCACAGGAAATTTCTCAGTACGGGGCTCACATTTATAAATAAATAAACTGTACATGTTTAGAAGGTATTTTTATGACTCCAAAAGCATTGTAAGAATCCACGTACGAAAATTCCAACATGTTTTTTTAAACTATCTTTCAACTCAACAGTTAAACTAAGATTTAATATTCATTAAATTTTATATTTTATTGGTTAAGAGATTTTAATATGCGATAACATCACTGGTTTAAAAAAGTTTTATGAGGTCAAACGACCTATAAATTAACGTCGAGCTTACGAAGCTCTAAAACTGAAACTCTTGCGCATAACGGAAGTGACACAATACTGCGGTGACGTCACTCATGATGTCAGAAGCGGAAAAAGTTTAGTGCAATGACGTAGTAACTTAACAACTAAAGTTTATTTTTGAGATAAATAGCTTTGGCAGCGGGTTTTCGGCATAGACTAGAACTTCTCCCTCTCTCTCCGTGGGTGTCGTAAGAGGCGACTAAGGAATATAGAAACAAGGAGAATGGGCAGCAGCTTTCTCCTAAGAACTGCAAACTGCAGCAACCTGTTCGCCCAGCGTGGTGACTAGGGCAAAAACCTTAATAATGGCGCACCTTAACACATAGACTGGAATGGAATGGATGACCTGTCACCGTTTGTCAATGGTGTCGTAGAACGCAAACCACCACAACTACAATTGAGTATACATACCCACGCTACGGCATGAGTTATAAGACGTCCGTAGTAATTTACTCCGGACTCTTTTTGGACTGTTAGTTAGATTTGAAGATTTCTTGATTTAATACTAAAGGAACTTACAGTAAGATATATCCTAATATAATATAGGAAATTAAATCTTAGAAGATCCATCAAAAACAAAACTTTCTTCAAACAGATGTATTACATTCAGGTGTTTTGTTTACATGAGAAGTGACGTCACATGGTAGCCATTTTACGATCCCAGCCGGTGCCGTCTTTATAGCCGTGAACATACAAAGAGGAATGACAGAAGTTATTTACGATTATGTTTGAGGATTTAATGGTCACTTCTAATGATATCTTTGTTACGTAGGATTTCGTTTGATATTTGCGTGAATGTTACAGCGACAGTTAATTAAACGAAAATGTTTTGGATGTTTGTTGTATATTTTTAATTGTTGGTATCAATCAACTTAGCCTATTGCGGTCTTCTCTGGACCTAGGTCTCTCCCATGCTGCACGACAACACAGGGTCCTTTATTTGGGGGCTGTGTGTTGTGGTGCGCCATCATTAAGGTGATTGCAAGTCACCACACTGGGCAATTGAGATGGTGACCGCACCGCAGTCTACTTTCAGTTCTTTAGGAAAACGCTTTCTATACGCGTTTCTATATCCCTTAGTCACCACTTGCGACACTCACGGGAAGAGAGGGGAAGTTCTATTCTATGCCGAAACTCCATGCCAATTGTAAGTAGATCGTTGCTTTTTTACTATGCAATTATTGAAACTTTTTCTTCTAATTTTTCAGTTGCTTTCAGTCTTAATTTGTCCCTACGATAAATGTTACAGATTATGTGTATTAGTGTGTCTTATTTAGTATCAACGTATTTTTCGTAGATTTAGTTTGGTTGACGACCTCCGTAGTCGAGTGGCGTACACACCGGTTTTCAAGGTATCACCAGCTCCGAGGTCCCGGGTTCGATCTCCGGACGGGTCAATGAAGAAAAACACTTTTGGGTGTTTGTGGTACCTTCGTTGTCTCTGATTTCTTAACATAAGAGCTTAAGTGCGTAAGCTACTTAGTTTGGATCCGGAGCAATGTATGTGATGTTGTCCACATTATTATATTAAAGATATCAATAAAATATAAAAACGAGGAAAGGTTGTTACTTTTAAAACTACTGGGCCGATTTCAATTGTTTTTCACCAATAAAAAGTTTTATAATCCCCGAGTAACAATTGCTATATTTTTTACCAGCAGCTAGTATTGTATAGTAAATAAATGCTTCTCCCAACGAGTTTAATAACCCACCTATGCTGTAAAAAGAGTTCCGAATTCAAAATTCTTAGTTTTTTTATTATTAAAAGATTTTTAGAATCAAATTATTTTGCTATAGAATGGATTCAAGATTTCTTTGTAAATAAAGATGGTTGACATGGATTTACTTATGGTAAATAAGTAAATCCATGTCAACCATAGATTATAGAGCTCACACTCACACGTTCCATAGACAATCCTGTAGAGTTCGGTACATGTAAACGATCACGTAGGCAGGTCGTAGTTTACACGGACTGTGACGTCACCAGATTGCCGTTGTGTATGTATGGTGCTGTCTCTGTGATTGATGTATGATCGGCACTTTTACATTTGCATTTAAAGTTGTTTTTGGTAGGCGTAAGCTTTTTTACTATATTCTTTATTGAATACTTGTAGTTTCGTTTCGTCTTTATTGTTTAGAACATAAGACTGGGTTTATAAATAATAAATGAGGATAACATCACATCACATTGATCTGAATCCAAATTAAGTAGCTAAAGCACTTGTGTTATGGGATCAGAGACAACGAAGGTAGCACAAACATCCAGACCGGAGATAATGACGAAAAGTGTTTTCTTCTACACCCGGGACCTCGGAACAGGCGACACGTTGAAAACCGGTGTCGACCACGAAACTCGTTAAAATCGCGTGCAGTTTAGGATTTGGTTTTGATCTTTGTTAAAGCTTTGGTTGCTAAAAGTCCCAAAATGAAGATATTAAGCTTTGTAGAAATTATCTAAGTCGTGATGGTAATTGTCATTACAAATATTTAAGACTGATCATTTAATTAGTAATTGACAGGTTCTCCAAGTCGAAAAATTACCAATATTAAAAAAAATATGGGTTCAGATGTATTCAGGAATAGATTACCTATGCTACTTACATATTTTTTTGTGATTATTTACGATTAATAAAAACACTGCAGCGATTCACAAATAAAAGGGATGGCGGTAGCCAGGTAGTAGGGCGTCGGACTTGCGATCATGTGGTTGCGGGTTCGAATCCTACCCATTACACTACCGACGTGAACCCACTCGTAACACAAGCATCTTGCTTAGCACGAGGGGTTAACGAGATTACTAGTAATGTGCGACCGACATTGCTAGTAACGTTTAATTAAAAAAAAAAACAATTTATTATTATTATAAATTACAGACTACCCACAGCAATAATCATTTATGTTTAACCTACGCGTCTCTCAAGTACATCTCACAGAAACAAATTTTCCGTAAGGTTTCCAGAACCATTCATATCTACAATAAATATATTTCCATCTATTTGTATGACAAGGTAATATTAGTTAGATGTCATAAAAGAATGCACGTCATTTATAATTTAAGAAAATTGGACAATGTTAAATGTATACTTTATGGAGTTTGAGTGGTTTACGAGGAACTGGGTCAGGGTGCGAGAGCCAGGAAGTGAAAATTAGGTGAAAATATTCGGGGAAAAATAGTGCAACATTTTTCTAATTTGTCATTGTGTGTTATTTTAATTATGACAAATACTACGTTATTTATAAAATAATACGTGAAGAAAAATTGCTACCCTTTATTACGAAAATTGCACCGACCGAGGAATACGAAATTTCGCACACTTCTAGTTTATATGGAGAAGTGCAGAATGCTAATATTTAGTAAAGAATCGCTTTCGTATAACTATGTTACGGTATATAATTATATCCCTAGTGATATAACAATATTACAGCTTTATCTATCTTACTGCGACATATATTATATTCTTATCGGTTTAAACCGCATTCATGCGTCATTTTTAACTTGTAAATTAATTAATTTAATAATTATTAAATTCTATTTCTATTCAATTTCCAAATATATAAAATGTTATTATTTCAGCTACAGTTTTACATTAGCTTCTTAAACTTGAGATAGGTTTAGAGCAGCCGCAACGCGAACACAAAGACAGTAGCGTGATAGCCCAATATACTGTGTATGCGTTTGCGAAATTATATAGTTAATTTTTATACGTAAATACAGGAGGGCTACTATGCTCTCTTAATGCGATCCAATAATCCATCATCATCAAGGGGATTCAATCACTGGGATCCAAAACTTAAACGAATGCGGTTACCTCGTAGAAACGGACCTCCCAGATATACATTTCCAGGCTATTTATTGTATCCCAACGGAATTTTCCCATTTCCGATAGGATAATTTCGTCACTTTTGCTTCAATTGAGGCGGATTAGCGGTTGTCACCTCAAATCCTTTAGACTTTTCAGCGGATTATCGCGTTCATTTTAAATATTTCTTGTAAAAAATGTATCCGCAGCCAAAATAACTTACAGTCAACGGACTATGAGATGACTAAACGACCGATATGTTATTATTTTAAAAGATTTTTATTTGGTTTTCGTTTAGATATTTTGTATATGTAAACTTGTTTAGATTTATTTTTCCTTTATGTATGAATGTTTGAAGTATGCTACAGTTGATATTATTTCATTATATTATATACATTGTAATATAGTAAACTAACGTCCTGTTGAATAATAAAGCTATCGAAATAATTAGAAAACAATTTCTCCATACAATTTTGAATATTTTCGCTCTTCATGTTTGTATATTTATTTTCATTCTTATTTGAGGCAATTTAGACTTATAAAAAGCAGAGGGAGACCGAAAAAGAGATGGATGGATTGTGTGAAAGATGATATGAGAAAGAAAGGAGTGGATGCCGCGATGACGAGTAATAGAGAGGAACGGAAGGAAAATACGCATTGCGCCGACCCCATATGATTGGGATAAGGGAAGGAAGAAGAAGAAAAAGAAATACTTGATTGAAGCCTACAGCCAGAATTATTATTCGCCTGGCTCAAACTGAACCAATCATGATACAATAATAATCTAGGCCACGATAACCTTTTCTATCGGGAACATCAGATTAATATAAACAGATCACAACTGTTTTCATTTGTTTTATGAATACTATCAATCTTGGTATACATGTGCCGTCACATCAAACGGTGGGAAACCTTCAACTGTTTTGTTAAATAAATACAAACTAGCGTTTACATGTAAAATCGGGCGTTCTACACGTAAGCGACGGGATATGTAATTAACACGCTCATGTCCGTGTGTCGAAAAGCCCTTATGCTGTTAGGTGCGACTGTTAGCGGGCAAAAAATAATAATAAATAATAAATTAGTAATAATAAATTGTTTATTGTTTTCTTACATTGTATTGTCTACAGAAATTGAGGATACCCCAGTAAGTTAAACAAAACTTGTGTTGGGGCTACCTCGCTACTTCCCTAAGTGACAAATGTTTACAATAAATAGTAGGTACTTAACGTTTTTTTAAATGGAAGTTATTATGATAACTTAAAACTGTTTTATACATAAGATACTTAAACTCTACGAAACACCGATGTAAAACCTGATTTGAGAATATCGGGAATATCACTTACAAATGCCTGAATAAATTCAAAAGTTTAACCTGCCTTAATCACACATAAGGTTTATCAGGAGCCCTAGCTACAAAATAAAATTAAAAACTCATGTTGAAATCTGTAAATATTGTTACGTCCACAAAATCACCACAAAGATTTCCCCACAGTTCTTAATCTTATTTTTTTTCATGTATATTTTTCTTCTACCAATCGCTTCCGCCTATCAACCCGCTGTCAATGCAACCTGTCTCAACCACCACACTTAACCTTGTCCTCAAATCAAGTCAAGATCAGGATCGTCCTCGCACCAGACCAGATCAGCCATACTTCAATCAAATTTGTTTGTTATGACAGCTCAATGGTGATAGCTCAATTAAAATGAGTTACTTCTAAGGGCTTCAAGGTTTTTTTGTCAAGGAAATTGTAATTTTCCGGATGACACGGCTACTTCTGAATTTTTTTACAAGATTGTTTTTGTTTTGACAGTTTCATTATTTATTTTGACGTTGTTTTTTACTTGTTTTTTTATTGAATTGAAAATATAGTAATATTCAATGAATTGAAAACTTTAAGATAAAAAAAAATCAATTTTTCTTTTCGCTTTTCTGTATTTTATTTAAACGACAACTGATATGAAATTACACTCGACGTTATTGAATTTGGATTTTTTTTACACTATTTGAAATCATTTTGGGCTCAATGGAGTAGACGTACCTTATCTGACTACCCTGAGAAGAAGGGTCATAGTCTCTTTTATAGTTTACACATAAATATTGTATAAACAAATGCACAGTGTACTAGACGAGCTGTTTGAAGAATGAAAATAATGTATCTTTTTTGTGTAATTAATCGCCTCTCAACAAAATCACGGAACCGTTCAGATATCAAGCGAAATGCATCTCGCATGCAATCGCATTCTCTAAATAGACATGAAAATACATTAAGTTTACATGTCTTTGTTTAAGAAATAAAATAAACTTAAGCATGCAGTGCTGCAGTTTTATTGGACGGTACATTTCCTGCACTTTTGTTCCATTTCTCTTGAAACGCAATCGTACTTCGAAGGGATTAATTAAAAGCATGCGCGTGAGTAAATGACTCATTAACAACTAAGTTAGGAACTTAACAAAGACGTTTTATATGGACATGGTGAAATAAACAGAGAATTAAAATAAACTCTCAATAATGTTTCGTATTTTTTATTTATTTACATTTGTCATCAAAATTCCCGACGAGGAAGTGATTCACGCATTTTACCAAGATCTCAGAGCCCTACTAAGATCTTTTACACAGAAAATAAAAAGGTTTTCATAAAATTCTTTTGTTTCTTGATATAAATATATATATATATATATATTTCCCGAACTCAGGTAAGAGTCATAGATACACTGGCAACGCTCCTTCATTCTAACAATTATAATTATTGGCATAAAATAAAATAATTTTGTAGGATAGTTGTACCTATACTGCTATTAAATGCGTATTATTTTGTAAGCTAACTTGCTCTGTAAATTACTTGTTTATAGAGCTTATCTTTCCTTTTAATTAGATGCATTCGTTTCGCCTCGTGATCCATCTGATCCGCAAAGTAATAATTTCACGACTCAATAATTACCTAAGGATCTTGATCTTGGAACTGGAGCTCGTAAACGGGGAAGGCCAAAAAGACGGTGGCGAGATGATATCATTCGCTTTTTGCCGGATTGATGGAAAGCGGCTTAAGACTGAGGGTTACAAAAAAAAAGGGTCTTGATATGGTGTTAAAGAATTGTAGAATTACTAACACATTTATAAAACGATTATTTTACAAAAAAATATCGTAATAGAACCGCCATTACGATTTGAAATAGCTAGATGAAATAAATAAATCGGCCAAGTCCGAGTAGGACATGAAGAAGATGGCGCACGAAGGAAAAATTTCGTTTGTTGTATGGGACCTCTAAATATTTATTTTATCCTATTTTTCAGTATTTTTTGTTATAGCGGCAACTAAAGTACATTCATTATATGCAAAAATTTCAACTGTCTAAATATCATAGTTTATGAGATACAGATTGGTGATATACAGACAGACGGACGGACAGTGGGTCCCATTTTACCCTTTGGGTACCGAACCCTAAAAATGTATTTGATGAATTTCATTTAAATTATAAATATGTATACAAAGTTTTTCTTAGAAATACGTAAAAGATTTTTTATCTCGACAGATTTTCAAACTAGACATTGTTTGATTAAGACTTATTTTTTACACGAAATCATGAAAATGATGGGAAATCGTAGTAATATATCCCATAAGTCACAGGTGAAGACGCAGCCATGAATGACTCACTATTAACACCCAGTGTGTGTCGTGCTACCGAACGCATTCATAATTTATTTAAACTAATTTGCGTCACACGCGCGGTAGAAAATACATATTTATCTTGGCTTAGTTAATAATTATTGTGAATTATAAGAGTTTTTATAATAATGTCGTATTTTTTGTATTTTAAGCACCGTTTAATGATTAATTTTGGTTTTGAGTATTGTTTGAATAAATAAATAATAAATTAATGTGGACAACATCACTTACATTGCTCCGAATTCAAAGTAAGTAGCTAAAGCACTTGTGTTATGGAATCAGAGACAACGAAAGTACCACAAACACCCAGACCGGAGACAATGTAGAAAAGTGTTTTTCGACATTGACCCGTCCGGGGATCGAACCCGGGACCTCAGAGCTGGCGACACCTTGAAAACCGGTGCGTACGCCAATCGACCACGGAGGTCGTCAAAAATTTCCTACAAATAATACGTAAAATATTTCTATTTTATATTTGCGCTTTAACGTTAAATAAAATTATTATACCAAATACTGGGGTTCTCTATTTCCATTGTAAACTGCATACCTACATATTTAGAAACAAAATTAATCTCTTACTCACTTTAATACAAAAAATTACTTACCTCTACGCAATTTCACGCCAGAAACCGGAACATTCTAATCAAAACTACGCCGCAGTTTCGGCGTTGTCTTTTTAACATCAATGCCAAGAAAGCCAAGATTCAGATACCTCCCGTGGAAATATTCCTGAGGTGATTTAATTGCCTCGCTAACTACACTGACAGCTCGCTCGGTAAGTGACACCTAACCGATGACGTCACTTGTCAGGACAAACGTCACATGAATATGTAATGCGATATGAAATTGAGAGCGTTGATGATATTCAGGCGAAGTTTTGCCAAGTTATGTGATTTATTATTAGATTCACAATTTTATAGATATGGTTGGATTATAACTAAGATTCCATTAAAATTTGTTATTACAGTTTAATAAAGTAAATAGCTTTTTTCTTAAGAAAAAAATCACGATGTTTTTATTTCTAGTAAACCTAAAATAGGCGCTTAAGAATCGTTAACTTTAAAACTAAATGACTCTAGGTGCGCGGTTTCAAACTGTCATTCCTATGAAGAAGAACCGGCAAGAAACTACATAGGTTATTCTTTTAATAAAAATGTAGTTTTATAGTGGATCATTTAAATGAAATATGTGCGTCAATAACGCTAGGAACATGAAAAAAAACAATTTAATCTTTCATATCGGAAGAGAGCACAAGGGATTCCATTCAATTTGTTATTTACGCTCTTGACGCATTCATAGTGATAATAATTCAAACTATAACGTAAAAAATATAGTACAAAATAATTATTAATAAATGTTACATACCATAATATGTACCTAGTCAATATATCAACCCTAACTAGAAATACAGGCTTAAACAACAAGTACATCTAAGGTCCAGTTTTTTATGCCTAGTTAACTCAAGCAACTGTTAAATATCCTAACTTATGGTTTCAAACTTTGGTAGAACATGTTTATTCATAATTTTGTATCCTAACAAATGGTTAAACAATTAACTCTCCGACTTATTTGACCCTTTGATAGACAAACAAAACGCGTTTTACCGATATTTGCAACCATTAGTTAGCATATTTAACAACTGGTTGAGTTAACTAGGGATAAAAAACTGAGCCTGAGGAACGTTAAATGACTCGTTGTGCAAACTCTCACCTTAATACTTAACTAATCTTTGACAATGAAGATGGAGGAAATTACTACGAGTTAACTACGGCGTAGCTTAATGTAGCGGGTCGTAGCTTAGAGTTAGAAGTTCAGTGCAATCTTGGCATAATCGTTATAAGCTATGTAGTACAATTCATCAGAAATAAAATAATGTTTAATGCACATGCTCCCATGGTTAAGGTACCTACAATTTATCTTATGAATTTCTAGCCTTTTACTCTTTATGTCATTCTTATAATTATTAACCAACCTATAAGGTTGTTTCCGAGGAAGGAAATAGTAAAAACTCCCAATACAATAAAATGATCCATATACACAAAATACACTCAGACTTGGAGCAATCAGTTGGGCTTCATACAAAAGTTTGTCCCGAGCGGAGGTATCGAATCTGAAGAAGGTCGCGCACATTGATAATTAGCGTGGTGACCCAAACCACTCCGCAATTCATGCCTAAAATAAATAAAAAAAATAATAAAGTACACTCTTTTTCACTAAATCGATAACACGGAAAAATACAACAATGTGTATCGGATACAAGTACTTTATTGTATTACTGTTGACATACACAAGAATCATTTTATATCGTACTACACCGAAATAATCCGGGAGTGTGAGAAAAAAATATTTTCAGCCGATACCTTACCGTGCCAAAATTCTCTGGCAAACGGTTGTCGGAATGATGGCAGTTTGTACGGGATTATTAGACCAGGCGACGTTGCATGGTTACGCTACTCAAATGGTGATGACGAAATTCACATTTATTTGAAGAAGACAAGCAGAGATACAGACATAATTTTTAAATCTTTACACAAAATTCTCATCGTGTGAAAGATGATATGAGAATGAAAGAAGAAGACGCCGCGAAGGCGAGTAATAGAGATTAATGGAAGGAACCCGACCCCATATGCTTGGTTAAACAGGAAGGGTTTTGCAGCCCTGCCTAGCTTCCGCTGATAATGAAAAATAATTGCGTTGACGTGATTGTCTTTTAATAAAATTACGTCACGGGAATTAACGCGAACTCTTGAGTGTGACACTCAAGACACTCGCATTCACTTTTTAAGGCTTGAGCCGTTTCAGCCGGGTTACACTGGCCGTGGTCGCAAGCAGACTGGAGATGCGTTGTCATAGCTCCGTGCACGAAGTAGATGATTTTTCATCTACCTTCAGTTTTTCAACTACCCTACACACCACACTGACCGTGTCCGTGTTCTGCACGTTAACCGACTGTCCAGAAAAGCGAGGTTTTATTAATCGGATCACTGTTCGCGATTCCGGTGACGTAATTTTAAGTTGACATTTTGTCTGTTTGTGTATTTTTGTTAACTAATGCACTAGAACCTCTCTACATATAAGATAATGTAACTACTAAAGGTTAAGGATGAATACAATTCATAGCGGAGCTAGAATGTGCATAAAATATAAGAATAGAAAACCGGAATTGGGCGGTATACCTTCAAGGAAGTTTCAAGATATTTGCCAAAAGACCTGGCGCCAGTATGGTGCTAGTTTTGAGTGCCAATTATTATTTAATAATCACTCGGACGTTGTGCAGCTGTTACGTTTTATTATCGATCCATGAATAAATATGTAACGTGCGTTTATTACTGTTACTTGCCGTGGGGCTGCAGCTTAGAATACATACCCCCTTTTCTTATTGTGGTTTTCATAAGACACGACTAGGGATACAAAAACAAGGGAAATAGACAGCAGCGTTCTCTAGACTCCAGACTAGGTAAGAAAGACCTTATGATTATGCACTATAACAGAAAAATAGACGCACCTTATGATTACGCACTATGACAGAAGTCTATTGGGTCTATTTCATAGACCTACAGCAGTGGACCGCGATAGGTTGAGTTGATTGGTTGCTGATTTTGCGTTTATTATTGGTTTTCATTATCCATACTAATCTTATATATAAATTACGCGACACGTTTTTCGTCCGGGATGGACTCCTAAACTACTATCCGATTTTAATCAAATTTGCAAAACGTGTGCATTTTGCGTGTAGTGCAATAAGTGGAGTTCGAACCGACAACCACATAATAACAAGTCCGACGCCCTAGCCATTAGGCTACTACCGCTTCAAATATTAGTTCTATATTACATAAATAATACGCCTCGGTTCAATAGACGTGTGACGCATAGTTTTAATAAAACAGCGGTCACCAGTTCACCACTGTGACATGTGAGTTAGTCAAAGATTAGCAACAAGCAATAAATACGATCGACTCACTCGAATCAATGGCTTTTGTGATTCACGCTGATGTCTAGGCCATTGTTTTAGTGGTAACATATAAATAGATGTAGACATGTCTCGGGGCTGAGTAAAAAGTGACTCATTAAATGTTGTGAGGTTAAGTGTCACCTAGTGCGGTCAAACTATGGATGAGCAAGAAAATACTAGCATGCGAAATAATGCAGCGATAATCAGAATCAGATCTTAAATTATATTGTATATTATTAGCCTAAAGTTGTGGATCCCTTCGTGTTAATATTTTTATTTCACCAGCAGAAGGTATTGATGGTCAGTGTAAAAGGTATTTGAGAATAAACAAGAACAAGTATATAAAAATAGGTATACCATACCTGTTTGAGTTTATCCTTTTTATATACTTAGGTTTGATATTGCCTCGAAGATAGAATATGGCAGAACTATGCATATTCTTTGTTATCTTGTAAATGTATACCCATATTTCTAAAATAAATGTATCTTTAAATATTCGTCCATCAAATTCGTCAGTCATGTAATCAGACCTGTTTTCCCGTCAGCCACATGGCGAAGTTCAGTGACAGACTAGTACCAAATCACCAATACATCGTGATTAAAATATTTCCGCGGTGAGTGTAAGGCCAGGTCACACCGCCGGCGGCAGACGGAGCGGGGGCGGAATACGTCATCACTCAGTTAAGCGGGATTGTCACCAAATGTTTATAGCCCACCGACTAATGAATTTGGAATCTAAACATTACAAGTTGAGTAATATTAGTATGATCTTTAAACGTCAATAACTACGCAGCTAACAGATTTGAAAAATCGTTGTATTTTTGGAGAAAATGCTTTTAAAAATCCAGTTATAGGCGCAAAGTTTTCGTATGAAAGATTATGTACACCAGCTTCTTAAGGTCTTCTTAAATATACCTAATTATGGTAAAAGTATAATAATGATAGTTGAATTCTCAAAACATTTATCGATCTCGGAAGCCAAACTCTATTATGTCATGCCAATAGCAACATTACCTAGCCTTAGGCGACATCTGAATCGAATTAGATTGGTGACGTTCTAAATTCTAAATTCTTATATAACTGTACATAATATGTAGTTATGGTGTTCTCGTAGTATGCAGTCCGAATTCAAATATACGTATTATGATTTCAGTTATTATTGACATGAATTTTCCAATGTCCATTACTTATTTCATCTATTTGGTTGTTAACGAAAGCTTTCACAATCAAACAAGCCACTTACAATAATTAAATACATATTTATACACTTGTATAAATCAGAAAACTTCAACTACAAAATTATATATATATCTATACTTCTTAATATTATAAATGTGAATGTAAGTTTGTTTGTTACGCTTTCACACGAAAACTACTAGACTAAACCGATCATCATGAAACTTTGTACACATATTCTTGGAGGTATAAGAAGTATCAAGTAACACAGGATATTTTTTATTGATAAACAATTTAATTTGTGTGGTAAGCTTTTCATTATTTTACATCTTACTCGCTGGTGTTACATAATTTGTTAAGTTTTTGTATAAATTGGCTAACCAACATTCACGAGGGTGAAGCCGGGCTTCAGCTAGTCAGAAATAAAAAGGTTATAAATGTGAATATGGGTTAACAAAAGCCACACACACTACCATGCACACGTACTTACACAACACACCTACATTAATTTATTCACAGCGGAAGTCAAAACCGACGCCGTCGTATATTTACATAGAGTTACTTTATTTACTGTTTGTAAATATTTTGGTATCAAACTATGAAATATAAATACACAGCCTTGTCCCGAAACATTTTCTTAGAAAGTTCTATAAACTATGTTTCGCAAATTGAGGAAAATGTATTATTTTGTTATCTATTTTAGATTCGTGTGTATTTTTTCTTCACGTATTTGATAATATACAACTGGTAATATACTGGCGGGTGGGTAATATTGTGGGCTTATTGAAGTATAGCGTTTTGTGTCTGAGTTTAGACTATCAAGAAACTGATTTATAAACATATAAAGCTATAGCATGCCTGTACCAATAATTAATTATACTTACATACTTCTATAATTTACGCAAACTTAACATGTACAACCATTTAATTCATTAGTCGTTCTCGACGGGAAGTGATATTTTTTTATTTATTGTAACAAGACGTGATACATAATAGTTTACATTTTATGTTACTTCGCCTGTGTAATAGTTTGTTGCCGAAAACAGTGCGCTCATTAAACTGTAACTTATAAAATAGTCGCAATGCCGATTTTTTCTTTGAAATAAAACTACTTTATACGGATTCTATCGCGGTTTATTTTGATCGATTTTTTCTGTAAATACCTACGAGGAAATTAGGAACTAAAAAGGAAGGCAACTAAGTTATGAGAACCTTTCTGTTGTTTTAACATCCCTAAAATATGTACCACACTAGTTATTGAATAATATATAGTGAATTCAAATTCTTCATTAGTTCGCAATAAAGAATTTGAATTCACTTCCTTTAAGATATCCCGAAGTCACGCTTACTCCGTCACAGTCTGACCTCTATGACGTCACACGACGTAACTGTGACCTCACGCGTTCATTAATTAGCACAATTAGCACCTGAGGTGGAAACACGCCAAGTATATGTGTATCACTCCCCGTTAGTAGGCAGTTAGCTAAATCGGGATGCCGTGTTCCTTGTCGTGGCCGATGCGTAGTTAGTTGTTAGTGGAGTATCGGATTTGAACTTAATGTATTGAATTTTAAATATTTAAAAATTCGTTAATTTAAAATAATGTTATGGTATTTTGAAGAAGAATAAGATCGCGACTGATTTCGTCAACTTGAGTTTACATGTCTCCTTATCTCCAATATCAGGACCATATCTGGATAGCTCGACAGTTTGATTGCTTGATAGCTTCTTCAACTTAAAAAGTTGATCGTTGCACGGGTTGGCCAATGAAGATGTTTTTATTTTCCGTATAAAATTAATAATTGTATATATTGGACTAGCTGTAAACTGCGACTCCGCCCGCGTGGCTGTCGATTGTTGTGTCCTTTCTCAGACTCTAGGTTATTTATGTACCAAATTCTATGTTAATCGGTTCAGGAGTTTAGGCTTGATTGCGTAAAACACCGACAGAGTTACTTTTGCATTTATAATATTAATAAGTAGAACCACATGAACTGGTCCTCAACATGTCACTAGTAGTATTCCGTTCCTACATCTAACTGTAAACACATAATTATCTTACGAATTCACTCCTCTAAACTTTCCATGTCATCGCGCCGTAACAACAAAATACCATCAATAAATAATAATAATGTATTCTCTGACGTCACAGTGTAACACCGATGACAGGTCTATTACATGTTATAGCCGTGGGATTGCAAGTGTTTACTGAATGGGAGGAGTGGGGTGTAGAGACACCTGCGGGCTTCGATAGAAATAAACATGATATAGTCTTATCTGAGATCACAAGATGTAAAGATGTTGACGTAGAATGTCACTATCGTAAAATGTCATTTTTGTAGAAAGTTGTGTACGAGTGATTGTGACGAAGAGATTTTCGGTTAATTTAGGGTGGATTCCAGTCCGACATATGAAGAATCGCGTAGCTAGGTCGGACTGTATGCGGAAAGCGGAGAACTGGGTGCTGTGGCGCAACGTGGGAAAGACCCATGTCCAGCAGTGGACCACGATACGCTGATTTCATTAATATAATAATAAATAATATCTCGGGACAGCTCACACAAAGCCATCTGATCCCAAACTAGGCAGAGCCTGTACTATGGCAACCAGACAACTGATAAACATACTTATATATTTCTAAATACATATATATTATAGATAAATAACACCCAGACACAGAAGAAAAGATCGTGCTCATCACACAAAGATTTGTCCTGGGTGGGAATCGAACCCACGACCTACGGCTTAGCAGTCAGGGTCACTAACCAGTAGACCAATAGGCCAGTCATAATTGATTTGAATTATCATTGATTGGGTTTGGACTACGCTACAATGTTAAACTTTATTGAAACAATTGTTATCATATTTTTATTTAAATATTAATTTTCAATAAAAGCGTAAGTCGTAATGAATTCAGTATTCGTATCTGTACTCTGAATTTGTCTTTCAGATCTTACATGTTCACGAATATGCGGTAAAATATACCTACATGAAAAACTGCAATTCATTAATTGCTTATTTTTATTCTGAAAAATGTCGTCACAATTTTTTATCCGAGCGTTCTTTTCACCTCTCGCAAATACACGTTTTATCTTCTTTTATGATTTCTTTATCTATTTGTTAAAATAAAGTGACATTTAAATAGTGCTTCTGTAATTTTTCTGTCATAACTTCAAAGTTTACGACGTTTGCATGTTTTTAAATGCAGATGCAATGTTTCCTCCCACATTTTATTATCAGTGAAATTATTTACTGAAGCGTTTATTTGATATTTTTTTTGTAAAAAAATTGAATGAACGCTAGGTTATTCAAGAGTCCGACTGTCAATTCGAAATTATAATGCAATTTATTATAATAATTTATTATGTACTTTACGCACACTTCATCCAGTATTTTTTAAGTTATTGCGAGCCACGCAAATCTTGTATAACGCAAGAATAGAAACGGGGGTGTACAAAAATAAGAAAAAATACTGCACTGTGATTTTAAACAATTGTTTTCGCCTATTATAAATGTCCAACTTCTGGACACTGCGTTCTTCTTTTATACAGAAGGAACGAGCATTGATTAGCACGCTTGCTCGTTGCGGGTTGGCGATTTCAGATTTATTTTTTTGGATTCCAGGTTTCCTCATGGTGATTTCGTTTACCGATTGTCAAAGATGTCTTAAGATAAGAAAGTAGGTTACATGTAACTTTGAAACAGATTGATTTGATTGGTACTTGCCAGTACTGGGTTCGAACCTGCAACCTTGTGCACACAAGACCGTTCCTTGAACCGCTAGGCCAAAACGACACACTCTTCACCTGTTACTGAATGTGAATTAATACACTCAACCTTTAAATCAAAGATATGCATCTTAAAACATACACGTGTGTATAAAATGGTCAAGGAGAAACCGTGCGTCTTTACTCGGGAAATACCATATTCTAATCTCCATAGAATTCCATAGGCACTTTTTCAGCCTCGGAAATCTACTTATGACTAATCTTACTATGAAACACATTGCTCAATCAAACGATATACTCTCCGAATGATTCCTTTTTACAAGTAATATAAAAATACGTGCATCAATCACCACAGAACTGAACACTTAAGATCACTCTTTCCTCATGTAATAAGGATTTATTAGAATTTCTATGCATTCTAACCCTTATGACTAATTGCAAACAATTAATACTTGACGGAAAACAAATTGGGTATTGGGACGCCTATTAATTTACTTTTTAAAAAATGAGGATTCTTAAAGAAAAATTGAGTTCATTTATTAAATCACGTCTATCCGTCATGTAGAGTACGTGGATGTCACACAATAGTGTAAACAGAAGTGTTGTTTGTTGATAGAACAATAATTAATAGGAAATAATAGGAACAGTTAAAAGGTTACATTGTCTACACATTTCTAGAGTTTGATTCTAGCGATGCCTTCGATGGAGTCGCCATGGAATGGCTTGATATACATTGTCTACTTACTTACGATTCTTAATGCCCACTCTCATATAAATATACCTGTTGTAGTTTCGATAAGAGTTAAATACAGGATTAATTTAAAAGGAGTGCGTATATTCTACGAGGTAATCAGGTGCATAAAACTGAACCACTTTGTCCAAGGAACATAGGTCAAAATCTTACCTGATTACCGCGTAGAGTTTACGCACTCTTTTTAAATTAATCCTGTATAGTAAAATTTATATATTATGACGAACTATACTTTTAGTTTCAATTACCATGCCTCTGCTAACGTGATCCTTAGAATGCATATTATTTCAATGGGCCAATAATTTCATGTGGAATTCTGGTCAGAGTTGAAAATTTTATTCAAATGAATTTATAGTCAGTTACTGCTTTTTATACTTTTAGTTTATGATATTGCATGTAATAAAGTATTGTTGGTTAATAATTAGAATCAACAGTTCAATAGTACATGCTCGCTTCTATTTATGTTAATAACTATAATAGTTTTATTCGTAAAAACATATCTTTATTCTCTCCCATAATTAACCCTCACGATATATTCCTCGTTAATTTTACTTTACATATACGTAATGAAAAGTTTCGTAAGTTGTTTCAAACTAGAATAATATAATAGAACGTTACTAAAAAACTCGTCACATTATTATCAAATAAATATTGTATTTATTCCAGACCATTCATGATTGTTTAGAAAGTTTCATAAAATTCTTCATTTTTTTTGTTGAAAATATTATAGTAACTAAATAGTAGGACGTCGTGTCTTCCTAACCCCTAAACACGGTCGTCAAAAAATATCATAAGTTTCCGCATTCCGTTTCCGCGCATAACGAAAATAAAGGGATTTTTGTGTGTTACAGGCGCGGGCGCAGTGACATGCCAGCGGCAGACGTGCGCACGCGCATCTCGCACGCAGCGCAGCGCCGTACTAAACATTCCAGTTTTACAAGTGCGATTATATCTTGCATTCAAATTGATTTTATTAAAAGAATTAGGTATTTCTTTTAATATCAGTTTACAGATAATTTATTAAAATATTTTGTCTTTAAATAAAGGATGGTTTGTAATTATTTTCGCAGCGAAAAATCAATGTGAATGCAAAAACAATGAAACGTCGACAAACAGTGAAGTGATAGTGCAGTGTTAGCTGAATAGTGAACAAGTGTAAGATGTAAAGTGTTTGGATGAAGTGCACCGTGAGGATAGCTGGGAACAGCATGGTGTAGCACCATGGGCATACAGGTCGAGAGCTCTGTCAACTATAACAGTAACTCATGTAAGTCCACCATTCTAAGTAAGAAATCCCCATGTCAATTTGAAAATATTGGTTAACTTTTCATTTTACCGAAGAAGTAAACAGAAACTTATCAGTGAAGTGATCTTTCGTGTTAAGGGAAAATTGTTTCTTTATAATATTTCAGTTAATTTGACACTAGCGGACATGTCCTGGCTTCGCACGGTTAGGACAGTAATAAATGAATATAGATATATAATTATTCAATTATAATACACACAAAAACCTTCCTATTGTATCACTCTATTTAATTCTGAAAATGCATTGAAAACCAAGATCTAAGTGCACAAACTGAGGAAGCGATGTATGTGTTATACTGTGTAAAGATTGAACTAGAATAAATATATAAAATCATTCATTCATAATTACTAATTAGCAGGGCTAGGATTTCTGAAAATATTCAGCGTTGAACGCAGCGTTGTCTAATGTCAAAACGTGAACTCAAAAAAGTTCGCGATGACTTTATAGAAATGAGTATATAATTATATGAGAATATATTTGGCTTTACATTATTTAAGGAGAAGTCTCTAAGCTAAACAGGCGCTACAGACTATCACAACACATTTCAATAATTTGTTACATGTTTACTTTTTTGGTAAATGAAAGGTTCTATAAGGTTTTATGTTTTTGTTACAATGATAAAAAGTTGCTTTTTTAATGTTTGTCGGTTTAGTATTGTAGTCAAAGAAAACAGGCTTAAACAGTTACTTATAATTAGAAAACGGATTATATGCAACATAAAAAGCTTGTTCTTTTCAATGAATGCAAATATGAATAAAAAATCCTTGAATATACAGGAAAATTGGCACAATATGCAAACGTAAATTATAAAGTTTAGGAAAGTAAATTTTCATGCTTTTATTTTAAAACCAGCATAATAATATAATAATATCTTGGGACATCTCACACACTGCCATCTGATTCCAAACTAGGCAGAGCCTGTACTATGGTAACCAGATAACTGATAAACATACTTATATATTTCTAAATATATACATATTATAGATAAATAACACCCAGACACAGAACAAATGATCGATCATTTGTCCTGGGTGGGAATCGAACCTACGACCTCCGGCTTAGCAGTCAGGGTCACTAACCAATAGACCAACAGGCCAGCATACGATTAGTAATTTAATTACCCTTTGATAAGTGATAGTAGGTACAGGAACATTAGATGATATTAAAATTACTTATGTAATATTTTTTTAAGCGTAAACAATCAAGTATTGTTCCAAATAATGTCAATGGTAATATAGTGTCTTCGATCATTTAGTTTTTTTATTAGTGGAATAGGTTTGCTAAAGATCCACTTATATTCTGTGCGCTAAAAAAATAAAAAAAACGTCACAGAATATAAGGTAAGGTGCTACCTTATATTCTGTGACGTTTTTTTTATACAAATAAAAAAAAAAAGTTGTCCACGAGAGATTAAGCTTATCGGCGCAGAGTAAATTCGATTTTTACATATTTTAAAGAATCAACACAAATAATTTGAAGTACAAACAAATAAAGTTAGCATATAATAACAACAGGTGCGATCATCATAATTCTATAGAATAGACGAAATTAGAAAATTCCTCTCTCTTAATATTTAACTGTGTCAAATTAAATTACGTTTAAAATAATTTGTAGAATAATTGTTTAAGCAGCTATTAAAGTGTTATAGAAAATAAAAATGTATTTAAAAATAATATTGAATCCGATTAATATTTTGTAGAAACGACGCATTTCGGAAATGAGACTCTACTACTAAGTACTGTTAAGTAGATATAAATATTTTGATCTACCAGAGTAAATGAAAAATGAAAACTATTATTTGAATGTTACTGCAATTATTAAGTTTGTAGGTATTATATTTAATGTAACACGAAAACTTAATTAAGGGTTAATTATCAACTAAGCACCATGTTCATTTAAAGATTACTTCGATAACATAAATAAAAAAACAACACACGTTTCAGCCTGGTTTCACGTAGACATGCACAAGACATTACTCTTTTCGCGAGGAGAAAGTCCCGCGCTGAACGCATCTTCGTTTATTTCCTACAAACCGATATAAAATAAATCTGCAAATTGTAACAGGAAACATTCATCCTTGTCCTCTAAAAACCATGTTCTCTATTTTCAGTTTCTTCAAATACTTTATTATATTATTTTAGTCTAAGTTCAATGTCACCGCAGCGGCCTAGAACGAATGCGACTGTTACTGTGAAATATCGACGTTCATTTCGTTTTTGGAATGTCGACGGCGGTTGCGCGCGCATTATTATCGTTATAAACCTAACAAAACGTCAAAATACATCTGTCGATATAATGACAGCTGTGATATGCAAAATTAGAGGAACACACTATTATTAGTGGCCTCATTTCGTGATGAAAGACCTTGATGTCAGATATGTAAAAATATTATGAGTTATTTGGATCGTTAGTCATAGTCAGATATTATGACAATTAGAAAATGGAGATCAGAGATAGATTTTTTATTATTTAATACTCGTGAATACACGTTTGCGATGAATGGATAATAGAGGAGCATTTCAAGACCAAAACCTGTCGTTGGAAAAAAAAATAACTGCAGAAAACAAACACGACGGTGGAAAGTGCCAGTGTCAAAATACTTGATTGACAAGATGACTTCAGCAAAAGTGAACGCTATGAGCTGCAATGTTTTAACCAATAACCCTTCTTTTCTAAAATTTTTGAGATCAACAAACAAGTTCAACAATGATTACCATGCAAATGGATGCACCCTCAAAATTTATAATAATAATAAACACTAGATGTGTCATTTCGGGCTTTGAGATGAAGGGATGGCCCGAGCTTGAATAAACTAAACGTTCCTTAATCTCTGAACTTTATGAACAAATGTTACCAAAAGTTCATTAGACCTCGACAGGTCGACTACCGCGAGACGCAAATTGCAGAAAAAATATTTCTCTCCGACAAAATAATTGCGGCAGTATCATTTATCTTTTTCGTTTGCGAATATTTGTCTCTCATTCTAAATATACATATCTCTTTCTGTCTTTTTGAGGAGTTTTATTTCAGTTTGGATGATGATTTTTAATGTTCCGCATCAGAATTGGAATTTCGGTCTGATTCTTTTTAATGATTGTTGTAGTTGGTTTACAGAACCTACATTTTGTAGGATGGGTTGTTTAGGGGTATTCCCTTCTGTAATTTAATAAAATCCTTTCCTTTTAATGGTTTTAAAAGAACATGTACTTATTATATTTTTTTTCAGAGGTTTACGCGAATGTTAGACATTGAAATAAAACTACTTTCGAACGAATTCTATTGCGGTTTATTTTAGTTCCCGAAGACGGACAGACAGAGTCAAGACGAAAACCATCTCAGTCTGCCCCTGATCATGACAACTGCAAAGGTGTTAAAACGTCGAAAAGAAAAATAAGCCGCGATAGAATACGTTTAAAAGTTTTATTTCAACATGTTTTATCGTTATGATCCTTTGATCAAGGTATCGCAGCTTCTCATTGCATTTAGTTTCCATCATGTCCATTCATCTCAGGTCAACAATAAAACATATAATCGTTATTCGGTGCATAACTAAGTCGGCTTGCTATAATAATTTAGATAAAATTATAGCATCGGTTGACATAATCAAGACATTTAAAAACTCAAATGTCTAGTCCACTTGTGATATTAATAAGACGCAATTTGTATCGATATTCGTGGAGTAAGATTTGCACAAAATATTGCTACAAGTTCATATAATTTATAAACATTAGTAGATAGTTGTGATGTAATAGGTTGTATAATCTTCCATGCTGGTGCCAGCTAGTGGCATCATTCTAAAAGTTACACAAATATTGTAGCCTAGTCTAAAACTAAAACGTTCGGAGTGATTTATACTCTTTTCTGCGTACGCTATCGTAATCATCAATGGCCTATTTTACGATCATCACAAACGTCTGTCTGTTTTTCTCAACTAATTACTGTCGGATGTTTGTTGCCTGATTCCTTTCATCTCTTCAAACACTCCCTCGCGGTTCCATTGTTTTAGATTCATTTTTTATAAATTCAGATGACACGTGGAAAATTGTTCCAAATTCTTGCATCTTGTTCTCGATTCCATATGAGAGTGAGTTCGGTACTTTTAATAGTAACATTATTTTCCTGGAATAAAAAACGTTTAAAATTACTTGAGATTTTTTTGTCATGCTAATTTCAAGCCTGCGAATTTTTTACGACATAATAATTATCAGTTTTGGGATGGCTTAAAATAAGTGTCGGATTGATCTTTTATCTTTGGATATAAATTGTTGTACATTTTCCCTGCCCTCTATAAATATAGTGACTTCATCGTCAGTGCCCTATATTGTGTCAATTACATCAACAGTTATATTTTCCTCAATGAATGTCAGTATTGTTTATTTTATGTGTCGTATCACACGTGAAAAGTAATGGACTGTTTGGATATTTATAAACTCGAATTTGTCGAATCAAGATAATTTTATCTGCTCTTAAATTTTGTGTGGTTTTGTATTTTGTGTTTTATTGATACGCAAGTAGTTGTTCAATATTTTTATTCATTCACGTTATTCTATTGTTTTCCATGGTGCTGACGCAAATTGTTTCCCGAAAAGTAAGCAGGTATGTTGGCAGGCAACCATTGCCATTGTAGACCATCACAATGCAATATCAATTATGGAATCGCAAAAATTGGAACGCGTGATACAATGCGCAGGAGCATGCCAAAACTCCAAGCAATTGTTATCGCCTCGTTAATTCATGTAACGATCGATATTATGTTTAAAAGGATTCGAAGTGGTCATGCAGCTCCACTGCTACAAATGTATTGACAACGTCATTTGTGTTTCACTATGTCATAACATTAATTTTCTTGGAACGTAGCTAACGTACTAAAATACGTTTTATTACGTAAGATCTATTTGCACTATCACATTAATATGATACATTGAGTCTATGTATATGTACAGATAATCGCAGTTATCTAATAGTGCCGACATCTAACGGTCAATGCCTGAACTCCAAACACACCCAGATTCAAACCCAAATTTATTTTGGCGTGATTTGGCAAGTTTTCAATTTTCCACGTTTACTTTGAGCTCACTAGATGGCGTTAGTAGTCTCTGGAAAGCGCTTCCAAATAATTTTGTTTATGTTATTTCGTGGGTTTATTTTTAAAACGGAGCGTTTTAAAGTGGCCTAGGAAGTTATGTATATCGCGAGTGTGCAGAATCTGGTGATAGCTATGCAATGTTAAGACTTTTCCACGCTATGAAAACTTTACGGGAACATTTTATTGGCTTTTTGTTCTGTTTTGACGCTTATTTGTAGAATAGCTTTGATTCGATCGCAGTTTTTATTGTAAGTGCAGGTAGGCGTAGATTCAAAAAATAAATAATTTATTTGGCAGCTGTTGTGCAGCAACATTTAAAGAATTTAGAGTTATAGGCCACTAACGTTAAATTATGTCGGCTGGAAAATAGGCTTAAGATTTCTTCAATGGATTGTCTAAATATTTGGAGGTAGACTATTCGGCTAGACTGGCAGACGACCTGAATATTTTGAACTTGAAACAGTTCCTATCCTGCGATTTCTGCATTCTCACAACTACGCCTTGCTATGTTTTTCCAAGCCTTTGTAAAACGAACTTTCAATGATTTCTTATTATTCAAGTAATTCTTAAATCGTTACATAGTATGTGTTTGTTTCTTTAACCTCTTTAAAATAATACGAGTATTCAGGTACATGTTTCATATATTGATAATACATTCTACGAATAAAATATTTAAAACAAGTTCATGTAGTGACTTGATATCGTATATCTATTTCGTAATCTGCAAAGTGTAGGTATTCTTTAATTTCTTTCATCTTCCTTCAAATTGACATTTATATACTTTATTTTCCTATAATTTACTTTTTTCATTTCTATGGTTGACTTTTCTTTGAATCATCATGAAAAAGTGTTTCGACACTTCGTTTTAACGGTCCATGAATATTCGCAAATATCTCAAACGACTCGTCAACAACGCTGTTCCTAATTATAATTAAGTACTTCGTTACCTTAATTAAATGTTTTGAACATCATGTTCTTGATTTAAATGAGGAATCGTGGGTGTTTATAGAATATTAAAGTATGGCCATCAAAACATAATTTGTTTAGAGAAGTTTCGTAAGGTCCTCAAAATATTATATAGTCGATGTCTGGTACCTTTCAGGACAAAGTGGATTTTGTTTTTAAATTCTTTATAATTTTAGATTCTTTACTGCTATTTTCCTCAGATAATTGATTATTGTAAGCTAGACAGGAGTTTTTAATGCTTCATAGCCCTCAATATCAAACTTTTGAATTTTGATGGTTTAAACGTTAGTTATAGAGTACGTTACAATTATTTAAACAGCATCTTAGCAATCAAATTAAAGTTACCAATATCTGTAGAATTTGGAGATTGCTGATCCTGGAGCAGCCGCGAGTGCATCTTTGAGCGAAGCGCAGCTGAAGTATGAGCCATGACCATCGTCAATCACGGATGCTAGGGCATGTCACCACATAGGTCAAGGCGCGCGGGGCGGGCGGCGGGGGCGCGTGGGCGGGCGCGGTTTGTTTACGGGCGGGCCGCAGTCCCGCGCCGAGCCGCCGCCAGCGCCGGTCCGTCGCTGCGCGAGCGCACCCTATCCAGTTCACGGCCGCTCTATAACCGGACGGCTATTTCGGCGCATAATATACCGCACCGTGCGGAGTAGTGTTCAGTTTCGCGCAGGCAGGTGCGCGGGCCGAGGTCGGACATGCCGCGCAGCGAGCCCGCCTGACCCCATGTGACCCGCGGCCATGGAGCGCCGCCGCCGCCCCGCCCGCCTCGAGCCCGCGCCCGACCCCATGACGAAGGTGGCGCGCCGCCGCGACAAGCCGCGCGAGCGCTGGCTGCTCACGCGGAAGACATGGAAGTACATGTCCGACGCCGGCCGCCGGCTGATCCCCGACGGCGCGCAGAACCGGCCCGAGGACGTGCCGCGCCTCGAGGCCTACTTCCAGGAGATCTGCGCCAAGGAGCCGCGCTTCCTGCTGTGGCGCAAGAGCTCGTACCCCGGCGCCCTGCCCCGCCCGCGCCGCAAGAAGCGCGCGCGAGGAGGCTCCGTGCGGGCGCGCTCCCCCGCCGACGACGCACCCACCCCGCCGGCGCGCCCCACCGACCTCTACATCGGCCACACCTCTGGCGGCCGCTTTGACATCGCCAAGCTCCGGCGTGACTTCTTCGCAGCGCCGGTCCCGGCCGCGTCTACTTCCAAATTCAATTCAGCGGCAGGTCCGTTGAAGTCACGCGGTTCAGCCGTAGCGTTCGAAGACACCAACAATGCTCTTCCTGAGGAGGAGGAGAGCTGTTTAGTTGATTTATTGCGCAAGTACCTGAAAGTTGAGGATGAACCTGAACCAAACAGGATCTCAGATACAGAGGAACTTGTTCACTCGTTGCGAAAGTATCTCAAGCAACAGTCAGAACGAGGCCCATCTGATGCCGATTCTAATTCCACTCGGGACAGGACCTTACTAGAAAATCTAGGAAGATACTATGGACGAACCTCTAACAGAGAAAGTATAGTGCAGGAGCTGTTAACCGATAGGAATTTGTTAAAAAGACTGTATCATGACCTTCGTAAGACCAAACCTTACAGAGGCGCTAGGGGAGGTGGCGGTGGTGGCGCTAGTGGCTCCGGTGGTTATGGACCTAGTGGATTCGTCAGTGGCCTTAGCTCTAGAAGTGTGTTGCGGAGTCGAACTGTCGGTGTTACGCGGTTTAAAGATGGTGAGGACTCTTTCCATTCGCCACCAATGTCCCCACCGCCTCTTATTGAGGTATTTCATGAATCGTTTGAAGATAAGTACGTTGATTGTGGCACGCAGACATATGCGATTCCCGAGGAAGTGTTACTGGAGCTGGAGCGTGCTTACCGTGAAAAGTTGGAAGCGCAGACGGCACCGACGAGCCCGACCAGCCCGGTACCGGACCGGCCCAAGCCGGGCCGGCGGCGATCCAGTGTCGACCACGATGACGTGTCACAGTCCGTCAGCGACACCATTAAGCGATATCTTAGAATGGCTCGCAAGAAGAGCGTGGACGCCGATAAGGCAGACCGCTTCAAGCGTATTAACTACGACAAGAACTTGCGGAACATAAAGCCTCGTATGCCAAGTGATGTGGACGATGATGGTCCCCACAAAGGCTGTCAGACGGAAGAGGGATGGATTTTGACGTACCGGGAGTTGAGGTTCGCGTCGATTGCGTCCACACCGACATCACCGCCGTCACCGGCGTCACCAACACAGTCGCATTCGTTCTTATCGACGCTGCTAGGTCGAAGTGCACCGGCTGTGGCTCCCCCCGCAGGTGGCATGCAGAAGTCGCGGTCTTCGAGCAGCGTGGTGCAGAGCGTCAGCAAGAGGCTGTGGCGGACCCGGAGCCGGAGCTCGTCGCGCGTCGCCGCCACATGGACGCCTCAGGTCAGTCGCATTATAGTATTGTGTGGTTTTCTTTATGCTTACTTAATCTTATCACACTTTCCCTAATGTTATTTGCACTTAGTAGAAGTCGGACATTTGGTCTGACGAACTGACCGCAATTGGTTTCCGCGTCGCATCAAATTAACCACGACTGCACTCACATTATGTTTCCATTAGTTAGAAACAGTTAATAATTAAGCAAATTAGTTTAATCAAGCGAGGGAGTTAAATAGCTTTTCATTTTTTTGTAGAAAAGCTAAAAAATTACACGTATTCTGCTCAGCGCCTAAAGTGCTTGATAACTGCTGGATGGCACGACTTTAATCGGCTTACACAAGAGAATTATGTTATTTGTTTACTGTAAACACATTGCTTTATGTTTACAATCAAATAGTTCTAGGATTTTTTTTTATTGATATCCTATATGCATAGGTATTTAATTTTAATATTTAACTATCACATTTTTTTGTTTAATTCATTGAGATAATAATAAGGCTGGCTAAATTGTTTAATAGAGGAGGGGGCAAAGGCTATTTGCATTTCACAATAATGGTACAATCTAATATAAATACTTTCCAGACAATCTCCTATACCTAGGTACTGGCAGTATCATCTAACTAACCAAATTTCATAGCTCTAGGCGATGGGGTTTATTTTTGATTTACCTGAAAGAGTCGAAATATAACTATGTTTTTTGCGGTATCTTTTTTTACGTTATGTTAGAAGTTTTATTTCTTCACAGCTTCAAGTGTCTGTAGACTTTATATACTTATGGTTATAATTTCAACTTGTTACCTCTACGCGTTTTTGAGATAAAGGATATACGGGACACACAGACACACAACAAAGTGATCCCATAAAGGTTCCGCTCGCAAAGGTTTTTGGGTACTAAAAAAAATTATGTGGTAAAGATCTATAAAATCTTATAAATATAGGCTGTTATTCGCTTTTTCATGTTTTTATTCCACATACAGGAGCACGTTTGGGGATAATTATGCGTGTTATGAAGCATAGTAATAATATTTCCTGCAGATTATGTTATCATTTCCACTTCATTACTGACAAAGAAATAATAACAAACAAAAACAAACTGTTGGGCGTTGTTATCTCATATGCATATGGTTGAACTATTAGACCAACCGATTGAATAAAAGATTTAGGTAAAAAATATGATTATTAGATCTTGTTAGCCACGTCGAGAAATAGCAATTCGAATCTCCAAAGCCAGTTTAAATTTGTTCGTGCAAAACAAATTGTTCTACTGTTTGTGTGCATAGCCCTATTCTTGTCTATTATTAATTTAATGAATTTAATTACTTTTTAAATGTAAGAAAAGAAGAGCCACAACATGTACTTAACCGAAAGAAAGTTGTGTTCTCTAACCAATAGTTAACTTTTCCACATTGTTCCCAGAATGTTAAAATCTATATAATGAATGACAAGTTGGTAGCAGTAACGAA
Source organism: Plusia festucae (assembly GCA_950381575.1). Taxonomy (NCBI): domain Eukaryota; kingdom Metazoa; phylum Arthropoda; class Insecta; order Lepidoptera; family Noctuidae; genus Plusia; species Plusia festucae. The sequence continues at coordinate 926,966 of OX494442.1, forward strand.
AAATATATTAAAAACCTTATTTTCAAAAGAGTAACCTATAGAGTTCCTTGCCGGTTCTTCTCCATGGGAAGTACACTTTGGAATCGTCCACCTAGAATCATTATATCATTGTATATAACGATTTTTGAGCGCCTTCTTGAGGTTTATAAGAAATAAAAACTTTCATTTTCTATTTCAGATTTCTATCAAAAATATTCAAGTATGTTTGTTTTTTCAAAATAAAGAATTTCTGAGTACCTACTTTAACTCTGTTTTTTAATCCTAGAGACTTTATTGACACATTTCACCACACAAAAACAGACTAAAAATACAGCGAATTGTGAATTTAAGTTAAGAAGTGGTTTGCCACGTCAACTGTTCTACTACTATTTTCGCCTACTTATGACGTCAGAAGCCGTCATTCCTAAGCTTCAACGGGCCTTAATTTTGTTAAATTTATTTATTTAACAAGTCATATACACAAGTTACAATGAGAGACAACATTCAGATAGAAATTTACAAAGTAGGTTTAAAGGTACTGATTTCATTGTTTTGAAACATTTAAAAATAATAATACAAATCTAATATTTTTTTATTCATGCGATATCACTGGTAAAGAGAGCCCTGCCATATTTTAAAGTGATAGCATCGAAAGAATACACTCAATCATCAGATTATAAGATTTAGTAACATTAGTATTTATTATTTGCGACAAACGATGTTGCTTTCACCTGTTTGCAAATCTTTGGCTTGTGAAACGAATATGAATGCTGTTCGTACGCCACCAATTAAAATAGCTGAGCTCTGCTAATTAGTCCGTTCTTACACAAATGCGATCCAACTTTATCGCAATTTAACATACATATATGTGCAAAGTGCAGTTTCGTAGGTTGAAATATATTGAAGTAAAGTTTATTTTTATTTAAAATATTACTAGCAATTTGGATCTGACATTACCAGTATTCTTGTTAACCCCTCGTGCTAAGCTAAATGCTTGTGTTACGAGTGGGCGCGGCGGTAGTGCAATGGGTGGGATTCGAACCGGTAACCACATGATCGCCAGTCCGACGTCCTAGCCATTAGGTTACCGCCACTTATTATTGAATCTTCTTCTTCTCTTTCTTTTAGCTCTTGTGAAAGCGTCCGTTGTCACAATGAGGCTCTCTGGCTGGCTCTTACATAGATAGTTGACGGGGACATCTCCAGCTATCTCTCCCCATTCCGCTTCTGATTCCACGACATGTTTCCCACTGCAGAATTATCCTGGTCAGTCTATCAAAGGTGTCCTGTTACGTACGCGATCGGGTTCTATCCTATTTTTCCTACACAACAAGACGCTGTATGGAGTCGTTATTGATGATTTCTAGAGCAGAATTAATTAATTTATTAGAAAAAAATAGATTTTTTTTTTTCTTTAAAAAACGACGCCCGCACTAAGGAATTTAATCCTTGTGTCGCGGGGGTTTCACAAACATTCAAATCACATGCACAAAGAACACCCAGACTTGGAACAAGCATTTGTGGATCACACAAATGCTTGTCTCATGCGGGGATCGAACCCGCAGCACGTCGCGCACAGTGGTAATTAGCGTGGTGACCTATACCACTCGGCTATCCGTGCAGTCAAGATTGTGTAAAGTATTAGTAGAGGTCCCAAGAGATTTCAGCTTGCTTCTCAGCTATTTGTATATACAAAGCGGGCTTTGAAAACAGAAATAATACCGGCCTATAAATGTCCTACTGCTAGGTACTGGCCTCTTCCCATATAGGGAAGGAATGAGCATTGATCGCTAGGCTGGCTCTCTGCGGGTAGGCCATTTCAGATACCAATTTTTGGAACCCAGGTTTCCTCACGATGTTTTCCTTCACCGTAAGTCAATTGTGTCTTAGAATAATTAAGGAAGTACATATAACTTTGAAAAGTCACAAGAGGCTGAGTTTGAACCTACAACCATGTGCATACAAATGACAGACATTTTGAAATAACATAAATACCATTTAAAAAAGCATTTTTTCGTAAAATAATAAAACGATTTTTAAGAGAACAATATACCACCATTAGTCGTTGCGGATGACCACAACGACTACAATTCGAATTCAATTCCGAAACTGACGGTTTTCTGAAACAATCTTCAAAGTGAAAGTAGTGTAGCGAAAGCATAACGTATAGATGGTGTGCAATAGCCCGATCTGAATGCAACTCGTCAGTCTTTTTTTAGAGTTGGTTCAAACCAAACTTACATTCCCGATCTTTTATTATCCTCCATCCGTTACCCAAGTGTTTCCCAATTTCATTCATCAGCCAGTAAATATTTAGCAGTTGTGTAGTATTTGTATGTATGCAAATCCATTTCGATCCCGCTCCAGCTAAAATAGTCCACGGATCGTGCCGATGCACCTGCGTTAACCGTTCCGACTTCAGATAACTCGTGTCATTCTAAATATAACCGAATATATTTATACTTCCAGAAATACATTTTATCCCAATATTATTTATAAGAAAATGTTTTGCGTAATTATACTTTTGGCTAAAATTCTTCTTATGATTGCCAGGCAGGTTAAATATCCCACCTGCCGCTTTTTCTGTTCGCTTGTTACTGAATCATTTGGTGCATTAGTTTTTCTAGATTTATTTCTGAATTTTGTTAGTCATAACGTTAATTTTAGATGTATATCATATTTTGTTTTATTTTTCTTTCACCATGTCATTTAAAGTTTAGACCGATGATTTTTCCGCTTAACAAGAACATAGACCATGAACTGCTCGTTTTTATACCTTTTTGTGAAGTAATTCATTATACCTAATGCTTTGTGATTTCTAGTTTTAAATTAATTCACCGACACTATGGGTATAAGGTACTTGTATATAGCATTTCAATATTTATCTTAAGCTTTCATTTTAATTGTAGAAAGTGAGTAACGTCCTTGAAGACTACAAACGTCAGCTTGCTAAAACACAATTAGAATTATTTACCTAAAGCTAAAATAATAAGACTACCAACGAATCCAAGCAAATCACAAATATTCGCATTTCACGCGAAAATACAATAACAAAAATAAACATAAATATAATCGTCAGTTTTCCCGCTTAAAACTAAAGTATTGTAGAAATATGTAGGCGGAGAGTGAGACACAACATATTTATTAAATCTGCCTGAGTCACTATCACCTCTTTAATATTCCGCTGGTGACAGACCGACCGACTGACTTGTTATGTATCACACTAACTAATAGTGGGAATATATTATGACGTCGTAATTTATAATATCAGAATTATGCACGTAATTACTAAAGGGGCGAAGGCTGATTTTTATATGACGTACGAAAAGCAACACTATATGAAACCTTAGTTACTTATTTAGTACTAGCTGTTCCCCGCGACTCCGCCCGCGGTACCTAATTTTTTGGTAAAAATTATAACCTATGTTACTCAGGGTGAATGTAGCTTTTGGTGAAAGAATTTCTGAAATCGGCACAGGTGTTTTTGAGTTTAATCATTACAAACATACACACAAATCTTTCCTCTTTACAATATTTGTGTAGATCACGAAAACAGTAGAAAGGCTACCTAGATTTGGATTCTGAACAATGATTAAATTTGTTAATCATTTGAATTTATTATTTTTTTATGTATTATCAGTAGTAAATTTTAAGAATGAATGGAGTTTTCGTGTGCACGTGATATACATGTATACATGATTCGAAAATCCAGATGATTCAAAACATAATTATTTTTATGTAAAAGTTTTTAGGAGTACGGGAGAATGATACACAATAATTAATTGAGTTTTTTAATTCATTATTATACTTTTGAAATATAATCACAGCAATTGATATTAAAACCTGTGGAATCCCTCGGCGCCTGGCGCTCTGATGTGGTATAAAGTGCTCATGTAAATCTTCTCCAAATAATTTAACTGTGTATAAAAATGATTTAGTGTTTACGTATTATCTGCGTGGACATTCCGCGGATTTTATACGCGAGCATTTACATGTTAATAGAATTCACTACATCCGCAAAATATCTGTAAGACAATTTATAGACAAAGAGTTTTGTGTGAAATAAAACTATGTATTTATATATTTCGTTCGTATTCTTTAAATAGCAAAAGACAGAAATAAAGGGACTTTCAAAACTGTTGTTGTTAATTTGTAGAAATTTATTTAGTTCTTCATGGCAATAAAATGAGCTAAGAGTTACCAACAAACCACATTTAATAGCATACAAACAAGTTAAAAGCGAGCGAAGCCGCGGCATAACATTAATATATTTCATAATAAATGTGGATAATGTCTTCGTTTGTATATTTATCTAAATTATGAGTTCTTTGCATCAATTTGTTAGATGTTAGAGGCCTGTTTATTATTTATTCGTCCGTTTACGTTATGTTTATTATAGACAGTTTAGTCACGATGCTAGGCAATATAGTCGGAGAGCTATGACATTATATGGATAAACATCTCAAGCTTAAAAACTAATTTTCTTTCATCGAGTATAAAAAATGAAAAGGCACATTCAATACAATTTCGTGGTTTTGTCTTCTAGTGCAGATTATTTCTACAAAGGATATTACGGAAAATAGGAAAACTTAATTTTTCCTCTTCTTCTGCCTAGCCTTTTCCCAAGCTATGTTGGGGTCGGCTTCCAATCTTACCGGATTTAGCTGAATACGGTATTTTACATGGAGCGACTGCCTATCTAACCTCCACAACCTATTGCTAGGTAATATAGTGTTCCATAGTTAAGACTGGTTGTCAGAATTGTAATGACTTAACGTCTGTCAAAGATCACCGTATGACAGTCGGGACCAACGGCTTAACGTGCTTTCCGAGGCACGGAGGGGTCTCGGTTTGTTTACAAATGGTCACCCATCCACGGACCAACCGCGGCGAGCGCGGCTTAACCTTTATTATCGGTCAAACCGTACGGCTTACACTTAGCCACGAGCTTAAATTTTTCCTATCATTATACAGCGTGTAACAAAAACCCTGTCCGATCCCTGAGAGTATTATTCGGTATCGTACTGCGAACACATATACGTAACTATTAAATGGATTGGAGATTATAATTTTACCCCTGTCAAAATAATTAAATTCAAATAAAAACTGATCCAAGGCAACAGCTGAACAACTGACCGCTCCTCAAAGTTCACGTACTTAATACCTACAGTTTTGTGTCAAAGGAGCCGCCTATGCGAGACGGTTCACGAACTACCATATATACGCGTTTATTGGATCTGACAGGGGTTTTGTTACATGTTGTATATTATTCTTGTTAAGTTTGAAGAAATGACAAAAATATTGTATGCGTAGAAGTTAAATTTTCACAATAATATTTTTATTTCCCCTGACCTATTCCCAGAATTATTGTCGAGATGCAATGATTATTTCTCTTCCATTCCGCCCGTCATCTCACCACTTTTTCACCATTCATTCTCATGTGTTCAAGGTTCCATTTGCCTTGAAAACGTGCAAACTTCTTACATTTTTACAATTACTCATTTGCGCTTTCCTGTTTTTATTCGTTTTATTACAAATTTTGACATGTGACCTAAATTGTATCGTTTTGTTTTGTTTTTAACATCTGTTGCTTGAATATTTTTGTGGTTACAGATTTGTGTCTATCGTCAAGTTTTATTTAACATAGACATACAACGGCGCCTAGATGCCAGAAATCTGGAGGCGCCGCTCTGTGTAATTATTATGATTAGGATTTTTAGGTAGAGTCCATGGCTTTAAGTGCTCGAATCTTGATGGTACTTCTGCCGCATTCAGTTAAATTTTAAAATCATCTCATTTATCTATTGAATGTTTTGTATTTTGATACTAATTAAAATTAAAATGATCTATTATGACTCAGATACTTAAAAGTATAATTTGTAACTGCAAATTGGACTGCTCGAAGTAACATTTTAATAAAACGTAGTTATTACTAATTTACCACAGAGCTTTATTTGCGCAAATGCAAATTGCAAATACAAATACTTTCTCGTCTTATTTATTCACAGCTCTTTTGTGTTTAAAACGTCATCATGTGAACACAAAAACGATATGGACCTATATAATTACAAGCTGACCCGGAAAACGTTGTTTTACCATAAAAATATAGTTGTCAAAGGACAAAACGAGTTAGTCACCCTTATCACCTTGATAACAAAATAGCCTACGACCTATTTTCAGACCTACCAAATAAACAAATCTCATAAAAGTCGGTGAAGGCTTTTCGGAGTGTTGATAACAAACACTGTCACACGAGTGTTTTTTTACACATATATACATACAAAATGGGTAGATTTTCTTTTTTTTTTGTAGTATCATAATAATTAATAACAAGAATTATGAAACTGTATTTCCTCGAGGATCGCAATGTAATCCACTCTACACGCGAGACGTCCCAGCCAATGACAGAAAAGTTTATAACACAGTAAACAAGCTATATAAACGCGTGGGTGTGTATAAAAGTGTCATTTATACATATGTTATGTAGTAAGACACCTGTTAATTTACTACATAATGTTCCCCGACAGTTACGAGAAAAGTATTCATTGAGGCAGCACTTTGTCGTCGCTTTAATTTCTTGTTTTTTTATCATCACGTGTTTAATAGTCGTAGGAAGTACGGTATCACAAGGTCAAACTTGATGATTAAGCTTTGTACCTACAGTACTCGCTTTCATATTCCCTGCACAAGGAGTTTATATATTAACGTTGGCAAGGCTTCATTCAGTTACTTCACTAGCCTCTTATTCGTTTAAGTTAAAACAAAAGAATACAGACTAGGAACAAACTTTATACCTTGACGCAGACTCAACCAAAGCTTCTTAAATAATAAATCTTGGACGCCTTGTCGGTCACCTATTGTCCTCCAAATAGTTAGTTTTCTACAGCAGGGCATTTAATGAGTTTACTGAATAGCCAGGTTCTTGTCAGGAGAACAACTTAGTTTATTTTGCTCAGACAAATTTTGTATGTGAGTTCTAGTTATCATTTGGCTTACTTTATTACATTCTTGTTTCTTTGCTTCGTCCTCTCTTTCCCTCCTAATCTGATAAGCAAAATGTAATAATTGTCCCAATGTTGTCAACATAGAATTAGAATATATACAATACTAAAAAGTTGGGCCTATCAACAACAGACCACAGCTTAGGCTCTGGTCTGCGAATAATATTCCGTCTAATGCTGGGGTTTTATAGTTCTAGTATCAGCACAGCGTCAAGTCTAACTTTTCTAAATGTTTTAGCTAATCAGCGTTCTTAAGCTTTATTGGGGTTAGTTTCCAGTATTTTATGTGGACTGCCTCTGGCTTCTGCAACCTGATTAACAGAGTAATTCAGTTTATTCGGGACCTTAAAATTCTAGCCCAAGCTAAGTTTCTCTGTCATCTAAGAGTATTCTTGTTATTTTCAAACAATGTATTCTTGGATTTCCTTTTCGATTCCATTTTTTTTTTCGAAATCTTGCTGTCAATGTGGGCTGTTTGTGCTAAGCTAAATAGTTTTGTTACGAGTGGGTTCTTGTCGGTACTGCAATGGGTGGGTTTCGAACCAGCAGCAGCATGATCGGGAGCCCGACGCCCTGGCCATTAGGCTGCTTCTGCTTCTAACTTTTCACTAATGGTTCTGAGGATGGTATTAAACTTGCCTGGTGCAGTGGTGTTGTGTGTGGTATGATGACGTCACGCGTTATGTGCAGGGCAGCTGTTGCTGGGCAGACGGCGCGGGGCGGTGCGTGCGCCTTGCGGACACGTCGCTGCTCACGCTCAGCGAGGTGGAGCGGCGCGCGCTGCAGCAGGCGGCGCTGGCGCGGCTTCAGCAGATCAACCTCGGCACCGCCATCAAGATACCAGAAGGTCAGTACTGTTGACGTAGTAATGATAGACAGGTAATGACTAAAAAGGCAAGCAATCAACATCACTGCTCATAACTACCTCCAGTATTAGCTGTTGGAAAAGCGGGTTGATATCACGTCCCCCTTGACATATGTGTCAAATGTAATTAGCAAGCACGGCACGGTGCAAATCCAATGCTGTGTATTCAGCGTGAATTGAAGTCACTATATTTTCACCGCGTAAACTAAAAAGAAGAAAAAAGAGTTCCTCAAAATATGACGAATAAGCCGCAAATGCACCGTTCGCATGATTATGGAAACATTATACAGACACATTAGGAAAATATAATACCTTATATCTTTAATCTACGATTATTTATTTCAACGTCATTGAATAGATCTCCTTTTAAACAAAACCGGAAGATTCAAACTGTGGCTATTGATTCATACCGAAACGATTACGCAAAAATACACTCTGCGGCAAACATTAAAATTTCACAACTTTGCTTTTATAAAACTGTATCGTGTAATAACTTTATTTCATCTTTCATTTATAAAACACATCATAAACAACTATTATGAAACAAAATAAAAACTGACTAATTCTCACTTGTCATATAAAACCAAATTTATAAATTGGACGATCGTCATAACGTATTTCATTTTCAAACGTTCGTTTAAAGTCGATTTTTCAGTTAACCCCTTAACACCTGAGTTAACGATGTGATAAATGTGGTAGAGGTGTTTAGAGACTGACTAATAGGTGCTACTGGCTTGTTAAGAGCTTCAAGTGTTTTAGGGTTAAGAATAACGTACAACGATTGATGTTCTGTTGCGAAAAGCAATCGGTACAAGGATTTTGGATTTGCACGCCTAGAGTCATTTAGATTTAAATTTTCTAGACCGTCTTTTCTTGGTTTATTGGAATGAAAAACATTTGATTTTGGTAAACAATACCGGTAGGTACCTATTATGCTTTGGACACACACTTTTTATTGTTGTGAAAAACGACGTTTGATTCACCTTGTGACTTTTATGATTTAAGCGGTATACTGGTGCTTTTATATTGATCAATTTAATTTTAATCCCTTACATCCGGATTCATTTAAATTTTATAATTTTCCACAAATTTTATCAAGTATAGTAATTTATTTACCGGTACATGAAGAAGGTTGGCGAATCAGGGTGCTGTCTGTGTTGATGACATTCAAAAAGTGCTACATGGTAGCCTAATTCGAATAAATTATATCTATTTGAGAATGAACGTGGATGGATGTAGGGGAAGAGAACGAACAAAGAAGACAAAAGATGGTATGACTAGAAAAGGATGTTGCTTATGAGATGACGGAGACGTTTGGAAGTAAGAAGACAGGCTGCACCGACCCCAAAGTATGTGGGATAAGGGCAGGGGGCTAAATATGATAAAGATCTATTTTGTAATATTTTTCCACAATGTTAGTGTTGATCATCTCTTAGAGGTTTTGCGAGAGTGTTGTGTCCTGCGCCTAACATTCCGGAATATGAGTTAAGATTAACTGTAGTGAGTGGCGCGTGTGTCGAAACTTGGTCGCATGCCAGTCGCCTTTGTTTGCGGCCCGACTTCTGTCGGTACCGCGATATTAACTTCATAACTATCTCAGATATATATCCCAATAATGATGGAATGATAAAGAACCTATGAACCTATATCTAGCGTAGTGTAGCGGAAATCATGTACGGCAGAACTTGGAGGGGCAGGGGGGATGTTTTACTCATGCTACGTTTTAACAAAATCTATTAAATATCTTGTATATTTTCATAATCTGTCTACGCTTAAACTGAAGACCTGTGTTCTAGACGAATAAAAATGTAGAAAAGCGATCTGATAATTAGGAATTTATCTATGAATAATTATCTACATAGAAACATGTGTTATCAACTTTATCAGTATCTTGTTTTAGATTTACGTAAATTATAAAAAAGGATTTTATCGAAAAGAACTACATTTGGCACTATAAAATATAAGCTAATTTTTTTTCTGTAAGCTACAGACTTCCTGCCCATCGTACTCATGTTTTAATCTCACTCAACAATTGAAATTCTGTGATCAAAAACAAAATTACTCTCACAATACAATGTTCTTTATTTCTCAATTCAATACAGCATGGGAGTTATGACGACTGAACACCTGTAAATATTGAAGTGCCATCACCAGGTGACCCACTCCCCGCCTATTTATATCTGACACATACAAGACATGTGCTATTTTCAAAATGGCCGACGAACAAATACGTATATCCTAAAATAAATACACAGAAGGCCTACTCATAAAAACTTTTAGCACGTGTGTGAGAAATAGAAACAGTTGTACTTTGGAATGTTATTGTTTACGCAAAAGTATTTATTGGTTTTGTTTCAAAATATTTGTGATTGATTGATGTTTTAATGTCGTCTGTTTCTTTTGTTAAACTTATTGTTATTATTCATTTTTTTTTTTTTTTTTTTCGGTCTATATACGTCCCTCTGCTGGGCACAGGCCTCTTCCCATATAGAGAAGGGATGAGCATTTTGCAAATTGAAAAAAAAAAGAGAAGCAATTTATAATAATGATAAGTAAATTAAACCAGACCATTCGAAAGAGCACAGCAATAGTAATATATTTCCTTATGCAGCGTTACTGTAAGAAAGAGACAGTGATATAAAGTTTATTTACTCTTTCAAACAACTATCTGCACCTCAGCATGCATCTTACTCTAGTGTACCTTCTGTACGTATCTGTGGTATGAAAATACGTTGTAGTCGTATGCGCGGGCGCCGTTACGCAAACGTGACGCACTCTGACGTCACGGCGAGACATTACACAGGGTGTTGATTTACGAGCACGCTTCTATTCGAATTTATTTAGTTTATTTATGTATAAATTGATTGTTATAGTGAAATATATATTAAAACTTTTTTAACGTAGACTTTTAGAAAATGTTTGCTATTTCATACAGCAAAGAAAAAAAGAAAAAAACAATAATACAAAGCTATTTCTTAATTAGTGCTCGTTAACAAAACTTTCAACAAAACCACGAAACTTTAAACAATGAGTTTAGTATTTACAGTATCACAAACTCCCATTACAAACACTCGCATTCCTTCACAATACTTTTTAAACATTTCCTCAATACACTGCAGAAACTATCAAACATACCCTTGGCCCGTCTGGCAATTGGCAACCCACCAAAAAAAACAATTATAATACTTTTACTATTAGAAAGCCCTTTTTGAAAACCTTCGACATCTCTATGATTTTTCACTAATTTTAGAAGATTAAGACTCTTGTCTTAATCAAGCTCCTTTCTCATTATCTACTAGTTTGGTAGTAATAATACTACTTCTGACGCGTAAGTGTCCCACTGCTGGGCTGTGGCCTTTTTTCATGTAGGTAAGTTGTTGATCACCACGCTTGCTCATCGCAGTCTGCAATTTCAGCTCCCAATATTTGGAATTCTGTTTTCCCTACGAAGTTTTTCTTTTACCGATTGTCAATGATGTCTTGTAAAATTGAGACGCTTAAAAAGTTGTAAACTTTTGTTTTTTACTCCGCGGTTATATCAGTCTTTGCCTTCAATTGTTTCGAACCTGCAAATTTGGACACATAAATCAGTTCTTTGAAGCGTTAGACCACCGCGGTTTAAAAAATGTAATTATTATTATAGCTCTGTATAATATGTAATAATTATGTTCTTGGGGAAATTTTGATAGACTTCCTCCATCCTGGGGAATGTGGTCCCTTATCGGTTTAAACCATCAAGGTTTTTCAACTTTTTTTTTTACAAGAGCTTAAGAGGAAGATAGTATGAGTACTGCGGCAGTAGTAAATGCTTTAGAACAACCCTTATATCTTGAGCCCTGTATGTACGTGGGTAGTTGGCAACCACGAAAATTACCTCTTACGATACAATCACATGCTCTCTTTGTTAGATTATTTTTGATTGAGAATTTTTGTGTGGGCGTGTGCTTAAATCACTCCGTTTCTAATATTGTCACAGTCAAAACCATTCGTCACATTTTTTTTCTATTTTAAATGATAGTAAAGAATATTTAAATGATAAGAATTGAGTGACTAAAAGCAAAATCCGATCAAAAATAAATATTTTATTTTCAAATAGGCCTGTCCAGGCACTTTCGTTAAATGACTCTAGATACGCGGTTCCAAAATGTTATTATTAAGGAGAAAACCGGAAAGTAACTCCATAGTTTACTTTTTTTTAAATAAATAGTTAAATTCATTTAAAAATATGTGACTAAAACGTAAATAGCAAAAAGTTTCAAATTATCGTTTATGACACGAAAAAAATGATGAAAAAACTAACTTTTACCACCACCTCCTTACCATCAATAATATTGTAAACTGTCAGTTAAAGAATAACGAAATTAATTTCTTCAATTTGTATATTCAAATGATTTCTCATATAAATATACTATAGTGATCTACGGCTTGTTCAGATATATCTTTACTTTTTCTCACCGTTTGCGATTAGAATCATCTTCACAACTTATTATCTCAATAAACTTCACAGTATTGTTTCATATGACATGTGTGCCACTAATCTCCATGTGTCTTCAATACGACAGATTTATACTTACAAACTGTTATGATTGGTCGACTTTAATACCCCGAGAATTATGCATCGTTTATTGTACGATTGTAAATAATTCTCCTGAATGTTTCGTAATTGTCTTGGCAGACTGGTTTCGTATACAACTAGATTCTACAATTCTATTCTAATTCGTTTTATTTATAGTGTCTCTGGTCTCTTGTTAAGTCTCGTTTATTAATACTTCGCATATTTTGTGTTTATGTTCCAATGATTTGCGTCTGCGTTTTAGTTGGTAATACTGTCGCTATAGAAAGGTATAGGATTGAGAATCTTATATTATAAGTAGCTATAAAAACATTGAACAATTAACTTTAATATACTTAAATACAATTCACAGAGTCTAAAATTATTGATTAAATAAATAAATGTGGACAATATCACAAACATTGCTCCGAATACAAAGTAAGTAGCTTAAAGCACTTGTGTTATGGAATCTAAGAAAACGAAGGTACCACAAACACCCAGACCCGAGGCAATGTAGAAAAGTCGTTTTCTACATTGACCGGGTCGTCAGAGCTAGCGACACTTTGAAAACCGGTGTAAACGCCACTCGACCACGGAGGTCGTCAATTCTTTTCATGTCTTAATTCACGTCATAGCTAGGTGTGTGTCCAACAATAATACTATTTTAATCTTTGAGAAGACATAATTCAACCATATTTACTGTTCAAAGAAGAAACCAATAATAGCTTGTAATCGAATGTATATTTAATTATACATATTTCAACTATACAAAATCATCGAAAACAGTTTAATATTTTTTTATTTTTTTAGTTTTAGTTTTGTCTAATTAATATAGTTTAGTATTAAGTGTTTTGTAATTAAATATTCCTGTGTAAATATTGAATAAAATGCTATAACTTAGAAGTTTATTGTGTTTTTTTATGTCACTTACATTACCACAAAGAGACGTTTTATTTACTAATATGTATTCATGAAATGATATTACTACTACATTACTATATCGGTTTACAAAAAAAAATCTTCTATCTATCAATCGTCACTACAATACTATAAACATAAGTATATAGTCAGTACATGTGTCTAACCCCCGCCCGCCGGCGGTCCGTCACGAAACGCATCCATTACGTTTACGTACGCAAGTGGCAGTCCGCGCAACAATCAGGTTATTCTATATTTAGCGGAGGAATCTCGCACGCACTTCTGACACGTCCGTGTGACAATGTAAGGGATTGCACTCACGTGCGAGAAGGGTTAAAGAAAATTATCATAATATTTGCCCTTCACCAGGACGAAGATAATTAGTAAAGGGTACGTTCTAAATTTATAGTCCTGGAATACCATACACGGTCTGTGTAAAAATGCCTACGGAAATAAAAAAAACGGCCAAGTACGAGTCAGACTTGACCACCGCGTGTTCCGTATTATATACTATAGTACCATATTTTTATATAATTACAAATGTATAGTTTTTTTACTTTTCCCTGTACTTGTAGTACCTATTAGATATAACAATATTATTTGACAAATTCAAAGTTCTAGATCAATGGGAAGTACTTATCCTATCAATTTTGATTCCCTTGAAGGTGTCGAAATATACGTTTTTTTTGCGGTATAAAAGCTGTATCTTTTTTTTTTCAAGTTTACTCAGAAGTTTTATTTTTCACAGCATCAAGAGACTGTAGAACTTAACGTATGCTTTTAATTTCAACTCGGTCTTAACACAGTCGGTCGTGTAGACAGACAGACGGACAACAAAGTTATCCTATAAGGGTTCCGTTTTGTTTTGTGAGCACATCGGTTCAGAAAACTACGTACTCACAAAACATTTCATACATTACTATTACTATCTATGTGAAATCTATTTATTTAGTTTTTAGTTATTACGAATAAGTTACAAACTCGACATACAATGGCCGATCAAAATCAGTTCTCGTTGCCATAGCAACCGCGATCTTCGCCGGCGTGATAAGCAACCGACCGCCTATTTATACACATCCCCAGATCATGATAGAAATAAATCATTCTTTTTATATAACCGACATCTTACTCCAAAGCTTATGTGTTATTGTAGTGAGTTTGTAGACGGTACTGTTTGATGACGAATGTCTTGTATTTATAGTTTTATCGTCGATTTCGTCGAAGGCGCGACTGCACGTCGGTCGTGTAGAGCCATTCCTAAAAAGCATTGTATGAAAGACTAGCTATTGTACACAGCTTCGCTCAAGCGTAGGTATAAGTAAAGACATTTATTAAAATTAATATTTCTGTTATTCTGGAATACTTAAAGTGGCTTTACAACATTATGCTCCATTTCCTCTTAATAAACTAATACATAAAATTCTCGTGTCGCGAAGTTTGTTACCAAACCCCTCCAAAACGGCTGGACCGATTTAAATGAAATTATATGAGCATATCCGGTAGGTGTGAGAATCTGCCAACATCTATTTTTCACACTCCTAAGCGATAGAGGTGGCCCTATTCATTTTTTTTTATATGGCAGAACAGTTTGCCGGGTCAGTATTTTGGGTGAGGTTCTTAAATGGAGTTAATTGATGGGAAAGATATCGTTTTTTATTTATTGTGTACACACCTTTTTTGTTGTAAGGGCACGCATCCATTTAAATATTGAGTACCTACTTTTCCGTGCCCGATATGTATTTTTATCTATAATAACTAAATAATAAAGAAAAAAGATTCTTGTGTATTTATAACTCCAAAACTACGGGACCAATTTTAAACTTTTACCGTAAAAAATAGGGACCGCAAGCAGAGCCGCGAGCGAAAGCTACTAATATATAAATGAGAGGCTTTTCCGCAATAGTGGAATGAAAGGGACAGAATTATGATGTCACACGTAAAAAAATGTTGCCTTGAAAATGTTCACCACATTACAGATTACAGCCACGATAATTTAAAAAACATAAAGGTTCATGATTTACGTAACAGACTATTTAAATATGAAAATGGCTTTACCGACAATTTCGCTTTAGTTATGTTCGTTTGTTTTGAAAACAGATCATATACCTACTATTATAGAAGCGATATTAATGTTCCGAGACGTCAAATAGTATTTTAGGAATAATTTAATAAGCTCGTAAACGTTTCATAGATACCACCTTTTAGTTTGCTGTTCTTCTTCTTCCTGCCCTTATCCCATTCATATGGGGTCGGCGCAATGCGTATTTTCCTTCCATTCCTCTCTATTACTCGTCATCGCGGCATCCAGTCCTTTTTTTCTCATATCATCTTTCACACAATCTATCCATCTCTTTTTCGGTTACCCTCTGCTTATATACCCATCCACAGTCATACTTATAACTTGTTTAGTTATGTGACTTTCATCCCTCCTCATAACATGTCCATACCACGACAAACGCTTACCTCTCACCTTTTCATTTATTTTTAGTTTGCTGTTATTTACTAAAAATAAGTTTTTGTATTGTAAAGTAAACTATACTCCATTTAAAATAGCATTAGACAGAAGTTAAAAAAGGTTATTTATAATGCACACTTTGTTGCAAAAGTACAATAAACTTGTTACAGTTACGATTGACGCCTATAAATTAAAATCTATTTACATACCAGCTGTCACACTTATTTGTAATCATGTTAACCATTTTTCATAACAAATTATGTGGCTTTTATTTATTTATAATATTTCATTCCAATCTAAAATGACAGTGTCAATGCTAAAAAGCTAAAAGAAGCAGTGATGAACAACACTGGAACGTTTTTCGTTTTACTATTATCCTACCATTATTTATTTATTTATTATTTTATTATGACTAAATCCTATGATGAAGACGAAGAAGTTTTACTATAGTGTGTTGTAAGTTGTTATTTTAATTAAAATATTGTTCTAAAAATTACTTTTATTTTAATCTTAATTAAATCTAAGTCATCATGACATGATTGGTTGTCTCGTTCATTGTTTTGGTGTAAGTTTGTAATGTGTGATGAAGATATTGTTATAAATAATGCGTAATTAAAAAAAAAAAAATTATTTCGTTTATTTAAGTACTTAAAACAATTTCTTTGAAATAAAATGTTTTCAATTCCTGCTTCTGCGAGCCTCTTTTTTCTAATGCTATAATAAATGGAGTATAGCTCAACATATGCGGACCTTACACGACAAGTTTCTCGTCAAATTTGCAGTGGACATGAGGGGGTGTCTGGCAAACTTGATAGTGTATGGCCAATGATGTGCATGACAAGTCTACTCGTAGCAAAATACGGATGCGCTGCAAACGTAACGCCGCTTATAGACCTCTAAACCTTATCGCTAAACTTGATCGCGCATGACCCGCATCAAGCATGGCCGAATCGGTCATGCTGCAACGCTAAATTCCGATACCCGACGACTTTGTGTTAGCTGTATGACTGTTACATCTGATTTTTGCTCGGCTCCTATTTTTCCTGTGTGATTTTACTATCAAATACAGAGTTTTGCTTATATCTTTATGTTGTTTGGCTAGTGTCTACATCACCTTCTCAGCTATTTTCAAAACAGACAAGCAACTAATACTGTGTCTACTATAGTCACAATATAGTGGTTTGTTGCGATCCTTTATGCGAAAGCACACCTTTTGCAACCAATACTGATTAAAATCTTCAATAAATTGATTAAAATACCGACTACAAATTTAAAACAATCTCCTATTACTATGCGACGAAGCCACAAAGTTGTCCAACCAAATTAATCACATTAACATCTCATTATCCGTGACATGTTAACGAGGAAACTGCCGATAGCACTATTTCCATTAATTTCACACTGTCAAAAGCTTGTGACTTCAATCGGGCACGAGTCCGCGCGAGTTCACAAGAGTTATTTGACTGTGACAGTCACACGTCACTAGTCGACGTGTTTATTATAGGGTTATGAACATTTAAATCTAAAGACCTTCGAGACTTCAAAGTAACGTAAACAAAGATCTAAACATAATTATTGATATTAATTGCCGCGTTAGAGAAAAGTTTATTTTTTAGTTTATTCTGGAATGAGGTGCTAATATTTATTTTTCAGTTGTTGTGAAATAGAAAAAAAGTTTAGTTATACATTTTTTAATGGTTTTATAGTTTCATATTGAGATAAAGCTTATAATTTTGGAGTCTGGGAAAGCCTGAAATAAGTCTAGCAATAAGCCGTTTAAACCTATAAGACTTCAAATATCAGAGATTTTTAATATCCTTTTAGTTTTATTTTGGAAATTGAATGGATGATCGTAATATTATTAGGTAACAAAAAAACAACCTAATTGATTCACTTAAATTATCTGTGATTGATGGAGGATTAATACCTATAAAATATCATTTTGTACATTTAACGATTTTATATATGAATAAAACTCTTTTTTTTTGTACCTCTTTGAGTGAATCATTTTGTTTTTACTTCCGCCACTCGAAGACCGCGGGCCTTGAGAACAATAGCGGTGTCATACCAGTGTGACGATCGGTACGATAGCCGATAATTGAATACCACTTCGTTAACAGCAACGTCTAATTATTTTTTATTTAAATTATTACTCAAGCAACAAGCGAATTAAAAACCAACACTTTTAAACATTAAAATATAAATTAAATTCATTATCGTTTTCTCAGCAAATGGTCAGAATAAGTTTTATTTGTGGGCGCATCAAACGGGCTGGTTGGGCGTTGGAGATAATTAGTTATGATGGCACTCAGTGGGTAGCAACACTATTTATTAAAATAATAACACTTGCTTAAAATCGCGACTTCGTCCAAATAAACGAAAACTGGGAATTTCAAATTATATAACTCTTGTCAAATGAATATTAAAAACAGTTAAATAACCCTGAACATTTTGACCATTTTCATGTGTCTGCAAAGTTTTGTTGATAATCGTTCAGGCGGTATGGAGAAACAGTAAGAAACAGACACAAACTACGATTTTATGTAAACTTAAATACTACCTCAACAAAAATATCTTTGAATATTATAAAACAAAACGTCCCCCTGTTGCGTCTATCGGTCTGTCTGAACGCGACAAACTCAAAAAATACCCAACGGATTTTCATATAGTTTTCATCAATGGATAGAGTGATTCAAGAGCAAAATTTCCTATATATTAATACCCGTGTGAAACCGGAGAAGGTCCTCTAGTGAAAGATAATTTCTAAAACAAAAATATCTTTGAATAATTTAGCTTTAATTAACGACGTGTTTTATATATTTCATCAGTACCTGCATGTTGTTTATTATGATGTATAATCAGGTCATATAGTGTTGACTCGGGTATGAAAAACACATTAATAATAACGATAGGCGGGGCTTGTGTGATACTTACAAGAATTTACTGGGTTATAAATGTCTGGGACGTAAAGACGTGAGAAATATTCGTAGTATTATCTTCTGCCTAGCCTTTTCCCAAGCTATGTTGGGACTTCCTAAGCTGAATACCGTATCTTGCACGGCGCGACTGCTTATTTGACCTCCACAATCGGTTTACTGGGTAAAACGGTATCCCAATTGGACTGACTGTCAGAATTGTAATGACTAACGGCCGGTAACAGATTCAATATTCTATCTAAAGATTGATTTGGCTACTGGAGATAGAATTTTTACATATTTTGTATGGTGTTTAAATAATATATATATTTAGAAACCAAATCGTAAACTTTCGTGCAATTGAATTTAGTTTTTATTTACACTAATGTGTAATCAATAAACTAATGTGTTGGCAAAGCATCCGAAATTCTTCCTCAATGCAAGACTTGATGGTCTTGCATTGAGGAAGAATTTCGGATGCCATCAGAATTAATCATAACAAAACGACTGCAATCGATTTAGTATCCACAATTTACACTTTGAAATACGCGAGTATTACAATTACGTAAATTTAATAAACGGTTCTTTCAGCACGCCATGTTTAATAATTCAGAGATGTGAAATTGAATAAGCGTATTTCCACTAAACACCTGACTTGATTACTTTGGCTAGAATATAATGGAAAAAGCTTCTGGGAATTTTCATACATTTGAATATTTCCTAGAAAACGGTCGTAAGTTTTTCTAATCTTTCTTCTAAACATTGTATGTATATTAAATAACGCTAAAGTTTATATACCAATTAATAAAGAGGTAATGCTGACTTATATTAGTGTTTTATGTTTATTTTGGTCTCGGTATTATGCAATGCAATATTTGTGTCGCTTTTTATTCAAAACATGAGCACTTAAGGATGATCAATGATACTTAAAGTCAAATTGATAGCTATACGTTGAAATAAGTATTCCAACTTTACGTATTCGCAAGCAGTGTAAAGACTTCTTTAGTATGTAAAGGTTATATTATTATTTATTATTTTCTTCATACCAATAAGGTTTTACCTATTTGCCTATTTTCTTAATACCTTATTGGTATGAAGAAAATAGGCGATCTTGATATACAATAAGGACTAATTTCAGTGACAGTTCAGTACCAGGATTCCAAATCTACTAAAGAGCCTGTCTACTAAATTCGGTAAGAATGGCAGCCGGCTCCACATAGGTTGGGAAATGGCTAGAAGCTAGAACACTATTGAAAAACATTTTTTTGCTCTATATTTTTTTTTAATATAGTATAATGTTGATATAATTAGAAGTATAATTATATGCTGCCACCCCGCCCCGCCGGCTCGGTGTTGGGCGCCATTCGTCACGCTTATTTACCTCGCCCACCACGACAGCTCTCACCGCTGACATCTGCGACGATCGCTATGTTCAACATACTATATTATTAAAAATGCTCCCGCATGTATGAATCACGAGTTTATGAAGAGGTTAAATGTTAGTGGAGCTTTGATGTTTAGAGCTGAGCTTAGGATTGGCACAAATAAACGGGCCCGCAGCAGACCACAAAAGAGATAGTGGGACTACCTGGAATCCTTCCTGGGGTATTGGAAGGAAAAAGTGAGGGATGGGATCGCTGACAGGAATAGGCTTTTGCCCAGCAGTACACGCCAGATATAATAATTGAATGTTTAAACTAACTCCACAGTTAAGTTACTTTTCAATCAAATCTATAGATACAAGCAACCATTTTTTATATTATGTCGAAGATTGGAAAGTTGAACCACAGTATTTTTCTTCTTATGTCGATACTGGTAATAATGATAAGATATATCCAGCTCACAATGTAGAGAACATCTTACTTTTCATAAACGCTTACTAATTCTACTCTAGAACTCAAAATACTACAAAAATCAATTAAAAATTACAACATCTCGAAGAAAAAAAATTGAACCGTAGTAAGCAAAGTCCACAGTCTTAATTTAGAACCGCGAAAATCACAAAAAAAAAGAACTATTTAAAGATCTTAGTAATAAATATTTGATTCGTTAACACGAGTATTAAAAATAGTCATCCACTCTTCTCTTCTCGTAAAAGAAGCGACGTCAACCAAATTTCTTTTGATATTTGTCTAAGTTTTTCATTAAGACCATGTGCGACGCAGGTAATCACATGACCGCTCTCGCTAATACGATTTTATAAATAGCTTGGAATGTCTCCTGTTAACTGCATTGTCTTAAGTATGTCTCCCAAGTGAATCATGGCTTTGTTATTTTCATGATGTGACCGAAATAATTGGGTTATTATTAGCAGTGGGCTAATAGTTTAATCGTGCTATTTAAAAGTATTTTTAAAGATATCGTGGACATTGTGTAGAGTTTACTCGACTGAATTTACCGGTAGGTATATAATATTTGATAAACAAGCTTCTTACTTGTAGAATTATTTTTTCCCTTGAAAGTATTTACGCTTTACACAAGAGCGAGCGAAACCGCGGGCAACATCTAGTCAATGATAAATGTTGTTGTTAATAATCATGCTCTTAGATTTAATTTTTAACAACTCACTTATTATTTCTTTTTAACATGATGTTTGTATGTCAAACAAAGTTTCAATGTAAATCCAAAGTTAACTAAAAGTTTTTAAATGTCAAGCCAAAGTTCATCAAATTCGCAACCATGAAGTTGATATTGGGAAAGATGATCAAGACCTCTTCAAATAACGTAATATTGGATTTAGCGGCGGTAGCCTAATGGCTAGGATATCGGATATAAGATCGATCGCTTGCCGGTTCGAATTCCGCCCATTGCACTACCGACTTGCACCCAGTAATACAAGCATTCTTATAAGCCCCTCGGACTAGGGTTTATGTTCGAACACATTGAAACGAAGCTTTTTTTGTAAAAAAAAGTGGCAATTGTTTTAAATTCAAAATCTTTTCAGTAAATAAGTTTTACAAAGAAATTCTGATAAGATTTTTTTTAAAGTTACTTCTATATATACCGTTGAAAATACATAGGTACGCGATGAACTAAAATAATTGTTTGTTATTGTAGTAGATAATACTGTGTTGGCATGGAGTAGGGTTGTGACCTGTGGCATCAAAACAAGTGTCGAGTGTCGGCGTTCGCTTATAACTTGTTTATGTCTCTGCGAGACACTCGGTATTTTGAGCTTTATTATACATGCGTAATATTTTGTAGAGTAACGACCACAATGCTAGCTAGACGGTTGTGGTATGCAGATGGTAAAGGAGTGAAGACACAATTATACCTCTCAACCAATTATGCTATCGAATCAAAGCTTAGATTTATAAGCATTAAGTAATAAAAACTTTGCTTCATAGTATTTAAGGTTCTTTAGGACGTATTCACTAAGATTAAAAAAAAAAAGGTTATTTGTGTACGTTTTTTTTAAATAAAAATATAAGAAGTAGGATATATGACATCCATCCAGACAGTCATATCAATCGAAATATATCTTAATGTCAACCTTGCGCGCGCGTTTGATTCTTTTTAATTAAGTATTATATTAAGTAACTAAGTAATTTTGTTCCAATCAAAGTGCTAATGTAATTAAATCTAAATTATTCATGACATAATCTGTGTACAATTTAATAATGTTATCAATATTTAGTGACGTTAATAAATCAGCTGATAACCACTAAAATTATACGTCTATTATTAAATTATAATTTAATTACATTGCCAAAACCAGAGGTGAAAGGCCACCGACAATCAATGAATAGCGTGTATTCGTGGGTGGCAAATGATTTATATGTGTATTATTATATATTATATATGTTTTATGTATATTATTGTTGCGATAAATAAGGGACGCCTCTTAAATATTTATAATAATATTTTGAGTGCCTAATGAAAGAAATAATAGAAGTGGGTCATTACATTCCCCGTATATCGCCGTAAACCAAAATTATTTCGGTGTAAGGTATAATTTCAAAGTATGTGTTTTGGGATTTCTGCTACGAGATCTCTTGCCATTTTTGCTCGAGTGTCGTATATTGAACTATGAGAGTATAAACGGGTAAATCGCACTGAACGTTCGAAAGCAAAAAAACTATTTTTTACATTTGTTTTTGTTTGATTTATTTAAAGGAAAACTTACAGATAGGTCAAGTTACTCTAGTTCGGAGGTACATAGCTTCATATAATAACTTTACCTACTTTACCACTCTACTTATAACGTATTTTTAAATCAATAATTTCTTTTATTTGTTTATTTTTATTAGTAAGGCTTTAATATTGATTTTTTTATGAATTATTGTAGATAAGATAAGATAAGATCATTTATTTGCTTAAACATGTGTAAGTATACATATAAAATTGCATGCAAGATGTTATCTTAAAATTAATTCATTCCAACATGTTTGCCATATTAAATGGCGTACAAATATTAGGTATAATTATTGCAGTTACAAAAAAAAATGTGTTATAATTAATTGATTGAATAAACATTGGGTACATAATTCATAACAATATAGTTCAGTCAAATAGTGTGCCATAGGTCAAATTACATAATACCTATAATAATTTTATAAATAATAATCATATGAAATTGCAATATATTAATTAATTATACAAAATAAATGTCAAGTAATATTAAATTGGTCCTTTAGAAAATCTGAGACATTATAATATGCTTTGTCAATCAAAAGCGATTTGACCTTTCTTTTAAATTTGTCATTTGTAAGGGTTTTCCAGTCTTTTGGGATTTTATTAAAAATTATTGGTGCCATGCAAAAAACACTTTTGCGCATAAGTGCAGTCCTAGATGGGTTTAGACATAACCTACTGTTGTCACGCCTGTTTCGAGGAACTACATCTGCCAAGCTCGGGAATAGGTTAAGATTAGTCTTTACAAATATCAAAATTTCAAAGATATATAATGACGGCAAAGTCAGTACCTTATACTTTTTAAAATAAGGTAGGCAGCTGTCAGTCATTTTTAAATGGAAAATTGCTCTTAGGCATCTTTTTTGGGCTTTAAATATAATTTCCTTATCTGTTGAGTTGCCCCAAAATATGACGCCGTACCTAAGAACAGATTCTACAAGTCCGTAATAGGCAGTAAGGAGCGCATCTATACTGAGGGTTCGAGACAGGGTGTACAAGGCATACGAACTACTGCTCAATCTTTTGCTGAGTATTTCAATGTGAGCTTTCCAGTTAAGTGCACTATCTATTGTGAGTCCTAGAAACTTTGTCGTATTAACTGCGTCGATTTTGTTATTATTATAATTAATGTCAAGATTAGTGAATGTCATACGTTGGCTAAAATTCATTATTAATGTCTTATTGATATTTATTTTCAAATTATTATTATCTAACCATTCAACAATTTTAATTAACGCTTTATTTATGTCATTGTTAAACGTATCTCGACATTTACACGTTATTGTTACCGCACTGTCGTCAGCAAAAAGTGACATAGGATGTACAGTAGCTCTAGGAAAGTCATTAATGTAAATAGTGAAGAGAAGTGGTCCTAGCACGCTCCCCTGTGGGACTCCGTGGATGACTCTACGTTCATCCGATGTGAATATGACTTCTCTTTTTTTGTTGTTAATTTTACTTATTTGGGTTTTTTGCCTCCGGTCATTGAGATAACATTCAATTAGTTTTAGGATATTTCCTCTAACTCCATATGCGTCCAATTTTTTTAAAAGAATACTATGTTGGACATAGTCAAACGCCTGTGTCATATCACAGAATATTGAAGAGACAGGAGTAGATTTATCTATATTTTTCATGACACCATGTAAAAAATCGTATAGAGCCATATTTATCGTCTTCTTTTCCCTAAAACCCTTTTGTTCATGGCATAATATTTTTTTTTTTTCTAAGTATTTGTTTAATTCTTTATAAATATATTTTTCAAATATTTTTTAAAATACCGGTATAAGTGATATAGGCCTGTAATTTTCCATTTGCTCTATGTCCTGCTTTTTATGTAATGGTTTAATAATGGATGTTTTGAGAGCATCTGGAAATGTACCTTCACTTATACTTAGATTAATTATAAAAGTAGTTAAGATTGTTTGTCTTTCTGTTTAGTCCAATTATAATAACAAGTTTTTATGTTGCAGAGAATGCAGTGGCGGCGACGAAGCCAAAGCGGCGCGCGTACCTGCTGAAGCGGAAGGCGCTCACTACCGGCTTCTTCGACCAGAGCCGCGCCAAGGACGCCGACAAGGATAAGGGTCAGTACACTATCTTTATATATTTTTTTAAGAAAGGTATTGATACAGGAATAATTTAAAGGAATGCGGATATTCAACGAGGTAATTGAAAATCATCTTTTCATACAAATGTAAGTCACGTGACCTGTCACTTTGTATGAACAGATGATTTTCAATTTTAAGATTTCGATTTTTCCTTGGGGAAAGTTGTTCAGTTTTATGCACCTGATTACCTCGTTGAATATCCGCACTCCTTTTAAATTAATCCTGTAGATTTATTGTCAAGGAACACTTCTAATTGCTAAGGGCGAAAAGCAGATAAACTTTCTAGGGTTTACGCAGATGTTAGACATTGAATAAGCATACTCTTTAATCGGCTGTTATCGCGGTTTATTTTATTTTAGTTACCAATGTTTCAACGCCTTTACAGGTGTCTTGGTCATGGGTAGACTATCTAACCC
The DNA here is from genome assembly GCA_950381575.1 of Plusia festucae. Taxonomy (NCBI): domain Eukaryota; kingdom Metazoa; phylum Arthropoda; class Insecta; order Lepidoptera; family Noctuidae; genus Plusia; species Plusia festucae. The sequence goes on from OX494442.1 coordinate 952,312, forward strand.
GACAAAATAAACTGCGGTAGAACCCGTAGTAGTTTTGTTTCAGAGAAATTTTTATATATAAGTTCTCCTTCTGGCGAAGTCGGGTAAAAAATATCAAAAGTTGATATTATTAGCCGAAGTTTCAGCCGTTTAAAATAATCTTGATTCTACTACTCGCATAAGTCGAGTCACGATAAAACATCTTAGGTTAATATCTGTAACGTTTATTTCTTAAACATTAGGACGTAGATTGAAAACTTAAAAAAAACTCCCTTTTATCCAATAGTAAATCGCACATCCATAATTTTATAAATACAGAGCAAAATAATTGAAAACATCAACTGCTACGTCATTTACTTTTGTAATGTAACCCGTAAACAATGTAGACATTCCGTAGACGCCTACGCCGTAGCAGATGTCGTAGACAGGTAAACTATGCGTCATACTTGAAGGTTACCCACAGATTTGGTAGTCTTTGATCTAAACTAAAGGTGTTTTTAGAACAATACGTAACAAAAATATTAAACTTATAAAAATATATTTAAAATACTGAACAACGTATTCAATTATAAGTTTTTTTTATAATTTATAATACAAATCATGGGGACTTGCTAAATCGATCCATGATAGATAGGTGCAAATCCAATTGTGGTATTTTAAAAACAATCGTGAATAGAGTTTTATCATTTGTTTCTTAATCTGACTCAATTTACTAATAAAGAAATGGTGTGACAAATCATTGTTGCAAGTATTGTACGACATTTCAATTATGTGCGACGAAGTTAATTTCTGCTTACAGCCTTTTATTATAGTATGGTAACAGCGACAATGCAGTCAGCTATTCAATAAGATAAAATCTCGGAAATTTGACATTTACACTAAATTAGTAATATTAAGTTATGTCGTGGCCACCACAATATTACTTAATATTTCGGTTCAATGACTGGATTCGTAGGCACTTGGTTGCAGATTCGAACCCAAGAACGTACTCATGTGACTTTTTCAAACTACAATGACGTATTTTTTTAATATTATATGACATCGTGAGGAAACTTTGATTTCAAAAACTGGAAACTGAAATCGCCAACCTGCAGTGAGCTGTGGTGATCAACACTCGTTCCTTTCCTATATGGGAAGAGGCCTTTGCCGAGCCGTGGGAAATTTATAGGCCGGTATTATATTACATTAGTAATATTGTACACAAACAATTTTAATAACCACTTCATTCTTACCTAACTTTCCAATATATTTTTTAACAGCTGTGTGATTAAAGTAAATATCCGACGAGACATTTCGTGTCGCATTCTTTATAACGTGCGTTTAGAAAACATTCATAAATCACCGCGATGTGTTAATTGAGAAACAACGATTTGGCGTAACGTGGAAGAAAGAAGTTAATCAATGTTTTCTCTGACATCCCTAATTAAATGAGGAAAAAGTGTATTCTGTCTCACAAAAGAGTTTGTGTTTTTATTACTATGGAAAAATAAAATTACGTAATAGTAATTCATACGAACAGAACATACACTCTCAGTTATGTTGCGACCACGGCCTTTGCAACTCGGTCGAAACCTCAAGCGATAAAAGGTTATTGTATTATAACTTTCGTAGGACATATTAACCAATGTTTAAAACAAAGACCTAAAGCGGTTTTTGTTTGAAACATTAGTAAATCCATGTGTTCACGTTTATTCCCGTGACGTAATTTCATTATAATCATGCTGCTAAGTTAAAAAATAGGTTTTACTCTGATTTTTCAACCTCCTTTCTTGGAGTCGGTTAAAAATAAGGATAAAATTTTTAAATTATCTACTATTTACAACCATACAGAAATTGGTTAAATAAAGCTAAATTAGAATGATAAAGTTTAAGCCAAAGGCTTTTACTATCATAGACATGGATACAAATAATGATGGCGCGTAACAGAAAAACGTTAAAATTTTACTTACCTTCAAACGTCGATAAAGAGGGTTTCACTTCAAAAACCCTGTTTACAGGAACGGGGACAACTTACGCGGCTGAACCTGCGGGAACAGCTAGTAAGTATAATGTAAACCAGACATCGTAAACTTGCGTAAATGACGTTTGTCGTGAAATATAGATAATGTATATTTACGACTTGTCAGTCAATAGCTAATGTCGTCATATTTTACGGCGCAACGTTTTATTGAGTGGTCGGAATTTATTACTGTTTGAGTTTGTTATGAAGACATGAGTTACATTAACATAATTTGAAACAGTTGTTTGAGATGCGAGCTTTTAGATTTTCGAGACAGGAATTCTCTAAATAATTTCTGTTTTCGGTGAAAATATCTACACGTAAATTGTGATTAATAAACCGACCGAATGACATAAAAGCTACTTTTATGTCAGTTTTGACATTTGCACTTGTCAATTTTACGAAAAGTTATTTTAAGCATACGTCTTGGTTTGATCATGTTATGAGGAGGGATGAAAGTCAAATAACTATGACTGCGGATGAGTATACAAGCAGAGGGAGATCGAAAGAGAGATGGATGGATTGTGTGAAAGATGATATAAGAAAGGAAGGAGTGGATGCTAAGATTACGAGAAATGGAGATGAATGGAAGGAAGCACGTATTGCGCCGACCACATATGAATTGGAAAAGGGCAGGGAGATGGTGAATAGTCTTTTATCTAATTAACCCCACCCCACAATACAGGTAAAAGCCCCTTCCATTACCACTTCTGTCCTGAACTTCTTACCAAACAGATAAATCTGTAATCGTTTAGGTAAAAACATAATTCATATTGTATTTTTTTAAATTTTAATCATTCATAACTCGATATCGAACCAAGTACTGTAACGATATCATTAAATATAATAACGTGGAAGTTAGGTTTAATTTCTTTTTTGTTTGTTTATAGGCGTTCTAGCTATGTTCAAAGTTTATTATTAACCCCTCGTGTTAAACTAAAATTCTTGTGTTACGAATGGGTTCACGTTAGTAGTGAAATGGATGACATTCGAACTCGCAGCCACATGACCGCAAGTCCGAAGCCCTAGCCATTACGCCACCGCCGTTTAAAAATTCATGGGTACTTAAAACAATGCCGTAACAGTCTTAGCTTTTAACAAAGTTGACTATAGATAATAATAAAAATAACCAGCATTACCTAAGCACATAATGGTTTGATTACACATAATAACAAACGTCCCATTAGTTTGGCATCACACATAACTCAGACTGCTAACAAGAGTTATTGATATTATATTCCGAGTGAACTACGACAGTACATTGTTTGCCGGTTGTCTCGCGACAAGCCAACAGAACCAATCTTAAAAAACTGCAGAGGTGTCGAGTAAGGCTCAAAAGCTTTAGGTTCTGTACATATTTAGGTTTACAATAATTAGGTTTTAAAAATTATTAAGTTATGAATGTTGTTATTGTTAAACTAACTTTTAAACTATCGCGTTGTATGATGTTACTTTAATTAAAAGCTTGACGCAAACATGCATTTTTTGTAATTGTTGATGAGAAATTCGGAAAACATTTTGGTTTTGATGAATGTATTTAATTTTGATATATAAAATCCTATTTTTAATGAGAAGTTTTTTTTTTTTTTTTTTTTTTTTATTTTGTTTAGCGGCTATTCTGGGACTTTGCAGCCCCAGTATCACTGCGACCGTTATCGATCTATTGTGATCGCCGCTGCTATCTTTACAGTTCGCCACTAAGTCCTACGTCCACCAGGTATCGCAGTAGCTTTTGGGGGGCGATATCTTTTACGTCCTGTGGGCCAAGGATATGTTTGCCCAGGTGTAAGCTACGCTTGCGCATTAAAGGTCCACAGTCCGTCAGAATATGAAGCGGAGTTTCGTCTGACTCCTGGCACATTCTGCACGTTCTTGTTTCGGACAGTCCCATAGTGGACATGTGTCTGTTTAGACAACAGTGTCCAGTGAGGGCTCTAACTAGAATGCGCATTCTTTTCCTACTCAGTCCTATGATCAGCTTAGTGTATCTCTTGTCATAGGCTTTAACAAGAGTTTTGGAGTGAGTCAGTCCTGGCATGTCTGACCATGCCTTACAGGATTTGTTCAAATAGATGTTCTCCAGGGTCATTCGGGCGAGACTTTTCGGAATGCCACAAAAAGGTTCTGGACCATATAGCGTTTTTCCCGATCCCGCTCTAGCGAGTTCGTCGGCATTTTCATTGCCCACGACTCCCGCGTGACCCGGAACCCACCTAAGCGTTACTCTGTTTCGTTCTCCTAGAGTATTTAGGCGACTCATGCAGTCTGCTACCAACTTTGAGGTTATTAAGTTGGAGTCTAAGGCCTTCAGCGCTGCCTGACTGTCTGAGTTAATGTAAATTATGTGGTTGGCATAATTTTTTCGTAGGTTTGCTTCCGCACATTCGATAATGGCGTAAACCTCTGCTTGAAAAATGGATGCAAATTTGCCCAGGCTTTGAGATAGCCGGAACTTTGGCTGCTCTCCATATACGCCAAAGCCTACGTCAGTAATGAGAAGTTTATGAAACAACATATTTACTTGACCTGTATTAATAGAATCCAAACGTTTTTCTGAGCATTTAGTGTAAGTTAAGTGATGAATAAGATATACAACAAGACTCCTTTATAATATTGGCATAGCTTTACCAAGATTTCTGGTGTTTGAGATGTGTTCATGGACGATAGGGTCCACTAATCATCAATAGTCCCACTTTGTCAGCGATAGAATGTTTCAATTCATACAATTCCTAAATTACAGGGCTAGATTACGTTTTAACCACTTTACAACGGACCCCTAAAACAATTTTAAATAGCATTTTGGATAAAAAAGTTTCTCAAAACACGATGTCTGCGGGGGCAGGAGACTAGTCAAATATTCAGACGATCTGAAACTGTGCCAAAAACTCGGAGACTATATCACAATTTACGTACACCGCACGCTATCAACAATACTCGTATCAAACATCGATTGGCTATTCAATGATTTATGTTATTTCAACAAAGATCTGCATTTTAGTCTTTAGAGATCACCGACTAGTTATGATGCCAAAGAGACCCGATACTTACAGAATCACAATCACAAAAAGTTTAAATACTTCTTTATATTGAGAAAATTTGTTTTGTGAAAAGCTTTATAAAGATAACTCGAATGCACTTTGTTTTCTAAGCGTATGCATCTAATTTATAAAATTCATTATCATTTGTAGCTTAAAATGCAGAAGAGATAGGTTGATGATGCAGTTGAGGCAGTTGATGAGTTACAGAAATGTTATATCTATTATCGGGATAGCCTCAGAAGTATTGCAGAAATTAAATGTAGTAATCTCTTTTACTCTTTAATCGAAATATTTACCTAATTCTTTTGGTTGAGCGATATCTGAGTTTTCCACAACTGTCAGTTAAGTATATCATAGACTTCGATTATGAAAAGGTTCACTATCTTAAATTAATATAATAGCTATTAACAAACAATCATTCATCTACAATTAGTGGATAATTAACACCTTCCCTGTCCCGTCAGAAGACACAATAGTTAAACAATGGGAATGTTCATATGTGACTCACGGGACAGTGAAACGGTTAATAATACATTTAATAATAATCATTTAGATTCACAATGTAATATATTTCACACAAAATGTTTAAACTTTAACATCTCTGCAGTCACTAATAAAGTCAATACAACATCAGCTAATAGCTTTGTATTGACTTTATGATTGAGCTATTATAATTCCAGGATATCTATCTATATATATAAAACTCTTCCGTTACTGACTGACTGACTGACTGACAGACAGACAACGCACAGCCGAAACTACTGATCGTGAAGAGCTGAATTGGCATGTGTGTTTGTTGGGAGGAGTAGGCTACCACTAAGAGAGGATTTTTGGAAATTCCCCCCAAAGGGGAGAAAAGGGTGGTAAATTGAAAATGTTTATTTCTCAATGGATTCACTTAAAACTTTGCATGTAGGTTGATTTTTAATGTTTGTTACACATGTAATCGATAGACCATGGAACAGGCGATAACTAAGTGAAAAACCCAAATTCTGACGGAAGTCATTACTCCACGCGGACGAAGTCGCGAGCAAAAGCTAGTTAGGAATAATATTATTCAGACGTACATTATACTAATTAGGCTTACACTATCTAAATGGGATGAAGAGTACATCTGAATGATGTGGAGTCGGTTTACAAAATTTGAGCACAAAATGAGTTCATTCTTGATAATTATACTTGACGAATCTGCAAAATAATATACTACTAGTAGTGCAATAGAATACTTCTATAAAATAATACAAAAATGAAAAAGGTAGTAGTAGAAATGTCATTTCAATCTAATACATAACATTTTCGTGTCGCAATTATTGTTACCAAACTTCTGCGAAACTGCTGGACCGATTTGTATGAAATTATGTGTGCATATGAGTCATTCCCCTAAATGATAGAAGTAGCCCTCTCCAGATTTTTTTACGGCAGAGCAAGGTTTTCCAGGTCACCTAGTTATTCTATAAAATTATGTAAAAAGCTAATATAATTATATTTTGCTCGTCGTCTGTTGGTGATTAGTTTAACTGTCAAAGCAGGGATTCCCCGAATTTCATGTCTCCGAAATTAGCACTTGTGAAAACACCAGTTATTTATAATTTTATGGCGAAACCTTGCTTCATTACTATTTATTTTTGACGTTATAGCTTTTTCTTCTATTAAAGAATAATTGTTCAGCTGAATTTAAAAAAGATAAAACCTATTTTTCATATTAATTACAGTTACTTAAATTTTATTCAAAGTTGGAACTGAAGTTCAATAATAATTGTATTTAAGCAATACTTATTGAATAAAATGAATTATATTTTAATTTTGTAATATAATTGTAAATAACATTATCGTAAAAACGGTATTTTTCACCATTGGCATTTACCCACCCATTGCAGGTAAAATATAGGTCCAGTGGTTAGTGACCCTGACTGCTAAGCCGGAGGTCTTGGGTTCGATTCCCACCCAGGACAAATCTTTTTGTGATGAGCACCATCATTTTTTCTGTGTCTGTGTGTTAATTATATACGATATGTATGTATTTATAAAAATATAAGTATGTTTAACAGCTGTCTTGTTGCCATAGTACAGGCTCTGCCTAGTTTGGGTTTAGATGGCCGTGTGTGAGTTGTCCCAAGATATTAAAAAAAAAATATATATATTTAAGCAAACAAATCGTCCGTGCTCATTGTTCAATTAGTGTAGATGTCGTTAAAACCCCCATATTATTACTTCTGTGACTCCTATCCTGGTAATAAAGTAGCTCTCATACTATAAGCTTGTCTTCGTTTAAAACAGTTACGAGTTTATATAGTTTTGGAAGTATGTTCCTATGACGAGTGAATTCCTCGAATACCGTGCAATAGTATGATAAAAATAACTTCCGCTTTCTATACCACAAGGAAAATAGTTGTTGCTGTTGCGTGTTCGAGTGATAAAAATATGTTTACTATAAATATATTGATTCATTGAGGTAATAGGCGTGAATAAATAAAATAGTCGATGGTTCTACGCCTATCCCTTTTTTTATTCAGAACTAGCTTTTGCTTGCGGCTCTGCCCGCGTGGGCGTGGGTTACCGCGGCAAGTTATAACCTTCCTCAATAAGTGAGCTATCTAACAGTGAAAAAGTTCATTTGTCACGATTAACGACGACCACGCGGGTGGAACCGCGACCAAAAGCTAGTACAGTAATATGGTTAATTAATATACTCAAATATATCTAGGGGGCTTGTACTTACATTATACAAAATGTGTACAAACAATTGCACGGATAGCCGAGTGGTATAGGTCACCACGCTAATTACCACTTTGCGCGACGTGCTGCGGGTTCGATCCCCGCATGGGACAAGCATTTGTGTGATCCATAAATACTTGTTCCAAGTCTGGTTGTCATTTGTGCATGTGATTTGAATGTTTCTGAAACTCCCGCGACACAAGGATTAAATTCCTTAAAGCGAGCGTCGTTAAAAAAAATCGTGATTATAAATTATTGCCTGGGTAAAGCGTAATTCGTAGAATCGTTCACGCTATATAAATGATTACTTCAATTGCTTCTAAAGAAAACGGGACATGGAAACTGCAACTCTTTGTATAAAATAGTCTATAATTAACAAAAGTAAGAACGTAATTAACATAACAGCAGTCACGGGTAAAGCTAGTGTAATTATTATGTAAACACAGTTATTAGCGTTTTATAATATTTACGTGTTCTGTGGTCGGTAAAGTAAACCGATTTCTCCGGTCGTTTCTGGTTTAGTTTAACTAGCGGTTTCCCAAGGTCACTGCCGACTCTCTCACCTGCTTTTATACAATCTTAACTTAAACTAAAATAATAGAACATATAGGTACATACAAACGTAAAAAAAAATAAACAAACATAACTAATTAAAATTTGTTATTCTTTTATACATATAAACTAATTGTTTTACATACAGTTAAATGTGAGACTTAATTTCATTTTAGATGGTATAACTTAGTATTTAGGGTGTATTTTTGTACTTTATGTGTTATATGTCTAACATTGATATACTTACCCGAATACGTTTATTAACTTTAACACGTTCTTAAATGTCTATCTGTCACTACTTTTCACCTTAAAGTGACAAGACAGAATGCGACTTGACGGTGGCCTTAAACTGAGTGACGTTTCAGTAATCGGCCTTATGAAGCATAAATATATCTGAATAAATATCTGAAATAATCAAACCACAGTTAGAGAGATCAATGTTCCCTACAAAAACATTTCCTTCGCCTAATAACCTTTATCTGGTGGTAAATTTCTTGTCATAATAAGTTTACCTATACTTTTTAACACAAACTGCATTAAAGAATATAATATTTTTTTAAACTTGGGACAGCTCACATATGGCCGTCTGATGATGAGGCAGAGCCTATACTATGGCGATCAGACAACCGATAAACATACTTACATATTGTAGATAAATAACACCCAGAAACAGAACAAATGATCGTGCTCATCACACAAAGATTTGTCTTGGGTGGAAGTCGAACCCACAACCTCCGGCTTAGCAGTCAGGGTCACTAACCACCAACGGCCAGTCAAACTAAAATATTATTGTAAAAAAAAAACAATTTACAAATATTTACAAATTAAATTAATTAATAACCCGTTATAAACACCTCGTGTAGATCAACGCCAATTCTTAGTATGAAAACAAGACTAGATAACAATTAGACAGATACGGGCTGTATACGTTTCAAAAATTAAAAACAAAACCCGTGTCTTTCATCAAGTCGTTCAATCTCGATTATTCTCGATACTTTAATATCTCGGCTCCTGATTACAAGGTCACGTTGACCTTCCATTTCAGCAGACTGGTCGTTGATAGGTTTGGCCTCAGTTACCTGCTAAATGGAACAATGTCTTGAAACGCGTCTGGACAATGTTTTTTGCTTGTACGTCCCAGATTTTATAAAATCGTACGATCGCAGGGCTACTACACATTATAATTGATAAATTTAGATTATCCGTTTTCTTTTTTAACTTGATAGTTATCTCACATTGCGGCACAACCTTGCCCAAAGTGAGATAACTTTTCTTCAGGCAGAAGAAGAGTTATAAATCTCACTTTGGGCAAGGTTGTGCCGCAATGTGCAATTGCATGAAAGTTATGAACCATCTCCTTGTATAAATATATGACGATCGATAGATCGATCTAAAAATATAGTCTGGTTCTAAAAAAAACTTTCTAATCTAAACAATGGGCTCAACAATGAAACCAATCAAAGAAAACAGTGACTCATATGTGATACAAAAATCTAACATAAGAGCGAAAAATGAAGTAAAAAAATCTTAAGCGCCAACTCTAACGTAATGTTATTAATAGAATCAGACGCGGCTTTGAGCAGTATCCGTCAACGCCCGCCTATATTGTTCTGTATACTTCACCACACAAAACCCGTAATACTGATTTTAGAATCGCCTCTATTCCAAGCCAGTAAAGTTTATTTTTGCAACCTATTGTTACGAATCTTGGGTGGTCGAGTGTACCTGCCCACGTGAACACATACATATTTGATAGGCCCAACCGTATTTTATTGGTATTTTCTTGGGAACCTGCTAATAGTTTTGTTTAGTTAGTTCAGCCTTGGACGATGGGAAAATTGATGCAGATGTGTGAAAGTATACTACTATGGCATAATTTTGATACGTTACGCGATTTTTCTTTTCGTTATGCCTATTAATATGTATATAAAGTCGACATTTATGAGCTCATATAATATCTCGCTCTTAAAATAAAATTTGAATTAAAAAATATTTGAATTATAATATATTAAAAACTCACTGTTTACTTGAAAGCAAAAATATCTTAATAGAGCAGATATTAAAAAGAAACGATGGCCGATTTAAAAATTTATATTTTTTAATAGGATTTATGACATTAGTTTATTATGTTGTTCCATAGGGCAAAGCTGTTGAATATAGATGGATATGGATACATAGGACAGATTTCGTCTTAATGTTTTCCCTCCTTAAGAGTATCTACATTCTTTATATCATCAAAAAGTATAAATTGCAGATTTTAGATTCTGCAAAATAAAGCTAGTTTGAATCTAAAAGTATACCAACGGCGTCTTGTTGATACAACTCAAATTAATGTTAATGAACATTACATAATTCACAGACAAACATAATAATAATTTACAGACTTTACAACACGAAAATATTCGATAGTTTATTTCACGTTAAACAATTTGCAAACAGTTAAAAAAAAACAATATGGTCACATTCCATCGTATTTTGTTAAATAACGACATTATTTTTATTGTTTACTTTGAAACATTGCCAATTATCCTAAACTACTGCGAGTGTGTACTAGTCGCCTTATCTATAAGAGGTTATGTTTAAGGAATTGTAGGACAATGGACATAAGCTTTTTAGATCTATATCTAGTCTATCTAGATAGTCTAGATCAAAAATATATAGATCTAAATAATTAAAGGTCATGATAAAATTTTGAGATTGACAGCAAGTTGTTGTTGTCGTCTATATTAAAGCAGAACTAAGTAAAATGGATTTTACTAGCAATGTGGGTCGCACTTTACTAGTATTCTTGTCAACCCCTCGTGCTAAGCAAAGGTTCTTGTGTTACGAGTGGGTTCACGTCGGTAGTGTAATGGGTGGGATTCGAACCTGGTTGCAGGATCGCAAGTCCGACGCCCTAGCCATTAGGCTTCCGCCGCGAATAATCGTTGTAACTACTGTTCCGACTAATGATACCTACTTGCGATCATTGATGAGTTGCTATTGATAGGTTTGGTTGAAATGTCCAGAAAAATCTCAATATCTTCTAGAGCATGTCTGATCTTTTCAGAACATTCTGTGTCACATCTAATGTAGAATTTGTGCATCTGTAGGTATATTCTTAATAGAGGAACCAGAGTTAGGAATATTGTAAGAGCTTAATATAAAACTACAACTCAAGAACAAAAATCACAATTCGCACACTCTAGCTTCGGTCTTAAGTATTACTCATTTCCACCATCAATCAAACGTATTCTATAAAATGAGCATAGAAACAATAGCTCTGAAAATACTTTGTATGTTTTTTATCAAAATACCAATTGTATGAGCATCATACATTTTGTTACCTACATGTAAACACTCGGCTTCCTCTTACACGAGACTATGACTAACTTTTGCTATTATTGTTTGGTTTAAAATAGAAAAACTTAGTCATGTTACAAAAATTAAAATGTAGCTGACCTGTTCTTTGAGGACTTCTATCATCACGGTGAATGTACTTAGTCAGTATGTCAAACGTAATGTGTACGCTGCTTTGTGTATAATTGTCTCTGTTTCTCTCAAATGTAAAGGAAAACAATAATAATACTCCGTATTCTAAAATGTATAAAATAGTATCTGTAGTTGGTCTAGTCTCGTGATTTACTATTTAGTAGGGATGTACAATAGTATCTACAGTACGTTTCATAAATTCAACCTTCCTATGCATGTTGCCTTATCATTCTCAAATATGTTTACGTTCTTTTTTGGCCTATTGAGTCATAACTGTATTTCTCTATTCCAAAAATGATCTACATATGAAATAAAGTAAAGTTTAGATGATAGTATCTTTACTTTATTTCATATGTGAATGCTGAATGCGCTAATTGTAGTTTTACCTTTACAATCGATAAGTCCCCACGGCTTGTACCTCACTATTAAAATGAAATTTCATTTAACTTTAACATTTTCAAGATCATTGTAGTGTTTTATAGATTTTGAATTAAATATAATATCGATGTTTATGAAATGCTTACAAAAACGCCGTACTACCGCATTAGCGGGCAGATCGTCGCAGGCGCTGAGCGCGGCGCTATGCGGCGCTCGGAATAGCCACGACCTTTGCCACACTTGTTACCGGCGAACTCTGCTAGCTCTATTATAATATAACACATAATGTTAATATTCATCATCATCTGCATAGCCTTTTCCTAAGCTATGTTGGGGTCGACTTCCAGTCTTACCAAATTCAGCATACCGTATTTTACATGGAGCCACTGCCTGTCTGACCTCCGCAAGTGCTAGATAATACAGTATTCCAAAGTAAGACTGATTGTCCGAATTGTAATAACTTAACTACTACTATCAATGATCACCGTATGACAGTCGGGACCAACGACTTAACGTGCCTACCGAGGCACTTAATACTAATAGTATTAACGTAAAATTAAGGTTGATAAGTACCCCTACATAGGAAATATCATATCAAAAGTGCTGATTTGATGGTTTGAATAAGTTTTCGTTTATAATATAAGTAAGAACGATCCCAAGGCAAAAGCAAACAAAAACAAACAAATTTATTCACTCTAGGGTTAGATACAATGCCACTTATATGTCTACATAAGTTTAACCTATAATCGCACATGGGTTAAAAACAAAAAGTTCAGCTCTCTTTGCCGGGGATTTGTACATCGCCTCCTTACCGCAGAATTTGACTGGAGCATCTATTTTTTAAATTGTTTTACTTCCTGTTTTTCGATTTTTGTTCCTTAATTAATTAATTAAACCGAGCTTTTCATCTGTACGTCTTAATATGTCGTGGTGGCCTAGCAATTCAATGATCGGATTCTTATGCACGATAATTATGGTTGCAGGTTCGAATCAATGTGACTTTTTCAAAATTATGCGTACTTAGTTGCTTGATTATTCTAAGATACCATTGACAAATGGTGAAGGAAAACATCGTGAGTAAACCCACAATGAGCAAGCAAGGTAATCAATTCTCATTCCTTGGCCTTTGGATTTTGGTCACACGCCTGTGCCCAGTGTCACCAGTGGAAAAATGATGGGCAAGTTTTTTTTTTTCATACTTTTTTTTCATCTGTACAGAGTCCACGGCACCCGGCAGCGTTTTTGGAATTCCCCTGGCGCAGTGTGTGGAGAGTGAGCGCGCGCTGCGTCGCCAGCAGCACAGTGGCTCGCGCGCCTCCCTCGCCTCGCTGGGAGCCCTCGAGAAGGGAGACGATGTGAGTAACTCCTGGTTTTACATTATTGTTGCCATTAGGTCAGCCTTTGATGAAACATGTACCGTCGAAAATTTTAGTACCATCTGTAATCTTACCATTTGACCCGGGAGAATCTTGATAGACTTTCTCTGCAATGGACAAAGTGGATAAGTAGGACTCTTGCAGACCAAACAGTGTAGTACTTTTCATAAGTAATCACCACACATAAAACAAAGACCGCGGCGTCAGTCTGTTCGATTTTCATGATATTTTCCCCAATGGATAGAATGGTCCACGAGGAAAGTACATAATTTGTTTGGCTGACCGACATCCACACGGAAGATTCTGTGGGCATCGAGTAGTATCTTTTGTAAGCTCATCTTCGGAAAATGAAGAAATTAAATTGAATTGATATCAGAAATAAAAGTCTACAAAGTGTTTAAGGTCCTAATAAACTCTATCCCTACAGAAAAAACCCATCTGTAGAGAAAAGAAAAGTGTATGGCATTAATGAAGTGCCATTAAACAATGTGCGGAATAAACAAAAATAGAACAACACTATCAATAGAATAAATCATGAATTAAAAGATGCATCGATCAATCTATACATTAAACATCTATTTTCTACTGCAACCCAGTCTATTACGGCGCCCAACATCTCTTGACCCCTAGATTAGTTCCTCGAATGCCCTTTTTGTTTAGAGCTTTAAGAATGGAGGGAAGAGGGGAGGGTCAAGTTAAATTGGTAGTATGAATGCGAGTTTGTCATTCGCCATTTGAGCGCTCAGAAATAGTTTGTGAGCGGCAGCCAAGACACGTAACGTGTGACGTGGCGCTGCACCTGGGCCTATCCACCACCAGCCTGGCTGCCACTAGTTCCGTGCTACGAGGAAGCAATGCTACACAAGGTTACTTCTCTTAAAAAGCTAAGTGTTTATATTCGCAGCGAATCGTAAAGTATCATGGACTTAATTAAAAAGAATTTAATCTTAATGTTAATTAAAGTAAAATTGACTTATATTTTTCGTTTTAATTAGGAAACTAGATGGTACCAAAGTGGGGCAACAAGTGCCACTCATGGTATAAAGCACATATTACATGATCAAACGAACTTACCTGTAAAGTTCGATCATTAATTAACGAAATGCTTTGTTCGAAGATATAACATTATGAAAGTTGCCTAAGCCCCTGGAGCCAAAATAGTCGAAGTGTGTAAAAAATCTCTTTTGGACACATAAAACTGTGCTCCTTCCCTGTGTTTCTGTGTGAATACAAAATTGTTAAAAGTTTACAAAAAGTACTTAGGTAACAAGCTATGTTGGCAAATAAGAAAATCGTAATAAATATCTACACCTTGGATAACACCAAGAATATCCAATCCCTTTTCCAAAATTCATTTCTTATATACCTACTCCTAGAATCCTAATGACATCACCTACAAATAAACTTCAAAGTAAATATATTAACTAAATAAACAAACAACAAACACTAATGCACCGTTAGCGTATTAAATCGTAGGTACTTGTGGTCTAGAAAATTTTCCGCAGCTCATTCTCAGCATTTACCAGAAATCTGCCATGAAACAATGTGGTAAACGGGTATTACAATGTGCTACTGTATTTGTGACCGACGTTTAATGTTGCACGCATTTAGTTTCGCTGTGTTTAAAACTGGAGTATACATTTATATTTTTGTTATGCTGTGAGAATTTTGATAGAACACATGTTTTTAATATTTTGACAAATGAGGAAGTAGAAGATTTTTATATCATGTTCTCTGCAGTGATTTCTGAAAGAAAGAAAGAAATAATCGCGTCACAGGCGACGCATGAAGAAATAAGAAAAAAAAAACATAAATGATAATTTCTAAAATGTTTGGACAAATATGCGACACATCTGTGCGATTGTCAATTCGTTTAGTATCTTTGGAGCAATTGATGTGAAGAAAATTAAGTACAAAAATATCAAAACTAAAGTAACCGAACTAAAATCTGTTGTGGTTATCCCAAAGGTACAGCATGAGATTTTAACAGAATTCTCGATTCCAAAGAATCATTCCAGAAAAACAAATGCAAATCAATTCGCTCTTAAATATCAAAAGACTCATCGTAAATGTTTACAGAAGCACAAACAATTATCAAAAACCAGTAACTGTCACAGAGTTCATCAAATCGAACAATACCTGACTTCCCTGAAATACTCGGAATGGCATTGTAACTGTAATTATATTTTGCAACAATCAGCAGTTAATTTAAACTCACGTGATAATCACCGTTTTTTACCAATATTACGTCAAAATGAAGTCTAACGGACTGATAACAGCCATCGATCCTCGGAACGTTGGTCCTGACTGCAATACGTTAATATTTGACAGTCGTTAAGTCGATACAATATTCTTCCAACCATTGTTGCCATGAGGAACTGTGTTATCCAATGGGAACTGAAGATCAGGTAGGCAGTTACTCCATGTAAAATAAGTATAAAGCTGATGTCGGTGAGATGGAAAGCCCACCCCAACGTAGCTTGAGAAAAAGGCTAGGCAGAAGATCCCCAATGACGTCACCAAGTAGACAGTTGACCAGACGGTGATTGTGTGGGTATAGATATGACAGGCACCAATCACCGCGTGCTACTCAATAAACCCCTGTAATGACAGCAAATGTACCCGTTTATGATTCATGTCAGTTTGACGAGTAAATATGCAACATGTCTGCGGTATTTTGCGATCGTTTGTGATTCCAATTTGTGGGGGTCTGATTTGTGAATTCCTGATGATTAAGATTTTTATATAGCTTTGTTGACTTCTAAATAAGAAAATTGCAAACTCTGTTCTTTTTTGGCGTTAAAAATGTCTTTTATACTCATTTAAGGATTAGAAAGCTCCAAAAGAAAGTTTCGAGAGAATAACTTCTAAACTTTACCATGGACAATTAGATTATTTAGAATTAAGGAAAGTAAAGTAATATTAGATAGATCAGGTTTCTGTAAGAAGTAAGACGATATGGACTTTGATTGGATTAGCTTTATAAATGTGTAAGATTTAGATAATGACTTACATGTACAAGGATTTCAAAATATTTTTTTGCTAAACCTTCACTAATAACTGTTTAGATTCTCATCACAAATGTATCTAGAAAACCTACAACACATATAGGTACAGTCAACAGCAAAAGTTGATGATGAATTAATTTTATAACTATTGGAGTCAAAACTGATCACGAATTGAAGGCTCCTCTACTAGTAGTAAATGTTTGGCATAATTTATTATCACATACTTTTGTATTACTTGACGCCACACAGTTCTGACGAAAATCCGTTCATTTGTATTGAATTTGTGATTTCGATCATCTACTTTTGCTGTTGACTCTACGATATGAACGAGCCCTAATTCGAACGACTCAATCAGTCCAAGTTATGACAAGGAATCGTCTTGTTTGTGATTCACGTCGACTTGACGAGTCTATTCGAGGTAAATGAAGGAGAAATGTTCTGTTGGCTAACGTTGAATGCAGTTTGTAAACAAACTTGACTGGCTCGATACATGATGTACTGTGTGATGGAATCCTGTATTGAAATGAAATTTGATAGGGACTGTTTGATGAGAATATAATTATGATGGATGGATACAGAGAAATTTTAGTAAACGGTTTTTCTAATTGTTAGTTCGGAGTGTAAGCAATCTCATATTTTGACGAAATTGTCTTTACAAGTAAGTATTTAATAGTTTTATCAATGTCTGAGTTTTAACAATTATAATTTTGATCCATTTTCTTGGAACTTCTTGCCAAAAGCCAACTTAAGCGACCCTGCATTTAAATATTGTAATGATGTAACTCATATAACTAAAGCAACATTTTGTAACATTGAGAATCCAATGTAAACAAAATGTAACACGCCGTTAAAATGTTTTGATGATGATCAATGTCAACGGTTACCTAAATAATTCTGTGAAATATTTTAATTATAATTCGCGCACATTTTCCTTCACATAAAAAACTAAAAACTGAAACAATGTTTCGTATAACATTGAGTTATTTCTGCTTCAACGTAATGTATGAAAATAAAATTTTGTAAAAATATGAAATTGAATTTACTATTGCATTTTAGACTGAAATTACCATTGAAAAACTGATGCTGATCAGAATCTCGTCCCATGCAAAAGCTGGAGGCAAAATAAAAAATTGTAGTGGTCTAATAGCTGACAGCTGACCTTCTTGGAGTGGCACTTTTGGAAGAATAAGATGCCATATCTTATTATATAACAGAATTAGTATGGTAAACTTTAGGCCGTTGATAAATGAAAAGCAGTTGGATTGACAAGTTTCTGATATGACAAGCTAACATTGGTCCGGGATCATGTAGGTATGTCTAACATACACATATAGGAAACAAAGGTTAATGATGACATCGAGGTCTTGTTGCGCTGTCTTAATAAAAAAGGAAATAGTTGAACTACTCCAATAACTAGACAAAACCTCGTCGAAAGAGAAGAAGCAAACATTTTTATTACTTCTGAAACTACATCTGAAAAAAAAGAACCTTTAACAATATAAACACAAAACGAAAAGGTACAAGACCTTTAATCCCATAACTCTGTCCTGAAATAGTTTAAAAGAAAAATCGCGTAATCCAAAGCCTATGACGTTTTTCCTCTTAAATAAAAGTCTTAATAGCCAACAATAAAGAGTAACCTTGCGCTATCAGTGTCAATAGGTCACTGCTGACGTAGTGTTTCGTCACCGGTGTCCGATTACCTTACCGTGTTCATTAAGGCCGCGATAAAATTATCGGATGACGCGGCGAACGCACCGGTATATATACCCGAACTAAAATAACTAAGTCTATAATAAATCCGATGAAATTGCTTACCTTGTGGGAATGGTGCGTTGAGTAACTAAAGGGTTGTGATTGGGATCGTTTGGACTATGACTGCTTTTAAAGTAAAATAAGAATATAATTTCTAAAATGTTCGGGGAAATATGCTACCGTTATTAAAATACCTAGGTATTCAACCAGTCTTGCTTTTTAAGGGTTACATACTTAACCTTGGAGTAAAAAATAAAAGCACTTTAAAAAAGCTAAAAACAAGACTTTTATTTCAGTTCCATAAGATAATCAAGGTAGACGATAGAAGATTAGTTGTCTAATGAATAAATAATTTTAATCCAATCTACTAGCGTTATAGTTGAAGAACAAAACGATTGTAGTAGATTTTCTGTAGGCTGGAAACTGAGTCGGTTTTATTATTAACACAAAGTACACAAGCGCTGCGTTTAACACGGTGTTACCGAAATTACTCATAATTATCAGAACACCTGTTATTTGGCACAAATTCTTTGTATTACGCGAACTGACCGCGGAATCTTGAAAATTATGAAGAACAAGATTTAGGTGTAATAAAAATGTTACATTTTGTTTACAACGTTGTGTTGAAGTGTTGCTTTCTGTGTTTTTCTATGATATTCATATTTTTCTTAGGCTTAAAAAGTTGTGTTAGATTATAATAAAAAAAGCGAGATGGACCACTCCAGAATATTTTCCAAATTTTTCTTAAGCACTGGACCTATTTCTTCAAAATGAAAATCAATCTCATGGACCTCAGAATGTTACATTAAAGCAACTTTCTGCCTGACCCTAACAAGGAATTTACTGGCCTATATATAAAAGCTATCCTTGTTAAGACATCTAGGGATAGATTCCTAGAAACTTTAGGTTTGTCAAAAGTCCAGCGCCTGACATCCGTCTCATACAGCTATTAATATGTATTTTTACGACATGGATTCCGATATGTGAATAAGTCTGAATATGTTATCCATTTTGATTTTCAGAGTGAATCGTGTGATTCCGGCGAGTGGGGCTGGACGGGCCTAGAGGAGGCGGGTCTCGGTGGGCCGAAGGTGCCGGCGCTGGTGTCAGCGTGCCTGGCGCACCTAAGGCGGCACGGCATGCACACGCTCGGCCTCTTCAGGGTCTCCGCCTCCAAGAAGAGGGTTAGACAGGTGAGGACCTTTAGAAAGGTACTGCGGATCACCAGAATATAATAGGAAAGGTGATTAAATGACAGCTGACAAAGAGATAAACAAGAAAAAAAGAGATCAACAAGCTAAGTAGCACTATGTGACGTCCTGTGAATTAGATTAATGCATGGGACAAAACCTTATTATGATTCTCAAATCTTAGTCTGAATGTGGGTTCATTTTGTATGTTATCTAAATTGACCATAGAGAGTGTACCTAACAGCTAATAAATGTTGGTATTGCTGTCTCAAATAACTGAACAAAAATGAGAGAGTTAAATGAAAGCTGGTTTAAAAACTAATTATTGTACTTCTACTTATGTATGGCAGCATTTATCTAGTTACTAATTTAGATAATGCTCTCCTTCTATATGACCTTTTTAGTATTCTAATTTTATCCGATCCTTACATAGATTGCGGTAACAGTAATGCCAGTCTATTTCCGGCAGAATAAAATTAGAACATGATAGGAATTATCGTTATCATCGTGAGATATTAATTGAGGAAACAGCAACACTTGATTGGCAAGATAAGACACACAATCTGGCTTTAGACTTAGTTCTAAATATGGAGACGCTATGCGAATGCGGTGAGCTCACAGACTAAAATTCCAGTGATAATAGTTTTGAGATGCATACATTCTGTCTCGATGAAGGGCTTGTTACATTGTTAAAATGAAGAATTTCATTTCCAGTGCAAAATGATATCGTAAAAAGAAAAAGTAATTTTGGGATATTATATAGATAGGAAATAAGTCTGGTAGTCCTCATAATATTTTTTTTAAATTTGAGGACAAATTTTAATGTGATATTGACTAGGTATATCTAGTCTGAAGTGAAGCAATATAATAAGACGCTGAAATACTAGGAAATGAAAGTGATAAAGCAAAAATGAAATAGGAAAATGATTAAGCAGTGGATGATGGAGTCCAGTCTGATCGAGACACCAAACTAAGTATTCTCGCAATGTCAGAATGAACAGCAGTAAATCAACTGGCACAGTTTGTTTGTAGTCTCGAAATCAACATACTTCGAGAGAATAAAACACTGATCGACGAAATTAGATGTTTTCTCAAATGTACGGTTACAGCAACCGAGTGGCCCCGTTGACCTACATGCTGGATTTATTACAAACTTTGCTATACTAAGACTAAGTGTTATGTTTGGTACTGATTTCTATTACATTGTTAACGGATGGAGATAGACTAACTACGTGTTGTAAATTATTCAGAGTATTTTTGGCGATTTGTAAATATGGATTTAAGGTTTCTGTTTCATTTTGTACTGAAAGCTACAAGATTATTTTATTACTTTGTTCTGGTTAATTGCGTCAAGCAGCTTAAAATTATATTTCCAATCATAAATTGTTGGTAACAATTTCAATGCAGGCGATATGCCTGATGACTTCCGCCTATTAGAGATTATCACAATTGGCAGTAAACTCTTTTTGTATTGTCATCAGCAGCTTTTACATCACCACCTTTTTAAATAATTGCCTTTCAGCCAGTTCCTGTACTATGTTATTCTCCGAATATTTCAGTTGCGTGAGGATTGGGAGCGGAGTCAGGAGGCGGCGCTGGACGCGGCAGTTTGCCCGCACGACGTGGCCACACTACTCAAAGAGTTCCTGCGAGACCTGCCCGACCCACTGCTCTGTAGAGACCTCTACCCAGCATTTTTGCATACACAAAGTAAGCAACCTTATAGGTAATCCTTAATAGATATAGGCGTACGATATTGACAAGATACATGCACGCCAAACTACTTTCTCTATTACAATACTTTCTGCCTAGCCTCTTCCCAAGCTATGTTGGGGTCGGCTCTTCTTCGTCAGCGGTTCTGTATAGCAATACTATGCCTCAAGAATAAGATGGTATTTGTTTCCAGAGCTACAAGCAGACTTTTGTTTCATTATTCAGACAAAACATGAAGTATGAAAACTGCAGAGATGTAAATGTTAAGCTAAAAATGTTATGTATGTTATTTCACAAAAAAGAAATTAAACAAAAACCCTCAACTTCCAGAAATCCACAACCGCCGCTTCCAGTGGGAAGCACTCCGGCTGATCGTGCAGCTGTTACCAGCGGCGCACCGCGACACGTTGTCGGCGCTGCTGGCCTTCCTCGCGCAGCTGGCCGCGCACGCGACTGACTCTCACGAGCCCGGCAACAAGATGGACGCCGCTAATCTGGCCACCATCTTCGCGCCAAATATCCTGCATAGGAATAAACCTAATGAGCCCGCCAGGTCCGTTCATGCTCAATTAATAATTAATACATATTTAATTCTCACAGCTTTCCCGAAGATATCTCAGAAGAATATAATATAAGCATAAATAAGATAATATAGCTTAACAAGACGGAATCAGCAGTTTACCTTTTTCCGTATTTTTAAAACTTCAAAATGAGAAGGCAGCAAAAAGTTGTAATTGTTGTGTAGGTGGGTGTATATCTGTGGTGTATATACATATTTCGTGTCTGTTGACATCTTATAATGAAAATAGTTTCATTATAATTTCCAGTGTGGAACAGCTCTCAGAGCGAGCTGACGTGATCAACGTAGTTCGGCAGCTTGTGGAGAAGCAAGCTGAGCTGTGGACGTTACCGGCAGAACTACTGCACGAGGCGTACATCCACCTTGCACACACCGCGCCCGCGCACCTAGACTCCTTGCTCTTGAGGAGGGCTGAGTAAGTACCTCTAGAAACCTTACTAAAAATTACTGAAAGTGTATCCCTTAAGATTTTTAGGAGATTAGGCGAGCTTTATCACCTCTGAAAGTGAGTAGTGTGCTAATCATAAGTAGTTTCCGTTTAGTGTTGACCATATTTAACTTATTCCTGTTTATTGACTGTACTATCCATTGGAATATTTGTTCATAAATTAATCATGTTGATTTTTAAGCAATCTCATTATGACTAACTCTGTCCACGAAAGGACATGAAAATCCATATTGAAATTGGCTGTTTTCATTTTAGTGCCTTCATGCGACAACCAGTATCAAAACATGTATGTATGACATGTAGATACAGGACCAATCTCCCTACCTTTGAGAATGTTGTGTTTCCTCCCCTCACGAATCCTACCTCCGCAGGAGTGCAGCGGAGGCGAATGCGGAAAATTCAGAGAATAATCTGCGGCCAGTGTGGTCGAGGGAACAGTTCCTCCATGGAGCGGCCGCTACTGGTGGGCCCACAAACTTAGCTAGGTAAAAAGCTTCCAGTTCATCGCTGCCTTAATAAGACGGCTAACCGAATAGAGCCGAAAACTTAAAATTCACGATATGGTCACCGTTCAGCTTCATGTTATTAAGTTGAAGAGAGTCACCCTGTGATCTGTGATTTAATGCGACTCCAGATAGACGACTTAGGTGTTTTTCATTGACAGAAGTTTTTCAGTTTTATACCATATTGATTTTTCTTTTTACTATGTCTCAGCTCTATACCCAGCCAGATCTAGTTCCCTTGATATTCCTATGTTAAGCCTCCTGCCTGTTGTTGGCAGACGCAGCGAGAAGAGCTACTCGCACAGCCGGCGGACGAGAGAGGTCACCTCCGACACCTCGTCGGGGTCACTTTCGTCAGCCATGACTATAGTTACCAGGTACTTTAAATATTTCATTATTTTATAGATATTCTTAATCAATTTAGCATTCGTATACATACACAGATTACTGGAATGGATGGTTTTTAAGTGTAGTTACTTTTGATGGATGCATTCTAAGATACCATCATCATCTGCCTATGAGAAACAGCGCTTGCAGAATATATAAACTGAACATTCAATTGTTTTGCACACCTGTTTTCGATTAATTTTATTGATGACACCAATGGTAATCTAAATTTTGAGATAGGTATATCCTATCCATATGGTGTGGTTTAATATCACCTGAAAGCATACATATGAATTCTAATATGTGGTTATTTTCTTTGTTACACATAGACTCGCTTTGACTAATATTATGTTATTCCCAGGGTTCGGAGCAGTGAGGAGTGCGCCAGCAGTGGCGTCTTGTGCGGAAGCAGCACTCCCGCCGCTCGAACCGACTCTAATGACTCCAATGACTCCGCCAGTGACTACAATGAGGTACTGAATTATTTTCTTTACTATAAACAACTAAATTGGATAGGTATAGCCATTGACACCAGAAACACCAATCATGACAATTCTTAAATTTGGATGAATTTCGAAGTGCATTTCTTTCAAAATTTGATTTGAAATCTAAAAAATCCTTATATAATCTCAGACTCTGGGCGGGTCTGATGATGACAGCTGCGTGATCACAGCATCGTTGCACATCCCGGCTGCCTTCAGCCGCGGCACGGGCCGGCGCGGACCTCGCACCTCCCCGCGCCGGCGCTCCACGTCGGGCAGCGAGTCGAGCAACAAATCTAGCAACAAGTCGTCTAACAAGTCGAGTAATAAGCGCGACTCGGCGGTCGGGTCATCGGGAGCGTCGGGCGCTTCGGGCGCATCGTCGCCGCCGGCCAGCCCGCCGCCCGCCGCGCTCCGAGTCTCGCTGACGTCAGCCGCCGAGCTGCGGCGCCCAGCCACCGACATCGACCGACTTATGTCGCTCAGCAGGTGAAACCATCTTTCTATTTTTTTTAAAGAAACGATTTTCGCATTTTGTGTCAAAAGGGGTTTTGCAAAGTTTACAAAGAAAACCCAGACTTGGAATTAGCAATTGTGGACCAGACAAATGCGGAGATTGAATCAGCAGCACGTCGCAGGCAGTGTATTAGCATGTTGACCAATACCACCATCGGTTATCGTCCATGCAGTCTTCAATAATATCTGTAACATAATTAATCATCATCAAATCCAGACAGCTTTCAAAATACTTACCCTTAACTACAAATACTCCCATAATATGAAAACAAAATGTCAGTATTACATAAAATACTGAGAGTATTTAGGGAGTGGCTGGGGGAGTTCTTTGCTTTATTTCATCTCGATACATGGTAAATCAGCTTACGTAGCAGTGAAGCTCTGAATCAGGATTCTGTTCATCAAGTTTTGTGCGATAGTGGAAGTGCTACTTGGTATATAGTACATAACTTTATTCACCATTGAGCATTGTATTTTACCGAGGTGTCTTTCTTAGGTATTCCTAAAAATCGAAACCTAATATCCTAATTTGAAATTCCAACAGAGAGCGCAGCACGTCGGATTCGCGAGCAGTGATGCTGCGGCAGCATGACTCAGTGGCGGCGGGAGCAGCGCCAGCCGGGACTAACGCGGCGGCCGAGGGGGCCCGCAAGCAGCCGCCCGCTACGCTGTACAAGCGAGGAGAGCTCATCTCCAGCGCGAGGCCCTCAACGTGACAAACTACATCATTTTACATACATACACTAATATTTATCACTTTGGAATGCGTTTTATTTACACTTATGCAGATCTTAGTCGTCCCAACCCAAAAGTATTATACGGCTGGCAAAAGACCTCTTCTAAATTTGGAAATTCAGGAATTCATTGGAATTGACGGGCCTGTTGGTCTAGTGGTCCCTGACTGCTGAGCCGGAGGTCGTGGGTTCGATTCCCACCCAGGACAAATCTTTGTGTGATGAGTACGATCATTTGTTCTGTGTCTGGGTGTTATTTATCTATAATATGTATGTATTTAGAAATATATAAGTATGTTTATCAGTTGTCCGGTTGCCATAGTACAGGCTCTGCCTTGTTTGGGATCAGATGGCCGTGTAAAAAAAAAAAAATTTGGTTAACTATGACTATTACATATTCCGCAGTAGTTGATCTGTTTTCGAAAATCATGGACTTATTGCACGACACGCACCATTAGATCGTAATTATGATCTTTTGATACTATTTAAAATTTATATTTTGGATGGCGAAGCAGTTTAAAGGGTATGAAATAAAACCCGAAGGCATGCCGTTCCAAATAGTTTATTCCAGGATTGTGTGGGTTTCTCGTATGGTTCGCTTCTAACGCCGGTGCAGCTTATCACGCATGATGATGGCGCCCAGCTTGGACACGCCGTCCTGGTACTCCGTCTTACCAAGCGGTGGCACCGCCGATGTTGTTTCTGTAAGGTTAAATCATTCTCCTTTACAATATATCTCATCCAATCTAACTTTATGAATGACGTCTATTGGCAAACAAGTATACAATTTATGCCGTAATATTGTTATTTTGTACCTGTGTACATTACCGCCAAATTTAATCCGAATGGCAATTTGACAGCAATAATTGTATAATTTGCTTGCGTTTTGTAAACATTGCAAGAAGTTTTCAATGTCCTAAAATTCGAACCATGTGCTGCAGATGAATGCTCACGGCTTCATTCAGAAATAAAGATGAAAGAAAATAGTGTTAGTTAGAGATCGATAATAAGTGAGATCGACTCACCGCACTTCGCTCGCGGGTCGCTCGCGCTGCCGGACACCTGCTTGGAGATGGTCTTGGGCGCGGCCTTGCCCGGCTTGGGCCCCACGCGGCACGGGTCGCCCGGCAGCCGCATGGGCTGCGCGCACGGGCCCGTGCCGGCGGAGTCCGCTGCACGCTGCAAGCCCTCGAACTTCGCACCGGGACCTGGGAAGAACACACGATGAGTTTTTTTATAATACTGCGACATTGGCAAACGCATAAACAATCCATCTCTCGGTATTCCACCAGGGGAGCTACAAACGCGTTATCAACCTGACCCCTTTCCCCCCAAAGAAGCCATCGCCTGTGATCTTCTGAAGAGTGGAGATAGCTCAACAGTCGTGCTCCAATCAGA
The DNA here is from genome assembly GCA_950381575.1 of Plusia festucae. Lineage (NCBI taxonomy): Eukaryota > Metazoa > Arthropoda > Insecta > Lepidoptera > Noctuidae > Plusia > Plusia festucae. The sequence goes on from OX494442.1 coordinate 978,534, forward strand.
TAGGAATCTACGATTTTCCTGTGCCTACCACTTCTTTACTTAAAGATTTTTAGTTTTACGTAGTAGCGATTTGACCGTAGGACACACGAAAATATAGATGTAAAAAAAGAAACATTACGAATTGGAAAATACTCAACACTTTTCGCTCATCTACTAACATTACTTTTTCCTCTGTCATACTGGTAAATTGTATTGGTTTGCGATCTAATACTAAAAAAATGTCCGCCCACAACAATGTGACTGCGAATTTAAAAGTTGGGGGCGTGTGCCCTTATGATGCTTGACTGTACCTGTCTCGCAATAGTCTACTTGGTAGGTAGTCTTGTTTCGATCTCGGTCTATGCGCTGCTTCAATTCAGGTGACGCCTCGTTCTGCAAGATGCTGTACAGCATCGGATATTTTGATTGAAGCTATAAAACAAAATTTTAAAATATTAAGCAATAAAGTATGTATTTATCCATGTGTTTGTTTTTATATTTATTTAAAAAGAATATAAATAAAATGTTGATGAATTTTTACCTTGTCCAAGAATGCGTTAGGCTGGTCGTAACGCGACGTCGGTGTTTCAGGGGCGGCTGCAACACGCACCGGGTACAGTTTTGGATCCAACATTGGTCCCATTATCTGAAATATTTAAATTACTTAAGTACCTATATAAAATTACGAAAGTAAGACCTTAACCTGTGGATATGAACTGTGAATAACTAATATTAATGTTTCATAAGGCAATATACCTACAGGTTTTTGAAGATACATTATATGCATCATGTTTTAGTAGCATCGACAAACAGACAGGTGACTGCTTGTAAGTTTCGTGAGAAATATTAAATAAAATTAGAAGGGCTGCTCCGATAACTTGAAATTAAACATGACGCAGGTGACCGGCAAGAGACAGAAAGTAATACGAGGAAGCCTGTGCTCTTCATTAGGTTATACAAGGATGATCAGAATAGTCATGTATCTAGACGAACTTGTTATTTATTAATAACGCGAGTTTTACTTGCACAAATAGAGTGGGCGCTGGTGCATTAAATAAATTAAATGCTTAATAAATAAATCCCATCTATGCTATTATTGGGCACCCTCATATACCAGACTCTGAATTTATTAACCCATTGTCAATACAGTCTGCAAAACCTATCGAATATTGGGTCGCTCAAATGTCGCAAACATCGCTAGCTTCTAGCGATGTGTGCGTATATAATAGAGGAAAAATTTGTAGGCTCGGTCATTGTAGCCAGTGGCGGCTTTAGGGGGTGGCGAACTGTGCCATCGCCCAGGGCCTCGCGCTTGGGGGGGCCTCGCGCTACAACCCAAACAAATTAAAAAAAAATGTAAAAAATACACACTATATATTCTACACTACTACTACTACACTATAATATACATTATATATTCTGCCATTTATTATGATGTAACTAACAAAGTTACTGGTGTAGTAAATTGAATTTACTATGCGGCTAAACCCGCTTGTAATCCAACCCAAGATGAGCAAGTATGATATAAAACTTTTAACTTCGATGACACAAGATCGACTTTCAGCCCTTGCTATCACAAAGTACATTAATTTTACATCTTGCTATTCTTTCGATCGAAAATGACGTTGCTCATTCATTACATTATTCTGCTTTAATTAAAGATTTTAGTCTTAAGAAAAGTTGCAAGCATCAGTTTTAAAATTTATCATTTTTATATTTGTTAATTTTGTGATTCTAATATAAATTACTAGCTGTTCCCCGTGACTCCGCCCGCGTATCTCTTTTTTTAGTAAAAATATAGCCTATGCTACTTAGGGTGAATGTAGCTTTCTAATGGTGAAAGAATTTTTGAAATCAGCACGGACATACACACAAAAATACAATTAATCTTTCCTCTTTATAATAATTATGAAAAGAACTGTTGGTTAGCCCTGAAAAGAACTGTTGGTTAGCCCTGAAAATACCTGTTGTTTAGCTCTGAGAAGAACTTTTGCGTAGGTGTAGTTTCAAGAACGAAATTAAAAAAAAACGCACTAAATTTATTAGACGCCCACTTCGCAACGGGCCGTGCAGCAGAAATCGTAATATTTTAATTTCGCCATAACCTTAAAACCAAACGTTCAATAAATTGTAATCATTCAAAGACCAAATATTATCTACATAAACTGTACTTAGTGATGAAATTTATTTTGATAAGGATTAATAGCATGAGTAAAATAAACGCGTTTAAATGTAGTCCAAAAAGATTTTTAAATAAAAAAATGGTTGATGTGCCTCACTCGACATAGATAGGTATAGTGTGTCGCGGATTTTTTTGTAGATATTTATAAGATCTACAATTAATAGAAGATTTTATGGTTCTATCTTTTATAGTTTAGGCAGCGTACGCAAAATAAGTCACTTTTCTGGTTGATTTTTTAAACCTTGTGTCCGAAATATCTTACGGAACCCTATTTTTTTTCAAATTAAAATATAGCCTATGTTGTTCCTCAGGGTCTATTCTATCTCTGTACCAAATTTCATCAAAATCGGCTCACTGGTTTAGGCGTGAAAGCGTAACAGACAGAGAGACAGACAGACAGAGTTACTTTCGCATTTATAATATTATAGTAGGGATTGTAAAATTCAAATTTTATTTGTTTAACTTTAGCATTTCTCCTCAAACATGACATTTAGCTAAATCAAACAACCAGACCTACTTTCGCAACACATACTTTTCACGAAGGACAAAGGGCCTCGCATAGACCTGCCGCACGTAGCCTCGCAATGGCTAAGGCCGCCGCTGATTGTAGCTACCTCATTGTACACCTCTGTACCTTTTAAGTTCGTAAAGCAGTTGGTTTTAAACCAGCAGTCGCGGATAATGGGATTCGAATTTATCCTATATTATATATTTTTTATTTTATTATGGAAATGTTAACAAGCTTACTTCATTGCGGCTCCATCCGCCCTCCTTGCCTGGTGGTAGCTGTGGCATCTCTCCGCCGGAGTACTGCGGGCAGCGGCAGTCCGGCGGGCGCGAGTGCTGCATGCATGCTTGGTAGAATGCTATCTCCTCGCCCGAGAGCTTTGGTACACTGGAAATACGGCATTATGGTGTCGTCTGTCATCTTTACTCGAAGAGTGAAGCTGGCGGCTTTGTTGAACTTCGCTCTTGGAGTGAAATCGGCTTTCGAAAGGGTGTAGCCAATGAAGGTGCAGTACTTTAAGGATATTTTTCGTTTATGTAAGTAAAATTCTGGTAAATAATGTCAAATACAAATATTTTTTATCAAAAGTTTCAGGTGTGTGAAAACAAACATTTCGTTATTTTATTTTCTTGTAGAATACAGTAAGATCTTGAAAATAAGATTGCATAATATACAACTTAGGTAATTCGTGATATACTTATTTGTCCCTTGCCATATTTAATCAAGTACTTTAGCTTGATTTCTTCCACATTTCACGACTATAATTCCTCTTACCAAAGGAAGTCAACTCACTCTGATATTCCGCCGGCGCCACCGCCGATGCCGCCACCACCAATTCCTGGCGGGGCAGCTCCCCCAGTGGCGCCAGACCCAGGCAAGTTGGGCCAAAGATAGTCCTTCCTGTAAGTTGTCAGGTAATGATCCATATCGTTACTGCCTCCTCTCTCATCTCGTAAATACCAGCAATTTTGTGATTTGTTCTAAAGACCATGCATATTTACGACTCGGAATTTTGGTAATTAATGTTGTCTTAGCTGTCACATGACAGACCGTTGTTGACTGGATTTGTTGTTTTTGTTTGGTGAAAGATAGACTTTTGTAATGAGGTTTCATTTGTTGATGCTTTGTTTTTGGATGCAACAATCCTTCTTCGTCGTAAACTTTTCGTTATAAAGTCGATGCAACTCCCCCTCAATTGGGAAGTTCTCGGAATGTGGTAGTGCGATGATTAGGTATATAGACCAGGGCCGAAGCCTTCAAAATTTGTAAAAAGTGAAAAAAAATTACAGTAGGATGAAACCAATTAGAAAAGGAAGGGAATATGATAAAAATTAAAGAAAAAATAAATTACGGTCGATCCGAGTTCGGGAAGGGGGGGAGGGGGGGTTTTAAGGGTAAAAAATGGTTTATCTTGATTTCCAGCAAAACTACAAGTCCTATGGAAAAAAGTCAGATGGCAAAGTTGTAGGTAATAAAAAGATCTACAACTTTTGTATTTACACTTTTTTCACATAACCTCAAAATGTATGTGAAAAATCCAAAAAACCAAGCTTTTGGTTTTTTATTTTTATCTTTTTCAAAAATATTTTTTTTTTCACGAAATTTGGTGAAAACTTACCTTTTTATGTCCCAAATACGCTGTAATTTATTTGATTAAAAATATTTATTTTTTCACCTTATTTTGAATTAATATAAAAAAACACCCTAATTTTCAATCGAAAATTCACCCGTCAAAATATTAGCTTTTTTCAAAAAGTATGGGGGTTTTTTGTTCGTTGAAATCTCTACTTTCTGATGGTGTAAAAAAAATATACATTACTATAGTAAATGTTCTCAGAAAATGCATAATCACTATGTACAATTATCAAAAAAATCATCAAAAAAATGACATTGCTTAATTTTTTTCTCAGTTTAAAGTTTATTTATTAAATTCGAATTACATTCATGTCATAGAAAATCTCACAAAATGATTCAGATGAAATTCTGGATGAAGAACCAATGCAGACTGGAAAAAATTGAAGCAATGACATTTTTTTGATGAAATTGTACATAGTGATTATGCATTTTCTGAGAACATTTACTGTAGTAATGTATATTTTTTTTACACCATCAGAAAGTAGAGATTTCAACGAACAAAAAACCCCCATACTTTTTGAAAAAAGCTGATATTTTGACGGGTGAATTTTCGATTGAAAATTAGGGTGTTTTTTTTATATTAATTCAAAATAAGGTGAAAAAATAAATATTTTTAATCAAATAAATTACAGCGTATTTGGGACATAAAAAGGTAAGTTTTCACCAAATTTCGTGAAAAAAAAAAATAATTTTGAAAAAGATAAAAATAAAAAACCAATAGCTTGGTTTTTTGGATTTTTCACATACATTTTGAGGTTATGTGAAAAAAGTGTAAATACAAAAGTTGTAGATCTTTTTATCACCTACAACTTTGCCATTTGACTTTTTTCCATAGGACTTGTAGTTTTGCTGGAAATCAAGATAAACCATTTTTTACCCTTAAAACCCCCCCCTCCCCCCCTTCCCGAACTCGGATCGACCGTAATTTATTTTTTCTTTAATTTTTATCATATTCCCTTCCTTTTCTGATTAGTTTCATCCTACTATTATTTTTTTTGGTTTTAAAAATTATCGGCCCTGGTCTAATACGGCTGCGTTTCAACCAGAAATGTGCTAGGCACCTGAGCGGCGCGTTTATGTAGAGCGGCGATGTGATGCGGTGTCCAGATATGAGGTGCGAGGATGTTAAGTGGGATCGTTTAAGATGCAAGAAGGATGAGTTGTGGTGAGAGTGGAACGCGCGAGCAACTGCCCGCTGCTTGCTTCTCAAACACACATCCCTTGCAACACATTTCTTGCAACACATACCCCGCAACAAATCTTTGTTTCGTTTTATACGTTCAAAAACCTCGCTCCCGAGAACCGTTCCAGCAGAGCACGGAACCACAGTCTTAACATCATACAGTCGTTCGACGAAGACGTCTAGACAGGGCAATCGTGCGGGGTGCGAGGGGCGAGACGGGGGAAGGGCGCTCCCGAGCTGCATACATTACCATGTTAGTAGCTCGGGAGCTAACTTTCAGGGCTATCTGGTGTTAGTTTAGTTCTATTAGTTTTTAGTTTTAATAAATATAATAATTTTATTAAAATGGGTGCCAAGAAACCAAGATGGCGTCGACGACAATTTGCAAATTTTTCGTCATGGGAGTCATTTTCATGATTCCCGAGGTCGCTAAAACGACTATGGGGTCGAAATTAAAACCCAAGATGGCGCCGAGGAAATTTTGCAAATTTTTCGTCATGGGTGTCATTTTCATAGTTCCCAAGGTCGCTAAAAACGATTATGGGGTCGAAATTAGAGTCCAAGATGGCGCCGATGACAATTTGCAAATTTTTTATCATGTGTGTCATTTTCATGGGATCCGAGGTCGCTAAAAACGATTATGGTGTCGAAATTAGAATCCAAAATGGCGCCGAGAAAAATATGCATTTTTTTTATCATGGGTGTCATTTTCATGGTACCCGAGGTCGCTAAAAACGATTATGGGGTCGAAATTGGAATCCAAGATGGCGCCGAGAAAAATATACATTTTTTTCATCATGGGTGTCATTTTCATGGTACCCGAGGTCGCTAAAAACGATTATGTGGTCGAAATTGGAATCCAAGATGGCGCCGAGAAAAATATAATTTTTATTCATCATGGGTGTCATTTTCATGGTACCCGAGGTCGCTAAAAACGATTATGGGGTCGAAATTGGAATCCAAGATGGCGCCGAGGAAAAATTGCAAATTTTTCTTCATGGGTGTTACTTTCATGGTTCATGGGGTCGTTTAAAACGATTATGGGGTCGAAATTAGAATCCAAGATGGCGCCGAGAAAAATATTCATTTTTTTGTGATGTCATTTTTAAGATTTGCGAGGTCACTGAAAATTAAAATGAGGTCAAGCTTTCGCGGAAATGTCTATCGCGCAAGAGTTCCTGATCCATTTCTCTAAATGAAATTACATGTGTTCGTCTCAATCTCAATCTAGAATTTTTGCATGTGAGACCATAGACGAAGCACATTTGCATAATAGTTACTGTTTTACAAATTGTGTATCTCGCTATTGGTAATTATTGTAACAATACATATTTATTTTTATTTATTTTATATAAACGTTATTATAAAATAATAACTATTAAGTAATGTTGATCAAAAATAAATTCGATGTTTTTTAATAAGTTATATATATTTTTTTATTTATTTTATATCAACATTATTATACTTATAATATTATTAAATAATAATTATTAAATAATATTGATCAAAAATAAATTTAAATAAATATTGTTAACTTGAGACAACCCTGGCTGTTGCAACAATTTCTACACATTGTCGGCATTTACAAGGAGATCAAAGGCGTCGTCCTACTGTATGTTTTTATACTGTGACGGAACTGAGTGAGGCTGATTAAATTATGATTTTTAGATTTCTTGTTTTAGATTCTTGGTTCCTTACACGGACATCTTTCGCTGCCAGGGCCGGAGCACTTTAGGCGATTAAAGCCTCAGATTAAACCTTCATAGATTATCAACTCTTTTAAGTTGATGAAAGAATGAGACTTAATATTCAATATAAGTAGCAATAAATGCTTGACTGATAGATGCTAAACTGGTTTTGGGACTTACAGCTACAGTTTTCTATTGGGGCCCATTGCTATGGTCTTAATATCTAACGTTATCGAACAAGAAGATAATATGTCCAACGTGACAAAAGTGCATTCCAGCGTACAACAGCCAAGTGCAATACTAACGTCAAGATGCCGCTCATCGTTGGTGTCACGACGCTTTAATTCGTTGGCGTCATGACGCCATTCATTGTTAGCGTCGCGACGCTACTCTGTTATGTCGTCGCGAAATTGTCTATTTATGGCGTCGCGTTGCCGCTCATTGTTAGCGTCGCGACGCATTTCCGTTGGCGTCGCAACACCACTCATTGTTAGCGTCGCGACGCCTCTCATGGTTAGCGTCGCGACGCGATTCATTGGTAGCGTCGCTAGTCTTAGGCGTCGCGACGCTTATAGTCGTTGGCGTCGTGATGCGCTCATTGTGGACCTCGCGACGATGCTCTCCTATGACGTCGCGTCGCCGCCCTCGTCATATTATGCGTCGCGATATTAGTCAGCTAGGGCGTCGCGACGTTGCTCAGCTATGGCGGCGCGATGCTGTTCTGCTTTGGCTTCGCGACGCCACGCATCACTCAGCTATGGCGTGGCAAACACAATTGTTGACTTAAACTGAGGCAGAATAGTTTTCGTGAAATATTCAAAATTATGTATTATTTCGTTTATGTATGCATAATCAGTTAAACCGTAAGTTTGAACATAACAAGAATGTCTTGCTAACAGCATTGTCTAGCTCTGGGTATATATTAGTGGCATACGATCTCAATAATAACTTAAACTGTAGGTATAACAAAATCGAATTTTTACTTAATAAAACCACCACAAAACGTTCAATACTTTATTAACCAGCAAACCACTTCATAATCTATAAGTGTACATGTAGGGGTTTTTCCACCGGCCGTATCGGGGCTCCTTACGGGGCTTTCCGAATGGATGTTTCTCTAGTACAACCTTAGCGAGAAGGCCGTGGCACGCGCCGTAAGTTGTGTCGCCTGTGTTTACACGTAGTATGCGACGAAGCTCCGCTGCAAATTAAATAAATGATTATGTTATTAGCAGCCGCACGCCGTTTTAGCAGCATAAAAAAATAAACTACTTTTTATTGAGATAAAAAGGAGGTGACGCGGATCAATGGGTGAATAAGATCAAAAAGAAATTCGTCATTGATGTGTGAATAGCGCTTCCTTAATTGTTATTTTTTTAAGATGACTTGATTAAAGCAATGTGGGTCACACATTACTTGTAATCTCGTTAACCCCTCGTGCTAAGCTAAGATACTTGTGTTACGAGTGGGTTCACGTCGGTAGTATAATGGGTGGGATTCGAACAACCACATGATCGCAAGTCCGACGCCCTAGCCATTAGGCTACCGCCGCTGCAATTTGCAAGTGAAGTCGTCTGAAGACCCCGTTCCTATCCACGCCTACCGCTATCGGTAAGCAGATCACATACCTATATTAAATAAAGGCAAAAACATCAATTCTTTAAAGAAGTTCGTCTCACTTTGCAAAGCATTATCAAACTTGGGTTTCATGGACATCGCTGACGGTGGCTCAGCATATTTCTCCGGCTTGGGCGCGCGGTAGGAGCCTCGCTGGCTGGTGTCCGGGATATCGATGTCATCAGGCAGACGGAGAGTTTGAAGCGCTCGAGCTCGACGTGTCAGGTTCACAGACATGAAGGGGAGCTCTAAACAAACACTGGTATTATTCCCGGTATGGACAAATCTAAAATAAAAAAAACGGATTCCATTGCGGTTTTATTTGGAGTTTTATTACCCACGTCTCGACACCTTTGCAGGTGCCATGATCAATGGCAGCCTGTCTGTACTTCAATGTCTAAACTTCAGGTTAATCTTAGAAAATAAAAGAGACTGGATTCTAATTTTTAGTTACATATACATTTTAGATTGATTACGATCACGATCTAACTGTGTAACGCTATCTACTTTTGCATTAACTAATACCTACTTTATCTACATAAAACGCCTTCCTCTCTTCTACTTGCTGTGCCCATCAGGGTCCATAATTGTGACTATTATATTTCCTTTTCCACCATTCATGTAAGTACATTATAGATTGCAATAAAGAATATGGATATGAATATGAACTATTGACTCGTAGATACCTAAATGCCATACTTTCTGGCTTCATGCAGCTTCATCGTCGTCCTACCCTTATTCCATTCATTTTAGAGTAGGCGCTGGTCATCTGCTTTCATACTTCTCTATCTGACGTCATGTTACAAGTAGATATCTTTCTGAACTTATCATCAGTAGATATTAAATACAATAAACTTATAGTATTGATTACCAAACTCAAGACTAATATTATAAATGCGAGAGAAAAGCCCAGATTTTTGCTCCCGAGTAAACTCAACCAATGCTTAAATATGCTAACTAATGGTTTCAAACTTCGGTAGAACGCTGTTAATGATAATTATTGCTGAATGTTAATTAATAATTGATTTAAATTAATTAATTAACTCTCCAACTTATTTGATAGACTAATAATTTATGAAAAAACCGCGTTTTAAAACCATTAGTTAGCATATTTTACCATTGGTTAACTCTGAATCAAAATGTGGGCCCAACTCTTGTTACATTTTCACGGTTTAACCACATTACCCATTATGATAAAATTCGATATGGAGTTAGTTTGAACAGAGCTAGTTTGATATGAAACCAGCAATCTTCATCTACTATATAAAAATAAGTCGGGTTTTCCTTCCTGACGCTATAACTCCAGAACGCAAGAACCGATTTCCACGGTTTTGCATTCGTTGGAAAGGTCTCGGGCTCCGTTAGGTTTAAAGAAAAGAAAATTCAGTAAATTCAATAAATTAAAAGAGAAAAGCAGGAAGGGAAAATATCGCGATTATTGACATTAAAAACGAATAAACAATGCGGTAAAACGGTAGTTGCCATGACGACCAAATTTCGTTATTTTTAGTACGATTTACTCAAAGACATTGTAATGTATTCTAGATTTACTATTCTCCAGCCTCCTCCATAGAGGTTATTTAAGAAAGAAAGAAAGAAAGAAAGAAAAAACATTTATTTGCGTCAAAAAATGCGACGCGTACATATAAAAAAAAAAAAAAACAAGTGAACAGAAAAAAAAAGCTTTAACAATTAAATAAACAAGGTTGTCATAACTCCTTGCAATGATATTAAAACTGTTTTATTTTTTAAATATCAGGCTCGCAGACTTTTATGTTTTTTTTTGTTTGTCTATTTGGTCAGAGTCGGTCGTAGGTTATAATTATGATAAACAGGATGGATTTTTTATTGCCACCAGAAAGAAAGAGAGAAAGTACTCTAAATACATAGCAAATTAGACTCAATTTATTTTTGAAAAGAAATAAAGCTGCATTGTAGTTTAAAAATACGCTTTGCGGACCGGGAATCGAATGGGCTAAAATTCGAAAAAATAGCACTGTGTACTTTTTGGCATCAATTAATCTATACAATAAAACAGTAAAAAAACTGTGTCTATAGGTACATTGAAAATATATAAAAAAAAATTGAGAGGGGTTTACAAACAGTTATAGATAACGAATCCAAAAATAAAAATTATGTCGTTTGTCTATTTGTTTGTACACGCTAATCTTCGGAACTACTGGACGGATTAGAATGTTTTTTTTTGTTGTATAAGTATTAAGTCTGGGTAACATATAAGCTATAATTTATCTTGGAAATTTTAACACCTCATGCAGAACCGCAACAGACCAGCTAAACTATAAGAGATACAAAAATGGTACCATAGCAAAAATTGTTCCACTTGATGAGCATTTTCTGCTGAGAGAATAAATTTGAAGATCTGGGATACCTGATGTGGAACTCCAAGAGCCCAGCTACAGTATAACACATATAGAAATGGCGTCTTAGCAAGAGTTGTTCAGCCTGATGAGCACTCTCTGTTGACGTATAAAAATTGAAGATCTGGAACACCTGTTATCGAACTCCACGAGCCCGGTTACACCATAACACATATATAGGAATGACGTCTTAGCAATAGTTGTACGGTCTGATGGGCATTCCCTGTTGACTTATAAAAATCTAAGATTTGACACATCTGACTTGGAAATCAAAGCTATCACTAATTTCACTGTATAATTATAAAATAACATAACCTTTAGGACTGATTTTCGATGACGATGGTACCTATATCATTTATAATTCGACTCTACTGGCCAAAACTCCAATTTTATTTTTATTTTTTTTTTTATTGAATATATATGCTTTCGGGCTTATGTTATTTGAGCGTTTAATTTACTTTGCAGTCACTTAGATTTTAATTGATGAGGTGTCTTCACAATTAAACTATAACCATGATGAATGAGGTCAAATCTTTCCCAATGTTCCAAAGGAGCTAAAAGATCATAAAATCCCAAGAATCTACCGAAGAGCGTCAGCTTCGGATCGCGAAGCACGCCTGCATTCTCATCGTATTTACGCATATCTACATCCACGTCTCTAGAAACCAGTGAAAAATATGATGCGCGACTGACCGCTGATCGTGAGGAAAAGTTCTGATGGGCATTTCCTGCTATCTTACAAAAATGAAAGATCCTTAGGTCCCAAATTGTCTCGCGCATCATGTTGTTTTCCCGCCCCGGGCTCTTAGAATTTGACATCAGACGTTTCAGATCTTTTATTTTGACGACCCTGTTGTCGCTGGCATAAGCAACAGGATCCGCGTACGAAGTCGCGGGCAGAAGCTAGTAATTTTTAAAGATAAAGATAAATTTATTTGTTAAAAATAATAGGTAGGTAATTGAATACATTACCTCTCGAACAGTATTTCGTCAAGTATTCCGTTCTCTTTAAGTCTTGTTTAGCGTTATCAATAGGAACCGGATCCAAGTCTTTGGACATGTATATTTTGGTCAATTCTGGATAGTCTTCTTTGAACTGAACAAACACACCCAGAAACAAATTACAACATCATTCACTGCGAAATATATATGGGGCTTGTTTAGGAATCCTGATGGTTTCGCCATAATACCGGCATTTAAATGCCACGGCAGGCGTACCTAGGCTAAGCACAAATTACCTATAAGAAATTATAGTTTCATACTTAATTAAAATTCTAGCACGGCAAAAAGATTCAATTTTACCTGCACCTTCAAGTAGGTAGACGACATGAAAAAGCCCTGAAATATGCTACGTAAAATAAGCTATAAACATGCATAATGGAAATATGGGAAATGGAACTACAATTTTATTTCTTAGAAAAGGTAGATTTTAATTCCTAAACCTTTAAAATCAAGTAGAGCCTAAAGCCTCGATAAAGTAAAATGGTTTGGTTGGCCCTTACCCTCTCCACAGCTTTTTTGTAATATTCATAATCGATAGGACACAAGACATCGGGACACCTCCGCGGGGCATCCCTAGTCTTCAACGAGTCTCGATTCATACCAACTATGAGAAAATCATCGTCAACCGCTTTACGTCGGGGACTCTTACTGTAAAAGAACAACGTACCTGCTAGAATGATATGAAAACTGGTCGCAGCGATTAAGATACCTACCTAACTCATTTTAGGATGTGTAGCGGTTCGATCCCCGCATGGAACGAAACCAAAGAAATTTAGCATTTTTCCATGATTCGAGAAAGAATTATGGGAAACACGAGAACAGTCAATAGTGAGTGTCAACACATACGGACTGAGACAGGTGCGGGCGGTGGGTGACAGGTGCGCCCCCACCGCCCGCACCGTCTCAGTCCCCTGCAGGCGTCATACCCCCGCGCGTCTGTACCGCGCAGGCGAGGACTCAGACGGTCGGGCTATAGGTACCTACTGAGAGCTTCAAACAACTGCGTAAAGCTGCTATCACGAGAGCAAGAGAGACACATTCGGAGCTGATCCCAGTATAGCTTGGCAAAATCGTACGTAACAGTCTTGTAGTAGGCGCAGGGGACGTAAGGCAGCAGGGGTGGTAATACGTGCGCGCGAAACTGACCAGGGGGGTTATTCTCAAAGTCCAAACAAAGAATCTCGGGTCGCCAAACCTTTTTTTTGTTGTGAGTCACCGGGTAAGTGAGTATATAATAAACGTTTTAGGCCATTTAACTGTTTTTTTACTTAAAAGTATAGTAAGTTGAAAGAGATAACGGCACTCTTAACCCGACATGTCAAAGCACGAAAACTGCTTGGACTTTGAAAAAGGCCCAAGAGCGTATTCTCAGTTAGTAACGTCCCCCGCCACCCGCGCCTACCATGGTAGTGTCACGGTCGGGTTTGCCACGCTATGGTTAGACTAGCACTATGAACCTAAAAAGTTGGGCACCTGGCACTAACAGAAGCAGAAGAAAGGTTATAAGTACTTACGGTTTGACCTTTTTGTCATAGTCCACCATATACACAGAACGATATTCTATTTCGCCGTCGAAGACGGACATTTTTAATATGGTTATGTAAAAAAATACTTAAAAATAAAACGTGATTTAGTGACAAGAGTCAATGCCGTGTTATCGATGTTGTTAGATTCGTTTGATTTAATCAATGGCAATATGACACTGTCAAAGAAATTTTCGTTTCTTTTCAGCCTTATGATGTGGGAGGTTTTATATAACACGTGGGCCGTGGGCCACACATATTTACTACGGTTTATTTTTGACTGACTGAAGCTATCAAAGATAAATAAAATTAAACGAGCTTGCATAAGATACCTGTCCGTCAGATTTAAAGCAATGGGTGGGATTCGAACTGGCCACCACATGATCGCAAGTCCAGCGTGCAAGCCATTAGGCTACCGCCGTTTCAATTTGTGGAAGCAGAATGCCATAATTCCATGAAGTATATTAATAATAATTGGTAAACGTGGTTTGTGATGTTTAAAACCAAAATAAAAGAAGCATTTAATAGAAATTTATAATCACTTTATTACTATACATTAATGGTGTGCATAACAAAATAACTGGTATCATATATAATAATAATTCTGTATAATCTAATTACATACATTCCAGCGCGCTATTACACGCGACTAAAGGCAACTCTCTCGTGCTCACACGACACGACTTTTAATCGAAACTACGACTTTATTACAAATACATTTTTTGAAGTTATAGGTACTTCTTTATGCGCATTATGAAAAAAATGTGAGAGCGAAATTTTACAATGCGCCCGCATCATGTAACACAAAAGTAACACTTTTGTTTATGCGGTAACAATGGCAAAATTGGTAAGAGGTAGTTGCTATGACGACCAAAGCTCGTTATTTTGAAGTACGATTTACTATCGTCTTCCATAGAGGTTATTTTATTTTGAATTCTGATATTCAGACACGCATACAGAGTGTAGTCATCTTCTCCGTAGCCTTTTGCTAAGTATAGGCAGTCGCTTTATTTAAAATACTGGTATTCAACTGAATTCGACTGGTGAACTAGCCCCGAAACATTTTTGGAAGACAAATCAGATAAACTCAAGTTTTGTATTCTTTATAACTCGCAGTCGACAAAAATCATATCGCACTAACACACATCGTTCAAACAAAACTTCAATTATAATTTATTCCTTAGCTACAAATAAAGAGAAGACGCGATTCAACGCGTCTATATACAAAACACATGTAAAAATGGCATCGATATTAATATTAAACCAAGCTCTTTTACACGTAGCAAAGTTATATAAATAAAACGTGTAAGATTATCATTAAATAAATGAAAATAAAACTACCCTCATATTTATTTAAATATGAGGGTAGTCGTATATTTATAATGTAGGTAGTAATTATTGCGATTTGACAATATGTGTATCTTTAAAATAAACATTTTCTCGTTAACATCTTTAAAATTGGCACATTAGACGTGTTTAGAGGAACCATTTCATATTCCCCTAGATACTTAAAGGTGATCTATTTATTCAAGTGACATTTAATGTCAACTTTACATTAACCAGTCATAGCCCTTGACTTCAGTTTTTACAATTTGTATGATGCGTAAGAACTGTTTGCTATTCTTCGATTAGTACACGCGAGTAAAGAAGTTATGCAAGTTATGTGTCAAGAAACTGCAGGTGTAAAAGAAAAGTTATTATGCTCTATAAATATGTGATCGTATTTAATGATAATCTTACACGTTTAAGCAATTTTCTATATTACAATAACTAACTACATTCAGTCAGTCGTCTTGCTATAATTTAGACATATTCTCAAATGATAGTTTTAATATCTACACGTTCTAGACTACTTTGATTTAGTGCAAATTTTATAATAAGATAATAATTATAATTTATTAATTTTATTTTTATATGCACTCATTGATTTTGCTCTCTCTTTTCTTGGGTGTCGTAAGAAGCGACTAAGGGATATAGAAACATGGAGAATGGGCAGCAGCGTTCTCCTAAAGAACTGAAAGTAGACTGCGATCACCAACCCGATCGCTCAGCGTGGTGACTAGGGCTAACACAACACACACGCCCAAATTGAGGACCGAGTGTTGTTTTTTTTTTTATTATTTCATTATTGTGGGGCAACATGGGAGACTTAGGCCCAGCAGTGGACCGCGAGAGGCTGAGTTGATTGATCGATTGATGCATTTCATTAACAATAATATAAAAATGAAACCCGTTTTCCGTTGTCACGACATAGCATGAAAACGGCTTGACCGATTTCCACGGTTTTGCATTCGTTGGAAAGGTCTCGGGCTCCATGAGGTTTATAGTAAAGAAAATTCTCAATGACATAAAAACAAAATTTAGACCGCGGGCGGAGCTGCGGGAAACAGCTAGTTAACGATATAATATTTATATGTCAATATTTAGTAGCTGCATTGGTAGAGTGACATAGGATATTTTAATACTTGCAGTAAAATCAAAGTAGTCTGTTTCAATAAAAATCAGATACAATAAAAGCCCGATATATGACCATCCGATCACAGATTACTTTTAGGCTAAATTTCTTTATTTACACAATAATAAGACACCGCAATCTTTCGAGCGCAGACATGCAAGACTAGTCGCAGGAACGCAAGACTAATCGCTGCGATTTGTCTTATTCATTAACACATATTTTTAAAGTCAAATGTTTCAGTTTACAAATAAAAATAAACTAAAAGATGACTGTAGCTTCGGTTATAATTAGGCTCCATAATTATCAAGTATTTTGCAATTTTAACTGTCAAATATAAAACATAAAATTGTTTTTAATCCTGAAGAGTGTAGCATGTTACTTAAATATTGCTTTATATTTTTCCATAACATTGTTTATTGTTTACAAAAAAAACAGGAGAATCAACAGCAGGTACCTACTGTTGATCTGAAAACTTCGAATTTCAATTCGGACACTTCAATTATGAAAGCCTGCATTATTTGTTATCTGATCAAACCCAACTCAAGTGACGTGATTATCTTCACCTTTTTTGACCATTTGATAGACTAACAACTGACGAAAAACGCGTTTCACCGAAATTTTAAACCATTAGTTAGCATATTTAACCATTGGTTGAGTTAACTCAGGATGTGTACGCTTAGATCTTTGAAACTACGCAACAGATTATAATCGTTTTTCAGAAATAGATAGAGAGATTCAGGAGGAAGGTTTATGTGTATAATTAAAGGCATTTATTAATGAGCTACCATGCGAAGACAGGGCGGGTTCGCTAGATACATAAAACAATTTTGAGCTAGACCTAATTTCATGAACAATATTTAATTCAAGAGGATTAACCCCCAGTTTACAATGTACATCACCAAGACTCAGTTTTTGATCCCAAGTTAACCCAACCAATGGTTAAATATGCTTACCAATGGTTTCAAAACGCGGTTTTTTTATCTTTCAAGCTTGGCAGATATTCAGAAAGATTATAGCTTAGTCTTGAAATGAAATCAAATCAGAAATGCTTTTGAAAGTTTTCAGGCCCACAGTAATTTATCTAAGAAAGAAATACTGGTTGTCATGTAACTTAAGTCTATTGAACAATAGTATTAAAAGTTATATGAAATATATGGAGGTATATCTCCAACATAATTATTGTATTGGTGTATTTAGAATTTTTACGCGTATCGTTGAATATCAATTAGTTTATTCTTCGATGTGTAAACCAAAAACGTATATACATTTTGAATAAAAAAATATTAATAAAACAAATGTTAGTGAACTGGGTATACTGGGCGAATATTAATAGTTTTATATTATGACTTAAGTAATTAATATTGTGGTAAAGTGTGGTTGTGCTAAGTGACTGGATCATAAATATTTTTTGTCTCGTTTTTTCTGGGCCACACTCGAGAACAGCACAGTAATAATATTCGACGGAGTAATTTTTGCGTTTTCTTATAAAAACCAGAGAAAAATTACACAAAATTTATGACATTAAAATTACAAAATTGTGTATTTTTTTTTAAATATGTATTTACACATAAAGCCAGTAAAAATATAAAGACGGCCGGTACGTGTCATCGACGGAATAATTTTGTATATTGTTGTAAGGTAATAAGGTAAGAATAATAAAAAAAGGAATTTCGCATTAGAAGAAGATAAGTAGATACAACAAATATGCACAAAGTTATTTAAACACATACATGACATTTCGTAAAACATATTGCAATATACATATTATACATAACTAAATTATTTCACAGATATAGCAGAAAACATAATTAAAACAATAAACATTTTTATCACTCATTTTCTCATTAAAAGAAACGCATAATATTATTTGTTAATTAATAAGTCGCTTTACATGAATGTCGAAACAATAATAGAAATAGACTAATTTACTGTTGAAAACGAAAAAACCTCGCATTCGAACCAAATACACATATTTTTGGTGATATTAGACTCAAAATAGTTTAAACACATTTATTTATTTCTAAAAAGACTACCGGCGACCAGCATACACGGCAACAGAATAAATACCAACGGAGTAGAAATTTACAATTCACCTTAAGATTCCTTGTCAGTCACTCCATACTTCACACGGAAATCAATAAAGCAAAACTACCAAAAACTACCATTTTCTACCAAATGTCACCATTTTGGTAGAATTTGTTAAAGTTCTAGAGTTCGTTATGGTTGCCTACCTAGACAGTCTGTCAGTACCGCGCGTGGTCAGTACGGCCGCTCGTCCTCTGAGTAGGAGGCGGAGCTCCGCTGCTATGGCACCCTGAACGGCACCACCAGGTCCTCGTGATGTTCCACGCGGAGTTCAGATATGGCGGCAGCGGCTTTCTTCACTGCATTCGTTATCTGGAATTGTAATATATTTTATTGGATACAGTAGAATAAGATCGACCGGATTTGTGAATCACCCAAGTATTGTCATGTCCACGCCAACAGCTGCATCCTTAGACAAGGTACATTTCTACAATACTTATCGCTGATCGAATCGCTAAAATGTATGAAAGTGACAAGTATAAGTCACGTGACTTATCGAAGATAAATATTATTTCCTTACATTTAATGTCATCATGTGTTCCTTTTCTAAGCGGGCCTCGCGGGCAACGATGATAACTCGCCACGCCATACCAAGTTGGCGTGGCGAGTTATCATCGTTTAAGCTTGTAGAAATGTCACTTGGTTACGAGGGCTGTAATAGGATCATTCCTGTGGTGAAACGCGCCTAAAGAAGTATAATTTCGACAAGAAGAGTGACTCACGATGTCCTTGTCCAGAGTGAGCAGCGCGGGCTGCGCGAGCAGCGCGGCGCGCTCGGCGTGCGGCAGGTCGGCCAGCAGGCGCGGCGCCGGCGCGCCCGCCGCCGCCAGCCCAGCCACGCGCGCGCTGTACACGCGCACGCGCTCCGAGTACGCGCCCGCCTCCAGCGCGTACGGGCCCAGCGCGCCCACGTCGATCACGTTGCTGGGCAAAGATAACATGTTCTCTTTAGACCTTCCTATAGGTCTTAAGCTTTACTTTTTTTCTGAATTCTACCCAGCTCTACATGATTAAGTTAACATGGAATGACCGCCTATCTGACCTCCACGACTCATATTACTGGATAACACAGAATCCTATGATAAGATTGGTTGTCAGAATTTCAATCAATTCGTCTTCAATTTGGGATCTGTGTTGCGGTGAGCCATCATAGGAAAGCGGATTGGTGACGGCAGTCTACTTTTAGTTCTTTAGGAGAACGCTGCTGCCCCTTTTCCACTTTTCTGTACCCAGAAGTCTCCTATTACGACACCCACGGGGAGAGAGGAGGAGGTTCTATTCTATATATATTCAGATTCAGAATTGTAATAACAACTGCCAAATATCAACAGACAGTCTGGGCCAACGGCTTAACGTGCTTTTCGAAGCAAGAAGTTGTCTCGGTTTGCAAATGGCTAAACCGTTAAATCGATCAAACCGTAAGGCTTATTATTAACTACGAGCCCCTCTTTTGGAAGATTAAAATGGTTATATGACATGACCAGGTTTTTGGGCTCATCGGCGTATCTTGCTGTTCCGTCATGTCGAACAGGCGTGTCGTCTATGACAGTACTCACGTGGCAGTCTCATGGAGTATCCTGTTGAGCGCGCTCTGCTCGTCCGGCTTGCGCGGCGGCGTGGACGCGGACGCAGCCGGGAGCGGCGACTCCTGCTGCTGCTCCGTCACCTCGAGCAGGTGTGTCCTCTCGTTCACAGTATTCTCCTGGAAGACCGCACAAAGAAAACAATTACTTCGGAATATTAGTACCATAGTTTGATGTCAAAGTGGACTTCATGATAGTCAACCCAATGTGATGCAGGTAGATGGCGCTGAATGAATGGGGTGCATAACAAAACAAATAGGTTGATTAAATATGTCCAATTTTCAACAGATATAGTGGCTTGTTCTGTGGTGTAAAACACGGCACAAATCATGATAGTAAATGAGGTTCCATGACTAATGTATTCAATTTATACCTACACTTAGGTTTTGCCACTCAGATATGTACGGTTTTAGATAAAATAATCATCATCCTCCTGCCCTTATCCCAATTTTATTTGGGGTCGGCGCAGCATGTTTTTTACTTCCATACTCTTCTATCTGCCGTCATCTCACAAGTAACATTAAATATTAAGTCACAACTTAAACCTGGCACAAAAAAGCAATAGGCCGTACTAAAACTACTAAGAGAGTATGGGCAAATATAAAAAAAAAATAGATACAGAATGTTCATAAAAACAAATTCAAGAACTTTTCTACTCTTATAAGGAAATTTCTACTACATTGTTTATCGAAAGGTTAATGAGTTGTTGTTGCAATAAATTACTATTAAGACAACAACTGATTAATTAAAAATTCATAAGTAAAAATAATGGTTTGTTATTAATTTCAAGTTGTAGAAATTCTTGAATGAATATGTAGATAACGCATAAATCTTAACAATAAATATTGTGACAGTTGAAAAATACAAACTAGAATCTTCTTGAATATTTCTAAAGTGCGTGCATAAGTTTTACTTTAAATAAATAATTGTGAATGTGATTTAAAAGTTTTTAAAACCCCATGGAGATTAATTTTTATTGGTAATTGATTTCTAAAGAAAAACTCGAGCAGTCGAACCAGTTCGACTGTCCACTGAGGGTTTCGTACAATGACTATATTTTTTATGATTTAATTACAAAAATTTAGGTTTTTACTTTTTCCTGCACTGATAGTATCAGACCATATTAGATGCCAAAATTTATAGACGTTGGCCAACAGACCCTATTAACTGAGACTTCTTTGAGTATCAAAATGAACGTTTTTTGCCGCATACACATTTGTTTCTTTTTTTTTTAAGTTAACTATCAATTTTGATTTTCACAGCCTCAAGTAGTCTTAAATATAAATTAAGGTTTCAATTTCAACTCAATACATCCAAACTTTAGAGATAAGTCTTAACGGACGTACGGACAGACAGATGGAAAACAAAGTGATTGTATAAGGGCTCCGTTTTTTCCTTTAGAGTATTTAGAACCCTAAGAAAAATTAAATCTATTGTCTTTCACTTGACCCTTCAATCAATTTACCTAACCTAACAATACCTACAGTACTGGCTGAGTACCACTCATGTAAAACAATGCACTATGACCACTATTCAATGCAGTGTGTCATAACAACTTCAGTAAACAGACATGTAATTGAACACCAGTAATATTGTGACAGACTGTGATGCAACTATCATTATAATAGACCACACATTGCACTAACCTATGTGTCATACATGTAAAAGGCTGGAATGAAATACTATGCTTCAGCATGCAGTAATATAAGATGTTCATTTCCTATCCAAATCTGTACTATATTATAATTCTAGCTAAAAGCTTAAATTATATTACACCAAATATAATAAAAATGCTAAGTATACATATTTATCACCTTAGGTTTAATATAAAATAATTATATTCCATAATTTCAGAAGTTTATAGGTCACTTTCAGTATCAATTTAGCCACATACTATTATCTTTTTTTTTTCATTTTGTAGTTGAAAATGTACAATGAGCAACAAAAGATGAGACAGTTTTACATTAGAAATCACCTAAAATACAATGTAAACTCAAATTGATGTTGACATCCATGTACTTGTTTAGTCAATTTACAATTTTTTATTGATTTAGTAGTTTTGAAAATCTGATTATATTCATTAACTTTTATAGAATACAATAGAATAAAATGGAATTTTATATGCTCGAAACTTAGTTATTACAGCCCTAAAAAATAAATCCTGTTCTAAAATATTTTGCCTCAGTTATCAGTAGAAAAATTACTTAGGACAAAAAATCTAACAAGAAATCTAAATTTTACAAATCACTTACTTACTTTATTAGATTCTTGTAATATCTAGTATTATATTTCAAGGCTTGAAATACTTATAATTATTTTAGTATTTATTTACTATAACTTATGTATTTATATACAACAGTATATAAATACATAAGTTATAGTAAATATATACAAAGAAAGAAAAAAATAAGATATTGCCATGCAAAGTTGTCACTTTGCATGGCAATATCTTCTTTCTTTTTTTCTTTCTATCTTAGGCTAATTGAGCTTCTATTATATTATTACAAATTATAATCACCACATTGATTTGTAAAAATAACTTATTGATTAAGTATGAGCTATAAATAAGTGGGTGGATACTCAGAGGTTAGAAAGTTATGAGTAATAATATCAAAACAAAATATAATTAGGTTAAAGATGTATGCCTGGTATTATTAATTTGTTTCTTTAGAACTTATGAAGCAAAGTAATTGTTTAAATCATATTGGTAAGAACAAAGAGAATACAAAGCTACAAGCACACTTCATTTAGCGTAGTGCAGGAATGAGAATGTAAAATGAAACACATCACAATAACACAATGGAATTCATACATAAACATCTTACAAAGTCTGCTATGGAACATCCATGAACAATTAGGGTATGTGTAATTACCAAACCATATTATTTATGTACCTAATTAGATAAAATGTCACACAACTACACGTTAAACTGATAACCAGTATGATCGGAAGGCAATGTTAGGAAACAGGAAGTGGATCATATAGCAGAAGTAATTATCACTAATATTTCACGCACTGAACGGTCTTAACGCCTTTAAAAACGTTCTATTAATCATTTACACGCGATTACACTAATTTACGTGGTAAAACTACTCATAAATTTACCTGTGGATCCGAGTCTTTGTGGCAAATACTATAGCAACACCCCATGACGGCGTTTTTTAGCGAGTCGAAGCATGAATGCAACGAAGTGTCTTCGTCGTCGGACTGCATAAATGTTTGTATTATTGTCTCCCGATGCGGATAAAAATAGAAAATTCAGTATTTCACAGCGGACGAAACACGGCGTAGATAATGACAGATAATTCAGTATGACAGACAGACAGACTGACAGACAGAATGAGAAACGTCAAACGTTATGTCCAGTTCAGAAACAATCAACTATTTTTATGAATAATATATGATCTGCACTTGTACGAAGTTTTATAACTGTTTTCTAAAAGATATGAAGAATTAAGTAAAGAAAAAGCTCGTTTTCATTTTTGAATTCTACAGGAATGCGATTAAAATGTATATTTTATTTCTTCCTTCATGTAATAGAGTACTACGATAATGTAGTCTGTTTTTTTTCCTGTCAAAGTCAAACTGATTGGTGTGAGTCTGTGAGGTGTCAAATAAAAACTTGAAACTGACATAAAGTCAAAAACACGTCGACTGTAAAGTTTACATTTAATTTCCGAAAACAGTTATTTTTAATTAAAAATGTTGAGATATAGAGGTAAAAAGAAAGTTATAGATAGGGTAAAAGAGCTCGATGCCTTCCCTAAAGTGCCTGAAGAATACGTGGACAGTACATCGGTAGGCGGCACTTTTTCAGTTATCACATTTTTTATTGTTATGTGGCTCGTTTATAGTGAAGTAACTTATTACCTAGATAGTAATTTAGTGTTCAAATTTATGCCAGATATTGATATGGATGAGAAGCTTCGAATTAACATCGATATAACAGTCGCAATGCCTTGCTCCAATATAGGAGCCGATATTTTGGATTCAACTTCACAAAGTGTGTTTGGCTTTGGCGAGCTACAAGAAGAAGATACATGGTTCGACCTCACGCAAGAGCAACAAGATGCTTTTGATGCTGTAAAATACCTCAACTCGTACCTTAGAGAAGAGTATCATTCTATTTGGCAATTGTTATGGAAAAAGGGGCATGGTTCGGTACGTGCTACAATACCAGCTCGGAAAACGAAGCCCAACCGACGTCCAGACGCCTGCCGACTCCACGGCGTGCTAACATTAAATAAAGTTGCTGGAAACTTCCATGTTACTGCAGGAAAAAGTTTACACTTACCTAGAGGACATATACATTTGAACATGTTGTTTGATGACACCCCACAGAATTTCAGCCACAGAATACACCGCCTCAGCTTTGGAAGTCCAGCTAATGGAATAATATACCCTCTAGAAGGTGATCTGAAAATCACAAATGATGAGAACATGTTGTATCAATATTTTATTGAAGTAGTTCCTACTGATGTTGATACCACATTTGAGACTATCAAAACATTCCAGTATGCAGTCAAAGAACTAGAAAGACCAATAAGTCACTCAAAAGGGTCTCATGGAGTGCCTGGTGTGTTTTTCAAGTATGATATGGCTGCGCTAAAAGTCAAAGTTTACCAAGAGAGAGAAAATGTGTTGCAATTTACTTTGAGACTTTTTTCAATTATCGGAGGTATTTACGTAGTTATAGGCTTTATGAATACTCTAGTTTTAGTTGTGAAAAGTTTTTTCAAGAAGCCACCATCAGGCTATGCAGCACATAAACCAAAATATAATGCCAAGGTTCGGCCACAGACCAATCCACTTTTAGTCACTCCGGACCTCAGTGTTCCTGTTGATCTAGTGAAACCATGATAGCTAATACCTAATTAAGTATAATTTTGTATTGTATATAGACCTTTTTATAAATAATCTGTAGTGTGAGAATTTATTATGAATTATCGATAATGTATTGTATTTTTACCTTTATTTTTGTATTCCTATTCCTTCGATCATAGTCTTATTATAAGTTTTATATTTGAATTCTGATTTGAATTTGATCTGCTAAGCAATTTTACACACAATTTTATATTTTTGGAGATTATTTTGATACAATCATAAATTATTGAAATTATAACACTTTTTAAGTGTATTTATTTTACTGTGTTTTGTGTATTGACAATATTATATTTAAGTTTGAACTGTTACTATAGCTTTGTGTTCATAAACTATAATCAAATTTAAAAGACTGATTGATAACCCTGCAAACAATATCTTACTGCTGTGGTACAGTGAGTAAATGACGCCATATTGACTTGGATTACTTTCCAATATCAATATTCTGTAAGACACAAACTTATGCAACTGTACTGGGTCATTAATGTTGAATAAATTGTATTTTATTTTTAAAGCAGGTGTTTTTACTTCCCCTTAAATTTGGCATGCGGGGTTAGGGGGGTTGCTAAACGGTTATGAGTTGCTGTCTCTGTCGCTCTTGCGCTCTCTGCTATGATCCGTCGCGCCGCTCGCTCCGCTTCTCTCGATTCGTTTTGTTCTCGTCCCGCTGAGCCGGGTCGGCCGCCCGCCATTCGCGCGGCGGCATCGCCACACGACGAACGTGTTGCTGCGTTCGATTTACGAAAACAGTCGAAAAGTTTCCCAACTTTTTTAAACGGGCCCATGATACAACACTTTTTTCTCCAGAATCAACAGTGCGGTGAAATAAAAGTGGTCAATCTTGACGAGTGTTTGTGAAGTGCGTTTACGGTTTTTTATGCGATCGCATTTTACCGTTTCAATTGTACTGTACTGTTTTGTTTGTTAAAAAGCGCGTAAGCAAAGTTGAAATATTCTTCGAGAGGGCCGTTTATGGTATAGTTGAATCTTGGGGGCTGGCGACGGTGAAAGTAGACCTTTGTTAAGTTCAAAAGGACACTGGCGCGTGCAACTGGCTCGAAACGACACGTTTCGCCTGCAGTTTGCGTGAAGGTGAGCGGCATGAATTACCTACTTCGTTACTCTTCAAACTACAGTTAACTCAACAACGAGAAGTTTTTTTTTTATCGTTGCATTTAAAATACTTATTATTTCTTTCACTTTGAATTAGTAGATAAGTTCCGTTATTTGAGTTGCTATCAGTTCGTTAACTTAGCCTACAAGTTACTAATGAGCAAGGCTATTAATATCGTATTTTTTGTGCACGAAATGCACTGTTTAAAAATTCTTTCACTCGTTTCTTGTTTATGACAAACTTTGTAAACAAACCTCAACTTTTTGGGGGACCAGTGATGAATGACGTACGATTTCAAACTTGCTTCGGATATAAACCCTAAATAAGTTACATTTGTTATTAATAATCGATACCCAGTTCATTAAGAGTGGCAGCCAGCTGAACGACTCCCATGCCATTCATGCCATGCACCGCCAACTGTAGGTCAGTGCCCTATAGCCTACCTGTTGACTCGACGTTCCCCGTCGAGCCGGTTCTCCTACACCGACAACGGCTGACTGAAAAAACCTCAAGTTTAAACTGACATTGAGTAATTAATTGACGGTTTTATCTGACTCCCGTACCATAGAAAAACGTTCATAAGCAGCACGTGCACAATTACTTGAAAAAAAAAACATCTTTTAACTGACTTCCAAAAAGGCAGAGGTTCTGTATTCCACTGTCTGTATTTTTTAATGTATGTTCACCGGTACCTAATATAGGTAAATTAATGGTGGACTGATTTTTTTTTAAAGCTGTAACACGGACCCGAATAATATGGACCTGTTATGCTAACACCTTATTCATAACTTTTTATCTTCAACGCAAAGTTATTGACTTGCGTAGGTACCTATAAGATATTATTCTTTGAACAATAAGATATGAGAAACGTAACAATGATCTAAATCTGTTCAATGATTGTAGATTATAATCTTAAAAACAATGTTACCAACTTTCTCCCAGTTGTAGATAAGCGAACTAAATTGCTACTTCATTATTAACGATTTCAAGCAATGGAAATTAATTATGATAAGCGTCTCAAAGTTATTAGGTTCTATTGTAAAAATTTGAAAAGATTGCTACTGTATTTTATCCAAGACATGATACCTGCCTGCATGTAATTGTTAGAGGAAATATCACAAGATGCAATCTCCACCTCCAAAAGAATTCTAAGAACATGTGATAGATAAGTGAATTATGTAAATTTGGTTAGTTGTTCAGCAATAGCACAGTTATTTTCACACTTGCATGACCAGTACATAATTAGTTCGAGGTTCTGAATACCATTAACATCTACCACCTACCGAGTTTAACATAGCGATGGTGTGATGCTATCAAATGATACAATAAGACGAGTAATTGCTTTTTAATAGCATTTTTATTAATCTAGATCAGTAATTGCTTATTATTAGGATCAATAAAACTGCTTATTATTGCTCAAAATTCCGCTATTATGCTTTACGACTGGCTCGTTCTTTTTATCTTTATGTTCGAAAAACATTTCACAAACTGTCTTTGGCGTTTAAGGAACTGGTAAAGCAACTTTATTTTTAAACGAAGTCCAAAAGCGCATTTTGTACGTGCTTCAAAATGTTGGAAACTCAAAAATTCTTAAACAAATACTTTTTGTTTATTCAAGCCACCTGCGGGACACGCTAAGTGTTCAAAAAACGCTTGTTTTTTTTTCCAGCACATGTATAAAAGTTCTCGTCGGAGCGTTTCTAAACATGCTCTAGTGGTGAACTCGTCGCCTCAAAATCAACCAGGCATTAAATAGAAATACTGCGATTACAGAGCTAAAGTTTACCTTTAATCAAACGCTGGTAAACTTTCCAACGAGATTGCAATTACGGAACGAACAAATGACAGCACAGCGTGCATAATTTATGACCCAACTTTTCGTTGCAGAAGCATTCGATTTCAGTCCAAAATGTTACTTCGCAAATCATCCTTCGATCGTCAAAACGATTTTAGCTCTTCTATCGGCACAACCCGTTTTACTTGTATCAAAAGCGACAATTCAATCCAAACTTTCTATTTGGTGTACGAGCTCGGTTTTCAGAACGTGTGTCAAATACCAGTGTGTTCACTGAGTTAAAGTACTATATTCGGCATGTTATTAAACTTGGGGACGACCTGCTAAGAGCAAGTTATAATAAGCTTATGAAACGTAGGTACGGAAGCCTTTCGTGGCTTTGTTATTTTATTTCAAAGCTCCTTTATTATGAGCTCTAGTCTAATATTATAATCAAGCTTCCATGCTTTCTTTGAGAAAGCCAGATTACGGGTTTCAGAGAAATAAGTAATCATTCCCAGTTAGGATTGGCTATTGTTAAGTAAGTACTTACTTATACCTCTTAAAGTAACTTTCTTCGATAACGAATGCTTTGGGATTTTATTAATAAATTCGGCTGACGACGAGATTTTATCAAAATTTGTAGGTGTATATTGCATTTGAATGCTTAGTTCAAGATATAACCCCTTTTAAATAAGGCCATACAACATAAATCGCTGTTACCCCAAAGCTAATAAACACAATTCTCGACGGCTTACTACAAATATTTATCTGTTTCGACCTTGGCCCATCTTTAAGGTACCCGTCTGTTTAGTTTCAACGCGTGTTGTGTTAACAGGCCAAACAAAAAGGTTAGGCTTAACACGATCTATTTTCGATGGAGAGGCAAAAATTTCTCTCTATAAAATGAATCCTACTAATATTATAAATGTGAAAGTGTGGATGTTTGGATGTTTAGATGTTTAGATGTTTGGATGTTTGGATGTTTGTTGCTCAATCACGCAAAAACGGCTGAACGAATTTGGATGATATTTGGCATGCATGTAGCCTTTGACATGGAAAAGAACATAGGCTACCTTTTATCCCGATTCCTTAAGTAGTTCCCGAGGGAAAATTGAAATTCGTTTACGAGCTACGCCGTGGGTAGACAGCTTTGATATTTTTCTCTATTACCGCGCAAGCTATAACACAGGTAAAAATGTCATTCCATTTTTCATTACTTTCACATTTTTCATATCTTTTTGGTCCCAATTCTGAAGTCCACGCAGACGAAGTCGCGGGCAGAAGCTAGTGTAGGAATAATTCTTTTATCTCTATGATATCAGAAAGTTCCGCTGAAATGTTTTTGAGACCAGCCTTAGTATCGCCAGAATAGTTCTAGAAAAGGGTTGAACGTACATACATCTCTTGTTACTTTATTAAGGAGGTTTTAATTTCTCGAATACGGTCAGGATGCGGGTTTGCGGTGAGATTTTTTATCCGTAACATGATATTAGTTGAGGTTGTGAGGGTGTCAGCACTTGTTAACTAGTACGGAGAAAGTGTTTTAACCCAGTCAGCGTTGCGATCAACATGTGTAATTTAATGTTATCGTCACGTACCCAGCTATGTAACGTGTTATTTTCTATAGTTTGGAACGAGATTTATTAGCCTTTGCATTAATATGCTACAGATATCTTTTATGGATCCGTTGTTCCGTTTATGGGACCGGTTTAACAATTTATTGAGCTGTAAGGAGGTTACAATAATTATCTACTTATTTAAGCACTACTTGTAGACTACAAATCACATTCACATTGAGTTAACTTGGTTTGCTTACTTTTTTCAACTTTTTAGAGGATTTATTTCTTGAGTTGGTGTGTTTTTAGCAGTTTTTGGAAACATTTTGGTTTTATAATTTAATTAACTTCGCTGGGGGCTTATTCACTAAGTTCAAGCCGTTAATCTGTCACGTGTGGGGTTAAGAGAGGATATAATATCTCTTTCGCATTACTATAATTTTATATAAAAAAATCTGTTATAAATATTGACTAAAATATATATACTTATACTACTCGGTGACTCTCTGAACACAAAGATTCAGCGACCCGAGATTCTGAACTAAATTCTGCGTTATGCCATGTTATATTATGGTTTTTTTTGGACTTAACCCACCCTTGCTGAAACTTCATTGAGTACCAGCTTGAATATTGAAGCTGTGTTAACTCTGCGTGGGGTCTACGACGATGCCCAGTTTTTAGTATTTGCTGCTTTATATTTCCAAATAGTTTTGAGTGAAAATGCATGTCTAAATTGAAGTCTAGTTGATATAAACTGTCAAGCTAAATTGGGTCCTTCGCTGTTTGACACCATGAATTTTTGACACCACGGTGTCAATCGCAGAAGAACGTTTTTTGAATTGGCTGTTTAGGACCATTTCCATAATAATTTGCGACCGTGGTGTCAAACGGCGAATATCTTATTTTGTTTTCGTCGATTGACACCATGGTATAAAACTGTTGATTTGGACCACTTTCAACAATTTAAAGGTCAACTGTGATTTGTGTACTGGCGAAAAGAAAACGGTTATTAAAACAAAAATTACAATCAAATTTTTAATGGAATCTTGTATGAATAAATCTTGTATATGAATAAAAAGTTCTAACAAACAACAAAAAATCACAGATAGAAAAGGTAAATTATTTTTTTTACTAATAACTAAGTACTAAAAATCACATACTTAATCATCTTATCTTATATATAAAAAGTTCTACTAAACAATAAAAAATCACAGATAGAAAAGGTAAATTACCTTTTTACTAAAAACTAACTACTAAAAATCACATAATATACATAAAAAGTTCTAATAAACAATAAAAAATCACAGATAGAAAAGGTAAATTATTTTTTTTACTGATAACTAAGTACTAAAAATCACATACTTAATCATCTTAATAGTTTTATATAATTGCTTTTACCTGAGATTTTTGTTTGTTTTAACTCAGGTACTTCTACCCTTTTTTAAACGTTATTACCAACATTTTTAAGGGCATGTAAGTAATAATCATTTCTATTTAATTATTTTTTGCCTGCTGATATTTTGAACATCAAAATTAAATTTCAAGAGATGTAGTAGTAAAACGTAGTAGTTACTATCGGAATTTTTTTTATGGGTAACTAAACAGTTTTGCCATTCCAAGCACTTTAAGAAAAAACGTATAATTTAAATAAAAATCGTGTAAACACTTTTGTGCATGATTGTTATGTTATAATAAAAATGCCAATGGGCCGTCCTTTGCTGTTTTACATCATGGTGTCAATCAACGAAGCCAAATAAGGTATTCGTCGATTGACACCGTGGTCCCAAACAGCCAATTCAAAAAACGTTCTTCTGCGATTGACACCGTGGTGTCAAAAATTCATGGTGTCAAACAGCGAAGGACCCGCTAAATTGTAGCTAATGCTTTTATCTTCTTCTGATGTAGGTATAATAAAACTAAATAGAGAACATTGTAAGAAAGTTTAAAGGTTGCTACATATTATTCTCCTTAAAATACAATACCATCTTCTTCCCCTTGTTTTATGTACACTTAACAAAAAATATCTATATTTTACGCTTTTTACATTACAACTATAGGTAACGCTGATATTTAAGGTTTTATACTAATTTCATTAAACTTCAATTTTATTTAATAAATGTGGATAATATCAGTGCCTAGCTAATCCAAGTTTAATCGTACGAAATGTCCTTAAACCTACTTGAAACAACTTTTACTAAAGTATGTTTACTGAACGCCTCAATAAGCATAATTCTACATATCAATCTAAAAGAAAATAACTATAGAAAAACCTTTTATTACGCCGACTATAATTTGCTACACATTAAAATAATAATGGAACAAATATTAATCACAATTCATTCATTTCGATACGTAAGTACTACACGAGTGTTGATAATGTATGTTTCAACAGATGCTGTATGGTTTGAACAATGGTTTCAATTCATAAACGATACGTCACAAGTCAAGAATTCCTTGCTGGTTGGTCAAACAAAGGTCCTTAGCCTCTATAATTGCAATACATGAGTAATTAGGTTTCCCTACACTTTTTTGTTTTCTATAAGGGGGGAAACGGTAATAATAGATTTTATTATTTTTATTTATTAGTATTATGATGTGTTTTGCTGTTTTTCACAGAACACAGTCTAGATTTATAAATGTATTATATATAATTCCAGTGCCACGATGTTTGTCCGGGATAAACTCCGAAACGACTGAAACGATTTTAATAAAATTTGCACGCCGTGTGCAGTTTGATCCAACTTGAAAGATAGGATAGCTTACATCTCAATTATATAAAAAAAATTGAGACCGCGGGCGGAGCTGCGGGAAACAGCTAGTAAATTTATAAATCTAGACTGTGTTCTGTTTTGATGGAATAATTTTCAACAAGAGCAACTAATTGAATCATCTTTAGACATATTTATTTTAAAATATTAAGTAAACACGTATAATATAAAACGAATAAAAAAACAACTTGAGGAGTATTTACTATTAAACTTTCCTGTAATAACTGAGAAAAATATTACATTTTAATTATAATAGGTATATTTATTGGTTACAATTATAACTTGAGTTGGTATTTATGTAAGTAGGTACATCTATATACGTGTAGGAAAAATACCGGTTTAGTTTTCCTGTAGCTACATACTAGCTTAGGTTATAGACTATTTAACCCAAGCTTAGTATGATCCGGAACTATATTGCCATAACGTCATAAACGCTTTCTACTGGATTTTTTTTTATGAGATTAGCCACGAGAGATTTAATCATCAGTAGTGATAGGTACAAGCTTTAGGAAATACATAGTACTTGCCTCCAGTGTTAATTTATCTCACTATAATGGATTATTACTTGATACGATTCATACGATAGCGTAATTAATAAATAAATAAATGTGGACAAAATCATATACATAGCTCCGAATCCAATGTAAGTAGCTAAAGCACTTGTGTTATGGAATCAGAGACAACGAAGGTACCACAAACACCCAGACCCGACACAAAATAGAAAAGTGTTTTTTTTTCTTCATTGTGTACGGGGATCGAACCCGGGACCTCAGAGCTAGCGACACCTTGAAAACCGGTGTGTACGCCATTCGATCACGGAGATCGACGTCACTTATATATATAACCTTCGAAACATCCTAGACTGAATTCAACCGTCACTAATTGATTCGTTCATTAGCTATAACAAGAACGACAGGACTCAAGGAACTAGCCTTCCTAATTAGGGATATTGTCAGGGGCAAATACTCGACATTCCGTTTTTTAGATATTCCAATAAAAAATAACGTCAGTAACCCGTTTGTCATGCGTGACGAGCGTGTAAGATATGTCTGCGAGCACGTCCGTAATAATTTATATCAATGGCAATATCACTTGCGGTATTGTAGTAGAAAACTTTGCTTGCAACATTTTATAACAAAGAATGAGTTGCATAAGACATGACAGTTATGTCCAGTCTACGATCTTCGATTATAAAAGTTGAAAATAAAAGATGAAAAGAAAACACGATTTTGCTTTAGATCTTTAGACTGAAGTAAAACTTCTTTAGCTCATAGTCCTGCAATGTGTCTTAGATATATGAAACGTAACTGGCTATGGTAGAAAGAGAGAAAAAAAGCAAATATGTGTTCGCACCTCTCCTCTAGCCCCTACAATAATATATTTTTATTTTTTATTTTGTTAGCCCGTGCTGTCCCACTGCTGGGCAAAGGCCTAATAAATAATATAATTACATATGATGAAACATAATTCCTCTTTCTATCTTCACTAACTTAAGTCTCCCTCTCAACTTCCGTTCGCCTCGCCCGATCACAGTTTTCGTAACGCTTTCGTCACGTACGAAGAGTAAACTGCTTTGGCTATCGCTCTGTTAATATTTAACTGAATACTCAAGTTATTTGCCTACTAATGCAAGTCAACGTAACAACGTTCTATAAAAGAAGCATTAAAATTACAGTCATCTCATCTACGCTTCGCCACACCAAGTTACGCTTGCGCACTCACCCGGCGATCTTCCCATTGTGCTCATAAACGGTCAGATTAAATTCACCGTATGTATTAGAAAGTTAAAGTGAAATAACGCACAAAACAGTGCTTATTGATTCCAAACATGTCGTGACGTTGCGTTGCGTTTGGTTCCATTCGTAGTAGTTATATTGCGAAGATATTTATCAGAGTCGTGCTAATGTTCGACGAAACACGCATTATTTGAAGGTGTGCGAGTAATCATATGATTTGTAATAAGCACGTATAGTGAGTAGAACTGCATAGTCATATACGGTTTAAAGTATTTATGATTCACATGGTACTTACCTACGTAGGTGCCTTTCAGATGGAGAAAGGAAAACAAGGAGTGTGACCTTGAAGTACCTGTTATCTGTCTTGATGTAGATATAGGCTATAGTAATCAAGAACGGTACTGAGATGAGATTAAACAATTGCCGCACACACGTGTAGGCATTCACCAGGAAGGATTTTTCCGTGCATCTTTTTGTAAATTAGGACGAAAATTTTAGATTTGTGAATCAGCTCATAGCGCTAAATTAACAACAACAACTAAAACAACAGTTTTATTATTACTTAACCTTTTTATAAGTACTTCCACTTCCTTTTTTCCTAATTTTACACCAAAATACTAATTATCAGTGCATCACTTATCTCGCGTGTGACAATGACGCTAATACCGACAGTTGCTGGCAAATTGCATCTTTCATTATAGATTTGTGCCACACATACTAAGCACCAAATTGCATGTAGTACCTATTTATGTTATTTATTTCTTTAAACAAAAAATCATATTTGTTAGATTATCCTATTAATATTATAAATGTGAAAGTGTGGATGTTTGGATTTTTAGATGTTCCGATGTTTGTTACTCAATCACGCAAAAACAGCTGAATGGATTTAGATAAAATTTGGCATGCATGTAGCCTTTGACAGGAAAAGAACATAGGCTACCTGAGCTAAGCCGTGGGCAGACAGCTTATAAATTTGGAATTTTTCTCTATTACAGCTCAAGCTATTACACGGTGAAAAATTTATTCCATTTTTCATTACTTTTACATTTTTCATTTCTTTTTGGACCCAATTCTGAAGTCCACGCAGACAAAGTCGCGGGCTAATACTTTATATAAGCTACATAGAGTAACTAATGTTTATTAGTGCTAACGCAAGGTAAGCTTGAAGAGATTTATGGATGTAACTAGTAGGTAGGTCAGGGACTGAGAATTTGACCCTCTTTAAATGAAGACAGATAGTTACTTTACATGGATTTCACTTTATTTAAGGTCTGCCTTTATTCGTCTTAAAGTGTCGACCTCTTAGAGTGAGATCAGTTCTTTCCATTGAACAGTTTCCTCCATAAATACTGATCGTTTTTCAGTACCAGGGAAACATAACAGTAAAGTAAGTATTAATTCTATTATCGTTTTTAGATGCATTCGAAGGTCATTCCAATAATGTGTATTTTGTTATTATAAATAGTAGATACATCTTATACAAAAGTAAATGCGTACATTTTCGATATTGTTGGCGATGATATAACACAATGGCGCGAATTGATAATGTTGTGTATATAGTTACAAGTCTTCCTATACGTTATTGTGTTGATTTCATTGTGTTTGTTAGTAAACACTTAACATTGTTTGCAAAGGTTATGAAACAAGCGTCAGGGTTATTCACATAAGAACTAAAATAAGTTTTCTATAACAAAAAGCGAAGCAGTTAATTTGGATTTTGGTCATGGTCCTATCTCTACATTGCGATACACGTAAGCTTATAATTAACTAGTTTTTGCTCTAGATAGTAGCCTATAAATCTCCTCGATAAATGGGCTATCGAATACTGAAAGTATGTTTCAAATAGGACCAGTTGTTCCTGAGATTAGCACGTTCAAACAAGAAACAAGCTCTTCAGCTTTGTAATATTAGTACTATCAGAAATGGAAACTTGCTATGTATAAACTTAGGTATTGAATGAGCTAAATTATTATAGTTTGCTTTAAAAAACTCTTTGTCAGCGATTGTGACATACTAAATACGCAAGGAGGAATAATATGACGTCAGTATATGTCGTCTACATACATGTGTAGGTACATCAACTTGCAATAAGTCGCTACAGGATCATTAATCTTTATTTGCGCTTGCAATAAAACAACTTTTATTTCCATTGTGGACGCACAAGGACTTTTAAAACCCAAAGGGAATGAGAAAGCTAATGTTCATTTACTTTTCACGTAGCTCGTGGCTCCCTCTGCATCGGTTATTGCAGCAAAAAGTAGCCTTTAGCATTTCCCGATAAATTGGCTAACTTTTCCAAATAAGACCAGTGGTTCCAGAGATCAGCGCGTTCAATGAAACTAACTCTTCAGCTTTGTAATAATAAATAAAGATTAGTATAGATGCTAATAAAGTATTTTTAATGTTTCTATTATCTATTATATATTTTATCAGGGCGAAGCAGAGTTAGCACGAGAACATTATTCTCATATTTCTTGCTGTATGCATATTAGCTGAGGACGTCTCCACCAACTGTTTTATGTATGCAGAATAACAGGCATTAGCATTTTCTATACGCCAGTATGTTAATGAATAATGTATTCAACTCGTACTCTTTATAAAAAGATAATTAGCTGGAAATGTACTTATTTTAGCCGCGAGAAAAACCTATTAGTACTTAGGTACCTAGATATTCTTAAGTTGATTTTTACACGTACTTACAATATATTTTTTTGTAATTGTCTGCGATTATAAGAAATGTTGTGGTGGCCCAGCGGTTCAAAAACCGGATTCGCATGCACATGGTTGCACATTCGAACCCAGGCAAGTTTCAAAATTATATGTACTTTCATAATCACTCTAAGACACTATAGGACAACATCGTGAGGATGTCCTCACGATGTTACTGGATTCCAAAAAAAATTGAAATCTCAAACCCGCAATGAGCAAGCGTGGTGATCATTGCTCATTCCTTCTCTATGGGAAGACGTCTGTGTCCAGCTGTAGGACGTGCATAGGCCGGTATTATATAATAATTCAAATATCATTAAACTTCCTACTTCGTTTTTTCTATGTATTCTGTTTTTTATTGCTTTATGAGTCCAAGTATCATAATCACCGTAATGTATGATATGGGAATGACAGCGGTCATAGCCATTAGATGCAGTTCGCTGTCAGTTGCCAAGCATTAATCAAATGATTATATTATGCAAATCAATAACAACCCTATACAATGAGGTGACAAATCAGTCTCTTCTATCTTAAAATAAATTTGGAAGTTCCGAAAGTACCGTTGACCTTAAAAATTACACAAGTTTACCTGGATTGAAACCTATCAATGTGAATGCATATTCTTTACTAAACTACTAAACCACCACGGCTTACTTCAGTAAACCGTCTTAACACATTCGTACCCAACAAAACTTTACATCATGTTTGGTTTTCCATAATTTAATACCCAGTGGTCACCAAGCAAATTGTGTCTTAGTATCCTTAAGGGGACCAAGTTTATAGAGTTATGATAATTAAGGTACAAGTTATGCTAATTCACAACATTATGTGAGGTCCATTGCACAATCCTGGTTAGTTTTAATTAACATGGCCATCCGTTTAGTACCTTTGTATAGTTTTCGATAGCACATATTAAAAGTGGATCAGATGACACGATATTTTGCATCTCAATCCCGAAGAATAGATTGCAATCCGCTTCAAAAGTAATCTCAAAGCCACAATAGAGAAATAGGGCGTTCAATTTCTTATTTGTTGTGTTAGGACGTTGAGAATCATTATTGTTCTCGTGACAGAACGGGATGAAGCTATCGAGATAGATAACTATCTCTTTTCAACGATGCAATGTCTTTGACACTTCATGAACTTAAGAACAAAACTTAGCAAGTGATGAGCTAAAGAAAGATGGATAATATAGGGTGCATGTGATGATGTTCATGTGCTGTATAGCCTGTATATGTACACTATTCCACACACTGTATAGTGAAAATTTCAGTTAAAATTATGTACGTTGTTCTAGTTATAATATAGTCAAGCAGCACAGTTTCGCTCCAAATAGAAATATATAAAAAAAAATACAGCGAATGTAAAATACAAAGCGTTACTCAATTCTGTAAAAATCCTTTTTATTCTTCTAAATAAATAATATGAAAACGTACCCCGCTGTCCGTCGTCCTAAAACTTTTATAGAAAGTATTTCGGGATTTATTTACTGACCTTTTTCATAAAATTGATATACGAGTACAAAGGTTGTTTAGAACTACTTAGGGTATATTAAAAAAGTGCTGGGTACTATGTACAAATTGCTAGAATATAGGATAGGTAATAATATAATGTAGTTTCTAGGTAGGCTTAAATGTCAAGAGTCAAGATGCTTGGAAATGACCTGTATTTTTTGTCTGAGTTTTCGTACTTATTTGAATAAAACAAAATGTTTTAATTATTTTTTCGTTACATTTTATCATGTATTGGGTGGCAAAGGCTCTCCCATTTCTATAATCTGCCCTTTTCAGCACCTAAATACGTAAAGCCGTGGGGTTTCGGCATAGAATATAACCTCCCCCACTCTTCCTGTGGGTGTCATAAGAGGCAACTAGGGGGAAAGAAAAAGGAGAATGGGCAGCAGCGTTCTGCTAAAGAACTGAAAGTAGACTGCTGTGCCAGCCCACCACCGTCCAGCGTCCAGACCAGCCCGCTTGCCCAGTGTGATGATGACTATGGCAGGCGCGCCACTTCACACAGCTCCCAAATTGAGGACCGGGTGTTGAGGCGCAGCATGGGGGAAGGCTAGGTCCAGCAGTGGACTGCGATAGGCTGAGATAATTGATTGATTGTCATAAATACAATAAGACTTTAAATCTCTCGCCTAGAATGTTATTTTTAATGATAGAGGTATTTAACCATTTTTAATCTGAGTACGTTATGAAATCTCTTGCCGTTCCTTCTACATAGGAATGACAATTTGGAACCGCGCAACTGGAGTAATTTATCTTCCATACTTGGAAAGGTCTACTGAAAATAAAATATTTAGATAATTATTTTCATCTAAGGTCTTAATTTCCTACCAAAACAACAGTTACTGGTCAAGTGTTAACCTTATGAGTTAGGTAACAACGGATGTCCTCACAATAGTGTTAACATAACAAATGGTTAAACATCGTTGTTCGTACATCTGGTGTTGTTTTAATTGTGTCCGATTGTTATAGAGTACATAAGCTGGTTGGACCGTATTTACATTTGATTGGAGTTGCGTACTAGATGTGATTGTTTAAATAAATCGAAGCACTTAAGGTTAGTACCTACTACAAACTAAATAGAGGGGAAATTGAATAGAATACTTATCAAGTTATTTATAAGAGGGCAGTGGCCTGTAAGGACTTCAAAACTAAGAAAAGAAACAGAAACTAAAAAAACTTGTTTTTGCCTGTTTATACTGTTCATGAATTTACAGTTGCAAGTTAGAAAAATATGTTGCTACCTTTACCAATGCACAGTTAAAGATTTTTTTTTTCAGAACGCTGCAGCGCTATTTCTGAAAGTAAGACGAGTGCAACTGCGGGGCACAGTTAGTTAAGAA
Source organism: Plusia festucae (assembly GCA_950381575.1). Lineage (NCBI taxonomy): Eukaryota > Metazoa > Arthropoda > Insecta > Lepidoptera > Noctuidae > Plusia > Plusia festucae. The sequence continues at coordinate 1,017,748 of OX494442.1, forward strand.
TAAAGTTGTAAAATAACCTGACCAAAGTTAAGAGCTGAAGACAACAATGAAAGCATTAAAAAATAATTGTTCCATAAAAAAGTTGAAAAAAGTAGCGTTAGCTAATTTTTTAAACACACATTTTAACAGAATGCAAAAATAATGTAATTAACTAATAAAGCTTAAGATTACTCAGTTTTAAGTAATTAGCTAGCTTAATGAGACTTTTAAATTACGCTTAAGCGGTATTTTAATCCAGATCTTTCTTGGTTTAATATTGAGAAAGGGAAATTTCTTTACAAAACTTTATGTACTTAGGTATGTACAAAATACCACAGATTTATCGTTAGACTGATAAATCCCTTATAACAAGGAATTAAAGTTTATTTTCGCACTTCTTTCGCTAGATCTTTTGCCTATATTCGGACTTCGAGGTCCAAATTCAAACGGAAAGGAGATTATTTAGGTCATCGGTAGGCTGTGTTGATACTGAGATCTGGATTACTTGCATGTTTCAAACAGAAGAAAAAAAATATTTAAAGAACCAGGCCTATTAATTTCCTACTGCTGCAGCAGCTGCGCAGAGGCCTCTTCTCTTAGTAGAAGAAAACAGCAGCATTGATCACCACGCTTGCTCATTGCGGGGTGGCGATTTCAGATTCTAATTTTTGGAATCCAGGTTTCTTCACGTTTTTTCGAAAAAGATAAAATATCGTTACTTTTTGAATACTATAAAGACATCCAGTTTTAATCTAGGATGTTTGTATAGTCTTTAAAAAATACTTCATAGCTAAATTAAGTGCTGAATGGTTTTATGAAAAATAAAATATAATGTCATGGGCCAAGGATTGGGTCAAGGATTGTTCACGTAACCTAAATACGGTTACAAAAAAAGCCGATTGATTGTTCGTACAAAGGAAAAGATATAAAAGGTTCCAAGAACTTCAAATAAATAGCTTTTCTAAGAATATGAGGAATCTTATTGATATCTTGCGTTTCTAAAATAAACAAGATATTGTATTATTGAAACAATGACTATTTCATTCTAAAAGGTTTCAAAAAACAATGTCATCACTCTTTAATTCTTAAATGCCACATATAAAACCGTACGAGTATCTATCTGAATATATAATACCAGCCTATAAACGTCCCACTACTGGGCACAGCTCTCTTCCCATACAGAGAAGGCATGAGCATTGATACGCTTGCTCATATCTAAATATGTGTATGTGAAGATTTATTTTAACATATTTGTATGGAGTAATAAGTTTTTGTTTAAAACTGAATTAAATTATGATGTGACCCAGTTACGGTTTGTAATTAGCATTAATTAGATACAATTTTAACATGAAGGTCAATTGTCTGGTATTTTTAGAGTTACACAGATTTCAGAAGATATGTGTTGAAACTTACATATTTATTTTGCAGTCAGATATTATTCAGTACAATCCAGTATATGAGAATATGGAGAAAAAAATACAATTGTTTTTTGGCAAGCAAAGGCTTTATTTAGGTTAAAAAGACTTGCACTGAGTTCTTCGACAATCTATACTAATATTATAAAGCGGAAGAGTTGGTTATTTTGGTTAAACGCGCTTATCTCAGGAACTACTGGACCGATTTGATGCATTCACTGAGGAAGGCTACATTTTGCCCCGATGAACGAAGCCCGCGGGCGTACCCGGGAGCAAAAGCTAGTACTGCATATTTCAAATAACAGTCTTTATGTGGGCCTTTATCGTACCCTGAACGTGTTTATCCATTTTACGACCAGACTTCGTTTTATAAATCTGTAGACTATAAAACGTATAGCCATTAAAATACTGCTGTACATTTATCGAATTAATACCTAACCTAATTTCCTTTACAGTTTTTGTCTAAACGGAAAAAGAAATGGCCAAATTGTTTAACAACACGTACGGGACCTATTTTGATTAGATCCTGTACCTTCCGAAAGTAGTACTACTCTTGAATTCTGATTACGCAGGCTTAAGCAGGCAGTTCCATTGCAACAGCCGCCGAACACGAGTTATTCTTGTAAATCAACGCGCTCTAATAGCGAGCACCATTACTTTGAAGCACTCCAAACTAACATAAACGCTGTGTGGGAAGATAACTATTGTACTGTAAGACATTAAAATCGATGGTTTAACCAAATTGTCGTGCCATTTGTATGATAGTTAAAGCTATTTGTATAACTGAGAGTTTGTAGCTATACTGGGTTCATTAAAAAGGACTGTGTTTATTCAACGAGGTAATCAGGTGCATAAAACTGACCAGCTTTCCCCAAGGAACATAGGTCGAAATGTTCAAATTGAAAATCATATTTTCATACAAACGTAAGTCACGTGACCTGTCACTTTGTATGAAAAGTTCATTTTCCTTTTTAAGATTCTGGCCTATGTTCGTTGGGGAAAGTTGTTCAGTTTTAATGCACCTGATTACCTCGTTGAATAAACGCACTACATTTAAATTAATCCTGTATAGAGGGATCTGATTGTTAAAGAAACTATTTGTTAACTAGCCAATGTTATGACCGACAATATAAGAATTTCATTTGGAGGCGCAGCATGTCTTCCCTACTTGACCTGCTTCTCCATCTGAATTCATCTCACTAGCAACATCATTTCTAGCCATATTATCTTTCACGCAAACCTTCCAAAGTTTCTTTTGTCGTCCCTTTCCTCTATATCCGTCCACGTTTATGCAAAAGTTGGACGAAAAAATTCGTCAAAAATGCGCTCCTTCTTCGCCCGTGTGTAACCGGACTAAATAACTGATACACCGGTTCATCAATTTGTTTAACTACGCCAGTAATGGCCGCTACCGTTTACCGATGTTTTAGTGATAATGTACTTCTTTGGGAGTGTTTTGTTCGTTCAATTTGGCGGACATTGTTTTTTAGAGAACCATTTTATGTTTGTATTGAATGTATGTATGAATTTCCGTAGGTTATTAATTCCTGTACTTTTTTAATAGAAAAGACAACTTCGTATTTACTGTCCATTAATTTGATCAGTAATATTTCATGCTGGTTGGGACCCTGGTAATTTTTGACTCGTCTTTACTCCTGTGAAGGTGAGATACAAGAATAAGAATTTAAACAGAAAAAAGTACAATTCTAATAGTTTGTTAATTTTAACTGTATTTTTTGTCATGTGTGGTGCAAATTTATTTAAAGTATTAACGAAGTAGATATTTACAAACTTAACTTAAACTAAAATAATGTGTGAGGTTATAGCTAACGTAATTCTTTTATTAAGAACGACAATATCGAAGAGCTGCTTTAAAATTTAAATTCGTAAATACCTACATGTCTTGTAAATAAACATGTCCCTTTAGGCGGAACCAACATGTTGTCTTGTTCGCTTCACTAGTGTCAGTGACGGCCGTAACTTCTAGTTTTTTATTGCCCAAACAGTTGTAAACGTGAGGTCGCATTGTGAGCCTGCGCCAATCAATGAGACGTTACCTGAACCGTGTACTAACGGTTGTTTCTCTTATACAATCATCAAATTACTGTACTCCCTATTTGACTTGCTAGATAGCCATCATGAGGTATTGAGCTGGCAAAGAATTTAGGTCAAAGGAGAAATGATTATCAGAAAAATGTTGCAGTAGGTATGTGGTTGCAACGGTAATTGGTGGGAGGAAGGAGATTGCAGGAGAGCTGGACATCCAACGAAAGACTGCCCAGCAGACAATTATACAGGGATCAAGATAATGTTGATGAAAACTAGGGATAGTTCTGATTTTTTTGGCTTTAATTGGTTAACCTGAGTGCAAGCTTTTTCTGCTCCACCGGACTTTATCCTTCACTAATGAAATTCGTAATTTTGGCGGACCCTTGATCGTACCACAGAATATTAACCAACTACCATATTCTACAAGAATGGTTGGTGCCTGGTTTTGAACTAATTAAACATAATTATCCTGTGAAAAGAATATAGTTGATTAGTATCGTTTGCAAAAGGTCGATGTTATTGTTAAACAAATACATTTTCTCAGTTAAAACCACGTTCCCAGCTAGTATTTAAGCATTCAGCACGTGACTCACAATTTCTCAGACATTTAAATATTCACAAAACACTTGAATATTTTGAGTACCTAAAGATCTCTCAGTTTGCTTACTTTTGTTTATATAACAAGAAGATATATGATGTACTTATGTTCTTACTGGAGTTCTTTATTTCGTTTACTTAGTACAGTTAACGGCAAAATTAGACGATCAAAATCAGAAATTGAACACTAATGAACGGAGTGTTGAAAAGTGATTGAAAAGTATGTATTTGATAATTTTATCAAATATATACTACTAGTACATTTGCCATAAATTCGTGATCAGTTTTGACTCCAAAAGTTATAACTCAATTCATCATCTACTATTGTTGACTGTACATTCCACTTTAATATCATAAGTGCTTATTTATATAAAATTGTAACACTTGTATCAAACAGTTATTTTTGTTTCGTGGTGTCACAGAATAGTACTAACGGTATACGAGTACATAGTAAGTTAAATAAATAATTAATTATTAAGAGCTAGTGATAAGAAACTAGATAGTAATTTGATGCCAAACACTACTACTTATCTCAAGAATAACCTTGAGTTTAGGTCGTAGTTCAACAGTCATATCTTATATTATAGTACCACCTACTATAATATAATACTTACCTTCTTCTTCTGCCTAGCCTTTTCCCAAGCCATGTTGGGGTCGGCTTCCATACTTACCGGATTTAACTGAATACCGTATTTTACATGGAGCGACTGCCTATCTGACTTCCACAACCCATTATTATTCCATACAAATAACAATACAGTATTCCATAGTAAGACTGGTTGTCAGAAACGTATACATAACGACTATCAAAGATCACTGTACGACAGTCGGGACCAACGGCTTAACGTGCTTTTCGAGGCTCGGAGGGGTCTCGGTATGTTTTATACAAATAAAATATCTTTATCTTTAGCAAATGGTAACCCATCCGCGCACCAACCACGGCGATCGCGACTTTACTTTTCAAACTACGGCTTCACTTAACCATAAGTTCCTCTACGATGTATGAGACGTCGTTCTGATATTATTGAAGTACTTATTCTATTCGTTTCTTTACACAATCTGGCTGACTTCGACTATATGAAACAATTTTACGGATGATTTAGCATTTATTTATAATATTTTATAATCGTCTGTGACGGTTTCTAAGTACAAGCTTACCTAATGAAATGAATATAAACGTAGACAAAATATTCAAAGCATATCTTAATTTAATTATACACTTTCCTGTTGTGGATTCAACTTGAAATTATTTTATTTACAACATTAGCTAAATCTTTTATTATATTGATTATTTTATTTACTGCTAGATAGATCTTACTACTGAAAATGGCAGTTTTGTAAAGATAAACAGCAAGAATTAATCACAGCTGCCCAGCATCTGTTTAGGTAGGAATTGGTTTTGTTAACATCAGTCAATTAAACTTAAATGTATAGGTATACCTATATGATTTTTGATATATCAGTGAGAATTTTACTAAAAACTTACAAAGACATTTATAACTACCCATTTGTTATTTTCATTGAACGCTTTCCATAGCATCCAGTAGTAAAAAATCCACAAATCGAATCAGATAAATCTTTATTAATGGTAGCTTCATAAGCAAGACAAGTTACAAGAATCTCAATAGTTTTCAGACGCTAATAAATAGTTGACATGATTACTTAGCATGGTATCACGCTAATACAACTCCTACTTCTGTCGCGTGCCTCATTACTGACTCACATTTTTATCGCTTTAAAATTGAATACGCTTGTTCTATTGATGATTTGGAGTAGCATTCGAAAGTAGAATCGTGGTTGTGGATCCAGAGGTTCGCCTCTCTTTAAGCATTCTATAGATTAAAGGGCTCTCATAATATAGTGAGTCATTTTTCTTTCCGGTATTGTTTTACAGGGGTGTATCGATTTATATACTACCTCTAGATAACCATTTTGTAGAAACATTTTATTCTCTTTCAAACAACTACCTACCTAATTAATAATAGTTTTCATTAACTAAAGTAGCACATGTAATCAAAATAAATAATTTACTTAAAAAAACATTAACATTATTAATTGAATACTTGGTCTTAATATCTTCCAAGTGCCAACATGATTAACTTAGTCGACTACTAATTATTCGAGTTTCCCCACACTAGCGGGCGTCATCCGGACACGGTCCAGTAGCGCCACTGTCTTCGCGTCATTGTCGGTGATAGCTGAATCAGATTAATTGACACTCCACCGAGTTCATGCATAGAATAGAGAAATTAGAAGATTTAATCTCATTTTATAGGGGAATGCTGAATATCGGAGTTTTATTTAAAACATTATGAACTTAATGACTGATATGTCGTTTCTTAATTATTCTAAGACATCATTGACAATCGGTGAAGGAAAATATCGTGTGGAAATCTGGATTCCAGAAATTGGAATCGCAGTGAGCCAGCGTGGTGATCAATGCTCGTTCCATTCTATATGAGAAAAGGCCAGTGCCCAGCAGAGGGACATTTATAGGCCGTTATTATTATGACCTGGTTCTATTATGGAACTGGTGATTTTGTAATATAATTTAATCGATTCTGTTTGATTTGTAATTGAAAATAACATTAGTTATTTGGACGCTAGATGATTAGATATCATGACTTGACATTACGTCAGATGATTTTCTAAAACCTTTAACCTTAAATACGGATGTTTATCAGCGTGCCTCGAAATATGAGACTTGGTGAGTGACAGTAGTGAGAAGCTTGCGCAGGTTCTGCGCCCCACGCGCTGTTTCTCTTAAACTCTTTCTTCTTTAATGGAGTTTCTTGCCGGTTCTTCTCCATGGGAAGGACACTTTAGAACCGTTCACCTAGCATAATTAGATTAGTATAACGTTTCTAGAGCGCCTTGAGGTTTATAAGAAATAAAAACATTTTGATTTGATTTCATTTCCGCCGCCCGGTCCACTTCTGTGTCCAACCTCATTCCGCTATAAATCGACTACAACGAAAGTCCAAACATGTGGTATGTCAAATCCCATTTTTCCTGGCACGGTCTGTACTCGTAAATTGAGTACTTACAATACTTTCGTTTCAACATTTTTATTTTAATCCATGGTTCGAATTTTCGGAGTGTGGAGTGAGTTTTTCTATTTTATCTACTTCGTGTCAATACAGTGTGTTGTCATAAACATGTGGACCATTGTTGGAATTTATTTCCTTTCCTAGATCTCTCAGAAAAACATCTTGCTTGTATGTAACTGCTATCTGTTGTAAGTTATTAGTCACCTGAGGGAAATGCGTTCGTGTGGAATGCGGGCTATTAGCAACACGATCATGTTTACGTCCGATTATCGATCATTACTGATACATTGTTTAGTATCTTTGCTACTCGTATACTGAGTTTTGTGGTTATGTATTTATCTATAAAGTTATTCTTTGAATTAAAATTTTTAGGAAATTTAACGGTTTAATTTGTTTTTCCTTTTTTAATCCATTTTTTTTTCTAATTACCTTGTCGCATATTTTAAATAAAAGTACGTATTTTTTAATGGAAAAATTGTATACCTACCTATTTATTACCATTTTTATAAGAGTAACGTTAAAGTTTCTTGCCCGTTCTTCTTCATAGAGGAATGACATTTTGGAACTGCCAACTGAAGTTATTTTACGTTTTCAAAGAGCCTGAGAAGGCCTATTTTAAATTAAAATAATTTTGGCTTTCTTCCGTTTCGTTTATAAGTCATTTTAAAAAGAAAGAGTTGTAAAAAATTAGTTTTTGGTATTAGAACAGTGATTAGAATGGAATCAAGCATATATTAATACCTAAGTCAGGTTCGATCTATGGCAGAATATAGTGTAGGACCAGTAGTGATATAGTTTGGTTAACAATGCAAGATCCTTTAACCTAAGTTTGTTACAAATGAAGTCTCGTTAGAAGTCGTAATAATAATTTATGCAAATTCAGGAAAACAAAAAAAAAAGAACTTGATCCACCACAAAATACTCAAATCTCACAATTCAATATTTATCCAAATAGAATATCAGCTACACAGTGTTGTGCGGTTTCCAATACGGCGTATACGTAATTTAATAATCTGGATAACATAATTCGTATATCCTATAGAGTTTATAAGGAAAACAGTATTCCCAAGCAAACACCACAAAATGAAATCAGTATTTGATCCCCACCATGATCCCGGTATCTTATTACCAAGGATTTCCCGGGAATGGCAGTGAGTCATACATGGATGGCTTCTTAGAACACATCCCGTTGAGTCATTCCATTTTACGGCACTGTTATGACCAGGTTCAAGGCCCGGTGTGTAACATTCGCTTTGGAAATAAAAATAGATTTATGATTATCGATAGTGTTTTTTCTATTGGTCGTGATTGCCTAGCAGTTCAAAAATCGGATTTGCATGCACACGGTTGCAGGTTCGAATCCAGGTAAGTACCAATGTAACTTTTTCAAAGTTATATAATTATATATGTACTTTCTTTATCATTCTAAGACATTATTGTCAAACGGTGAAGGAAAACATCGTGAGGAAACCTAGATTCCGAAAATTTGAATATGCAATGAGCAAGCGTGGTGATCAATGCAGAATGCTCATTTATCATGCTCATTCATCTCAGCTTTATATGGCCGTGAATTCAACGAATTAAAGGACGTCTCAACTTCCTACTTTACTTTATCACATACAACGACAATTCTATTCATGCATGTATAGGCACTACAACCGAAATTGATTAAACGCATCGGTATTGACTAAATAATTAATTAACTAAACACTTTTTTTCCTGGCCTGTTGGTCTAGTGGTTGGTTAGTGACCCTGTCTGCTAAGCCGGAAGTCGTGGGTTCGATTTCCACCCAGGACAAATCTTGTAGTTATATTTAAAGTATGTTTTTCAGTTGACTGTTTACCACAGTACAGGCTTTGCCTAGTTTGGGATCAGATGGCCGTGTGTGAGCTGACCCAAGATATTATTATTATTAGTACTCTACTCACAACAGCAGTAAGTAACACAAAGTCACTAATACATAAATGTTCTTGTATCACAAACCATTTCGGGTCGCTGCTCCTATAGAACCGAGTTCTACACACGTTGATTTGAAGAGACCTTTAATATACTAATCCAACAGACTGAAGGGCCGTAAAGTTCAGAGTTCATTCGATGGTCCCTCTCCTATATTTGAACTCCATGAATAAAATGTAAGGAGTCCTTTTTAGTCCCACACGAGTTTTGCAATACTTAGAAAACGGGATGATATTGTTTATACTTGAGCCTCGATAAAATGTCGTTAGGTTATCATTTATAAACGCTCTTGGTATTTTTGAGTTAGTAATTAATTATTTAATATTTATCGAAGGTTTACTTTGATGACGATTATTTACTGCTTTAATTTTAATCATCAAATAAATAAGTCGCTCCACTTCATTAATCCCCGAATACTGAGACGCTAATTAACTTAAACACGTTCTTAAATATCTATCTGTCGCTGATTTACACTTAACAGTGACAGAGACAGCATTAGACTTAAGTTCAAACTGATTGACGTTTCAGTATTCGATCCATATTTTTTTTTGTCAATTGATTAGTATGCAAGAAACGCAGACCTTTCGCCGTACCAAAATTTTAAGAAGTGGAATCTTTTATTTGTTTATACTAATTAGTTAAAATATGGATAAGATCGTTATTGCTTAACATGAAAAGTTTTCCTGAAATAATTGTCTTATCCTTAGCAATAATGTAGATATACAATACTACCTGAAAACAATTACTGGAAAAGCTCAAAAATAATATTGACATTCTGGCGTAAAACATGACGAAGATTAGTAATTATTCTACTATCATGAAACTCCTAGTTAAAACGGTATTCTCATAAATATAGTAAAGGAATAAAAATGTGCATTCGTATTCAATGCTCTCGTGATTGCAAACAGATTCATCTGTGAACCCTCGCATCTGGCTTGATTGCAAAATTACTCTGAATTTTCATAGGAATTGGAGCGAATGATTGTGACTGCACAAACACAGGATACTCACTGAATAATTTTGATGACTTGATTATTTAGTGCTGGCGAAGTGATGATACTGATATGGAAAAAACAAAAAGTAAAAGGATAGAACATGTGTTATGATAAATATCTCGAACTGCTGCAAGAACATCAGACACCCCTAATTTTAGATTCCTGATACACACCCAAATTTCAATCCTCTTCTTTTTTCTTTTTTTTTTTAAAAAAAAAAAACGACGCCCGCACTAAGGAATTTAATCCTTATGTCGCGGGGGTTTCACAAAAATTCAAACCACATGCACAAAGAACACCCAGACTTGGAACAAGTATCTGTGGATCACACAAATACTTATCCCATGCGGGGATCGAACCCGCAGCACGTCGCGCACAGTGGTAATTAGCGTGGTGACCTATACCACTCGGCTATCCGTGCAGTCATCATCATCATCCCAGGCAGGGATTGAAATTTCATAAGACGTATTTCTTGTGATCAAGTCAGTACATTAAAAGGCGCCCATAATAGACGCAAAGGCCAATAAAATTGACAATTCTCCTTACAATGCCATACCCCAGAATTCATTTCACATTTAAAAAACTTTTAACCCAACAAAAATAAAGTATAATCAGATTCATAATCCTGCTTTCAAAACATTGTTAGATTTTCCTAAACAAACCTCGCATCTTAAGAGCGTCCCACACATATTGTGACACGAGACACATCGTAAATCCCTATTCAAACGAATCGTGTTGCATGCATTTCGTAAGAGAAGAATTAAACTGCTGACACTAACATAATTCACTACCAAATTTGGTCCAATTGCCCATTTGTGAACCATCAAAGAATAATCAACTCTGTCTCGATCTGATAAAGTTTACTGTCGCTGAGATGGGAAAATAAGGTCAGTTTTGCATTAAATTTTGACGACAATTGAGTTATGCTGGCCGGGTGTGAGCTGTGATTGTTTTATGCTCTAATGCGTCTATTGAATTAAATTGTTAATTTTAATGAAAAGTTGTGATCAATTGTGATTTGTTTGTCTTTCAAGACAAGCTGTTATTGTTTTAGTTCAAGTAATTGATCTAGTTTTCTACTTCATTTGTTTCTTCAAAAATATATAAAGAATTTTAATCGTTTTTTAAGTGAAGCACAAAGTACCTGATGAATTATTGCAAACGACCGTCTCGAAGATAATTATTTTTAACTAACTTTTTAATTAAGTACACGTTAACAAACATATTGCTTTAAAAATAAAATAAGAGCTAATCACTATCAAGAAATTCTGACCTCATTAATTATGCAAGCCGAAGAAGAGAACAAAATTTTTATCACTACCGATAACGATTCGCTAAAATAAACAAGACTGGGCTAACAGTTGCAACGTACGAACGTTGAACAATAGTGATGTAACCAGGTTTTATTAAAGGACGCAATAGTGGGAGGGTTTTTTTTTGCCTATTTTATTTACGGGACTTTGTGTATATCACATGATGTGTATGACAGCCCCATCGTACCCTAATGCTACATGAAACATGACATCAAAAATATAATATGAATACAACTACATACCAGATATAAATTTTAACGGACCGTTTCGCTTCCTTTTTTCTTGGTCTGGATATGATTTCATGAAACTTATCAAGCCCATATCAACTCTGTTCAAATTTAAAGCTTTAAAAATTCTTCCCTTATTAACCTACACAGGACACACTCCACCAACAAATGGTATAGATCCTCAGTCACACTCGGTACAATTAGGTGACGCGGTAATTGTGTGCTTTCAACCAGCTTAACGTAAAAAGTGGACTCCAATAATCGTATGACATTGTTATCTAGTGTTAATATTCATAATAAACAAAGTTATGAACATTTCAAATAGCTGATTGAAAATTATCGTTAAAAAACGAATAAAGAACTTTACAGTGAATAAATAGACAATAGTGTGTATAAGTGAACGTAATTCCATCTGTGAACAGTATAATATAATGATTTCATGCCAAAATAGTGACTCGAACATTTTTATTTCGAAAATTGTTCAACAACAACAAACATTTTTAAAACACCGCCAATAACCGAATACAAAAAATAACGGAATATTATACATTTCACAAGAAGACATATTTCACCTGCATTATTAATGTTTACGTAGTCTTCGGGCCAACGCTTCATACCTGTGTGCAATTGGTATAAAGTTCAAATCCGGGAATCATTAGTGTCTTTTTCCATGTTTTAAATTCGTTATTTGATTTTATAAGAAAATAATGAATTTCTTCGACAACATAACTTTTAGAAAAGCAAAAAGACATTCTCTAACAGAAATGTCTGATGATAACAGTTTAAATAGCTCGAAGACAGGTGGCAGCACTACCAGCCTACCAAATGTATCAACCAATGAAAACATTATTCAAGAACTTCAAAGTCAAGTTGATTTACTCAGTTTGCGACTTAATTCAGCAAATGAAGAAATAGATAAATTGAAACAAGAAAACACGAATCTAAAAGAAGATGTTAACAAATTGACAAATAAAAGTACTAACAAAAAAGCATCAAGTGAAGATATTACTCCCAATAAATCCTCAAAACAACGTTCCACAACACCACTAACCAAGTCCCCTATTGAGACTACAAAGAAACAGAGGAAACTATCTGCTTCAGAAAGGAGTGAAAACGTGTCCAGTGAATATCTATTAAAACTTCAACGAAACATTACTGACCTCGAGCAACAACTAAAACAAGCCAAGAATCAGATAACTGAGCTCAATATGGAAATTGTTAAGTTACAACAGTCATTCCCAAGGAAAGAGATGAACCAGCAACTTGTTACACAGAAAAAAAAGGATATAGAATCCCCGAGAAATAAAATATGCATAATTAGTTCCAATAAAATTAACAATATTTTAACAATAGCTCAAAAAACGTTTCAATATTCGCAAATATGTCACTATGTCTCACCTAACTGTGGAACAGTACAACTTGTTCGTAATTTGTATTCAAAAGTTAAAGATTTTTCAATGAACGACTATTGTATAGTTTTAATAGGAGAAAAAGATTTCAATAGGACAGAAAATTATGTTGAGATTATATTAGAACTTAGAAATGAATTGCAAAAAATACAACATACAAATATAATATTGTGCGTACCGACGTTTAAATTGAGCAATTTATCGACAATGTTCAACTGGCGTATAGAAACTTTTAACAGCCTACTTTATTTGGATCTTCAGTCACATAATTACGCCATGACACTGGACTCCAATTTGGATTTACTTTACGACTTCACTATGTTCTCTAAGTATGATAGAAAATTAAATAACCGCGGAATGGAAAACATTTTTAAAAACCTGTTACTACTTATAAAAAACAACAAAACTTTCCAACCGCAAGAAAATATAATTGAACCAAATTGTAAACAGCTTTTTCTCTAATAATTTATGTATATTCCATCAAAATATTGCTGGACTTTTAAACAAGTCGGATCTTTTAACTATATATATTCAAGAATTGTGTAGTGAACATATATATATAGACGTAATTTGTATAACCGAGCACTTCATAATGTCCGGACAGGAAAACTTACTGTATTTACCGAATTATAAACTCGCAGCAAGCTATTCACGAAGTAATATAAAACGTGGCGGAGCGTGTATATTGGTCAAAAATGGATACGAATTTAAAGACCTGCCGGAAATTATGAATTTCTCCATAGCGGGAATAATTGAGTGTTGCGCTATTGAACTCATTCATCAAAAATTGATAATAATATGTGTTTACAGACCCCCCAATTTCACAAATTTAAATAAATTTTACGAAAATTTAGATGCCGTTCTCAGGAAAGTATGTATTCGAAATAAAAAACTAATTTTATGCGGAGATTTCAATATAGATATTTTAAAAAACAATAGATATGCGTTGGATTTTAAATATTTTCTCTTAAGCTACAATTTACAGTTACAAATTAATGAAGCGACTCGACTTTCTAGCAATACATGTATCGATAATTTTGCTCACAATTTTAAACAAGTTTGTCGCCACCAAGTAAAAGATATTGGATTGTCAGATCACTCGGCACAGATACTAAACGCTAAAATAAATAAAAATCCCTTGATAAAATCTTGGTATACTATGCAAAGAAATACTTCTAAGGGAAATCTTGAAACTTTTAGAAACCACCTACAAAGTCTATCGTTCTATGACGTGTACAATACAGAAGATCCTGATGAATCATTCAATAATTTCATGGATATTTTTCAATTATTACACAACTTATGTTTTCCTTTTAGAAATGTCACAATAAAAACTGAAAAAAAGATTACCTGGCTATCTCGAGGTATTCGTATTTGCAGCAGAAAACAACGGCATTTACTTTGGCAACAGAGATTAAAACCATCTAAAGAAAATAAGGATTTATACATGAATTATTCGCGTAAATTTAAGAGAATTATAAAATTAACTCAAAAATCACAAAACAATTACTTAATTAATCAATCTAAGAATAAATCAAAAACTGTATGGCAAGTAATAAATAATAAAAAAATTACAAGTGAACCTATTTCTCAAATAAAATATAATAATACAGTAATAACAGATCCTAATGACTTAGCACAGTCTTTTAATAATTATTTCGTAGACCAAGTAGTCGCAGTATCAAAATGTAACATTGATAATGTAATAAAAGAAAATCCCCACACCATCTTTTTACCCCCAGTAATTCCGCAAGATATCGTAAGCATAATAAAATCTCTAAGAGATAAAAAAAGCTATGGCTATGACGGTATTTCTACAAAGGTCATAAAATATGTCATCAGTCAAATAGCTGCCCCCTTAGCTCATGTAATAAATGCATGTATATCAGCTGGTAAATTTCCAGAAATACTTAAAATTGTTAAGGTGAAGCCACTTTATAAAAAAAACGCAAAAGATGAAATTTCAAATTACAGACCTATTTCTCTGATTTCAATTTTCTCAAAAATAATTGAAAAAGTTATTTATAATGCAATATATGCTTTCTTGGAAAAATTTGATATCTTGTGTTCCGAACAGAAAGGTTTCAGGAAGAACACGAATATAAATATGGCTATTTTTGATTTTTTAAATATTATAATGCCAAATATTGATAAAAAAATACCTATTTGCGCCTTATTTACTGATTTATCTAAAGCTTTTGATTATGTAGACCATGACATACTTTTAAAGAAAATTGAAGCCTACGGAATACGAGGAAATGTGCTAAATCTTATTAAAACTTACTTAAAAGGACGCAAACAATATACAGAAATTTCTAGAGTCACTGTAAAAACAAAAAACGAAGAAAAATATGCTTCATCTAGAAGAAATATAAAATTTGGTGTACCACAGGGTAGCGTACTCGGCCCCTTATTATTTTTACTTTATGTGAATGATTTACCTAGCCAAATGCCAAATCCTATGGTTCTTTTTGCTGACGACAGCACTTTGATAATAAAATGTAATAATAAATATACTTACGAAGCTGATGTTAACAATACGCTTGAAAAATTTATTGATTGGCTAGATAAAAATAATTTAATTATAAATTTAGAAAAAACCAAAGTAATGCATTTCTATCAAAGAATAGTAGACACAAATATGGATATTAATTATAATGGTCAAAAAATAGACAAAGTTAAAGTAGCTAAATTTCTGGGAATATCAATAGATAGTCAGTTAACATGGAAAACTCAAGCGGATAATGTTTGCAAAAAACTTAGCTCAGCTGCATATGCATTATACAGTTTATCAAAAAAAGTTAACACTCCAACAGTACTGATAGCGTACCATAGTCTAGTTGTATCTGTATTGAGATTTGGTATAGTATTCTGGGGCAACTGTAGCGAGAGAGAAAACATATTTAAGTCACAAAAACGTTGTATTAGATCTGTATTTAATCTTAAGGTCACAGACAGTTGCATTCCATTTTTCAAAAAATATAATCTTTTAACTTTCCCATGCCTGTATATACTAGAAATAGCAATTTTTGTAAAAACTAACCATCAATTATTCCCGACATTGAAAAATTCTAGAAACAGAACTACATGTTTAAGATCTCAATACGAAGATAAGTTAAGTACCGGTAAATATAAAACTTCCCTACTGACAAAGAGTGTCATGGGTATGGCTCCACGAATTTATAACCATTTACCAAAGACGATAAAAGAGCAACCATTACGAAGACTTAAAATATTACTTAAATCATTTTTAGCTAAAAAATGCTATTACTCTGTTTCCGATTTTTTTGATGACAAGATAAATTAATTAAGATTGTGATTGTTTCTTGTACTTACTATTAATATATTTTGCACAAACTATGTATTTTGCACGCCAGTAAGGCAGAATGTACACGGTTCGGAAAAGAAACATTGTAACATCTAATTATGTAATTACCTACATTGTAAGCAAATAAATAAATCTATCTATCTATCTAGCAGTTTTTTTCATCATTAAACCAAATTGATTGCATGGAATATGTCCAGATCTGACTCTATGGGCTATTATTGTTAATGGTCTACTTAATACAACATGTAACAAAACCCCTGTCAGATCCAATAAAAGCGTATTCGTGGTACAGTTCATGAAACGTCTCGCATATGCGGTATCTTCTACTGAACGAATTCACATGGTCCGCTTATTGTACTGTTTGTTTTGTTTAGTTTAAGTTATCAAGTTACCACTTTTTAATTTTATATGTACATATGCTATTGCATTAGGTTCTAAGAACCTGTAATAATGGTTTTATGTGTGTTTAAATAAATAAATAAATAAATAAATCTTTGACACAAAGCTGTAGGTAGTGAGTACGTGAACTTTGAGGAGCGGTCAGTGTTGCTGTTGCCTTGGATCAGTTTTTATTTTGATTTAATTATTTTCACTGGGGAAAAATATTTATCTCCAATCCATTTAATGACTACGTATATGTGTTCGCAGTACGATACCGAATAATACTCTCAGGGATGGGACAGGGTTTTTGTTACATGTTGTATATAAAACAAGACTGGGCTAATAGTTGCACCGTACGAACGTGAAACAATAGTGTTGTAACCAGGTTTTAATAACGCAATATTGTGGGCCTGTTTACGCTAGGCTTGGCAGATGCGGAGATTATCTGGACTGCAATAGATTGCATAGTTTACTGTTCATTTTAGTTAATACTTCCAAGTTGACCAATATTAAGCGCAACTATGGAAAATTTTGATGGACACTCTTCTACTAAAAATTCACTTGGGAAGATACTGCTCTGAATAATTTTTAACGTTCGTGACAGTCTTCAACGTCTATGAGTTTGAAGATGCCGCTAAGTCTCATGCTGTCTCTGTTACTTTTAGGTGTGAAGTAGAACCTTTATCGCTAACCGGCAATACCATAAAAAAATAACAAATATATACTTCACGAATATACAGTGTACTAATGCGTAAATCTAACTACTACACAAACTGATACGATTATATATTATAGGATTCTAGCTTCTTCGGAGAAGCTAAAATACAGCTTATTCAATCCGTACATCATTTCAAATTTGCTACCATTTTTGCCTATGAATTTGATCTACCTACAATTTCTGAATGGCAAAACAGTAAAACCTTATTAATGTATTCTATTTTGGAATGAGGCTTCATCGTGATTCAAAAGTGAACGTTCAATCAATTATGATCCTTCAATCTTTCTGATTGCGTCGCCCACACTAAAAGAAGCCCGTAGTGGGAGGTTTTAATGATTATATTCAACGCTTTGTTTTAACACAGATTTTAATCAGCAGAATTTCTTATACAAAAGGTGGACCTATATTGATTAAAATGTCCATAATGTCTAGGGGAGCGAGTAAAATTGGTTAGGAGC
Organism: Plusia festucae; assembly: GCA_950381575.1. Lineage (NCBI taxonomy): Eukaryota > Metazoa > Arthropoda > Insecta > Lepidoptera > Noctuidae > Plusia > Plusia festucae. The sequence goes on from OX494442.1 coordinate 1,035,624, forward strand.
CTACATAACAAAACACTTGCCTAAAATCTAGATGCTAGCTGAAAATTATATATGAAAAGTATTTTTTTTTTCATTACCACGGAAACATGCATCCTAACGAAAAAGAAAATAATAAATATACTTAACAAACTATGTCTAGGTATTACTATTTACTATCAGTCTTATTCATAAAAAGTTAAAATAGGTTTATTAGCTTGCTATAATGAGAATCCCGAAAAGCATTATTCATAAACGTTCAATATCGCTAAAAAGCTTTTTAAGTATTCAATAGCGGCTTTGTTACTTATAACAGGGTCGACCCGTCTATAAACCTTTAATAAACAGAAATATGGCCGACAAATGTATACAACAGCTGTTTTCGCGTCCGAACCGTCTAATGGTTAGTTGGTTGAAGTTAAGTGTTATTTGCAAGGAGCTGGGAAGTAGATATTAAAAAAAATCGTGTAATCGGTTTTTCACCAAATCCATCAATAAATTCTATGGAAATAAAATAGGCCATCAATTTATCAACGAAAATAAATGTAAATAAACACTTGTGTACCTCAACGAAAATTGTTGAACTAACCATAACTTCCTCCAGCCAATTTTCGCTTCTTTGCCTTTTCTTTATATTTTTTTGGTTTTCCATTAATTATTGTAGTACTCACAAGAAAAAATACAAAGAAATCCAATTTTCTTCAAAACATAAACACGTGAACGAAACACAAGAAAGCTTCCAAATGTCACAAGAGACGTTGTCAACCTTTTTTTTTTGCGTTTTTTGGCCATTTAATCTATGGATTCATCAGAACGACAACTTAATCACGTTAAAACGTGTTATAACGTGCTATAACGTGCTATAACGACATCTTTACTATGACGGGTTTATGGAACGTTTATGAATAGACAATTTTATAAAAGGTTTATTAGTTCTAATGAGCATTTTAACTAATGAGTGTTTAAAACCTATTATAAGGGATTTTTATGAATAAGACTGTATGAGTATAATACCTTTGTACTACTTATAGGGTCATAATATGTGTAAAGGTATGCTTAAAGGGGTTACTTAACCTTCAAATGGCAGAGTCGTATAAAGAGCGATAACTAAGGGTCTTGGAGGGACGTAATAAATAGTCATCTCAAATACCAGTTATGTTACTATCCTAAAGGGAAGCGCTCTTGTTATAAACAATACTTGCACTTCGTTTTTTAATGATTACGTCCATATTTAAATACATACCACGTTTCTGAGCTCCTTGTGAAATATTCCCGGCTGGCGTCTAGCGAGACTGGTGCCCTCAAAAGGCTATACTCTATATACTACCTCAGCGTGGTGATGCCATAAAGACCAGGCTCCAAACATGGAAAGAGGGATATCCATTCACTTTCCCCTCTACATTAAGCGAAAAACTCCCTCCCGGCAATAGCTTACCATGGCCAACGTGGAAGTCTATTAATAGACTCCGGACCCAAGTTGGCCGGTGCAAAGAAACTATGTGCCGGTGGGGTTACAGTACACGTGAGCCATGTGAGTGCGGCATTTTCCCTCAAATTATGTCCACTTAATGAACATGAGCGTGTCCCAACACCTACACACGCGAAGATCTTTACAACGCCACCGACAATGCTGTCTGCGTGGCCGAGTACTGGTCTGACAATATATAAACATCATATTGCCATTGATCGACTTATGTATACGCTTAACCTAAAGCATATTAGGTATACCTGTAAGTATATAACAATGGCTATAGACAATATTGTAAACCACATCATTATCTATAAGCCCATGGTGGATTTACCATGGACACCACTTGGCCGGACGATTTCACGCCCACAATTACCAATTCCGAAGACAATGCATCGTAAAGAGTCCTGTAATATTTTGCAACATTAGACGTATTGATGACGTCATTGTTGATGAATCTGCACTCACGCTGGCGGTTTGGGCAATGTGTAAACAATGGTTATTCGTGATGTAATGTTACCGTAATGGTTTCGTTGCAAGAATACTGCATCACATTGTGGTTTTAGTTACAGTTTCATTTAGCAGGATGGTAAGATGTGTAAACCGCAAATAAAAGTGGTTATAGGAATAAGTGATTAGTGTTCTGTGAAGTAATTAACAGATTAGGAGCCGTAGATGGATCGCGAGAGCCATTTTTAGATCTATAATTTGGATCAGAGTGAGTATTTTTTATTTAAGATAAGTTAAACCGACAAACAAGGAATACGAAAATTGATCGTTACATAGAAGCTACTAAAAACAATTTATACAACAAACGATATTAAAAGATATAATTGTTTCGTCTCAGGAACATTCCTCAAATCTAAAAGATATCTTTATAATAAAAGGCAACAGTGATTGACTGATCTATCAACGAATAGGTCAAACCCTTATGGCTGGTAGTGGTAGGCTTCTATCAGAATACCAGCGCTCTGACATTCCATGTCGTAGCATTGTGCTGAGCCTTCATGGTCTCGTACAGGTTTCATACGTATTTTTATTGCTATATATCTTTATAAATTTCAATGTTTACCTGTGCAAAATTCAAATAAAACTTTCTTTCTAGAAACTTAAAATTTCTCATACGTGTTTCTTATGACAATTATTATTATGACCCCCAAGGGGGTGAAATAGGGGATAAAAGTATTTTAATTCCTTGTACATATAGTATACATATAAATATTATGAATAAGTATTTGTATACGGCCCGCTTAGCGAAAGGTTAAAGAAGTTCTAAAGTAAACGTCAGCGTGCGAAGTCGCGGGTAAGAGCTTGTATTTGATAACCATCTTGTATCACATTAAAGATTTTCAAAACATTTCAATGGCGATAGTAATGTATGATGTATAAAACAATTTGCAATAAATATAATCTAGCACGGTCCACTTAAGATCTGTTTCGCTGAAGATAGTGGGTGCAATGTTCTTTATGGCTAGGGTTACCAAGCACTAAATGATATTCACTTATTCCTCTGAGTTTTATTTGAAGTGTTGGAGGTGCTTCTCTGATTCTTGACCATATTCGTCTAGTGTAGGTGACATTAGTGCAATTTTTTACTTATCATTTTTTTTAGTTGATATGGTAACGTTGTAGAGATTGACCAGTTAATAAAGATAAGAGGCAAATACTATTTGAAAGCGAGAGGTTTGTGATAAAACTCGAAAAACAATATTTAATTTTTATTTGACTACTGTTTTAAGTTTTTTTTTTCATAATTTTGTTTTACAATACCACTCTAGAATTCAAGGGGAAAATTAATTAAAAGTTGTTAAGTGCGGTACATACCAAGGTATATTTTAGGGGCTAAGTGTACAGTGTGATAAACTAAAACGTACTCTAGGGTAAGTAGGTACATATAAGTAGGTATGTTTACAAAGACATTGTGATTCAAAGATCTGAACGTTAGAGACTTAAATATACCTAGTAATCAACTGTGTAAGTACCAATATTGAAGATTAAGTTACCAAAAACTAATATTTGATATCTGCAAGAGATTGTTATTATTTCACGGGCATGTATTAAGCCGTGAAGATTGCCACTAATTAAACCTACCGTATTGCATCTACAATAGGATTATTAAATTTCATATCGCAACGATCAACGAATCTTGCATTGTGGGAAGTTTTAATTGCTTAACTTGATTGCATTTTGATAAAATGTGTGTTTAATATGGAAACAAAACAAAACACAAACGCAAGAAAAAAAGAATAGTGGAGCATATTATTAGCAAATACTACACTAACTTAACACATGACGAAAGTAACTGGGAAATAAGTGAGTGACAGGATATGTATACAGGATTAATATAAAAGTGTGTACATATTCAACGAGGTAATCAGGTGCATAAAACTGAACAACTTTCCACGGGAACATAGGTCAAAATCTTAAGATGGAAAATGAACTTTTCATACAAAAAACAACATACAAAGTGACAGGTCACGTGACTTATGTTTGTAAGTAAAGATGATTTTCAATTTTAAGATTTGAACTTGTCGCATCTTCGCCAACCCTAAAAAGACTCTCGTTAAGCCAAGTGCATTCGCCCGACACTACATAAGTTGCATCACATATTGTTCTAAGTGTGATTTTTACTATAAACTAAGTGAATAGTCTTGCATACAAACGTTTATTTGTGCAACAAATTGAGTTTAAAGTGCAATGCTGATATAACTCGAGTTGTTTTGTAATAGATGTAAGGAGTTTGTGGGAATATTAAGCAAGGTGATTTGAAACTCTTAATGCATTGTGTTGTTATTCAGACTGAACCAATGTTGCCAAATAATGACAATTTGTTGGTTGTTTGTTATATAAGTATTAAAAACAGTTTTGGTGCTAATTAAAATAGGTAACCTTTAAAAGGAGTAACCTCAATTAGCCTATTATAGAAAAACATGAAAAGAAGAAAGGGGTCCCTTGCCATACAGTGGGAAAGTATGGGCTTAAAATAAATAATAATAATAATATGATTCCTAGTACAAACTAAGGATATTATAATTAAAATAAAACTATACTAAACTACCTATAATAAATAAAGCTAAATAAAAAATAGAAAACTTATTAACAAGCATCAAAAAATTCATCATCAATAATTTCAATAATTAAGTTGTATCCAATACAACGACGAAAGAGTCTAAAAAAATGTTTACTTAGTACCAAATGCACAAACGAAATAGCTTACACGCACAAAAAACTACAAAACTCACAAATTACGCAAGGCCGATTAAGAAACTACTTAACAACTGCGGTAAGAACTAATGCGTCGCCAAATTACCTAGAACACCGTGTTAACGAGTAAATTAAAAAATGTAGGCACATGCTGTATACAGGTTGTATACATTTAAAACACAACGAATGTACTCTGATGTTCTTAAATGAGATCTTTTATGTGCAAATTCAAAATTTTCACGGTGACATAATTAGCGCTGTACAAAAAAGACTGTGTGTGTGGGTTAACACGCAGCTTGGGAGATTAAGACGTCCAGTAGTGGATCGCTATAGGCTGGAGTGATTAATCAAAACATTGATTAAATACCTACCCATAACACTAAAAGTATGCGGCAAAATGTAGTAATAACTAATAAGTCCATGAAGTTTTAAGCGGCAATAGCCTAATGGTTGGGGCGTCGGGTTTGCGATCATAATTAATTATGGTTGCGAGTTCGAATCCCATCCATTGCACTATCGACGTGAATCCACTTGTAATACAAACAATTTAGCTTGGCACGAGGGTTTAACAAGAATACTAGTAATATGCGAACCACATTGCTAGCAGACTTTAATAGTAAAATCTCAACATGATACTTATCGCTTTAATTATTTATGTTTATGTTTTTTGAATTAGGAACGACAGTTTTTTCAACACTCTGTACTTCGTATCAATACATAAAAATCACGTATATTTTCGCTAACGACTCGCCATAAAAGCGTTGATTGTGGTGACAGTAATCAGAGTAACGGTCGTGTACGAATTAATGGGGAGTTGATCGATTGATCGATAAAATTGTTGGTTCCAAGTGTAAATTAGCTGTTTTTTAATGACATCAAATTGCTTTAATTTTTTACCTAATTTCAAAGCTGAATATTTGGGAATTACCTACCTGTATAAATTACATACACCAGCCGCCTACTTCTCGGCCGCTGTATTTGACGGGCCTGAAAAGCGATACAAGGTATTACGTACGTAAGTACGTAAGTACCGATTATGTGAACTTGCATCTCACACCAAACTGTCTTGTATCTCGGTTTAGGCCACAAAAATACAATATTAAAAAAAAAAACGCCCGCACTAAGGAATTTAATCCTTGTGTCGCGGGGGTTTCACAAACATTCAAAAAGAACACCCAGACTTGGAACAAGCATTTGTGGATCACACAAATGCTTGACTCATGCGGGGATCGAACCCGCAGCACGTCGCGCACAGTGGTAATTAGCGTGGGGACCACCTATACCACTCGGCTATCCGTGCAGTCAAATATCAAATAATTTATATCAATATCTAAACCGCTCCTTATGCCATTGCTGATAACATTTTTTAAGTAATGAAACGTAAGTCATTTTTTCAAGTAACTTAGACTTAACATAACAATGGATAGTAATACTTATTACTAACTAACAGTCATAAGTATTACTAACCATTGTGTTATGATGAGTCTCAGTTACTTGAAATAAAAATAATTCATTCATTCATACATTCATTCATTGTTTAACTTAAGCATTATAACTATTGAATCAGTATCCTAATATTTGTACCTCCCCGTGCTAAGTTCCGCGTTGCAACTGTCCAGTTTGTTCCTATTCCGCTAGTTACGTGCGCCTGCGCTTACGTCACGTAAACGATCATCCGATGCAGTGTATTGGCTTATTCAACTTATCATAGATAGAACATACTTGTGTAATCCATTGGTTCATTAATGGTTCGTGAAAATTTCTAATACCGGGAGATTTAAAAGATAAATCTTAAGATAAGTTTTTGCTCGCGGTGCCGCCCGCATAGGAGTCGGTTATCGAGACAAATATAGCCTATAACCTTCCTGCATAAGTGGGTTATCTAACAGTGAAATAATTTTTCAAATCGGGCCAGTAGTTCCTGAGATTAACGCGTTCAAACAAATAAACAAACTCTTCAGATTTATAATATTAGTATAGATTTAATACTATCCTCATATTTATATTATCTAATATTTCGCATTCAAGTTAATATACAAGTATAGTTTCTCAAGATTTTATAATTCTTGTTTGAAATGTCATAGGAAATAACAGCCAGTTCCGTTTCCTTTAGTTAATAGATTTTAAATATGTTTTCACTCGTTTATAGTTAAATAGCTGACACGTTGCTATAATACTCATAATGATTACAGTTATCTCAAACTCAAATATTTTTTTGCTTTCTTGTGTGTTAGATTGTTACCAAAAAAGGTTCAATACGGACATCGGTGTAGACACAGTGACTTATTAATGTCAATTCTTAACTACTAAAGAATATTTTTCTTAAAAGATTACAATATAATACAATATTGATAAGGATCATGTTATCTTAGTTTTTCACAGTTTAAACAACTGCATATTCTGAAATAATTCTGAGTGATAAAGATAGCCCATATATCTTAAACTGGTACATAATAAAATTAATTTACAATATCGTCAGGATTATTATTATTAAAACTTACTCCCGAATACTAAAACGGTACTTAACTGTAAGAGATTCCTAAATAGGAATGTCTAACAGTTAAGTACCGCTTGTGTACCTAGATATTAATGTGACATAATAATATCGGCCTATAAATGTCCCAGAGAAGGAATGAGCATTGATCACCACACTTGCTTATCGCGTATTTGGTATTTCAGATACCAATTTATGGGATCCAGGCTTCTTCACGATGTTTTCCTTCACCGGTTGTCAATGATGTCCAAAAATAGTCAGAATAAAAATACCAATAACTTGATAATACTTTAAAGTCACATAATTATGTACCTGCAACTTTGTGCACAAAATTCTGGTCATTGAACTGTTAGGCCAGCGTGACCTTTTTAAAATATCAAAAACAACACATTTGTAAACTCCGACTAAGTTTTGCGCCCAACGCGGGCACTTTGAATAGTTCTAAAAATAAGTTCTACCGCTGTTATTAGATCAGTTTATGTCTATGAATGAGTTCTTATGTTTGTGTGGCGTAAGTTGTGACTGACGTAATGCGCTCAAATTGTTTTGGTTATGAACTGTTTATTACGCATATAACCTTGCTCTTGTTCAAGGAGAAATATGAAATAATCGGGACGATATTGGTTGTTTTATGAGGTTTATGTTCTTTTTATTACCTACATCACGTTTTTAAGAATATTGTTTTGATAAATGTAAAATATTTTATAATATGCCCAGAGTTGTAACTCAATATACCTACGTAATAATATTTGTATATGCGGCATTATCGCCTTATCTGTCGGTAACGGTAAGCTACTCAGAACTATTACCATATTTTCCTACGCCTATTGTACTATATAATTCCCAGTTATTTTTAACAGTAACAAAATCTATTCTTTCCTCATACATTTAAAATTTGTGAGACACAAATTTAGACAGGCATAATTAATTAATTATATTTAAAATAAATGGTTATGAAAACGATAAAATAAGCATAAAATTATTACATTATTAATTTCTCTCAATTCCTATAATACATATTTACATGACATACATACAATTGAACTGACATATCTCACATATGTTTAAGGGATCCGTACGTGTTTGTCGTACGAATTAACGACACGTGTTAAACAATTGTGTGCTAAGCACGTACCAGATTAATGTTGTGCGCTGTTGATTAGTTCATAATCGTAATTGTGTAGGACATAAGGACCAGTTGTTTAAAATCTGGTCCTTTCCGCGGATCGTAGCAATTGTTGTAATTGTAAAGTGGATGTGCTTGGAATACATTGAATTTCGGAATTATTTTTATTATCATTGTATCCTATATGATCTGTATCATTTGCTAGTGAAAACTTCTGTGAGAAATGCATGAAGCATGAATGAATTCTTTTGTACTTTAATGATTACTTTAAGTTTTTTTATCTTCTAGTTGGAAGTGTAACAAGGCTTTGAGGTTGATTTAAAGAATTTTATTATAATTATTTTGGGCCGTAACTGTCCCAATGTAGGGCGAGGGTCTCCCTTTTTTTCTATAACATACCAATTGGGGCCCATCCCTGTCAAAAGCTACCAATGGAAATATTGGACGCTTTGTCTCCTGGATCTTTCCCGTGTCCTTCGTCTGTTGGGTATACTTTTGAGGTACTTTTCACTTGAAATGAGTACTATGTGAAACGTTATTAAAAACTTGGTTCATATAACTTCAGTATAACTGTTTCGCATTGTAGTTTAGGTTCATGCGATCAATTGATACGAGGCTGCACTGATTGGACCTAGGGTCCGAGATGACCGGGGTCCATATGAGATTATATTGTTTAAATGGCGAATTGATTAAAGTGAAGTGATTTGTCGGGTACTTACATTTTTATAGGGGCTAATTGAGATTAGTAAAACGTAGTTCAAATTCCTGCAAAGATTGTCTGGATTAGAAATTAGCAAAAGACCGTCCATTGTACCCGCGCGTGTTGATATTGCTTTTCTATTTTCTTTTTGTGTACATTATTTTTGTCTTAAATAATATCTTTGGACAGCTGGCACACGGCTATCTGATCCCAAACTAGGCAGAGCCTGCACTATGACCACTAGACAAGTGACAAAAATACTTAAATATTTTTAAACACAAATTATTATAGATAAATAACACCCAGACACAGATCGTGCTCATCACACAAAGATTTGTCCTGGGTGGGTATCGAACCCATGACCTCCGGCTTAGCAGACAGGGTCACTAACCGCTAGACCAACAAGCCAGTCATATTTGATACAATTAGTTTAAAAAAATTACCAGATGTTTGAATATGACTGAATTAACTGAACACTCAAACTGTCGGCTACCGGTTACATTTGATAACTGTGAGTATTATTAAAACAAAATTTTGCTATATTTATGAATATAATTTAATTTTAATTCGTAATATGGCCCTAGTTTTCGGCCAATAACTTACTCATACACCCAATCAATTGGTTGGTTAATTTAGAAAATCTTCAATGATTATTTTAAGCATTAATTATTTACGATTTACAGTTTTTTTTTATTTACAGGTAATCATCTAAGCCGAGTCAGAACTGAAATAAATTTGCATCATGATGACAATCAAAAGGTAACACTTTAATACCATACAAACCTATCTTTGTGACTTATTCACCAGTTATTTGAAATCTTGGTGTCTCTATAATTTTAATACCAAGCTTTGTTAGTGAGTAATTAATTTGATTTTTTTGTTAATTTGTTCTAACTCTTTGTACATTTTTTCTGATATAAAGATCCTACAGAGTCTGAGGTTGAATAGACATTTCTAAGCATTTTTTTTAATTTACTTTATCTAGCTAAACATTAAATTGGTTGGTTTATAGTATGCATATTAGGATTTGCGGTTATTGTGGGCGTACCGCAAGGCCTTACACAGTATATTTAAATCTAAAACATACTTAATACATCAAGTGAGAATTGATTAAATTTCGTCAGTAAGTGTAATGACCATGATCACATGACAGTGTATGTTCTGTTTGTATGGAGTAAATTTGGATGTCATTAAGGCAAAAGGATCATCGCAATGACATTTTGATATGCAGAATTTCGCCTGGAATAGATTTTTCAGAATTCATTCGGGGTCATTCGTTTTGAATATATATTATTTATGAAACTAAAACTTATTATGTCACATATTAGCTTGAATGTTTTATTTTGCGCCTCTGTAACTTGAATATAAATTAACGATCATTAATCACAAATTTTGCTCTAACAACCGCACGTTTTTACTGATAAATTTCACCCTTATTGACAACATGTCTGAAAATAGGGATTGTGTGTGATGAATTTGTGTTATGATTTCGAACTGTTTAAACTTCTCTATCGCTGTTTACTTCTTCTTTTCGTGTCAGTGATCCTCAAATTCTGTGTACCTAACCGAAATTGTTGACACCTGGATGGGACAGTCGCTGGCTTCCATTAGGTGGTGGTGCCGGATGGTCAGGACAGAAGATAATGTTTATTAAATGCACTATACACAGTTTTAGATACGATCAACTTAACTTATTCACCGTATGAAGCAATGTACAATTGCACATCATTAAGGTCAGTGCATTATTAGATACGTTAAGATACCAGTTTTTATATCCTAACGAAATCAGTCTAAGAGCTTGTTTAAAAGATTTGGTGCAATTCGCAGTTATATAATAGTACTAGCTGTTACCGCTCCACCCGCGGTCTCAATTTTTTTTCCTATAATTGAGATGTAAGCTATCCTATCTTTCAAGTTGGATCAAACTGGACACGGTGCATTTGATTAAAATCGGTTCAGTAGTTTCGGAGTTCATCCCGGACAAACATCGTGACACTGGAATTATATATAATAGACTAGCTGTTTCCCGCTGCTCCGCCCGCGGTCTCAATTTTTATTTTATATTTGTGATGTAAGCTATCTTTCAAGTTGGATCAAACTGCACACGGTGTGCAAATTTGAATAAAATCGGTTCAGTAGTTTCGGAGTTCATCCCGGACAAACATCGTGACACTGGAATTATATATAATAGATACTTAATCAAACAGTAATGGTGTTTGGGTTGCATGATAATAAGAACATACAATTTTTGTACCTATGTATTTGCCTGAAATATTGGAACAAAGTTTAGATCGTGAATAGCCTTATATATTCTAACATCAATATAATTTTGTAAGCGCGGAACATAAACTTAAAGAATTTACGAAATATCTTAACATTTTACCAATCATTGATGCAACGATTATGCATTTTATCGTTACATAAATAATTTATTTTTCTATTTTTACAACTTTAAAGGTGAAATATGTTACTTAACTACATTCATCTTCTGTAAAAAAGAAATAGTTGAAACTCATATCTTAAAATGTTTAAAGAACATCTTGCAACACAAGTCACACACCATGAATCATTTTATTCCGTACATACTCGTGTGTAACTTGCGTCGTTCGTTGTACATAATGTAAGTTAATACTATGGACCTACCGATTAACATTATAATTAGCATTTGATATACCATTTGTGTAATGCCAAGGCTGTCGGAAATGTCTGCCGAAACAGCCTGATACTGTAGAGTCACATTTGAGTAGTTATCTAGTTCATGGCGTATCGTCGACCATGTAATTAGGAAACCTTTAAACAAAGGTTTTAATAAACATACGTAGGTAGGTACTATTCAATAATTTTGGTAGGTATTATTCAATAACCACACTCCACAGGGTTCTTTGACAAATCTGTTACTGTTCAAGATGTGCGTTTGTGGAGTAAGCTCCCTGTATCAATAAGACATGCTCAGACACTTGATACCTTAAAAAAAACTGGTAAAGGAACATTTCTTGTTAATCAACTAACTTTATTTATTATTCAGTATGTATTTTTAATATGTAATATTTAATTAGGTATGTAGTTTGTCGGTATACACTCTGTATAATATTTGTAATAGGACACCTGTTACCCTTTCTACATCTGTTTCTTTTTTTATCTTTCCTGTCCAAAGGTTGTCTGGAAGATATCGCTATTAGCGATAAGACCGCCATTGTACACTTTCGTTGCTATGTATATTTTAATGCATTAACTCTAATGTTGTACAATAAAGAATAATCTATTCTATTCTAATTTTGACTGGGGCCGAGTTGTGATGAGGTGAGTTGATAGCTCAGTGGTATGGTCAAAACTACAATAAGCATGTGGACTATTTATTTCATGTCCGGTTTTTATACAGTGTAAAAATATTAGACACGTATTATTTGATATTCTGAAATAAGAAATATCTACTTAGAAAATATACAGCGTATTTAAGGAGCTCGCCACGTTTGCGGGCCTGTCTAGCCTTTACTTGAGCTATGTTGGGGTTGGCTTCCAGTCTCTACCGGATTTTGCTGAAGACCGTATTTTACATGGAGCGACTGTATCTGACCTCCACAACCCATTTTACTGGGAAATAAAGTATCTCATAGTAAGACTGGTCGTCCGAATTGTAATGACTTAACGACTGTCAAAGATCCATCCATGACTGTCAGGACCTAGGCTGAACGTACCTTTCGAGGCATGGACGTCGACGTGGACGTCCTTAATAAAAGCGATTATTTTTCGTCACTGCATCTATTCTTAATCCTGTAGGTATTATTCTACGATTCACTAGTTCCGTCTTTCCTCACAAGCACAACAGCAAAGCTGAAAACCGATAAATAAACATCATGGCGTCGCTTATATCCATTCATTTATTTATCAGTCCATAACCCTCTCAAGTTACGTTATATTAACTGTATATCCTATCCTAATTCAAATAAGGTCACCAGTCTAGCCGTCACAACTTTATTCGTACAGTAACTTTGCATTCATATTTTATGTATTCTGTAAGTTTCTAGAAAACTCTAAACTTAACATATTCCTTTATGTTAAAGTTTTATTTCTCTTGGGATGTAAAGTGTATCAAACTTACTGAACTTTGTATAAGTTATAATGTAAGTTTTTTATTGTTGGACACTTAGCGGGATGCGATCTATGTAGAGCAACCACACTACTAGTATTTCTTGTATGTACTTCAATGTCAAGATAAAGTGACTAATGTTTAAAAGAATACCGGCTTTACTCAGGTGAAATTATCGGAGCAGCTCTGCTAGTTTTGAGCCCGACTGGGGCCCATAATGATGAGCTAATGACGCGGCGGTGTCTGAGACGAACTGGTGACTAAGAAAACGAAATTAAAATGAACCATTTTCCAGGTTGTTATGATATACAACAGCCTGTGATACCCAACAAAGATACAGAGGTTTCTAAAATTAATGATCTGAATAACATGGTACAGGTCTAGAGCATGCAGGTACGACATAGAGGTAGCGAAAATATCACACGCCTTTAAAATGCAAGTTGTGTCAGTCTCAAACTTCTACTTACTGTAGTAACTTATATCTGATATGAAAATTAAAGTAATTTCTCCTTAGTCTCACCGCATCTTGTTCAGATGACACCTTACATAACTTTACTTGATACATTTCTGCTTCATACTAAGTTTATGAAACTCGCATTATTTTGTAAAGGCGGAAAGACTTTATGGGGGATGGAGATCACTATAAACTGTTTTAAATACTACTTAAAATTCCCCTTACTGTTAAAAACACGGGCATAAGTGTGAAAAGGGTGGGGTTTTTGTTTCTTTTCTGTAGTTTACATAAGCGAAAAACATGGTGCATCCCACACCGAGTTTCTTACCGTTTCTTCTCCATAGGAGTGACACTTTGGAACCGCGCACCTAGAATCATTTAGTTTGGATGTTTTTCGCCCCGCGCGGCGACCTGTTGCCGCTAATAAGTACAAACTATTTACAGTTAACGTTTCTAAAGCGCCTATCATGCGCCTATTTTAGGTTTACTAGAAATAAAAACATTTTGATTTGTTTTGTCCGGGCCTCTTTAGCTATGATTTCGAGTCGCTATGTAATGCCACTCGCTGAATTGAATATCTTCAATATTTTGAGAACTATGCACTCGCCATGGACTCAAGCAGCAAAACTTTTGCCGTCGTGTAAGCTAGACGGCGCTACGTGCAGTGGTACGCTATCGTGCTTCCACAACGACAACAACTGCTTTAAGCGTTTATTGTAGGCACTGATTAATGATTGATCGAATTACAACAAAACGGGCGTGGAACTTGCAAAACCATTGTAAATACGATGTAATAACAACACACAATGTTCTCATAGCCAAAGGAGCGCATAATAATTATTGTTTACATCAATGCTGATTGTAAACAGCTCATAGAAGTGGGTTAGTCGTGTTAACTGGGCTGGCAAATAGGCGCAATTTCATGGTTCACTAAGCCGTCAGCGAATAAATAAAGTTATATCAAAAGTTTGATTGGTTTTCGATAATTAGGGCTGCATTGCTATGAAGCTGACATTCCACAATTCTTCTAATGGGAAACTCTTTGTAGTAGTGGTAGCCCAGTGTTCACGAAAGGGTTAGCAGGTTTACATAATATTAATGTACTTTCATAGGAAAATACATATACCTATACTATAAGTATGGGACGGTTTTGAATGTTGTCTTGTAAAAGACTGGTAGAAAAAAAAAGTCATGGAGTCTGATATGAGTGGATAGTATGCAAAGTCTGTATAATAAAAGCGGTGGTGGCCTAACGCCTTGGGCGTCGGATTTGCGATTTTCTTTGCGGGTTCGAATCCCATCTAATGCACTACCGACGTAAACCCAGTCGAAAGACAAGCATCTCAGCTTAGAACGAGGGGTTAAAAAGATACTAGAGTTTTTTTTTCACCATATGTCATGTAATTTGCGTCCTTTAAACCGGCAATTATTTTGAAACACGGAAGTCTTTTGTCACCAAAGTTAATTAATTTAATTAATCCAAATGGCTGCTGTTAAACGTGGACGATCACGTTGAATGGTTTATTTATCGACGCTTAAATTAATTGTTTAATTTCATTCAATTAGAATTTTAAACGCCGCCGTAACCGCGTAGATTATTTTTCAACTATAAGAATGACATACTGACGTATTAGTATGTCCATCTGGTGTGACTACGAGGAAGACATCATAATTATATTGAACGGATCTGATCAATAAATCCTACTCATTACCGAGTCTACCCACGTGAACCTCGTAACACTTCATTAGCTTCGTACTAGTATTAACCATGGCTCACTTGGTGAACTGTCAAGCTTGTCCTACCACCAGTACATGTGAGGACCTTTATAACGCCTCTGACAATGATATCCGCGTGGCTGAGTACTGGTCCGAAAAAATCTGATTCTGCCATTGATCGAAGAGCTAAGTAGATCAGCACCCCTAGCCAAGTGACATTTCTAAAAGCGTTAATGATGATACAAATCGCTCAAATGACATTAAATGTATGGAAATGACATTAATTTGTTGTCAATAAGTCACGTGACTTGGACTTGTCACTTTCATACATTTCATGTCATTTAAGCGATTTCTATCATCGTTAACGCTTGTAGAAATGTCACTTGGCTAGGGGGGCTGATGATCTCTTAACCCCTTTTGGCTAGATATACGCGTACCACTCTGTATATAGGAGCGGACTATTTTTACCCAATGTCATAAGAGTTCAAAATTCTTCACTATGTTCGCAATCTGAAGAAAAGTTTAATAAATACTGAATTAGTTGTGTAGTCAGCTTACTGAGTTACATTTGGAATCCGTTCTAGTAATAGACTGCATGTAACATTGAGTGCTGAAGTTGTGATTGTTATTTTCTTTAGTTTGTACTTGTTTTATGGTCTATTTCTAGTTCAGTACGTGACAGCAAATGAAAGAGCTAATGTCCTGAGCTTTATTCAGGACTTAATTAAACTAAAAAAATATCATCATGTTTTTATCCACATTAAATTAAGTTCCTAAAACTGTCATAGACCATCATTCATCATCATTCTTTAAAGCGTGAAGCGCTAAGTATCTTTATTTTTTTATTAGTCTAAGCTATCCTACGGCTGGATGAAACCCTCCCTCAGGTCCTCCCATAAATACTTTTCATCACACAATCGAATTACATCACACTTTGTCATGTTCAAATTTGTATTAAAACATCACACAATAAAAATGGCATTTACTAAATTAGCTAGCACGAACGACAAACTAGCTTTTAAGCCATATAAGTCAACCTAGAACAGTAATAGTCTATTTCTTACCAGTTTCCCCAAAATATTTATAGATATATAGATTTCTAGGGCGGTAATTTACAGAATCCTTATAAGTACCTTTCACCCTCGCACGTTTCGATCATTAACTTGATCGAGCCCTTCGAAGGTCACCGATTTACCTTCAAGGGTATTTAATGAGGACGACTGGAGGACAATATCCTACTCATTATAAGTGAAGTTTTAAGAATTTAGTAATCGCTTCATTAGTGAAAGATTAATAAGTCTTGATAACCTTGTGTTTTTTAATTATAGACTAAACTAGCTGTTCCCCGCGACTCCACCCGCGGTAGCTAATTTTTTGTAAAAAATATAGCCAATGTTACTCAGGATGAATGTAGCTTTCCAATGGTGAAATTATTTTTAAATTCGGCTCAATAGTTTTTAAGTTTATTCACTACAAACATACACACATAAATATAAATCTTTCCTCTTTATACTATTAGTGTCGATATCTTCAAAAATATAGTTATATCGTAACTTTTAACTAAATTAAAGATGTGCCAGTTAGTAGCTACAGATAGTGGGTTTTACCTTACTTTCGGATTCCTCTTCCCTCTTCTATACAACATGTAACAAAACCCCTGTCAGATCCAATAAAGGTGTATTCGTGGTACAGTTCATGAACCGTCTCGCATAGGCGACTTCTTTGACACAAAGCTGCAGGTAGTAAGTACGTGAACTTTGAGGAGCGGTCAGTGTTGCTGTTGCCTTGGATCAGTTTTTATTTCGATTTAAATATTTCCAATTTGGAAAAAAAAAAATCTCCAATCCATTTAATAGCTACGTATATGTGTTTGCAGTACGATACCGAATAATACTCTCAAGGATCGGACAGGGTTTTTGTTACACACTGTATAGTAATTCTACTAAAACAAAACGCTGTTCTTGATCTCTATTACCTCGACTCGATATTGAAGTTATCAGTAACCAGTACCAAACCCCTAAATTCTGAAACATGTACTTTTCCAAACCAAATCCTATAAATAATACGACTTTTCAAATCCCTGTAAATCCAACAGGTAATAAAGAAGACATTAGACAGAAATCCGACAGACTGATAGAAACACCAACAATACGACAGTATGCCAATACGAAAGCAGTACGCCAATACGAAGTACGATAAAACGAAGACGGTACGAGAAGATGGCAAATCGGAAATCGTTTACATCAGCAATTTATCTGTCTCGCACAAGGATCACTGGGGTACTCGGGGTAGCCATAACTATTGGAGTAGATTCAGCAAGCTTAGCATGAGGCTATAGGTAATATTTGCTAGAATAATAAGAAAAAATAATAAGAAGAAGCTATAAATAGCAAAAATGAGGACGAGAAAGTTCAGAATAAGGAAAAGGACTTCAAACATCCATAATATTGATACCACTACGTTATTTACATAACAGATTATGAGACTCCACAACAGTCTCTATTAATCAAATTTGTGAATACCACTCCATAAACGAGTATTGAGCTTGGTCAGATTTGAAACAAAAAAGTGTGACATAGTTGCAGAACATAATCAAAATCTAATTGCTGTATGAAACTTAGAAGCAGCCAGTCTCAGACTGAAAGCAAAAACTTTTTGAATACTCGTAGTAACACGATAAATCCATTCATCCTCCCATATAGATGGAGCACAAATCTGAAGAAACGGCTAATCCTGTTTCTCGGCGACAATACTAAGACATTACTGCCCGGTCCCGCCATCCCATCCCGATATAGCTAAGGTCATTCACCTACTGGATGTAGGGATGACACCAATTAATTATAGTTTTAAAACGACCTATCATCGTCAGTTTGTTTTAAAACGATCAGTGATCAGGTTTTATTGATCCCTTTTATAGTTCCTATTTTAGAACTTTATGATTAAAGTATTGACCTTTAAGCTGAGTTCAAATAAGCGTTTGATGACTGTATGAACTGGAGGATTTATTTGATGGGCTTCTTTTACTGTTATTTGTAGTTATCAAGTTATCTTAGATTACTTATGGGTTTTCTTGTAACATATAAAAGTTCCTTAACATCATTTTATGCTGTTGTCCGAATTCAGTTCCGGTCCGATATTCAGCTTTTTTTAGAACCTACATTCGTAAACCTGTCCTGAGAAGCTAAATGCTAGTGTTACGAGAGGGTTCACGTCGCTGGTGCAATGGGAGGGTTTCGAACCGGCAACCACATGAGTCAATGAACCACACAAGTCGGATGTCTAAGCCTTTTTCTAGAAAAAAAAACTATATTTAACAATGGCTTAACAAAGTAGCTATTTTAAGATTACTGCACCTATCTTTAGTATCAAAAAATAACAATACTTCAAATATATTCGCAATAGTACCTGGTTCACACGTTCGACTCATCTGCCCATTTTAAACATTAAACGAAACCTGTTTGCCAATTAAAGTAAGTAGATTATGAACCAGTCTTGTAAGGTCAACGGATAAGGCATAGGAACTGCTTAGAATGCTTCCTTGCTTACACATGTAGTCAAGGCTTTGAATAAATTTGGAAAACAGATAGTCTTAAGGTACTGCTTCTGCATGAAAGTAGAGAAAACTAGGTCTTAAGTAATGAACTCTAGATATTTAGAAGTTTTTTTTTTATGCTGATAGTGAACCTATTGAGGGATAGCAGCTGGTAGCCTACCTTAATTAATAAGTATTTGAATCTTGTAAGATTCAGATAGATATTTGCTCAATCTTTTTAAAACTCAGTTAATCTTTACTCGTAAATGCAAGTTCTCTTCTTGCATTGCAATTATGTTGCCCACGGCTCTTCTTCTATTCAGTGAAATCGTTCTAGTAAAAAATGTAGCCTATAGCAAATTGGTTACATTTTTGACTATAAAAATCAAGGGTAATGCAGTATTCTCATGGTAAAATTTTTTTCAATCGGTTTGGTTGTTTTTGAGTTTATTCGATACAAACATTCGAGCCATCTTGATAAAATTAATACAAAAAGAGTGTAAAGATCTCTAAAACCAGTTCAGCTTAAGGTCGTTATTTCGACAAAAATCGCGATCTTTTCTACTTTGCATCCGTGGTCTAGATAGTAAAGTTAGTAACAATGTATGAAATATCTACCGAGCATCGCACCTGATAGGAATCCTGATGGACCCAATCGATTGATGTCTACACCGCCATTTAAGAATACAGGTACCTGCAAAACTGTTAAATATGTAGAAAATTTATGGAAAAATAATCCTAAGTTTTTTTTCGAGTTATTTCTTTTTAGTTGTATAAGCCGAAAGATATTATCAGAATACAGGAAAGCAGTAAGTATGAATGGTCTGACGAAAGTAAATTAGGACCAAATTAATCGGGCGGCACCTAATATTATCATCCTTTAAACTATGGTATTGACTCCAGCCAAGAAGATAGATTTAATAAATCTAAAAGAATTTGCCGTTTATATTTTCCAATATTATTATACCTTTTAAATAAAAAGCTTCTTCAAAGAAACACTGCTTATTAATTAAGTAAACATTTTTAGTTTTTGCAATCGACTGTACCGTATTACCCACTAGAGAGTTCATCAGTACGATCTAACTCAGTTATGTAAAATTATGCTAATATGAAATATGATTATAGTTTCTATTTATTACGGTTTATGGTATTCATTTGATTGGCCTGATATTTATTTGCTATCTGTTGTTGTTTATGAATTGTATTGTCATTAGGACTTGGATATAAGTGGTTGTGTTTAAGTCGTTACCCGCAATTCAGTTAATTGTCTGTCTTTATGATAAAGAAACTTAATAATTTGGTTCGTCAATGGAACAAAGGAAACTTTGAAGGAGGCAACCATTTTTGATTTAATTGGAGATGCTATCAGAACGTTTCACGAAATTATAGGACCATGGTTGTTTTAGAAACATGCAAATCTAGACAAATGGATTACTCCATGTCTTGTGTAATACAGTAATATAATAGTTATAAATATTGTGTATTAAGACATCTGCGGAGACGCAAGATCGAAGAGATAATTGTTTACATAACAACAGCTCATCTGTATAATGATTTGTAAGTCAATACAAATAATAGTTAGTATCACCACCAAAGGTGTGTATGAGGTAACGAATCCTCGAAATAGTGAAATCAATATAAAATCCCTTTTTTCAATTCGGCGAAAAGAATATTATGAAGAACTGTAGAACATATTCATTGTAATTTCATCATGTATTTGTTTTGTGCCATCGTTTTTTGGGCATACTCGACTGAAAAACAATGGTGACACTTGCCATTCTCGCCTTTATGTCGAAGTTATACGATTCAGTTTTGCAATAACTTCTTACCATTAACATGCTCTCGACCATACACCATTGACAATGGTCCATGTAGGTCCCGACAGCTGCATTCAAGGCCCATCAATTGTTATGGTCAATAAATCCGTGATTGTGTCCAAGTGGAGCAGGTCAGAGCGCATCACGACCCGGATGCCTGCATGTCACGTGTAGGGTCGCCATTGACAGCCTTTCTAACATTTATGTTATAGAAACATCCAATGAAACATGAAATAAAGGACTTCACGTCATTTAACTCTGAAGCATCTGATTCGATGTTTTCCAAATAATGGTTCGGATGTGAAGCACATTGGCAGGTACTGACATAAAAATCCCCTTATCAAAAATAGTCACATGGTCAGGAAGTTGATTGCAGCCGTCCATTTGGCTCCATCAGTTTGACGTAAAACTCGATGTGCAAACAACTTTCGCCTCTAAACTCTGTAGAAAATTGAGTCGTGATCAATATTCTAATCACCAATATAAAAACATTTTCGGTAACCCTGTTCCGATGTCGCAAGTGTGTTACGCCATGTCGATGTCACACACTAATGATCATCCTTTGTCTCGCGATACATTCACCTTGTATTTGGGTTACTGGACCAATGACGCACAACTTTATACTAACGAATGTTGCTAAAATGTAAGCAAAATCCACATTTAAAAGAATTTTAGTTCCGTAAAATTGAGAGTTTTGTAATGACATAAGGAAAAGTTTCGTTATATGATGTAAGTTTCTGGGATCAAAACGTTGAAAAAAATCAGGGGTTATAGTCAAGACCATTTTAAATTCGAGATGATTGTTGTTATTTATATATGTGATTTAGCTAGGTGAGTAAGAAAGTAGTGACATAGCAGTTCAATGACCGATATTCACTAGGTTGCAGGTTCAGGGTGAACAAGAAAAAGTAGCTATAGATAAATAGTTACAAAATTATTTTATTAAACCACAGACGATCAGTCAAGGAATTCATGTGATGGTGTGATGAAACCAGGATTCCAAAAAATGGAACATGAAAAAGAACTTGCATTGTGAACAATGCTTGTTAGTCTACTATAATTATTTATACATAAGATTGGGATTGAAAAAACAGAATCCTTTAAAAATGAAGTAATGTGAGAAGAAGAAATATTCAGATATTGCATTGAGTAGTTTCAATGCTATTTTTGCCCAGGCGTAGTCTAGACGATTTTATCGTTACTCCAAAAGTGTAAAGTATTCCAGCCGTCGTTTTACGTGTCAGTACTTGACGTCCTCAAGTGGCGTATTGACCGTAAAATCGGCCATCAGGGGTTTATTCTTGGTATAAACATTTTGCTTCTACTATGAGACATCAGATAAAAGCTAGAATTGCCGAATTATTATTCGGAAATTCTAGCGTTTATCTGCCTAGCCTAAAATAAAATAAAAATAAAAACAAGGAGCGACGTTATTTTATTTGCAAAATGTCTGAGAGTTTGTCTGATAATATCAGATTCCATAAATAAACAGGAAAAAATCAAGTCTTATTTGAAACAGATTTTTGATACTTACAACCAAAAATCTTTTTTGCGGAACCTAAGTTGCATTTTAATCTTACTCGTCACAATGGCTTATTAAATAATTTAAAATATCGTATTCCAACAGAAGATTTACATTGAAAACATTTGTACCCATAAATCATTGACACCGCGATAAAAACTCGTAAATATCTTAGCCTTGCCTTTAGACTTGTCTTAAATCAAAGTAGCTCACGTATCAGATTCCCAGCAACAATAGCACGGCCTAGTAACTGCATCTGTTCCACATACATTCAATCTAATCGCTCTTAATATCGTGAACGATGGCTTTTGACCCTCCCCACCTCTCGACTCGGCCAGAAGTGAAGTGACGTCATCAACCTTGGTTATGCACAATGAGATGCAAATCGTTTTATTTTCGGACGAAAAAAAATCTTTGTTTTGTAGATTTTTTGTTTGAAGTTTGTGAAGTATGTTTTGAGCCATCTTTTTAATTTCCGGGGGAAAATATTTATTGTGTTTTGTTTTATTTAAATATCTGGGTTAAAATATTATTATTATGACTTTCCACGAGACATTTTACTACGAGCGTCGTAAGATCGGGGGATTTACAGAAATGAGGTCCTCTAAATAGATACTGTAAACAAAGTGCCAATCGAATAAATTTTCAGAAATCTTATATATACACTTACTGTTACATACGTCTCAAGTTATTGTCTTTTAATTGTCAAACAGTTACCATCGAATTACAATGACATTGAAATTACACTTAGCAAAACCAACCGAGTTCCCACTAAATCAATATCACACATTTACACTTCATAATCCAAATATTCAGACTCAGTCAACACTCCGATAATTAAGTACACTTTCATAAAACGTTTACCTTCTGCGACATATACATCTGTCTTGCTCTAACTCACAGATTTTAGTACTTCCATCTCGTTCTATCGATGCGTCTTGTTCTATTGCCTTGAACTCGCAGCATTTTGTGGAGCGCAGCGAGATGAGAGCATGCCTTCACGCGATTCAATGCTTGATCGATCATTTAGTTTTTTGATTCTTATCTAGTGATAAAAACTGTCTCAGAAAGCTTGACGACCGACTTATTGATGGTAAAAACTTGCCATCTTAAGAACTGATGACTATTAAGTGATCAATTATCGTGGTCTTTGTAGTTTTTTCAATATTGTTTGTAAAAGAAATTACGATTTTTATGTAACTAAATAAAAAAATTAAGACATAAATTTATTTTTTGCAAGCCAATATTTTTGAAACTATGATTAAATAGAACACATAAATTAAAAGTAAGAAGAAGAGGAAGTTCTATACTTTGCTGGTCTGACGTCACTGCAATAAGCGATTCCGATACTTCCAAATATACCCGAAGTCTGAGTTATAAATATCTCAATACCTCCATAAATATATTTTAATGATATAATTTCCTTTCTTCGCACTTTCTAACACAAGAATGTGTTGAATTTCTTCCGTGGTGCAAGAATGGATCTGTAACAGGCAAGGCCTATATGTGTGACGTCATCAGAGGTTGCATTGCCAGCCGATTACATCAGCCCTTTAAACTTATGTTTTATCCTTTGGAGAAGTGAGTTCCAAAGAACAATGCTATGAGTATGGAGAAATGGCTGAATTCTATTGATTTCTAGATCCCTCTAAATATACCGATAAACAGCGTTAAAACAATAACATTAATTATTTGCATCGTTTCTTCCGCCCCGTCTTAATAAGGAGGTATCGAATTGGCGTAGTTTTACATGTGATTATTCTTGGTCATTATCGATATTTTTTATTGGCCAGCATATCCATATCTTTAACTAAATGACATGAGGAGGAAGGACGTTCTAAATTTGGGTTGATTCGAAAACCCTTTTTAAGGATCACCACGTTTTAAAATAATTTGACATGGTTTTATAAAGGGTAAAGGTATACAGATGGGATAATATTCCTATCAATATGAAAACCGTAAATAAAAGTAAATTTACGTTGAATTTTGGGTACCTTACCTTATTTTTGTTTGTAAGCCCAAATTATAATGGTGCAATGGATAAAAACAGCGGATCCCTATATCCGTCTAATTATAATTCATTTATCCATCTATATTTATCACATTCCAAATCCTATTTGGATTATAATCTAATAATGATGTAGCACAAAAATAAATAAATCTTACTTCTTAAAATAACCTACATTTTCTTCAATACTAAAGTGCTCTGCTGATGGCTCTTAAGACCGTTCGCTTAAAGGACGAGACTTGGCAGCAGACCTAGATGCTGGACTTGAGTTTTTCCCTATGTTAAGTCCCATCCAGTAACTGGCGCAAAATGTAAAAAGGCCACACCACCTGTAGAGAAGTACACTTAACCTGATTTTCTTACCTAGCGAGCTATCGCTCATTTAAAAACATCATAGGAAATAAAACTGTATGGCTCTGAGATAAGATTCCTTAACGGTTGGTCCGAGGTATTAGAAAGATCTCACAAATGCGTTTGATGTTTCAAGACATCCTTTGAGTATGAAATACGGGATTTGAAGTGACGTCACATTCGTTTTGATGGCATGTCTCTTGTCGTATTTTGGATGTACTTTGAAGATTATTTCTGTCACTTTTGCTGTCGTTTCTTTCAATATAAAAAATCTTAGCTATGGTTGATATCGGGTTGATATCAGCGAAACTGATCTAAAAAGGAGAAACAAATATTTTATGAGAAAAATAAGTTTTTTGTCAATGGGTCTTGAATTCAATGATAGTTTACCTACTGTTTTATTTACACATTTACAAAAAAAAGTTGTTCTTAAAAATACTAGAAATGAAAGCGAGAATGATTCAAGATTTTTAAAGATTATTCCAAAATATTTTATCTTCAAATAATAATCTTAGATTAGTAAATCTTAATCCAGTCATCGCTTTTTAAATATTTCTGTTAAATATTCACGAGCGGCTGAGATTTTAATAGACTCAAAGGATTTAGGATTTAATCGGATTTATAAAGAGGATATCTTGAGATAATACCTCTTTTGTCGAAAATTCCTTTTGTTTTTTAGGAATATTTTAGCATTTTTAGGAGTTCTCGTTTATATTGGAATTTGACCCAAATGCCTTCACTGCTATAGTTGTGTTGTGCTATCATTTGAATAAAAGCGAATTTTGATAATGTTTCAGTGTGACTTTCTTTATCAATTGTGTCAGTTTAGTACTCATTACTTTTAATAACTGTGGAGATCCCCTGTTCTGTATTATTTGGTCCTAGCCTTTTATAGGGTTAGAATTCTGGAACGTCAGAATGGCCAACTGGATTAGTAACATACTCACTATACTTAGGTACCTATACATATTAAACGAAGACTGGTTTCGTCATTATAGGTGATATGTCTTAAATATACACGTGATATTTTTATTAAATGGTCTATAATATAAAGAGAATTTATATATATTGTCAATTGAAACTTAATGATATTTTTATTGGAAGTGTTATTGTAATTAATTAGTAAGATATCATCAAAGAGTTGATGTCGTTAAAAGTGTTGATATCGCGCGCCTTTTCACCTTGCAACTGATAAGAGAGTGCAGGCATGAGATTTATGCATGAAACAAGTGACTTATCCATTAAATCACTCCAAATTATCAGATGTCGAGATATTTTTTAAATTGCTGAAAGAAAATCTAGTTAGAGCACTAGGAAAGGGAAATGTGGTAAAAATAAAGTTTATTGCCACCAACATTAACAAAAACTTTGATAACTTGTCTACACACTTCAAAATATAAATGATTTCAGATTTCTCCTAATTGTCTTGTAATTACTTTACAATAAATCATACGTAATTAATCCTACTCATCCACGCAACGGTAGACAAAATATATGACCATTGATTGATTTATACATTTACTATTAGTTGGAAATATTAATTACTACGTAATTGTGTCCCAATTAATATACATGTCACTATAAGTTGGGAGTTAAATAAAAAAACCATCAAGGTTTGTAAAACCTTCTTGGCTTTTTGACGTGCGATATAAACCATGCATTTTTTGTATGATGTTTTGCAAAGGTTTCTTTTTTTACAAAACACTTTCTTTGACCAATATTATATAAGAAATAATATAAGGCCTTTTTATTATTTTCCCAACTGCAATTATCACTGAGAAGAAAGGATGAGTGTTATTGATCTTGTCCTTCAATAATCGCTTTAATAATTACCACTATGTTCTAAGTTAATTTTCCTAACAATCTTTAAAACACTACAAATTATATGCTACTTTACTGTTATGTATAAATATTTGTGCCGTTTTAGCAGTAAACTTACTAAAGTCCGCCGGCGTCAGTTTGTCATTAGCGCCGGCTCACAAACCGCGCCACTCAAATTAACGCGCCGCTAAACGCGACCATTAGCATGCACGACGAAACTGCAGCTCGGAGCATGTGCACTTTAAGGCTCAACGCAGACCAAGAGCAAAGCAGCGAAGAGGATTTTTTCATCACACTCAAAAATATACTTTAAAACGATCAAAGAAAGTACATAAATGTTAAAATGCTCGCGCGGTCTCTTCACCACGTCAGCATGAAGGTATAAGTACATTTATGCTCTTTATTCGTATAGTGTTAAAGTTTATTTTCGAGTGTCATAAAAAATCCTCACCGCTGCGCTGCTCCTGGTCTGCGCTGGGCCTAAGAGTAGAACTCATAGCCAAAATTATAAGTTCAAAGAAAGGTTGGAGTATGACTGGAAATAACCAGAAACAGACAAGAGGGATGCCTATTGTTACTATAGTTAGTTGTATAGCGAAACATAGGCTTAAGATGATAACATAAATATTCGTCAACGGTCGTCTTTCAACGAAATAACTTCTGGTGCTGGATATAGACCGTCTACAAGGATCCCAAAGTGACGATCTTGGAACTTTTAAAGATTTTCCAGTGATTTTTTTATTGTTAATACCAGTATTTCGGAGATCGGCAGATAATGCTTTTGGCGTTGAGACGTCATCGTTCCAGTATCTTTCGTCATCAATTTAGAATTCAGTTTTGTTATATTTCTATGATTATCATATCACCTAATCTTAACATCACTGATGTAAAGATGACTGTGCTTTATCTCAAATTTCTTTTATGTGTTGGTAATTTGGCTCTAACAAGAAAAAAAGGAAAAGGAAAATATCAGGATCGACGGAAAAGGAATGTTTTGTTGACCTAGTAAGATTGGTAGCCTAGTTCTATGGAACAACAATTTCACGAATACGAAATAACATTGTTCTAGATATTATGTTTACATACATAGGTTCAAGGTTTCTAAGCTACACAATTTTCTTGCTAGATGTGCTTGGAGTGTCGAAAGTACTTCTATGTATTTACTGATTTATTTTTCATTTTGTTTCAGGTAATTTGCGATGGAGAAAGGAAACTTATAAGCATCGTTTGATGATGGTCGGTACAAGTTGTTTCACTATGATAATAATAATTTTTAACGTGTTACGGTTATATTCACGACGGAATATTTTTAAGTCGGACGGGAATGAAAAATAACTCTTCACATAAACTTGCGTGTAATATAATAAGAATCTCTTCATTTTTATCCATTATCAGTTTTACGAGTACATACGCTAATCATTTCGTTCCAAGTCTTACCAGTTTTTTCAATCCCCAATTTCCACATAAACACATTAATGCGCTGATTATGGCCAAATAGAATATCGCCGGCGGTAATTTAATATCGGGATGGCCTTCGATTTAAATTAGACTATTCACCCGTATTTCTTGATCGTGGAAAGCTCATTTTGCAACTGTCAAAACTGAGACTAGAAACTTTAAAACTTATAGGTTACCAACCTATAAGTTTTAAAGTTTAGTTCTAAAATAAGTCTAGGTGAAGACTTATTTTTGTATGACGCAACGTCTCCGAAAATATCAAACAATTTTTTTTTGCCATCAAAAGAGTATAACCACAGAGCAGAGTATTTCATGAAACCGATTAGTAGATTGGTTTTTAAATTAAAATATTTGATATTTTTTTAACAGGAATGCGTAATGAATTATTAATTATTGCCATTATATTCATAAGCGTACATTTATTGTTCATGAAAAGATTGGGTATGGTGATTGATTTAGGCTATCTTAAAGTGATAGGTATACAGCACGTGTCTTAACGGCGACTCAAAACTGATTCAAGTTCCATTATTGACCCCGAAATCACTCAATAGATCTGTTCTTTTTATTTTGATGACTTTAAAATAGTATAAATTATTATTCACTTTCTCATTGTATGGCATGGTAGCTATGATCGCGTGCAATAAACATTTTCACTACATTCGCTGTTCCAAACATTTCAGCACAGCGGTGCAGTTGGAATTTTGTAAGCTGCAAACGTCAGTTTATGTAAAATGCATGACAGCTTAATAACGCGCGATACAAATCATGGTAGAGTCTGGATACTAGGGTTTCGTACCAAAATATTTTATTTCCTTGTTTCCATTTTAAGCTTAAAAGCTTGTGTCACATTTCCAGGGACTTTAACTTCTCGAGTTTATTTATGTAATAATCCTTTATTTCTTCAGTAGTATTATATTAGTCACATACCTTCAATAGATTGACCACCTAATATTGTTTGCCTGTAACCTTACTTGCCGTCAATATTCGCAGACGAGTTTATTTTAGATCACCATTATCTCGTTCATACACATACAGTTCTTTAAGAATTCGAAGCTAAGGGAATACATTAAAAGAACGAATATAATATCGAAAACTTTTCGACACTAGGGAACATAACCAGTGATAAAAAAACTCATCTCAAAATTCTGAAACAACAAAATCCTTTTAAAAAGTTATCAATGTTTAGCTGTGAATTTAATACGAAGAGACAAACAGTCTCCCTTGATTTTTATCAGTGGAGCTGGGAAGCAATTAAACTGAGATCAACTGGGTGTCAAGGCGCCTGACACGTGGGGCCACGAAATCAGCGACAGGCGTTAACGTCCGAAGATATCGTTGACAGTAACATTAAATTTTAGGTCGCTTGTACAAGATTGTTTTTAGAAAATGCTAATGACGAAGACCAGGACCAAGCCTTTTTTTAATTTTAGGATAGGTACACATTGGCCTTGATTCTGCTAAACACGCACTAAACTTTCTTTAATCGATCAACATCTTTTTCACTTGTACACACTTGTATACATACCTTTAGGTTCTTTGTTTACATATACAATACATTATGATCAAAATATGTGAATTTATATTAACACGTTACCGAATATACCAATTTGTAGATGCAATTACATTGAAATAGAGTTTTGACAACAACGCGGTCAAAACTAATTTACAAACCATTTGAATTTTGATCAACATTCGGTACATTCATATTCCTACATCAGTTTATTAAAAACTTATTGATTTTGCATGAGCAAATGCTCAGATGACCTTACGCCAAATAGCACGATAATATGTAACTACTTATTAACCTAATTGCGATCATTTTTGGGTAAGTGACTGTGTTTTTTCGTGTACGCGCGATCACCAGGATTATTATTGTGGATCGCTTTTAAGAATTCGTGAGATAGTCCCATATTTTCATCACAATCCATTTTGTAGTTGGGTTTTGTGTTAGAAAACTTAATGTATGGTCATGTAAAATACTACTTAAATAATCCGTCTTGAGATTGTCATAAGGTCCCCAAATTCATCGGTTCGGCAAAATTTAAATTTCAGTTTTTGCTGTACTAGGAAAATCTATTTATTTATTATGTCCAGTAGAGGACGCTCTTTGGCTGATCCGACGTCCATATGGAAGATCCGCTGATCTCACGGCCCTATATAAAAATTCAAGCGGCTTACATAGTGACATCGACTAGCCGGCTTTCGACGGCTTTACGCCGCCGTCGGGCCGGATAGCGAAGCCGTAATACCTCGTGTAGCTTTCTACTTATTACTATTATATTTCATAATGGGTAACTCGGAAAACCTATTAAAAGTTCATGAAGAATTGTGGTTTTGTCACAATAATTCTGGAGAGTAGGATTTCAAGACACTGATTTTTGGAATGTAATCCTGTAAGCACAGACTAACCTTGTTGTTTTACACTTTCTTAATATTTTGTAGCCACCTAAAATGTGTAGATTAATACCTATAGATAAATAACTACTCAAATGGATGAGGGAATTGTATTCAACCATACCATACCTAATAAGTGCCAGCGTAAACTTGTCTTGTTGTACAGTTTTTGCACTATTGGCATTCGGCAACAACAGAGTTGATTTTCGAGACAGACTATGGTGTTTAATTCATGGTTAATTAAAAATATTGTGTAGCATCTACGGCGCATAATTTTTTTCAAATAAAATCTTTTGTATCGTCTGCTAGTCCTTCATATAGTATTCATTACGACAAATGGCAGTTTCATTCCGGGTGATTCTTCTCTGCAACACAGGAACAATAACAACAACAAATCATATTTTTTCTAGATTCATATTTTAGATAAAAATAGAGACAATCAAAATATTTTTGAATAACAAACCAAGATGGCGTCGTTGTCGCTCACGTACGAGCGCAGACGAACAGTCAAGGTCGGCAGGAAGCGGCGTAGTGAATCATCCGATCGGTTTGTGTGCAAGGTGTGAATTATTCGCTAATTAAAATGGGCTCCTTCTATTATACAATGTTCGTTGCATGTGTTATATGCTATTAGATATATGTTAATGAAAGAGGTTCTATCGAAAAGGGGTAAAGAGAACATGTGGTATTGAGTCGGTTGATCAAAATGACACTGCTCAAAATTAGTCAATTTAATAATTATCTAATTCCTCACATCAATTATTTGACACCAATAAACATACCAAACGTGTCACGTTATTGGTATCGTCAATGTCTTATTACCGTACTCTGTAAATGTTAAGATACATCGCTTCAGCGGTCTGGTTATGATATTTGATGTGATAAATTGGATACAAATCATTTTATTAAATACATAATATTGCTTTTTTAGTAAGTTAACTCTGTAGAAGGTGTACTTATCACCCATTTTGGATAAATATACCCTTTCGGTTACACCAGAGTGCCGAGTGCGAGTATTTTACGTCAACGCGATCGACACGTTTATGACGTTCGGCGCTCCGATTGGCCCCGCTCCAAACTCATAACCAATCAGAGAGCTAAACGCGGTAAACGCCTCGATCGAGTTAAACGTAAAAAATCTCACACTAGGCACCCAGGGTCCTAATAAATAACGTTTGGGTTAGAAGGTTGTTTCGATAGTTATACAATGAAGTATGATTTTCTTCGTAGGGATTTACCACCACATATTTTACCGCGTTGAAGTAATTTACCTACTGAAAATAGACTAAACCCTTTATGGAAGTATGTATACCACTTTTTCTATAAATGAAACTACGAGAATACTCGAGTACAAAGAACCAAAATAACAAAGGTAATCGGGAACAATGTAACAAAAACAGAAAATACTATAAACGATTAGAAGACGCAACAGCATCTTTATTTCTCTTAGTTTTACATAAGATACGACAAATGACTGTACCTGATACCATATAATTAACAAAACCAACAAATTCCACCCAATTACTTTTATATAATTTCACTATTATGTGCAGAAAGCGTATCGTAACACCTTCCCTAATATGGAATACCTGCGTACACTGATAAGCGACTGTTTTAACTGCAAACTCGAAAAGAGATAAGGTTTTCACGATTCCGTTGTTAAGCGATAACGATGCTTTCTTGTCACTTTCTCTTGTTTCATGAAGAGAGACCTAGAAAAATGTATATTACGAGTATATGCACCAGAGCCTTTAGTACCAAAACTATCAGTTTTTTTTATTTGTAATGTAAGCGTTACCTGACAGAGATTTTGAATTTAAAACACCTCCATAAAAATATTACGCTATGATACGAATACTTTTGATATGATAGCATTAATACTTTAGGGTCGGGACTAGGAACTGGTTGTGATGGTTATGAATCTTGGGAATACTGATACACGGTGAAATGAATGATTTATCATAATTGATGAAGTCAGCAGTGTTAAACTGCATACCGGCTATGTCGATTCTATAATCAGATTCATTCACTGCCTTGTTTCCGCATCTTGAAATCATATAAGTGAAATTACAGATCTGTTACAAACAGTAAATAATTTTAAACTATTTTGTCATTACCAAAGATTAGTGTTACAGTGCCAATCAACATGAAAACGAGGTATCCAAGATATGTATAAACAATCATAATTATAATCTTAGATTATAATAAAAAAATAGCACAGATTATTAAAATAAAAGAGGAAGTCGAGAATATTATCATCGTCCCTTTCTAAAATATCAAGCCTCTATGCAAGAAGAACAGATGTTTGTTGACATAGCCTCCACGTGACCTAGCTCACGGCGTATGATAATGAGATGAGCATATGCTAAACTACTTTACCTACATATTGTATAACACTATTGAATAAATTTGAATAAATCGAACACCTATTAGCTCCTGTAATATCCGCGTAGCTGTAACCGTGTCACGTGAATTATAATCAAAGTTTATATCATCACTTCTAGTTTACTAAATGATCTTTTCTAGCTTTCAGTTGTGTTTAGCCAGAAAACTAGAAGTCGAAGGATTTCTGGCTGAATATCTCTAATAAAGATACCTTTCATTATAAATGTGAATGTTTAGATGTATGGATGTTTGTTAAAATAAAAGGCCATTTATTGCTACAAAAAAAAACATGCATTAGTCTTATAAAAAGAGAGTAAAACAGTAGCAACAGGAGGTGGCTCAGCTAATGCTGTACCGGAACAAGTGCAACCCGTCACAGCGCTGATTTTCAGCCATTCCTTCTCCCTAACTTAAAATACGGGAGTTACAGACTAAATAATTGGCTATACCAGTCGCTAGACCACTTCTTAAAAACTATAGTACTATACTACAAAATAAAATTAAGTAATAAAATAACGGTAAGTAGAACATATTATTGATTATGTAACATCACAAAATAAACATCCTTAATTATTCACACCTCAAATATAATTCTTATAGCCGAACAAAATCAACATAATCCAATGTTTGGCTTAACAGATTGCTCCAAATTGAATTACATAGCTTAATTTTGCGTATTTTGTTGGTATCTAATAGGATTTCCCTTATATAACGCACTATGCTTGCTAAATGTGTTAGTTCTAAGACTTCCTGAGTTCGATACTCCTGAATAAAGATATGACTCATAAGTGTTCATTAGAATATCCAATTATGAATTAGGGAGGAAACCAAAAGTACCTACCGCAAAAACGGGAATATTTACTTCCAAAAGGCACAGAGGCACTGTATAGTGCATAGTTTGTGATATGAAAACCTATTGCCAAATCATTGGCTTTGCTATAATGCCTTAAGTCTTCATCTCTTTTGGGGTCAAAACGAAAAAGTGAAACCCTTATAATATCATTTTTTTGTCCGTTCTGTCAAGATGCTTCATCTCGGGATCGCGTGGACATATTATCGAGATAAAATTAATAAAACAATGTGAACTATGGTATGTGAAGGCAGACCCTTTATACTGTGATAAAATCCAAATTCTAAGTTAACGAAAAAAAAAAGATACAGGCGTTTATACCGCAAAAAAAGTATCTATATCTCGACACTCTTAAAGGAAGTAAAAATTCGAAAAAAAACTTCTCGTTGAGGCTGGAGCTAGACAAGTTAATAAAGTTATATACTACAAGTACAGGGAAATGTCTGAAAACAATACAAATACCTCGGTGGGCAAATCTGACTCGCGCTTGACTGGTTCGTTTTTTGGGCAGAGGGAACTTTGTAGAAGATAGAAGCTGAGTATGTGCCCGTAATTTATAGTTCTTTACTGTAATGACTAGGTCCTGTAGTAATAAAAACTACATTCTAAAACAAGCAACGATCTGGACAGTAAATCAAGTACCTAAGTGATTACACGAGACCACGCGTAGTTTAGTAGTAGTGAAGCGGCGGTAGCCTAATGGCTAGGGCGTCGAACTTGCGATCTTGTGGTTGCGGGTTCGAATCCCACCCATTGCACTACCGATGTGAACCCACTCGTAACACAAGCATCTTAGCTTAGCACGAGGAGTTAACGAGATTACTAGTAATGTGCGACCCACATTGCTAGTATCTTTAAAAAAAAAAAAAAGTTTAGGTCTGTGGCCAGACGATCGCGTGTCCCGACTGCCCCTCGTGAGTACTACTCTAGTTTCGTTACTTGAAGATTATAATTATTGTTTATTCAACTATGTATTATGTAGTTAATTTTTGAAGATCACAGGACAAGACTACTCACGCACTCAGTGTAAAGAAAACTAAATCTTACTGCATTTATTTATCTTATATCTTTAAACGAACAATTCTTGTATGAGTATATATAATCTGAATCGGCTCCCAACTATTTACACGAAATTAAGTATGCATAGGTTTCGGGGGCGTTAAATCGATCTAGCTTGTTAGACTTGTGTCATGTGGTTGCGGGTTCGAATCCCACACACTACTGACGAGAGCTTACCTAGCTTAAGGGTTAACGAGATTGCTGTGCTAAAAAATTCTATCCTACATTGCTAAAAAATTCCTTACACAACATTGCAACATAAGTTCAAATTAATTCGTATCCACTGCATTACGTCACAAAACGGCCAAATACCTCTATTTTGATGCAACACATAGAAAGTCCGGCTATTGGCAGGTTGCCAAAACCCGGTTAACCGGGACCTGTGATGGTGACACATGTCGAAACCGCAGAATTAGAGGCGTCGCGACTAGGTATTTAATTTGCATTCTGTGATAGATGAGATAAGAAATTGCATGTGAAATTGTATTAACATCCTTTACAAATAAAAGTGTAGAGGGGCTCGTGGCTAAGTGCAAGCCGTACGGTTTGACCGATAATAAAGGTAAAGCCGCGCTCGCCGCGGTTGGTCCGTGGATGGGTGACAATTTTTAAACATATCGAGACCCCTCCGTGCCTCGGAAAGCACGTTGGTCCCGACTGTCATACAGTGATCTTTGATAGTCGTTAAGTCATTACAATTCTGAGTAATTCTGACAACCAGTCTTACTATGGAATACTGTATTACCTAGCAATAGGTTGTGGAGGTCAGATAGGCAGTCGCTCTATGTAAAATACGGTATTCAGCTAAATCCGGTAAGACTGGAAGCCGACCCCAACATAGCTTGGGAAAAGGCTAGGCAGAGGCAGAAGCAAGCGGGGTTGCCAATAAGTTTGATTCGACCAAAACACACTTAGGCAATTCACATGAAAAAATAAAACCTTTGGATGTTAAAAACCTATCTGATAGATTACAAAACAAAAGAATATCAAAAATAATTATTTTTAACACATCTCCGGATGAAATCTTCTGAAAGTAAGGTTGATCAACGTACAAAAATTTGTTATTAATCTGTCAAAACCCTGAATTAACCTCATTGTACCTACTTAATTCGAGGTGTAGCTAGTTGATCAACAAGCTGACAATGTGCGAAGTTTTAATACTTACACATTTCCCAATATTTCGGAGAATACAACTATAATAATACCTACACCTCGCATATCCATATTCCAAAATTATGATAACAAGCATTTACGAACACCTACGGCTTGATAAGTTCATGGAACTAACTAAAATATCACGAGTGATTGTGAACGTAATACCTATGTTATTGTAATTCGAGAATCGAATCATACAATTTACTTTGAATGACAACCAAGTATCTGGTTCCACTACCTACGCAATATTACCAATCGCTATTTACGTCAGCTGTTTTCTTTGTTAATAAAGTAATTATGTTAAAGTCAACTTGCTACTGTTTTAGTGGTTTGATATTACATAGGTACCTACTGTTTTATATTTAATGAATATTATAGGTCTTTTATAAACTTGTCTTAGCCAAAAGCACTGTAACAGTGTATTTATTTTATTTATTTATTATTATTAGAACCAGTACAATAATATCTTAAGAACTAAACATAGTCCCACAAAAATGCTTATAGCAGTTTATCTGATCAGAAAGTCTTTATATTCAACGCATTTGACGTGGATACATTAGAGTTTGGCAGATATAAAATCATGTCCACGAATGCTCGGAACTCAATCGATTAATATCGTAAATATATCTAACGTCAAGCTAAATTCGGTACTTCAACTATTTACATTATAATTTACCCATATTCTTGACCCATATCCCAACTAATGACGTGTTTCAAAACCTACACATGCTGCGAAACCCATTAATCATTTTAATTAATAACCCTTCCTGAAGTACCTAAGCTTAATATATCAAATATCTTCTAAAGCTAACGGGCAATACTCTACACAAAACCACTTTTCCAACTTTACATAGACAGCAAACTTAATAATAAATTGTAGGACGCACGTCCATCAAACAAGTTGTTCTGTGGGTGTAACAAGACAGGCTGGAATAGGCCATATCGGGCCGAGACACAGATTAGTGAAGGGAATGGAGTGCTACTAGTCTAGAGTCACGAAGAAGCTGACTATAAAGTAGTAGATTGAGCTTGAATATTAACACGTACGATCTGGATTCGTTTTTAGTTATTCTTCCAAAGTCTTAGAGCGTCGAAAAATTACTAATCACACAAATAATTTTTAGCGGTCAAAGACTTTGGAAGACTGAATGTCTTGTCGTGAAGGGCAAAGGTTACCATAATTAGAAAGAGGTTCTGATGAGATATACGATATAATGTAGTACCGACAGAAGTGAATTTTCCAGTAAAAAAAAATACTTTGTCAAATCTGTTCAAATCTATCAAACCTTGGTATCGAATCATGGCGTTAAAGTGTTCACTTCATTTGCTATCTACTCTTGTTCCGTGGTCGCGCCGTATCGGGAGCCATGTTGCAACAAGTCGCCTTTGTGTCAAGATAGTTTGGTTTAACGATGGGAAAATGTTTACGGTTCGTTTACAGTTAACTTAAGAAAAAGTAAACAGCGTTATGATCGACGTACAGCAAACGGATTTATTAGTATTTTTTGTTGTTGATTTATTTGATTTGATATAAGTACAGTGCTGTAAAAACGTAGCATGTTTTTTTCTTTAACTGTAGTTTGACATTATTTATTACGAGTTTGTATGTTATGGATTTTACATTTGATTTGTACGTGTAACTGTTGGGATTTCCTGTATTGTATCAAACCAAAATACCTCAAAGTATTCTAACAGGGACACTGACTGCAGCTAGAATATTAAAAGGTAAAATGTTCCATAATTTTATATTTTGTACAGTTTGTATGACTGAACCTTTCCAAAGGAACATAGGTCGAAATCTTAAAATTTAATATCATCTTTTCAAACAAACATAAGTAACGTGACTTGTTACTTTGTCTGAAAAGTTCATTTTCCATTTTAAGATTTCGACCTATGTTCCGTGGGGAAGATTGTTCAGTTTTATGCACCTGATTACCTCGTAGAATATAGGCACTCCTTTTAAATTTATCCTGTATATACCTATATTTATCAGATTTTTTCTATTTTTTTTTATTATGTATGTCAGCCTATTGCTGCTTAGTAGCCTCACGAGGGGTTAACAATTACTAACCTAAACTTCTTACAAGTAATGCTGCTCTTCCTACCTTTTTCAGGTCGACGACCCTACGGCCTTCCGTATGAAATTACATTGTTGGTAACCTATTTACATAGTTGTAATGTTATAGAAATTCCATTGACTCATAAAATACTTATAATTCCATTGAGTTCCCGATATATTGATTACGTAAATAGTAATTAAAGCCGTCTATTCACAGCGCGACAATCGATAGACCTCCCCTAAGCCGCGATCGTACAATCTTTGAACTTGTTGCGAGCAAGTTCATGATGACTCATCCGTACTTCTAAGGCCTCGCATACATCATACGGTTCAAACGTTTATTTCCGATATCAAGTTCACTATTAATTAGGTTGTACTGTTGAGTGAATTTTGCGTAATTGGTTCTAAGTAGTAGTGGTTAAATATACGTAAAATATATAAAAAGGTGAAAAAAAATAAAGAAAGTGTTCCACATACGAATACTAATACTTAGGTCAAACTAATATTATTATAAAGATTTTAGGAGTAACTTAATTATCACGCATAAAGCATATTCTACAAACATACAATGTGTAATTATCTGTCATAATTATTTTCGCATACATAAAATAACACTTTAATTATTACACCCGTGTTATGCTATAAAATGTAACCGAAAACAATATGACAACAAAACTAAATATTACAGCGAATTTTAAGTGTTCATTCAAAACTAAGCAAATCTCACGGACATTAAGACAGTCTTATAGTAAGTAGGTGGTGTACTACAAACGTATACAACTAAACTTCATGTTTATAAAGATAAAAAAATAGATAGTAGCAAAAAATAAGCCATGGCATTAAATACGAGGAAGTTCGTTATCTTTTCATGTCGCACAACTACTTGGACGGACGACTGGTTGTCGCACCGTGCATGGGAATCTTTATTGCATTTGAAACGTGCAATGTTAGAGAACACATTTAGCTTACGTTGTATTTACGATGATGACGTCATATGTCAGTGTTTCGATTCAAAATAGGAATGGTTGATATTTAAATAAACTTATATTTTTTATTATACATTTAACATTGTTAATGTCGCAATACTGACATATTGACTATCTGATGTAAATATTATATTAATATAATAACTTAAATTTGATTGCTAAAATACTGTGTAATTCTTAAAGCTGTAAATACATCTTGACGGGTACTAAGTATGTTACGAGTATTATCGGTTAGTTAAGCGATAAGTGCACGTAATTAGTGTCAGGTCTGGAATGTCAAGTTAAAACGGAATTGTAGTTAAGATGATAAATTTAGTATTTATGATAAAATTCTGTAGTCAAGATATCCTTATCTTTGAAACTCTTAGACCAGAGAAAGGGCAACTGTGTTAATTTTTATCCATAGTAGCTAGCTACATTTTATTTGTTTCCTGTGATATAAAAATGTTTTGAATATTCGTCAGGGAGATAAATAAAAAATATAAGACACGTATATTATAATAAGGTGGTGGTCTATCCGTTCAATGAACGGATTTTCGTACGTGAGGTTCGAATTCACTACAGGCAAGTATCAATTTGATTCTTACAAAGTAATTTCTTAATTATTCTAAGACATCATTGACGATCGTGGGAAAAAATTGTGAGGAAATCAGGATTCCAATTTTTGGAATCTGAAATCACCACCCGTAGTGAGCAGCGTGGTGAACAATGCTCGTTCCTTCTCTATATGAGAAGAGGCCTGTGCCCAGCAGTGAGACATTTATAGGCCGGTAAAAGATATTATTTACCTATTTTTTACGGTACCAAAATTTCACAACAGTATCTACATTAAATTATTGTTATGTATGTAGTTATTGACAAGACAATCGAACGTTTCTTTTAATTCCTGGTACGCGTTTATTTAATGTTAGCGCAGCGTATAAATACAATATCGGCATCGTGACCTCACGTGGCGTGACGTAAGCTCGGTATGTTATTGTGAGGAGCGATAACTAAATGCAATTAGTGCAGTTTCTTGGAAGAACTTACTGTTTAAAGCTTTGTATTGTGATGATTCAGTGTTTATTTTGACTGATAACTCTAATAGTGTTCTGTTGTAGATAAGGCTTTTGATTGTACTCTCTATCTATTTATTTTATGATTATCTGAAAATTTTGTTTGTATTTCGTCAATAAATGTCACCAATACGTGCGGTATTTGCGTACGGAAAGAGACATATGTATTTGTTTATATAGGAAAGAGCAATATGTATAAGCAGAAAGTAGATACAAATGACAGATAGAAAAGTCAGCGTTACATTGCAACTTAATTTTGCCATAGTATATGTATGTTCATAATATTTATTAACAATAGATATTGCGTAATGAGATTTCATTTTCTTTATAACACCCAGTACACAAACTGCTAAATCGAGAAATGGAAGCGGCGGTAGCCTAGTGGCTAGGAGTCGGATTTACAATCATGTTGTTGCGGATTTGAATCCCACCCATTACACTATCGACATGAACCCAATCGTTACACAATCAGATTAGCTTAGCAAGAGCAGTTAACAATATACTATTAAAAAAAATATTGCCCGCATTGCTAGTGAAATTTTGAATTAAAAAAAATGATTTAAACAAATGATTCCGATACATAGTTCCAAGCATTAACAACATATTTCTATGCTAGGTACCACGTTCTACATACGTTGCAGTTTATTGACCTTTAACAGCAGTAGGTATGCAGCGATAAGACCCGACGATCACTTGCATTCCCGGAATACGCATTCACTACAATGTTGGGAATGCGCAAAAATCGCTAAATCGTTTATCTAGGACTTACATATAGCTTTGTATTTTCAACTAAGATTCTTCAATAAACTGTCGGTTGGGTTCACCTATACACTGTTGGTGAGGATTGAAAAGGAGCAGCAACTCCATTCAGAAAAAAACAACGTATAACGAAACAAGAGAAATAAGTATAATAATAATGCAGAAATTTATCCAAAAACCTTACATACAAGATAATTTTAAAACTTACTAACATCGCAATTGAAAAAACGAATAACCAAAGTTAACCAAAAAAATTCCACCGAAGTGACCAAGTCACAGTAAACTTGACCTCTAATCGAAGCGTGATTATTATTAAAATCCGAGAGCCTATCTAAAGCCGGTGGTCGTTCGTCCGGAGCAACACCAACCGAGCGTGAAGGAAAGCGCCTGGTACCGCGGATTTGATGCGGCGGCGGCGAGTCGGTGACACAGAGCGGGTCTGAATTTCTCATCATCAATCCCTAGTAGCTTTTTGCCGGATTGGTGGGAAGCGGCTCAAGACCGAGGTGCCTGGAGCAGGTTGGGGGCCTTTGCCCAGCAGCCAGGAGTGGGACACCTAAAAGGTTATAAAAAAAATCCCTAGTAGAGATAAGAATGCCTCCTTTCAAGTGTATAGCAATCTTATTCTGAGTTTTGGTCGAATAACTAATGACCCAAAATGCATGAATTATAGAAAGGTTTTATCAACATAATCAATTTAGGAAGCGACTCGTAAAGCTCGTCTTTTTCGTATTCCTCTCGACCACCACACACAATATTTTTAGCTCAAAAAATCTGTATTTAGTAGAAAAGAAAGTCTCTATAATTTTGTCTCCTTCTTAGTGAATAAGGACGCGGGCCCATAGGATGGTGTATGGCTAAGTGTGTAATGACTAATGGTGTCATAACAGCCATAGCCATACACCATCATATTTACTGGAAGCGGCTTGATGAAGCGGCCGCTGCAAACTTGACGGCAAACTTAATCGTTTATATCCCGCATTATAGAAAATAAATCTAGTTTTTGACTCGTACGTATTCTTAAATATAATATGTAGTACCTAGATTTCTGTTCAGAATTCTCTTTGATCGAATTCGGTAACTCAAATGAAAAAAAATTGAGTTACTCAAAGGAATATAAAACGAAACTCCTCTTGGTCATTCAGAATAGATGGCGTATTGTTAAGAAGCTACGCTGTAACTCACAGCGGTGATCTTGATTATTATAGAAACAAAGGCGCAAATACATAAGACGAAGTAAAACTAAAACGTTGTTAATGACAAAGAACTCCATCCATGGCCTTTCCCTCTGATTCATAGAACTATTACAATGACTAGCCACCATGCACCGTAACGAATCGTCGTGAACCAATAATAATAACTATTCACGAACCTGAGTAATAACTGCCACCGTTGAGATTCACACCGAAAATGTACCTACAAGAAATTGTTACAAACGGTCAGAGTAACATAAACGAAGCAACAAAAAGTTCATTTATTCTGAGAAAAAAAATGTCAAAAATATCATGATACATTCAGGACCAATATAAACACAAAGTTCGGTGTTAACTATGGCAAACAATAACCAGATCTTCTGAAACCATATAAACGTATCTTAAGTACTGAAGTTGTGACGTCACGGATGGGTGGTAAGCACGTGGCTAATGTCGACGCACTCACAATAAGTACAAACACACAAATAACTCGTATGTCCCCAGTTTCACTCGGTCATCACACTTAAGCCACTAACACATGATTATTCGCGATCGCGCGGTTCAAAGTTCTAGTAGCCCTTTAGTTTTACTACTTTTACAGCTTTCATCATCATAAGTGAAACTGTAAGATACTCGAATCTATTCCTTCAAAACAGAAGTGTCTTTCAAAATTATAGTTGCAAGTCAGCAAAAACTAACAACATCATCAAAATAAGTACAATATTAGTTATTGCAGATATTCAAGACATTTAGGCTCCATTATTTCTTAAAATGAACTTTTGTAACCTACTTTTTGACCCCACTTGCTTTAATAGTAATGATAATTATCGCTACAATCACTAGGACATAGGTTGGCGCGTCTAAAACCGCACTACTAAGTTTGTGTGATGACCACTTTATAATTACAATTATGATAACCAAGAACCGTAACGTTCTCTCAGTAACGACAAATCATGTCCAAGTTTCTATCATGTATTATACTCTGCTGGTTTTAGTATAGCTAATTATTATTTATGGTTTTTGCGACGTCTAACGTTTTACGTAAGCAATGTATCATTTTTTAAGACAATTGTGTGATCGTTGGCATTATTAGCTTAACATTCATGTTCAATGCAGATAATTGCATCGTAATGTCGGATCGCTTATTAAGTTTTTGTGGTTATTTACGTTTATCTAACAGAGTTCATTAATGATCCATTTGATCTGGTTATTTGATTGAATAGTACCTTACCAAAATCTAGCTCTGAAGTTGTGAGGTTTTATAAAGTCTTGCCTATTTATACCCTTTAACTTTTGTGGTTATGTGGTCCGATCGCGAAGGTCTTCTGGTTGATCCGTGGGAATTATTTTTTGCATATGGTTTTATCTAGTAGATTACAGTTATTTTCATTTCAAATTGTTTATTGGACTAAAAGTTTCTACTGGTAGAGTGGAAACAACATGAATATTTTGACCAATATTTTACATTAAAAAAAAACATTCAGAAATAGATAAAAGTTATTTACTTGTATTCAAGTTTTTGGTGACCATTTTGATGAAGCTAAGCACGTGACAAATAGGATTTCGCTAATAGTAAGCGGTCTAGAAAAATCTATAGTGATCACAAATATAAGTTCCTCTGAATTCCTACCTCGGCCAAGGAATTTTTATTATGGAGACGATTCAGACGCCTCTCATGGAATTTCTTTTTGTTCTAATTTTAATTATGCTGAATATCGTTTGATTTATGACCCGCAGTGAAATTCTAGATGAAGGTATTATTTTGGTTTGATATTCTCAATTGTTGAGGTACTGGATTTGTGATGCTGCATAGCAATATTATTCCTTACTGATTCATAAAAAATTGGTAGCCTGGTATACAATAGTTCGTGTTGATGAAAAATAAATAGTCAAATAACCTCATATAATTTTAATATATAATGATAAAAATATAATTAGGAGAGGAAACATTAAAACACGCATTCAAATTATTATGTGCCAATACCTCGCATAAAACCTGAAAATTCAGCCATTGGACACGTTAAGCTAGCATTATAAGTAATTACAAGGATAATACTGTACTCCATAAACAAATACATTTATATGTATATATTTGAAGGAAATAAAAGAAGGCTGTGTAGCTTTCGAACGAATCAAATTGATGTATCAGTAGCTATTTCTGTTAAAATTATCCGTTTGCGTTCCCATGAGTGTCGTTGAACAAACAATTTGTGTATCATGCTAGGAAGCTGTCACATCGATCACCGATCTGTTCTGCACGTAAATTAATTATTATTTGGCCTACAAATTTGTTTCGGTAACGCTTGATTGTTATAAAAACGCTTTAAATATTAATTTATTATAATTTCCATCCTAAATCGTTGTCTTCTTGAATGATGTCGGTTTTGGTTATATTTCATCTTAGAATATTAACTCTTGTGTTTCAATAACTGTCTTTAGATTACGAATTAGTTTAATTATTCGTTGAAGTTTATGCCTTTTTAAATAATACTGTCCCTATCAAACATTTTGGAAACCCTACTACCTTTGGATACGCGTTCAAAAATATTTGTATGAAAATGAGGTTCATGTTTATTCCAAGGATCATGAAGTATGTGTGACTTTTAAATGCAAGTCAAACATAAACGGGAACCTCTATAAACAATTTATTTGAATGCAACAATAAGCACAAAGCAGTAGGCTCTTTGAACACTAATATTAACTATAGAATATTCTTGAAGCAGGCATCTGCAATATCTGGTTCGGTTCGTATTGAACTTTTAGGTACT
The DNA here is from genome assembly GCA_950381575.1 of Plusia festucae. NCBI lineage: Eukaryota > Metazoa > Arthropoda > Insecta > Lepidoptera > Noctuidae > Plusia > Plusia festucae. The sequence continues at coordinate 1,080,021 of OX494442.1, forward strand.
CAGAAACAAAGGTATCAGTATTGCCCTCATAAACAAGAAGTCCATCTAAACAGTGAATAAATATGCATTTCCAATACATTATCTGCGTTTCTGAATACTGAGTCATAGAACAGATGTGAGTTCAATTCCTGGCGTAAAACAGAGCCTTTATATTAATATCGATCGATCACTGCTTGAGATAAGCTGCGAATTGAACTTTACTGTTAACTAATTATGTCTTGTATGGATCATAAACAAGCTTATGGGATAAATAAAACACATGTTCAAAGATATTTTAATCAGCTCGACCGAATTCAAACAGCCTGTTTCTGAAGAGAATTTGAACTTGTCAATTTCTCAAACTGTGCTCGGGCTATTTAATTGGTCGAGCAATGTTACGCTGCCACACGATCGGTTGATAAACAGTTTGACACGTTCGTTTAGAATCCGGCTGAAAACCATCATCATGATATCAGCCTACCGCCATCCTTTTGACCTTAGGCCTCCTCCAAAGAACACCAACCATCCCTGTCTTGGGCAGTCCTCATCCATGCGCTGCCAGCCAACTTCTTCAAGTCGTTGGCCCATCGTCCTAAGCTACGTCTGCTCATTCGACCATTTGTCCATCTGCAGAGATGACCGGCCCCCTTCCACTTCGTGCTGATTCTCCGAAAATCATGTTAACAACTAAACCGTCGCGCCAGTATGTAAAATTTTGAAACAAATGCTTAATGCAATTATATTATTAACAAGTAAAGTAGTCTGTTAGGTACTACAAATATTACGGTCTTATCTCAACCTAACTGTAAACCTTTTTTTGTGTTCGTATTACAGCTTCAAATTGCCTATTAATTAACGGTAATTTAGAAATCCAGCCTAAATTACATTAAACAACCAAGGAATTAACGTACCGAATCCCATCAAAATTTTCGCCGCATCATCCTTTAAAATTGCACTTCGGCAAGTACTAATTCATTACTCGTTCAAACAACGTTCATCTTTAGAAAGTGAGGTGCAGACTCAGCGATGGATAATGCACATTCATCTGTTGGATGTAGAGTGTAGTGGAGCTCCGTTGCCATGCGTTAAAGGGAGGGCCATATCTATTTGTGGTGAGCTTCGGAATGCGATGTGGATTCTATACTTAGAGGAAGGAAATATGGTGTTTAGAAACATTGACAGTTTGCAACGGGTTGGTAATAATGTGGTTATATGGTTTGCTTCCTGGCATCTGAGAGCTATTGCTGTAATTAGCAAACTATTTGATAACAACATTTCCTTTGGTAGAAATAGTCTTGTAATGTTGGGAACCTATATGATTCCTGCAACCTTTGCGGAGTATAATAAATTTATTTGTAAGTAGACTTTAGGGTAACTATTCTGTTTTGAAATAAATTCAAGCAAACATATTAGCTCTGTATCTAAGTTTCAAAGACAGCTTACCAAATACACACGTCTGTCAAATAAAAAATATATAAAACAGTTTTTGTAACTAGAGTTGAAAGAAACTATAAATCTCGCTAAACTTACGCACTAAACTAAAATAATAAGTAAGTTGGAAAATAGAGCTAATAAATTTTGGGACAGTGTCACACGAAAGGAAATTGTAGACATTGGACAAAAACATAATAGACTAGACGATATTTAAACAACATTAGTTTTTGCTACAACATAAATCGTCGGAGGAAACAAACAGGATAATAATGGAAGACTTGGAATGTTTATTTAGTGAATAGATCTCATTTGTATAGAGAGCTAGACATAAAATCTGCTTTAGAGCTTGTTGTTCTAAAATATTCATTAATTACTAAGGGAAAGGAAGATCCGGAAATAAGACACCATTGTCTAAAACAAAGCCTTTGTGAGCCGAAATCCTAGAATATTATTAAATATAGCAACGCTAAGATATTTGAATGTTTTTTTTAATCCCATACAAATTTAAGACAATTCCGAGACCTTATTTTAAGTAGTTCTTGCAAAAGTGGAAATTTTTACCATACTTAAAGGTAATCAAACTACACGCGTATAGACAGACGAATATATGTATCAAGATTTTCAAATCGGTAATGGTCCTCTTAGAAAGATATTATTAGACGTATCGATTCTAATGTTAACATATTACTATTGGTGAGATATCATGTCCTTAAATTGTGAATATCTATCAAGTAATATATTCATTTTCGGTTCGTAACGCAATACGGAAATTGAATCGACAGGGATCGTCGCCATTTCCTCCATCTGCCTCTGGCGGACTGATTGGATTGGCACGCTTGCTGAACTCTGGTGGTGAGCACATATCCTGGATAATCAGAATATGTCTTAAAGGTATATTTCTCTCAGGATGATAAATGTAGGGTCCATTTATCATTTTAACATGGAAGGCTAAAAGTACTGAAGGTTGAACTAAAATTAATATTCCTGTGCTGCGATATGATCATCAGTAGAAATAGAGCAAAAGAAAAATTTTAATACTAAACTAAGAAGAAAAGCTCTCTTACCGTCAATAATTATTTATTTGGACCACCTAACCGGTTAGCATACTTAGACAAAAAGAGACGATGAATTGAACATGTAAAACTTATTAAAGCTTCAGTGTTTTAAATTTTTCACTTGTAATGAGAAAGCGTAGTAAAAAGTGATCATCCATCGTTTAAAATCATAAATTGATGTTACAACACTTCTAAGAAACATTTAGTTCGAAACCTTGTATTTACAGCTGAAAATTATAAAAACATTATCCGAAAACTTTTCCAGCCATTATAATAACAAAATACATTGATTCATTTCTTCGGTCCCATTTCTCTCATGCGGTACAAGGATAGAATTCTGCGCGCACAATTATTTAGATCGTGATGGAATTTAAGCTGATTTGCATGTAGAATTCGTCCCATTAGTAGAATATTGTTTTATCATCACATGTAACAAAAATGATATTATGGTAAATTCGTTATCATAATGACGTAAGCTATCCAATGATATATTTTTTTTTAATTTTTTTTTAATATTTTAAAAGTTATTAAGTTCGAATAAAGTTTTTTCCGCGCGGCATACCTAAAATAACGTCTCACGAACACGTAACACGATTATCTTTATCCCGCTCTGGCGCTCCCGGCTCCGTGCGTCGCGTTCCTTCTTTACAACGCGCATTGTTCAACGTAGTTGCCGAGAATGAGGTATTGTGACAATGGATACCGACAGTGGCGATCAAAATGGTAAGAAAATCAATTAAATTATTTTAATTATTTGTTATTTTGTTTACATACACAACGTTGTGTTGTTGTTGTCATTACTGTTGACAATTAAACGTTTAAATTAGTGATAAGAAAATTATTTACGGAATAGAATATACGTAAAATACATATTTCTTGGATTATTCTAAAAATTATACAACAACCATAAATTTACATGAAATTTAATGGAAAATATACATTTTTATTATGTTAATTACATTTTTTTGGATCTATTGCACAAAATTATTAACATTACCACAGAGACAGTATTTAAGATCACATATAACATTTTTCTACCAAGTTGCCGCGTCTTTTTAAACTTAAATGTAATCCGGTACAATACTTTACTGATAAGTTTCTTAACATGTTAATATACAATAAAGCTTGTCTTATTTTTTTCTCTAATTTTGTAGTTTCTTATGCACATATTATATTTTACTACGCATAATTGTATCTTCTTTTCGTCGGGATGTACACATGAAACATTATTCCACCAAATTATTTTTTAAAGTGTGCGTTGTAAGCGCTTGTGCTACTTTTTTCTGTTAATTAGTTTTTCGTAAAACATTATTCGAAATCTAAAAGTGTTATAAAATTGTTAAATACAGTTTTAATTGTACACAGATATTCTTAATAACTAATTTTCAATTAAATGTACATAAATTACAATAAATTTTACAGTTCCAATGTCGTTTAAAAAAAATCTAGGTCTAACTTCATAGTACACACAGCCGTGTGTACTACACATAATCAGTCTAAGCTGGCCGCGCGATGGTTTCATAATACAAACAAACGCGAGACCAGCTTATACTGGTTCTGTATAGGTTGAACGGTAGCCGTGTGTACATTTGTAAACGCAAAAAAGAATTATTTACAGGTGCTTAGAAAAGCAACGTACTACCCTTTTGGGATGATTCATCAAGTGATGTTCCTGACGTTTCTACTTGTCGTGATGGATCAGCGGATCAAACGACTCTTATTGAACTGCGTCCAGTAACTCCGTTCCCAATTCAATCTGCATCCAGTTATGAAGCATCACCTGCTATCAGTACAGCAACGATTTCCAGTAGGTATAGTATCTAAGATTTGTATACCTACGCCTATGCCATCACCACCCCCGTATCACACAAACTGTTATAGTGATTTTTGTCCGATACATTCAGATCAGTCAATTAAATCTAACACGAGTTATAATGAAATATTCCCCAGCAGTCGGCTAAAAAAGCGCCACTTGCCAGTCAAACATTCAAGACAAACATATTTAAATAGTATTGGCAAAAAGTATTGGATGAAACTGCTAGCTATTGAAGATTATTCTTCAGAAGAAGATCATGATCCATCCAATTCAGTGACGCAACAGAATGCACCCATCGTTGAATCTTGCTCAAGTCAGTTCAACACTGAGAGTACTGTTATGGCATTACGCGCTCTTTCTGATCAAAGTCATCGCTTCATGGTATAGATCGCTCTGTTTCTAATACTGTCATACCACTCCAATCACAAGTGCAAGCTATCGAAGAACATTCTTCAGAAGGTCCTAATCCGTCTAATTCTGTGAAGCAACAAGATGCTCCCATATCCCCCATTGCTCAATGTTGCCCAACTCGGTCCAACACTGAGAGTACTGTGATGGCATCTCCCGCTCCATCAGCTCAAAGTCAATAATTTTATTGTACTGTATTTATTGTATTGAGATAGCTCTGTTTCTGAACTTGCGATACCACGCCAATCCAAAAAACACTCAAAATGTCGCGATAATGGGCAGATACAAGAAGGAAACGACAAAAGAACCTTGTACAGGAGTACTCTACTAAAACTGGCAAAGTATTTAATGCAAAACAAATGGGTAGAATTAGTTACGTACAACGGTAAGATATATTATTTAAAAAGATTTGGGAGTTGGGAGACAGAAAAAAGCAATGGGAGTATATTGTATTAAAGTACACTACCAAGGAGAAAAAGAAAAGATGTTTATATCAGGATACAACCAATAAACGAACTTTTACATATAAGTATTATCTTCCTTTATCTTTAGATAAAAGTAAGGAGCAAAGGTCTTTCATAAATGTTTGCAAGAAAATGTCATTATATAAAGATATTATGTATAAAGATTATTTTATGTCTTTACCTCGTCTAGGCAACCATAATACTCGGGACAATTGTGAGATTTCTCCTTGGTAGTGTACTTTAATACAATATACTCCCATTGCTTTTTTCTATCTCCCAACTCCCTAATCTTTTTAAATATATCTTACCGCTGTACGTAACTAATTCTACCCATTTGTTTTGCATTAAATACTTTGCCAGTTTTAGTAGAGTACTCCTGTCCAAGGTTCTTTTGTCGTTTCCTTCTTGTATCTGCCCAATTATCGCGACATTGTCTGCGTGGTCGAGTACTGGTCTGACAATATATAAACCTCACATTGCCATTGATCGACACGCTAAGAAGAAGAAGATTGTGACATTACCGAGAGTGAACATTCTGACTGATGGTAGACTTTACATAGGAAAGCATATTTTTATGTTGGAGAAATGGAGACTAATGAGTGGTTGTGGTTTAAAACAAAATTATTTTATGTTCAGCATCTAAGTATAAAAATTGTTTAGCAATCTAAATACCGAAAAAATACTACTTATTCTTGATAATTATTTTTAATATTTACATTAACAGGGTTGCAAATTGTTATTGTTGTGATCATTTAGTTTCTATTTAGTTATTAAAAGACGGATCTCAGATTTAATCAGCACATCATATTATTATGATCAATAATTATTATAATTTACGTGTACCTTCTTATAGTCGTAATTATTAAAATTTTATATTTTAATTTTTGACGTAGCTTTATATTTTAATTATCTATAACTAAACAACAATTAAAAATAATAGTGATAATAAATAATAATATTAGTTATGGAAAATAAATGTTATATTATGAGTAGGTACGAAACTTTTTAGGCTGTGAAACACCTAAAGCTAGATTTTATTGTGATTTTATATATTTTTTTAATTATTATATAAACTTATTAAAAAAATATATTTTTTAAAATTGTTAACATTAGTACCTACCTACATTCCTCAATGTTTACTTTTTATGTTACAGCTTAATTTGTTAAATTTTATACTGATTATATTAAAGATATAACTTGCCAACTTGTTGTTTTTATTTGTTTAAAGATACCTGTACAAATAAATAAGTAAGTACGACTAAACAAGACAAGTGTGTAGAGCATTCAATACTTGTAAAATTCACGTCATTACTTACGTTAATACTTAACACGGTCGGAGCCGCGCCGAGAAGCTAGTATTATAAACATCTTCACGAAAGACATTGACATAATTTTAGGATTCCGTAAAATATTGTTTCACATGCAGATATAACGTGATGAATTTGGTCAAATAATGATCCATGTGTTCAAGAAACAGCTCTTGAACTGTTCTCGTTGGCAGTACAATGTTATGTATGCACATGCGACACACTATCTACGCACAGGAATAGTTTTTAGAATAAATAATTATAACAATAAAAGCTGCATTTATGTCTATGTTCATTGTAAAAATATTAAATGGCTAAAGACTTCAATAAAAGAGTTATAAGCAAAATAATGCACGCGCAAACTTCAAATCACTCTACCGAAAAGTAGACATTTTGTAGATAAAACATTGTTCTACTAATGGGACGAATTGTATATAATGATGGTCGTTGGGAAAACCGAGCTGATTGCTGTGTAGCTGATTATATTATTGGTGTTGTAGTACTATATGATTTCAGACTTCAAATTAGTCTTGAAAATCACGATGACTTTTTCAATGCTCTTAAACGTCACGTTGTTCTTATTAACTCTGATTGCTTTAGTATCCAAAACCAAACCATGTAAACTAATAATAGTTAAACTTAGCAAATACTTACAAGGACTTATTTTCTTTTTTCAAGGTATCATTGACTTATGGTACTATTTCATGATAGAAATTTTGGCACAGTAGCAAGAAGAGGGAGACATCAGTTAGCTTCCTACGGTTTCATACAAAAACATTTCAAGTCTTCCATTCCACTGATACCTTGCTCTAATTCCCATGGTAAGTTCTCAATATTACAAAAATTTAACAACAATGTCGCAAGCCATTGTCGGATTTAATTGCAGCGTCGTGACCTCCGGTACTGAGGCGCGCTCACTCACGACTGATATGCAAAGGTCACTTTCACAAAGACGTGATGCGTCATATTGTTTTGAAGAAAATATGTTTTTAGTTATGTTTTTATTCTGCGTCTAATTGGGGTGCAATTATAAACATTACTTTAAGATTTGTGAGTCGTGAATAGCGATAACGAGGTTGATCCACCTTACATTTCCTGTACTATGGATTGGATATTGTTTTATAAAGCATACTAGAAATGTAGGTCGCACATTACTAGTATTCTTGTAATCCCCTCGTGCTAAGCTAAATGCTTGTGTTATGAGTGGGTTCATCGCAGTAGAGCAATGGGTGGGATACGAACCCATGATCGTAAGGATTCCAAATTTACAATCAATGCTAAGTTATAAACAGAAATAAAGCGTCTCTAAGTCAGTAATAGAACTGTTATAATTTAGGATAACATCTGTTCAATAAATGTGTTCACTCGGTAAAACCTAGCATCTCTCGGGAACAGATTCGTCCCATTTTTGCGCGGCTATCAGCCGCGGGACATGCCTCGAATACACCCGATACGATAGCGTAGTAACACTAACAGAGATTGCCACTTTAAGGGACGGGGTAAGGTTTCGTGCTTAATCGTTTGTTTCTTTCATATTTTGAATTTGTGATACATATATTATTTCGTCATTATTATCATCAACCTTGTGTTAATCACTTCTGGGCACACAATTTTCCATTTTCTAAATAATTAATTTAGAAATTTCACTTGTCTCTTTGCAGATGCATCATCTTGGTACTTACTTCATTGTTTTTTGGATCGTCTTTCGATTTCGGCTTATGGAGAGACGAGATGATAATTTAACGTAATCTTTATCAATAGTTTCATGAAGTAATGGATCTTTAGGAATATTATATTTCACAAAAAATTATACAGAGAATATTAATATAGGGAATTAAAGAGTTTCGTCTAATTGAACCTTAAAATTTGTGTCCTGATTTCTAAGTTTCGGTAATAATAAAATGAATTTAAAGATTTATTTTTTACTTAATTCTATAACTAGATGGTTCTTAGTTCTGAACATAAATATAAGGCATTAAAACATCGATTAAAACCAGTTCGATAATCCCGGCCATCACTAGAAGGCGTACTATTTTTATCGCGATCGTTTCAAGAAATATTAAAGTTAGACATTTCTATTTTGTTACATGATGGGTTTGCTATCCGCAATATTTTGTGGAGTTTGTATTTATTCGTTCGAGTAGTTTCCGTTTAGGAAGCTACTGAACCAGAAAACGTTATAGATAACGAACATTTATCTTTTCTTTATAGTATCGTTTTTTTACACTAGAAAAACGATATCTATCCATGCAAAATTTTCTAAACTAGTCTACTACCTACTTGGATTTTTTTTCCCAAATGTAAAAAATTGGCACTAGGCTAGTGCTAGGCATCCAGTATCAGTATAATAAGAACAAATCAGACCGACCTGAGTTTCCACCGAAGTCCACGAGCAATTAGAAGTGAATTACCTCTATCTAACCGCCAATAGTAGTCATCCGGAAACCGATGGAACCTTGAACTTACATCAAGACAACTTTATCACAACTTAACAACTTTATCAAACCCTCAAATCAAGGAAAACTCATCTTTACGACTGTGTTTTTAGAGGTGGGTGATAATGTAAAGGTATTGTGGGTAATAGTTCAATGGCTTTAGTAAAAAAGTAGCGCGTTGTAGCGTGGGTTCCGTCACGCGAGTTATTGCAAGCGTATTGTTTCCATACTTTGTTTTTTTTTTATATTTATTGTTCGTAATTTAGTTCGTATCTTAGTTTTTGCGTGAACATCGCTTGTGATGATAAAGTTAGAAATTCTTTAGAGTTATGGTGATGGCGCCTTCGTCGTAAGGCTAATCATTTAGTGATCCATATTAGTTTAAGGTCAGTGGAATAATACAGGCTTTTAGTTACGGTTTCGGTAGTGATTTAACGATTCGATGCTTAAAAAATATGGACGTGATCAGTGAACATTTTAATACCTTTGTCAGTTGTATGGACCGACACAAGGCTTGCTATACGACCAGTAAATTTTGTGAAGTTATCCAAGAAAAGAAAGGCAATCAAGTCTTCAACATCAGTACGCCAACAAACCGTACAAATTATATCCTGTTTAAAGGGTAAAGTACCAAAATAATGATACTTTTGCTTACTCCCATTTGATACACGAGTCCTTTCTTCAGGTTTTATTAAATATTCAAGCACCAATTATGCTTGGGCCCGTTTATTTACGGCATAAGGACCGATACCGTCTTACTTGACGTTTTCGAAGCACCCTCTATGTTGAAGAAAGGTCACATTCTCATTTACATTGTAATTTGTTGGGCTTGAGTGTGCATAATTACTTTTCTATCGTTTTCGAGATTATTAAATGCAGATTTCACTTTTTCGCTTATTTCGTAGAATTTTACTGCGTCAGGACTTGCATAATGGGTGTACTTGACATACTTACATGTGCAAAATACAGCCGCATTTTTCTGTTTAAAATTGTCGTTAATTATAACCAACTCTTTTGAATGAAGTGTACTATGTACAATTTCCTACTAACCTTGTTGTGGTAATATACAATGTATCTGAATTTAATTATATAGAATTATCGGAATTCAAACCAGAATATGAGCATCAGTGATGAAGAGATTATTATAAAGCATAAAGTACCATTATTGATTATTTTAGCAATATTCAACGATATAAAAAGAGCAGTCTATATTCAGAATACTGCATAAATTATTATATTTTAATAACAGACTCCTATAAAAAAGAAAATATATGAGCATTAAATAACATCAAAATCCTATAATACTAGTCGTTTAGCGAGAACAAATTAGCAACAAGTATTAGCATATTAACATATTTAATAAAATATACATAATTAGGTATAAAGTAAAATAAATCATAAAATAAAAATATATGTGGACAACATCACATACATTGCTCCGAATCCAGTGTCTTGAAATCAAACACCCATCCCCGAGACAATGTACAAAAATGTTCTTTTCAACATTGACCCGTCCGTGGATCGAACCCGGGACCTCAGAGCTAGACATAGAGCCGACACTTAGGAAACCGGTGTGTATGCTACTCGACCACGGATATCGACAGATATAACGTGCGATAAAAGCAAAGAAGGATATGTTATGTAACATATGGAATGCTAATAAAGATTTGAGTATTGAGTTAGAATCTCATCAGGCTCATTATGTAATAGACAGACGGACAGATTTCTGCTGGGCATTAAGTCAGCCATGGTTTGGAGAAAGGTGCCACCTGCATATGCGAGGACCTTTACATGGCACTGACACTGCTGTCTTCGTGCAGCATGGCTGAGTACTGGTCTGAAGAAAAATTACTACTTTTATTTTTATTTTCGATCATGGACACACTACAAAGAAGTAGGTTCTGCTGTGTAGGCAGTGCTGAAGAGTTTTATGGACCTTCGAGATTATTATTAACTAATTTTGTCCCGCGGTTTCAGTCGTGTAACTAGATCCCATTCCCGCTAAACATGTGAGCTTTCACAGTCTCCTGTCTCATTATGAGGTATAAAACAGTATTTTTTTTCATTGCCTTTTATACAAATCCAGACAATATTGAACACCCGCCATTTAATTTCTTTATAACCAAAAAATCGATGGCACACAAAACTACAAATAATGACTTCCTTGTTTCAGATCTTGTCGGGGCAACCGGTAACCATGGCAACGGCAACAATAACAAACCCCTGAAGCCAACGGGTGAGTCAAAAACCTTCTTTATGGCGGTTGGAAAGTTATATGTCCTTGGCTCAGGAATACTTACGAAGGAGTAATATAATAGTCGGTAATAAAAGGATAATTATGGTAATTTTGTATAAAATAAACAACGGAATATAAAATAATAGCTGTGTCCCGCAGCTCCGCCCGTCGTTTAATTTTTTTTTACATAATTGAGATGTAAGCTCTCCTATCTTTTAAGTTAGATCAAACTGCACACGGTGTGCAAATTTGATTAAAATCGGCTAAGTAGTTCATCCCGAACAAACATAGTGACACTGGAATTATATACATATAATAGATTATAGCAGTAATAGACGCATAATGGTGCTGATACCTCTGTACGCAAACTAAACTAAATTTAAACCATTGCTATATTTTACTAACATAAAGCATGAGAAAAGGACGGCAATAGATAACAACTAACTTAGAAATGTCAAACTATTTTTCGCCTTGATTAGAGCACCACGCAACCACATGATCGGAAGTCCGACGCCCGAGCCATTTTTCCGCCGCTTCGTAATTTAAATAGGTTCAGTAGTTTCGGAGTGATTGCGTAACATACAGACAGATATACTTGCGCATGGATAGTATTAATAAGGATAGTAAGAATAAATTAATTAAACAAAACAAATTATTAACTGCACATACAAATCAGGTTGATTAAAATCTCATCATCAACCTCCCGTCCTCATCCCAATTCCATTTGTGGTCGGAGCAGCATGTCTTCTGCTTCCACACTTCTCTATCTGCCGTCATCTCACAAGTAACATTCTTAGCAGCTATATCTTCTTTCACACATTCCGTATATCGTCCACGTCTGCACGGATAGTCGAGTGGTATGATAGTATTACCGTGGTATAGGTCACCACTCTAATTACCACTGTGCGCGACGTGCTGCGAGTTCGATCCCCGCATGGGACAATCATTTGTATGATCTACAAATGCTTGTTTCAAGTCTGGGGTCTTTGTGCATATGATTTGAATTTTTGTGAAACCCCCGCGATACACGGATTAAATACCTTAGTGCGGGCGTCGTTACCTTTTTATAAATAAAAATCGTTTCTTTGGTCGTCCCCATCCTCTACATCCATCTACGTTCATTCAGGTTGATTAAAATCTGTTTTGTCACGTAACTACTATAGCAATTTTCTAAGAATCCGTATACCTAAGCGCATAGCGGTTCTTGATTTCAATCAAGTCAAGATTGGATTGTAACATGAAATACTGAGTGACTCTTTGGTGTAATTAGGTATCTACTTATATAGCCATTGTAATATAACTAAATGTAACGTTGTTTTATAAGACCAGCAATCTCTAAAAGGTACAGTCGGCAAAAGTTGATAAACATAAATAGATTTACAAATGCAACCCCAATGCCATAAATTCTACAAATTGACAAATAAGGATTTAAGCATCAACTCTTCGTGATAATTTATTGCGTAAAGTCGCGACATCAAGTTATGGATTTTAAACTGTGTTTTAATCGTTTTATAACACTAAATTGATTTATCAACTTTTGTTTCCGACTGTACTTGGGTAGCATGCCTCAAGGTGCGTATTTCCACTGAATTGAAGACTTTTTTCACCAACACAGTCATGTTATTAACACATAAGTTAGCATTTTTCTTAGGTAGAGTTAGGTTAATAAGCTTTTTATTAATAACTAGCTGTTTCCCGCAGCTCTGCCCGTGGTCTCTATTTATTTTATTTTTTGAAAATCTAATATAGCCTATGTTACACGGGAATTGTGTAGTTTTCCAACATAGAAGTAATTTTTCAAATCGGTTGATTAGTTTCGGAGCCAATTCGAAGCAAACAAACAAATAATCCAATCTTTCCTCTTTATAATATTAGGTACCTATAAATATGAAAAACGGCCTTTTGCATGACACTAATCAAGACAAATCAAAGGCGGTCAAATAAGATTGAATGAGGACATACTCGATAAAAAAAATCGCTAAGTTCACCAACCCTGCATGAGTTGTCAATTTCTACAAATCAAAAGCCAGTAGTTTGTCTCATTGGTGATTTAGAGATTGTCCTCCTGCAAGACTAGCAAACCTGGTGTCCTCAAACGTATTGCGTCGTTTCGTTAGTTTTTAGAATAATCATTCAAAACTAATTTTAAACTGAAAAGTTACTTTTCACCCCCTTTAGGATAGAAATACCCTTTTCGAAACACTGTATACATTTATAATATTTCTTGTGTGCGAAATCTGATGATAATAAATATGTATTTTTTTTCATCTTGCAAGAACGCACACATATAATCTCTTAAAATATCCATACCTTCGTATAACGTGTTGGTATTCTGACACCATTAATTTTTTATTTTTCATCAATTCGAAGAAAAGAATTACAAAAATAATACAATTTTATGGATAATTATATTCCCTAACGTTTTATTCAGAGATCATTAAGTCAAAAGATATTCTTAACGAGAGAAAACAGAATACATTACACAGTCGATTTGAAATTCAAGATGGCGGCAGTTATTGTAATAGATTAGGCAAATTAATACGGTTACGTGGTTTGTTAATATTCATATTTTGAAACACAATACGAGTTAATTTCATGAGAATTAGCAATATACCTTTATAGATTCGGTTTGTGCCTACTTTTTTATAAATAATAATAAACTTGTCTTGTCTAAAATTAATTAATTAAACAAAAACTTTTAAGGTATGTAGGTGATTAAATCTCTCAAACACTAGAATTATAAACCTGCATATATCAAGAGATTGAGCTAATATTTAGTAAGTTTTAAATATATATTCATAATTCAGACTCTAAATCAGGAAGTCGAAATGTCAAAGCAGTTAATTTGTTCACATTTTGAGGACTGAATGCGATTACTCCTTCCTAAATTTTGGAACAGCTGTATTTAGGATAGTTTAATGAAAGTAATTAAGAAGGACCTGTATCGTGGCTCTGCTGTCACACTAATATTCAAATCGGCGTAAGTTAATAAAAAATAAAAATCAATTAAAGGCAGCTGACGTCCTAAATTTAACCCGAAAAAAACAGTTAACCTGCGGGTAACACCGCGAGCCACAGCTATTTAAAAAGTAAACTGGCAGGAATAATAACGATATAAGAAAGAATAAAAAACATTATCTTTTTGGTAATGTCATACATCTTTTGTGAAGATCACGTTCGTACCGCGCGTGAGCAAAGACCAGTAAACAGAACAAAGAAAATCTGAAGGATGCTCTTGTTATGTTTATACCTATCCCATGGGAAAGGCGTTTGTACTTTACTTTTTATATAATTGGTGGGAAAATATTATAAACACCATAATTTTCTCACACTTAACGTGTAGATAAGTGGTGATGCATGTAGATTAAGATTGTTTGTAACATATTTAGAAAAACATGGCCCTGCTACAGGGTTTCACCAGGGTATGACTTTGTAAGTACGTTTTACAAACATGAAACATAATAAGTACCTATGAACTTCAAAAGCAAATATTGTAAATCTTTATAATATATTTGTCGAAAAAAAAGGACTGCAAAATACAAGTAAAACTTAAATTATTATATATATTTTCAAAGCAAGATAAATATATATTTTTATGGTTTAGTTTTAAGTGTGTGTGTGCTTAAAGTGACAACTTTTAATTACTAATCTTAATCAAACGTTTGAGTTGTTATGTAGCAATGTAGAATTAAACATTTAATCTTTTGAATTCTTCGAAACTTGAGCAGTTCAAAAAAGGTTTTCTCATATGAATGTAAAACAATGTTGTATCTTAAAAATTGTAAAAAAAACAGTCTAAAACAAATACCTGCTGACGTATTATTCAAGTATCTTCATCAACATAGGATTGACCAACCACACCACACTTGTGGCAACAAACCACAAATATACGTAAACGGGGCCACGGCCTACCAATGCCGTTCACACACCTGAACATATAACCACGTGATTAAATACAGCTTCTGTATATCGGTTATAAAACAATTGTAATGTGAGCGTATTATGGTACTGAATGATGAGGTGAACTAACTAACGAAAGGGTTCTCAGAACTAAGTGAATTACTATTTGAGGGGGCCACAGGGAAACAGTTTTTAATTGAATACATTTAATTAAACACCAGTGAAGTTAGAAAATACCCTTAACTGACATAAGATTGCTTGGGAATACGTGAAAATTTAGGATGGGACTGGCTAGCTGAAGACTGCCGCGCATTGAAGGTAGGCTAAGGTTCTGCTTGTGGGACAAGGCTTTAGGTATAAATATTTGAGTGCATTATGGATTCGTACGATCAGATGTAGATTAAGGCTTAAGCTACAGAAAAAAAATACATAAGCTTTTTGTAGAAGAAACGGTTTCCGTCCTCAAAACTAGGTACTGAAAATACAGGTAACTATTTTGAAACTTTAGGGAATTGAATAGCTGCACTGGGGCAGTAATTAATGACAAAGAAGAACCAAGAAAAAACTATATACTATATCTACTTACTAATATTATAAAGCTGAAGAGTTTGTTTGGTTGAACGCGCTAATCTGAGGAACTCGGTTCGGTCGCCGTCAGGTCCGATTTATTTTTCTTTTCATTTCCTTTTTACGACGAAGGCTATAAGGCTTTAGGCAAATGCAAAAGCTAGTAGTTTGTATAATATTGAATATTATTATATCAAACGAGCAAGTCTTGGGCATATTAATAGTCTACGGTGGTTAAAAATTACCCAACATAACAAAGATACGCAATTTATACTAATGTAATAGATAATAATGATCATTAATTCAGAATCTTTCGCTCTTCGTATAATCTCCATAATTTATTTAATTGATGAAGACAAAATGGAGTATTTGCTGATTGATGGTCGTTAGTGAATTGTAGATGAAATTTTCTAGTGTTTTAAAAGATTTTCTTAAATTATCTTATTCTTCAACATGTAGATAGATTTTGACATTCATTATCAGGAACTTTATAAAATAATAATATGATTCCGGCCTATGAATGTCCCACTGCTCGGCACAAACCTCTTCTCATATAGGATGAGAATGAGTTGCTTTTTGTGGGTTGCTGAATTCAGATACCAATTTTCGGAGTCCAGGTTTCGTCACGATGTTTTCCTTCACCGTTTGTCAGTGGTTTCTTAGAATAATTAAAAAAGAACATAAAACTTTATAAAGTCACAATGGTACTGGTCTGGGTTCGAACTTGCAACCATGTGCATACGATCCCGGTCATAAAACGTTTCTATTAGAACCACCACGACACATTTTATTAACACTTCCTATAGGTTTATCGTAAGCTATAAGAACAAATGCACTCAAATTAGCCTATATCATTACTTTCTACTGATGAACGAAAAGTATACCATTTTGATGAAAAACTAAAATAAATGAGATACTATTTAGTACAGAATACGTTTGAATAAAGCAATTTCATTTGAAACTTATTAATGTAATGGCCGCCAACCAGGCCCATAAATTATTAGCTTAAAGGAGACTCACCTGGCCTGGGCCTCCGAGAAAATTATTGAGTAGACTCGGCCTTATAATTTTTAAAAGCCTTTCCCAACCTAGCTGAGGATCGCGAGATATTCAATGAAATTCTAGAAAACCTTTTAAAGGATTTTCTGCAAAGCTTTAGACATTTTTGTCAGTTGAAAAAAGTTTTCATTTAACTGTTTTCTGAGATTTATGTGGTAATGCTTAATTAAATGATCACAAACATATTTTGTTTCTGGATTCTTTAAAAAAATACCGAATTTCCGATACTTATATAAAACTAACAATTTACTGCTTCGCTCGTGTTGGTATCGGTTATCGCGGCAAAAAGTAACATGAATCGTATTTTTTTGGGATCCAAATTTAACCCATAGATTCCAAGATTCACCTACATTCGTTCAGAGGTTTAGCCGGAAAAGCTTAACAGACAGACAGAGTTATTTTGCATTTGCAATATATGTATCGATATTGATAGTCATGGTACTCATGGCCAGGTCTTACTATATTTATCCATACTTCTTTGTTACTTTTAAAATGTCATAACGGTGAACTTTTTACTTTAATATTGACTCAATACTTTAGTGGAACTTGCTCGAATTATTCAAGAGAAACTGCACTTATAAACGCATTAAGGAATGCACCGAACATCAATATTAGCACAAAAGCTTCAATAAAAAGAGAATTTAATGTACTTTCCGTTTTGACTTGTTATTTTTTAGTGCAGTAATGACTGCTATAGTAATATACCGGATAACGTCTGTGACGTCAGAGAAATAAGTTTGTGGTTGTTTTGATACATCTTGTTTGATCTTAGCAATCTTTTTTTCTTGATCAAAGAAAGAAAGAAAGAAGAAAGAAAAAAAAAAAAAAAAAAAAAAAAAGTAGTAAGTAGTAAAGGATAGATGGATATATTCTGGGATTTTCAAAGTAAGGAGCATAAATTATATTTTTCATATACTATTATGGCGTTAAGATAATAATAAGATAATGTGGAAACATCACATACATTGAGTTTGCATAAACTTTGAAAACACAGACAAAACTTGAAAATCATTGACACGAAAAGATGAAGAAGAATCACATACCTACATTGCTCCGAATTCAAAGTAAGTAGCTAAAGCTCTTGTGCTATGGAATCGGAAACAACGAAGGTACCACTAACACCCAGACTCGACATAATGTAGAAAAGTGATTTTCTACATCGACCCGTCCGGGGATCGAACCCGGGACCTCAGAGCTGGCGACACCTTGAAAACCGTTGTGGACGCCACTCGAACACGGATGTCATCGTAAAGATATGTTTTAGATGGTCATTTATTTGTATCGAACCAGAAACCCGTATATGAAAGGCATGGCCTTATCTTTAAATATAAAATCCACAATATAATACCTTGCAACCCCTATTTAACCATCTTAAGGCGTAAAATTCAAAAATCGCTAAAATATGTTTTCATTTATTTCTAACCAAAAACCCGTATACCAAATCTCTCTCTTTGAAAATGACAAACTTCCTAAAAAAACTTCCAACCACTATTGCACCCCCTTAGAGGGTAGATTTCTAAAATCTCGGAAATACGTCTTATTTATTTCTAACTCATAATCCTATGAAATTTAATGTGCCTATCTATGAAAACTACACAATTCATATACCTACAAACTTCCACCCCCTATTTAACTCCCTTAGGGGTTGAATTTCGAAAAATACTGAAACACGTGGTTTTTAATTTTTTACCAGAATGGTAACCACAAATTTTTATGGTGTAAACTACAAAAATAACGTTTTTCCATACAAACTTTCATCCCCTATTTAATACCCTTGGGGGTTGAATTTCGAAAAAGCCTTCCTTATTCCTTGCCAACATTATAAAGGAAACCTCTGTGCGAAATTTCAGCTTTCTAGGTCCAAGGGTTTGGGCTGGGCGTTGATGAGTCAGTCAGTCAGGCCTTCTCTTTTTATTTATATAGATAATATAATAATATATAATATATATATAAAGTATAGATAAATAATTATAGTATCTTAGCCGTGTCACAGATTAATAAATAGTTACTTGGCCGTGTGCAGCGCCCCTTATTAAACTCCACTGCGGGTGACGTAACCTACGACAAACTTATTATTTGCGGTTGGTACAGTATTCGGGTCTAGGGATCGAACCGCAAAATTAAGTTTGTTTTTTTTTGTATATACTTTTCCGGGATAAAAACTACCCAGTGTGGTGCCCAGGATATTAAAGAACATTTATACCAAGTTTCATCGAAATCGAACCGGTAGTTTTTGCGTGATGCCTGAACAAACAGACAGACAGACAGACAAAATTTTTTAATCACATTTTTGGGTTCGGTGTCGGTCTAGTAACACACCCCGCCATTAATTTTTTTTATATTTTCAATGTACAGAATTTTCACTTCTACAGATTTATTATAAGTATAGATGAAGAAACTTGTAAAAAGCTAAAAGCGCTTTTTTACAAAAAAAGTGTTAATTTTTAAATAATTTTCGGTTATTTCACATCCATAATTATCCACAGTATTACCTGACCGCTCGGATGTGGTAACAAGCGGAGTCACATGACTAACCTAGTTCCCACCCAGTGAAGCAACGTTGTAATTGTCCGCGAAACTTTTCGGTTCATTAAATGGAGGTATTGTGCCCGTTGCTAACTATTATAATAATTGTTATGGTTTTCGAAGAGATATAATTTTTTTTGACGGGCCTGTTGGTCTAGTGGTTAGTGACCCTGACTGCTAATCCGGAGGTCGTGGGTTCGATTCCCACCCAGGACAAATCTTTGTGTGATGAGCACGATCATTTGTTCTGTGTCTGGGTGTTATTTATCTATAATATGTATGTATTTAGAAATATATAAGTATGTTTATCAGTTGTCTGGTTACCATAGTACAGGCTCTGCCTAGTTTGGGATCAGATGGCCGTGTGTGAGATTGTCCCAAGATATTTATTTATTTATTTATTTATTTATAATACTAATAATAATCGTCAATTTTGGTTCATAAAAATTAGTGGTAGGTTCAGCAGTATCTTTTGAAGCTGAATTCTGAACCTAACGTACTTTGCGGATAATGCTTCAAAAATAATTATTTTACTATTTTAAACATCACACGTTATTTAAACGCAATACTTGCGTAGGTACACATAGGTACATAGTTTCTTTTTAAATTGGATTTTTATGTTCTTAAATCATATCAACTACGCCCCGTTCCAATCTACTGCTGACCATAGACTTCTCGCAAGATGTCCCAAAAAACTCATGACCGACTGAAATTTCGACTCGACTAAATTCAATTTCGATTCGACCATTGTTAATACAAAAAAAATCCTTAGAACAGAATGAGAGAATGCTTGATGTACTTTTATACCTCCAGCGACTAGAAGCCGATCGTCATTTGTTTTACACCCACAGCAAAGCGATTAGGGATCAATATTTATTTAAAAGTAAAAGTTGTGTCGTAACGACTGGTCTGCCTACCCCGGTACAGAAAAACGTCACCATCACCATAAAGGCGCATCAATCACTTTTTTTTTTCATCATAATGGTCCCGTCGTTAAAGAAAGCTTGACACCGCTTTAATAAAATGTTGTGTTTTCCAACTGTAAATACTTCAACCCTAGTGGACCCTATGTCACTATAATACTAGTAAAGTAAGTTTATTAATATGGTGAATATTTAAAAATCTCTTTATTCCTCTGTTTCTTTCTTTATCTTTCCTGTCCATCCAAAGGTTGTCTGGAAGATATCGCTATTAGCGATAACACCGCTTTTGTACCCTTTCCCCCTTTGTGTAGTTTAATGCAGTAACTCTATTGGTATCCAATAAAGCTCTATTCTATTCAACTGCTTTTATGTGTATTTTTTTTTAATACTCTGCTACATACTTTGTTTTTTTTTTATGTGTAACTTACTCTAGATTTCTTGCCTACCTGGCATTTTCCCAAATTGTTGGGGTCAGCTTCCAATCTTACCAGATTTGGCTGAATACCGTTTAATGACAAAACGAATGTTAATCACATTGAAAACATATATGACCTAATTGAGAAGGCCAATTGCTTGCCATAAGTAGTCAGCAAGAACCAACACCCAAAGGCTATTACACGATGGACACTGAGACAGCCTTTTAAAAAAAATACTGATGATGATATAGTTGTAAACTTTCGGAAGGTTACTACGTCGGGATTAAAAGGCTTCATCGCTTTGTTGCTCCCTCCCCTACACTGCCCTATCTTCTATTATCACATGTCTCATTAACTTTCCACAAACACGTTTAAAATTACTCACACAAGGGCATCCTTACACTGCCGTAATAGGAAAACACTATCCTCTTTTACTCTAGTATTTCCCTCTCTTTCGAACTTGTCCCCTTCCTGTGTCGTTATCCCTTTCTGGCACAGCATCCGTATCGATCGTCCCGGTGACCTTGGCCTTGGGTGGAGCGGGCATACAGTATCCCGACCTTGTACCATGAAAGGCAGGGAAAGCGTTGCGAGCGCTTTTAAATCTTTTTCCAGTAATTGTTACAAGATTGAAAAAATATCTCGTTATTTGTAATTGTTTCTGAGAAATGTTTCGGATTGAGATAACTTGACTTGTGGTGAAAAAAATATGAAGGCATTATTTTATTAAAGCTGGCTTATATCTGTGACTATATCCGTCTTAGAGATTTTTTATTTTTTCGGGATGGAAAGTAGCCCATGTTTTTCTCCAAGTACTAGGCTGTCTTCTTGCCAATTATCATAAAAAACCTTTCAATGGCTTAAAAGTTATGAAGCTACAAACAACAGACATTCACATTGTACTATTACATTTATAAAGATTAGCCGTCTTTCAACTTCGATATTAGGTACGAAGCACCCAGCAACAATCCACTGTCTATTTATTTTCTGATATCATAGTTCAATGTAGCTCAAATAATTTTTCTCAGCGAAACAAAAGGAGCTCTTAAAACTATTTAAGTAAAATCTAAAATAACATTTAACTTACGATAAAACGTTAAAGGTATGCGTAAAATTGTCAACAGCCTCTCGGTACGGGTTCAATCGAGATAAAGGGTGATTATTTTTATAATTGTGATGTTAAGCTGTCTCTCGGATTATTACTCGGTTTATTGTCTCACACTTCGGGGTCAATGACCTTGTTAAAGTTATGATGGGGTGCGAAACTGTGTTAAGTCGAGTGAACTTTTACTTTATTAGTAATATGAATGTGTTTGTTTTTTCGTTTTTGTTGTAGGACATGAAATCTTCTAAAAAAAATAATAAATGTGATTTTTTATTTTATCGACGTCTTTTATAACGTCGACTTATATCTAATTTTGTAAACATTCAAAGAAAAAACACATAAGCTATCTATACAGATTAATTTAATTGATAAAATAATTTTGAATTAACCATATCTCGCGGTAGTCCCTTATTTTATTTAATTAAAATCAATTTAAAAGTTTGGTTAAACAAGGGCCAAAAATGTTACGATATTGTGTATTTTGTACTTTCAAGCAATTATTTTTATTTTTTATTGAAGACGGCTCCTTTTTACATAGAGTTGTAATTAAAAAAAAACGTTGTAACTACGAAACGATGTGGGTCGCACATTACTAGTATTCTTGTTAACCACTCGTGGTAAGCTAAAATGCTTGTGTTACGAGTGGGTTCACGTTGTAATGAATGGGACCACATGATCGCAATTCCGATGCCCTAACCAATTATGCTACCGCCACATAAATAGGCGAAAATTAAATATAAAAATCAATGGGAGGAAATGAAAGTAATGGAACATGTTTCTGTTACATTCAGTGTAATATAGTATTACTAAGAAAATACATCGGGGAGCGTTTGCACACAAGCCATTTATCTAACTCGATTTAGTGTGTCGTAATGTAGGTTTATTAGACTCTTAGTTGAGATGGACTTGCGTTCTATTTACACTGAGTTCACGCAATAACGCCTTGCGAGGGTCTTTGAAATAGGAGGAAACTAGGAATATACACATCTCATCTCAAACACCTCTCTCTAGGAATATACGAGTTCATGGAGACGTCTTCTGTAAATATAAGAAAGACGCGTTTTTGTTTTTTTTTAGTTGTCTTTGCCGATTATATGTTTTATCCATTTTTTTTCTTCTTTCTATTGATCTTGATACAAAGTACTCAATTAAAATTATAAATACTGTATTACCTAGCAATGGGTTGTGGAGGTCAGATAGGCAGTCGCTTCATGTAAAATACGGTAAGACTAGAAGCCGACCCCAACATAGCTTGGGAAAATGCTTGGCCGAAGAAGAACTCAATTAAAATAATTGAATATCTATCTTATAAATTAGTTGTGGAGGACAGAAGAAGAAAAATGAGGTTTCCAGAAAAAATCTGGACTTAATCTGATCAGACTGGAAGCTGAAAACATGATGTAAAAGAAAAATTGTGACAGTAGCAGCTATAAAATGTGAAACACTTTCAAAGAAAAAGGAACCACCATAAAGATACATAACTTTAAATACCTACCTATTTATAATTTAGGGTCGACTTATTAGATTTTTTAATGGCTTAATTAAAATTTCGCGGTGATTGCGGTAAGGGTCGAGAACTTCCTAACTTAATTAAATCATCATAAATAACATTGTAGGGTTGTTATTATCTTGTATTAGACAGTTTCACAGCAAGTGTAAATCAGTTTAGGCAAGTTCATTAAATAAAGAAAGAGTTTTAAATCATGGTCTCATTAATTAAGAATTGAATCGAATGAAAAATTTACGTCTCAAAAAGTTTATTTATGGAATGAACATAATATATAATGATACTCACACAATCTAATTATTAAAACTTATTTTTCTTAAATTGTCTGGTCTACACGGTCTAGGTACATTCTAACCACAGGTCATAGAAAGAGTCTCAGTATAATACCAAACGAAAATATCATTTATATTTATTACCTACAGTATTGACGGGCCTGTTGGTCTAGTGGTTAGTGACCCTGACTGCTAAGCCGGAGGTCGTGGGTTCGATTCCCACCCAGGACAAATGTTTGTGTGATGAGCACGATCATTTGTTCTGTATCTGGGTGTTATTTATCTATAATACGTATGTATTTAGAATTATATAAGTATGTTTATCAGTTGTCTGGTTACCATAGTACAGGCTCTGCCTAGTTTGGGATCAGATGACCGTGTGTGAGATTGTGCCAAGATATTTATTTATTTATATTTATTTATTTAAGTATGCGCGAATTCTTGAGTTTTTCTTTTGTGGATTTGATTACAACATGTCCTGGTATTTTACAGGAGCGGGCTCGAATGTCGGGCGGCGGCGGCGGGGGCCTCATGTCGTGTGTCCGCGAGGGCTCGCTGGAGCCGCCTTACCGACCGCCCATCACCGACACACACAACCATGGTACGTACTCACATTATACTCACTATTACCCAAGGAAAACTCTATAAGAAAACTGGAAAGCCAGGTGGAGATGATTCCGAAACATAATAAAAATGGAGACACTTTTTTAGCCGGTTCCTGAATTAAGAATTTCGACTTTAGAATGTTTCAAACTCAGTTATCGCGTGACATTGCTGAACCAATCGACATGGCATAAGTACAGTTTGAGGAATTGTCAAATTGGAATTCTCAATTGAGAAATTTACCGTTATTCAGTATAACAAATAAAACAGCACGTATTCAATTTTGTTGACTATAGCTCCATCAGGGTGTCGAAGATTCTGCCAATGCCAGAGCTGGAAGTACAAGTGCTTTCAAAAGTTAAAAAAGAGACAATCACATGAATAATAAGACTTATACCTATTATAATAGGACAAAAACTTTCGAGCAGTCTTTTAAATTTAACAAATAATAGTTAAATAAATATTCAATTTTAAGCAGCACGTAATTAAAATGTGAAACTAAGATTTCCAAGAAAATCCTAAAAGCGACGTTTATAAAATAACCTACACAAAGTGTTTGAAATTCTATCTCAAAGTATCCCTAATCAACAAACAAGAGGGGATGTCACCACTCGTGTTGCTCTCGAAATTGATTGATTTACTGATTAGGTACATAGATGTGACAAGTCCATGGGAAGCGGGAGGGTGCGTCCCTTCGGATTAAACCACAACAAACTAAATTTACTCCATTCTATATTAATTGACGATGTTGCGGCAAAATTCGTGGTTTCTTCCTTTTTTTTCATTAAAAAAAATTGTGGAAATCGAACATAGGAGTGTGTTGATTGCGTTATCTTTACTAAGCACAAATAATTATCTTTTTTTGTTTCTAACCTGCACAGTAAATATGATTCAAGAATCAAGATTCACAATTATAATTATCTTTGTACAGACCATTAATGATATATTTTTCCTAGCTGCTTTGAATAGCTCGAATGGTAAATCCATAAAGGAAATTGTTACGACCACTGGACCTTATTCTAAGATACTTACCCAGTGAAGAACATTTTGAAGTCTGCGAAAGACAAACTCTACGGAGAATAATTTTCATCACTTAATCATGAAGTGTTTCGGTAGCTAATCGTTTTATTGTATAGTATCTAACCCCATCTGTTCATGTTCCAGGCGAGGGGCGCACGGGGCGATTCTTGCGTGGGCTGCGGCGCATGTTCAAGAGGCGAGGCAGTGGCGCCCGCACAGACGCATCGCCCGACCCTAAAAGCAGTTCAACATCCGAACTGCTGGACGCTGACCGACATGCACGGAGAAAGTAAGATATTCTCAACTAGAACAGAATTATGTATCGCAAACGAGCATACGATCCTACTAAGGTTTCTTTCCCCCAAAGGATGAACAGGAACCCAACGTAAGGTCTGCCTCGCTGCGATCTTCTTTCGGCCGGAGATATCTTACCAGTTGCGTCTCTTGAATTTAATTCCCTCTCAAAAGAAAATGATAAAATACTCCGAAGAACATAATGAATTCTCATTGGTGCCACCATCAGAATGCTTAAATGCAGAAACCTATGCGATCCAGATTTTTTTTGTGCAGATTGCCACGACTGACTGTCTTATCCAAGCGCAGGTCAAAAATGCACAGAGAGAGGAATCTCTTTAC
The DNA here is from genome assembly GCA_950381575.1 of Plusia festucae. Lineage (NCBI taxonomy): Eukaryota > Metazoa > Arthropoda > Insecta > Lepidoptera > Noctuidae > Plusia > Plusia festucae. Next base: position 1,105,689 of record OX494442.1, read on the forward strand.
ACTAGAGTAGGCAACTGCACTAAGGCTAAGGAAATAGTCGGATACTTTATCATGCTAGGTCAGATAGGTAGCCGCTAAATTAAAAAAAAAACACGTCGATCGACGATTATAGTAAGGAAAACGCTAGGCAGAAACAAAAACATGTAAAGTATTTATTTACGTAGAAGTCACATAAAAATAAATTGGTTACGGTCAATCAAGAAAATTAAACAACGAATCTACACACAACCGTCGTAATATTATTGTACTACTAACGCCATCTATGATTTTAGGTTAAAACTTCTGAGTCGCAAACTGTTAGTATGAGCTCAACGACCGTATACACATGTTACATTAAAAATTCAAAACTTTTATTGATAAAATTTTTTTAGTAACGGGCTCTAACTTCCCAATTATATTAATTCAAGATATTTTATGTAAGACAATATGTTGAGCAGCACTAAAGAAAAAAATAATTTTACACCTCAGGTTCGAAGCATACGAACTTCTGCGATAGTTTGCTATAATGGTAAGTCCTGTGTGGCATCATAGCTTCGAAACGGATGGAATGATTTTGTTTGAGCTTTTTTGTTAAAAGCTGACGTGATGTTTTTTGACCTTGGTTTATTTATTAGAGAGAAGTTTTTTTTAATTCTTTTATTTACATTATCAAACCATAAACTCAAAGTCGCTCAGCAAGCTATGGAGCGAGCTATGCTCGGATTTACTTAGAAGGATAGGAATGAGATTATCCGGAGAAGAACTGGAGTGACCGACATAGCTTGCAGAGTCTGTAAGCTGAAGTGGCAGTGGGCTGGTCATGTCTGTCGAAGGACTGATGGCCGTTGGAGCAGACGAGTTCTTGAGTGGAGACCGCAAATCGCAAACGTTGTGTAGGACGCCCCCCAGATGGACCGATGACCTGAAAAAGGTAGCTGGATGTGGAAGGCGTAGTACCGGGGGTTGTAGCGGAACCTGAGTTGATTGATTCTAACTTATATTTTTTTTAATAATCCTTGTGAATTTGTTTAGAGAGGGCGCGTACGGCAGCGGGCTGTCTGTATCCCACGACTCGGTGTTCACTGGCGAGCGCTCCGGCGACGAGTCCAGCGATGAGCGGCCCACTCCTGCGCACGGACTCGCACACGTCGCCACATCGCACCGGGTGAGTACTTCTTTCCCATCTTAGTACCTTCTTAAGACCTATTTGTACAAAAGAGATGTGGAGAGGCTACACGTATTTTTTGCTCTTTCGAAATAACGAGTATTTTCTAAAATACAGCGAATTCAATTTAAGGAGCGTGGCTCGCTTGTAATATTATAATGTTCTAAAAAAAATAAGTACACTAATACTTGTTATTATCTAACTCAAGAACTAAATAGGTATAAAATTTAGTCCGCATCTCTATTGTCAAACCGACCTGGCGGAATGGGTTGGCACGAGTGAGGGTAGTCTGACAACCTTTCACTTACACAACACAAAACTGATTAACCCTCTTTCAGAAAGGCTAATTTAAAAGCCATTGTCAAACTTGATCTCATCTGTGATTGGCAGACCAAAACAAATAATTAAATCTTGACATGTGATCTGAAAAAGATTAACTTATTTTTGTGTTGACTCGTAGAAGAAATAAGGGTTTCCAACAAAATGTGATTCTCCAATAGTCTTTGTCAATTAATATATTGTTAAAATGTGTAAAGAATGGCTCGTCGCTAGCCATACTGTTTGACCGGTAATAAGCCGCGGTTGGTCTCAGGAACATTTCTGTGGTGGGTGACCATTTGTAAACATATCGAGACCCCTCCGTGCCTCAGAAAGCAAGTTAAGCCGTTAGTCCCGACTGTCAATCGTTATGTTTGACAGTCGTTAAGTCTTTACCGTTCTGACAACCAGCCTCACTTCTTTTTATAAACAGTCTTAATTTGAGAAACTGTATTACACTGTATTACCCAGGAAAATCGGTTGTGGAGATCAGATAAGCATCCGCTTAATGTAAAATAAGGTGTTTGGCTAAATCTGGTAGTATAGTACCGGAAGCCGACTCCAACATAACTTGGGAAAAGGCTAGGTAGATGAGGTAAATGATGCATAACAATCATGTTTTTGAGTGATTCAGAGGTGAAGAGGTTTGATTTTGATATTCATTGCACTCGTAATCAACAGATGATAGAGGTCTTCAATTTATATTATGTTTCCCGTTTAATGGCAAACCTCGGTTTGTTTCGAATTCGTCTTCAAAAGATTTCCTGCTGGGGATTTTGATTCGTCCATATGACATCTATGAATCTTACTTTTAACCTTTACCTTGTAACTTGATTTTTATAGAAATAGTACATCGTAGTAGTTGGTGTGTAACAGGGTTATGACGTCAGTTAAGACGCAGTTATATAAGCTTATTTATTTCTTAGGCGTTATGTAGCGTCGGTTATTCTAAGTATTCAACAATGTTACCGACTAGCCTATAATAGAGGAAGACTTCTCAGTCTCCATACTAGTGTGAAACTTTTTGCTTAACTGTAACTCAGTTACTTACAGAATACAGTACAACAAATACTTACAACTAATCACCACACTTGTTTCTACGTGTTGGTGACTTTAGTTTTTTTTTTAAGATTACTAGCTATGTGGGTCGCACATTACTAGTAATCTCGTTAACCCTTCGTGCTAAGCTAAGATGCTTGTGTTACGAGTTGGTTCACGTCGGTAGTGTAATAGGTGGGATTCGAACCCGCAACCACATGATCGCAAATCCGATGCCCTAGCCATTAGGCTACCGCCGCTTCGAATTATATAAAAAAGGCTTTTTAAATATAATAGCAAGCGTTTAATACCGGCTTTTAATGATTCACAGGCCTCTTCTTATATAGAGAAGGAACGAACAATGATTACTACGCTTGCTCATTGCGAGTTTGCAATTTCAGATTCAATTTTTGTCAATGATGTCTTAGATAATCACAGCCTATGAAACTTACTTTCTTTTTTTCGCTGTTGAATAATTAAGAAAGTAAATATTTGAAAAAAAAACACGTTGATACTTGCAAAGATTTCGTATCTGCAACCATGTGCATAGAAATCCGGTCATTGACCCACTAGGCCACCATGAACCCTTAAATAAGTTTAAAGGTGCAAGATTTTTTACAGTATTTTTTTTTGTCATCATCATCTTGTTATACAACGCCGAAATATTAACATCACTTAAAAAACTAGCAGAAATTGAGACCTACACAAATTTGTGTATATTCAAAAGAGAAATGCTAATTCCTAGTTAAAACGAGCACAGATATACCTACTCGTTTCGGATCAACACACACAAACTATAGTATTAGGTACCAATAGCTATGTGTAATAGAAAGTACCTACATAATATAAATAGTGCGTGGTCATTGTAAAAATGTTGCACAACTCCAAAATGGCCGATCATTGTGGCATCAATGAGTTGCGGAAGTTTCGATATATTTGCCTTTTTCAATAGAATTGTTTTGATGAAGTATCTTCACAAAACATGAGTGCTTAGTGCTTACAAATAATTTTTAAGGAAAAATAATTGAATTTTAATTTAGAAAATTGATGTTTGTTCCGTACTTTCTTTTCAGTCTATTCGGACTATACTATATACATAATAGAGTAAAGCAATTTCTAAAAGGAAACCTAAACAAATATTACTAAGCACAACATACAAGATTAATTTAAATAGGGTTCGTATATTTTACGAGATAATCAGGTGCATAAAACTAAACTACTTTCCCTAAGGAACATAGGTTGAAATCTTACAATTGAAAATCATCTTTCCATACAAATTTATGTCACGTGACTTTGTATGAAAAGTACATTTTTCATTTTATGATTTCGACCTATGTTCCTTGGGGAAAGTTGTTCGGTTTTCTGCACCTGATTACCTCGTAAAATTTACGCACTTCTTTTGAAATTATCCTGTTTATCAATAATTATGTGATATAATAATTATTGTAGCCTGTAGTGTATGCACTGTAGCCTTTACAGCTCGATGGATTTTAGCTTAGGAGGTGGAAGTAAATACGAATCTAACGAATTCGTATTTACTTACCGTGAAAGTAACGCTAAGTTTAGAATTATATTTGGCGTCATATTCACACATTTATATATAGGAATTTGAATTAAAAATGCAAAAGTAATTAAAAAAAATGATCGATCGAATTCATTTCTTTGCTCTGGGATAAAATTCACTATTTTCTTGCTTTCAACAATCTATGTTTATTTGTGAACTTTTGGACCCTATAACTGGATTTTCATAAAATAATTGGAATGAATATTTACTGGCCTTACAATGAATTGTCATTTACCGGGAGTAAAACGGAAAGTCACAATGTACCTACGTGTATATATTACATAATATTGATTCCGAAAAAGAACTCACGCGATACGACTGAACGGATTTGGATTAAATTTGGCATGCATGTATGCATGTAGCCTTTGACATAGAAAAGACCATAGGCTACCTTTTGTCCAGATTCCTTAAGTAGTTCTCGAGGGAAAATTAAAAATTGTTTACGAGTTAAGCCGAGGGCAGACAACTTTGAAATTTCGTAATTTGGTATGCATGTCACCTATGTTATGGAAAAGGACTTGACAAGTACTTTCTATACCGATCTCTCAAATAGTTCCCATGGAAAGATTAAAAATTGGTAACGAGCCAAGTTTTAGACCCAATTCTGAAGTCCACGCAGACGAAGTCGCAGGCAGAATCTAGTAGAGTCATACTTTACAAAAACATAAATACAACAAAACTCATCAAATTTCACAGAAACTCTTAATACAGTGAGTGCACGCCCAGCAACGTAATAATTAAATACATTTATAAAATACCACATAACACAACATCACGTAGGAGCCGTGATAATTCAACCATAGACACGCGTCGCAGGCCACACAGAAGGTCAACTTTGTATAATACAAGAATAATTTTGTTTGATGATACAAGTTCGTTACTAAAGCTAAAACTTTGACACGATGTCTATTACGCAATAACTCATAAACTGTTGAATGGGTATCAATAAAATATCACATGTTAGTAAGAATTGAATTAGAAAGAAATCAGAATACTTATCGGTCAAAGAGTTCGAAAGCTTTGCACTACAGTAAGACAAATTAATATAATACCGGCCTATAAACGTCCCACTGCTGGGCACAGACCTCTTCCCATATAGAGAAGGGATGAGCATTGATCACCACGCTTGCTCATTGCGGGTTGGCGATTTCAGATTCCAATATTTGGAATCCAGGTTTCCTTACAATTTTTTCCTTCACCGTTTGTCAATGATGTCTTAGAATGATTAAGAAAGAACATATAACTTTGAAAAAGTCTCATTGGTTCTTGCCTGGGTTCGGATCTGCAACCATGTGTACACGAATCCGCTCATTGAACCGCTAGGCCACCACGACATTTTCAAGACAAATTAAAGACATTAGTTAATTGTCAGTGTTGCAGATTATGTCAATTTGGCAGGTAAAAACTAGTATCCTAATAAGTTACGGAAGAAAAACAAATTTGTATTTGCGTGGGACGTATGCCGATAGTCTTAAGATACGTGATATTGTTAGTTTAATTATAATTAATGATATGTTGAATATTACAAGTTCATAAATTATTAATAATGTAACATTGCCTAAAGAATTGGATATGTAGTTTTACCTTTCGTTAGATACAGGCGTGATACACAGACAATTTATCAGATACAACGAAAAAAAAGCTAAGAATATTTGAAAAAAAAATGTATGCTTCAGTTGACACACCTTTCGTAAATCTATCATATCATAAAACTGAGGATTTGGTTTCTCAGTAGGACCATCTAATGCTTGTTATGGTTCTTAAGATCGACCTTAAAGCAATATAATTAAGTGTTTATATAACCGTTTACCATATAATACAAAACCTATAATAGAGTGACATCACACGACCGTTTATTTATTTTTTATCACAATACTCTTTGCGTCCAGTTTACCATTGTATACTAACCTTTTTCTACATTCATATCCTGTTAGTTTTCTGTAGTTTTTTTTTATTATGGTATTATGAAGTAACGCGAAATCCTATACAAGATCGAGTTCCGTTGCTCAGATATGTTATGCTCTCTCGCGCACTGCCACAGTTGCAGTGCGATCACGGCGCGTGTGAGCCGGTCCTAATTCAAGTTCTTTTTTTTTTCGCCAATCGAATGGGATGAATCACAGTCTGTATCGCGCGCGCGACTACGCCCGCCGTTCCAAATCGAAATTTTGAAATTGGAATTTAAAATAGTGTGTGCAAAGTGTCTTGTGTTTTAAATTAAAATTGTGTTCGAAATTAGATTTTTTTAAATGTGTTCTTAACGGTTTTGTGTTATTATGTTTTCTGTTCGGTTGAGATTTCAGATTGTTTTTTTGCCGGTACAATTCAAGTTACCAATAAGCTAGTTGTATGTAATAAGTCTAGACCGTGGAAACCAGTTAATATTCATATGATGTTCATACTTTGATAACTCGTAATGTGCTCTATCCTTGGATGGATCGCTAGACTAGGTCATCTAGAACATAAACCTCTACATTAAACTACTAAGTTACAATAAGTATAAAGTAATAACAGAAACCCCAAGAAGAAAAAGAAAACAAATAACATCGTGTGTTCTGCAACCCTTGGCAACAAAAGTTTTAAATAGGAACTCTAATTTCAAGCTAATTAACCGGCTTAATGTTTTACGTCTGCACTTCAAATATGGAAACTGGGTTTGGTCTTAAACTCTGACTCATATTCGGCTTCTGATCGATAACGTTGTAAACTGCCAGTTTTTAGTATTCGCTTGTTTCCAATTTTAAAATTACGTCATTCTTTTGTTTATGTTTTTTTTTTGTTAATGTACACAAGGGGTTTGTAAACAAAATGGAGCCATTCGTTTTTTAAATAACGATTGACAAGAATTAGTAAAAATACTTATTTTATTTGCTGTAAGGAGGTCCTCATAACTTTTTTTATTTCTTATTTTCCATACACGATCTGAAGAAGAACATAACATAACTATATTCTAGTTACAAATAAATACTTTAGCTTGGAATCATTCGAGTACTACAACTACAAAAACGTAAAAAGTTCAGTTAAAATCTTAGCCTTTCACAATATTACTATTAATAAATAGGTATAATATAGTATTATATAAAGCATTTTAATTAACAAAATTAATCTTAAATTGCAATCACACACCGCATCCATTTGAGATCAAATTCTCCTCTAAAAAGATTTGCGAGCAAAAAGAATGAAACGTCTTATCAGAGGCTAGACCGAATAAAAAAACCATTAATATGTATGTCTTCACTTTTCACAATAATAATTAGTCTGGCAACACGCGATGCATAGACAAAAACTTTATTTTTAAGCTACGTGTTACTTCATTACAACAAGTTAAATAAAAACGTTGCACTCGCTAGTTAATTGCAATAATGTTGATATTTTTGTTACATTCACATAATAATTGTAATTACTATTGTAATTACGTATATGTATTAGTAAAGATAGAGCCAAATCAGGCTCGAGAAGTTTATTCAAGACATTTTCTTTTATCGATAAGTGCCGATCTATTTACCAACATGATCTAATTAAAAGAAGCTATTTTCATTATGTCCACAAAGTTCATTACCTTGTACCATAGTTTTACATAAGCTCAATTGAGGTTTACGCGAATGTTAGACATTGAAAGGAAATTACTTTCTGCCCGTGACCATGACACCTAACCTGGCGTTGAAACGTCGGGAACTAAAATCAAAATAAAACGCGATAGAATCCGTTTAAAAATAATACGGTAAATATTCCTATTTACCGTATTATACAGTAACTGGGTTTTGGAGGTCAGTTATTCAGTCGCTCCACGTAAAGTATCTTAAGATAGTAGGTAGGTACCTAATAACATACAAATACTGATCCTAGCCATTGTGAGTGAGATTGTGAGTCAAACATAACTTTAATTTCTAATAATTATGGATGTGCAATTAATTTCCATACTCGCATATATTACAAATACGAAAGTAGTCCTGTCTATCTGTCTGTTGCGCTTTAACTGCTACATCGCCGAACCGATTTTGATGAAACTGGCTGGCAATCAGAACTATTAGTCAAGACAATCAGTTAAAAAAAAAACGTATAACACACCTTAAAGTCTATACATAGATGATGTGACTAAGATACTTATTTGGCAACGACTTTTTATTGCATTTAGATTATACTTAAACAGACTCTATTTAAGGGAGATATCCCTAGACCTCTAGACCCTTAGATTTAAATTTACTGTAAAAGTTGTACATGCTTCTGAAATCAATCTTTTTATTTTTGTACCTCTTATATTTAATATCACGCAAGCAGAGCGGCGACAAAAACCGAGTCTAACTATATTAAATATGAGCATTTATTTAAATTGTAATGCATAACATTGTGAGGCTGTATATTCAAAATATGTAAATTGTAAGTAAAAATAGCTCATTTTATGGAATTGACTCATATGTTCAGTTATGCGGCGTGGGTTTCATGTAGGAAGACGAGATATGATTCTTGTGATATGTTGAAAGCAGCCTGTAACTGTCTCAAGAATAATAATTGTCAATCTTCTTCTGCCTAGCCTTTTCCCAAGCTAAGTTGGGGTCGGCTTCCAGTCTTACCGGATTTAGCTATATACCGTATTTTACATAGAGCGACTGCCTATCTGACCTCCACAACCTATTGCTAGGTAATACAGTATTCCATAGTAAGACTGGTTGTCAGAATTGTAATGACTTAACGACTATCAAAGATCACTGTATGACAGTCGGGACCAACGGCTTAACGTGCTTTCCGAGGCACGGAGGGGTCTTGATATGTTTACAAATGGTCACCCATCCACGGACCAACCGCGGCGAGCGCGGCTTAACCTTTATTATCGGTCAAACCGTACGGCTTACACTTAGCCACGAGCCCCTCTTAATGCCCCTAATAATTGTCAATATTATTCCATATTAATTATTAAAATTAGAATAACAGCTCCTAAGTATATTATAATATTTTATCTGTGGTGCTGGAAAACCAGGCTTAACTCAGTTGCTGATGTCTTTTCTTCTTCTTCTCCTTCTACTTGCAGTTGTGGGAAGTCGAAAATAATGTAATTTCGTTGCGGGTTCCAAGACAGTCAATTGTTACCCTGGGAGAGACACACCGCGCTAAGTGGTATACAGTGTACCTATTAGTGTATTTTTGGGACTTTTTATTTATTGTAGAATAGATATTTTCTTAACGATGCACAACTTCAGAATAACACGATCGGTAAGCATTAAGTTTTGGTTGCCTAGTGGCAATATGTCACATTACAAATTTTATATAAACTAATGCTTGACCCAGTCTTTCTCAGTGATCAAGTAAAGGCAGCTAATATCAAGTAATAACTGGAACTCTGCGAAATAAACAGTAACTACAAATATGGTGCAAAACATATTGTGTCCTCCTCACCTATTTATTATTTAGTTTCATTGACAACAACGTTCCAAGGACAGTTTTTTTAAGAATCAACATAAAATGCTCAATAAAGGTTCCGAATAAATTCCAATGAATTCTCGTTAAAAAATTCGCAGAATTTAAATAGATTCAGAAAACTGGTTATGTAATACTGGTAGGTATATACTTAATTATATATTTGTTCATTTTTGTCACAACAGGAAATTAAAACTGATGTATTATATTTCGTCATCGTCGGTATGTTGTGTAGACTAAGATAATGACATTATTTCGTCTTTCTGTTTTGCATACTTTGAATGGGTAGCGACAAAAAAAACGACTAACGATTTTATTTTCTCTGTTCTTGAAAATTGTGTCGTGAAACATTATACTTACAGAATGTAACGTAAATTTGGTTCGTGTGTTCGCTTCTTTGTGTTATCTACGAATGCTTGTTCCAAGCTTGGGTGTTCATTTAGTTCGTTTGTGAAACCCCCGCGACATAACTCTGTCCTATTCCTAAGTGATGAACTCATCACTTAGGAAATGAAGCACTCTCCAAAGGCTTAAATAGGTCATAGATCTCACTGCTGTTGGACGTAGAAAAACTGGTTCTAAATTTCTTTTCTCCGATATCCTTTGGCTTGAAAACTTACAAAAGTTGTACACATAATATGTTTGGTGCACATGAAAATTTGCTTTTTCTTTTACTTATATTATTATCTTTACTAAAGCAGAAAAATAGGTTCTGACACACTTCATTATGTATACTAATGTTAAAATAGCTTCAGAAAAAAATCCACTGTCGGACGAAAACGAATTAATATGTATCGTTGTCTAGACATTTAAAATATTATAATCAGATAAACGTAAGGTAATAAAATAAATGCCTGCCGAAATGTTGTTCACATTCGCTCGAACCACTTAGCTATGATAAATTGCTAAGCTTTTTTTCTTTTGTTTGTTATGTTACCAAGCAAAGAGATATGTCCATAAACAAATCATACTTTTAATACAGGATTAGGTAGGATTAGGTTTTTTTTACAACCTTTTACGTGTCCCACTGCTGGGCAAAGGTCTCCCCCAACCTGCTCCAGGCCCCTCGGTCTTGAGCCGCTTCCCACCAATCCGGCAAAAAGGATTAGGTATTAGCGCAACTTAATCATTTGTGTTACTAACTGTAATTAAGGCTGCGGTTTTGCCCGCGTGAATGTCGTTTATTGTGAGCCTGTATTTTCTTGGGATCCATGCTTATTATTGTACTAAGCAATACCAAGTTTCATCAAAATGGGTTCAGCAGTAGAGTTACTTTCGCATAATATTTTTAATTATTATTATGGAGAATATTAGACCCAATTCCGAAGTCCACGCAGACGAAGTCGCGGGCAGAAGCTAGTAAGGAAATATACAGACGTTGAAGCGGCGACAGCCTCATGGCTAGGGCCTCGGACTATCGTATTATGAACAGTCGGATCATAGTATATTGTTGCAGAACAATATGGGATGCAATGAATATATCTACATGTAAAGTAAACGAATCTATTATTGATCGGAGCATTGATGACCAAAGTTCTATCAAGTTGATATTGAAGACCTTTAAATCCAATCCATAGAGTATTCACTTAGAAGGAAAAATAAACTGAATTCTATAAAAAAAAGTGTGTCGTAACTAAGACTATCTATTGTGAGTGACACTAATGCCATCTAGTGATTATGTTTGGAACTTTTATAATCACACAACGGGTAGTTTGGTTTCAGTTTATGTGATTATACCTAAATGAATATGGTTATCTTTTTACAGATTTATACAACCTTAACTTTCATTTTCACTGTGATTGAATCAAAACGCGTTTTTGAGTTTAATGCGCTGATTAAAGTGGCATAATCTTTTTTATTATCTTGATCGTAATAAAAGCTTATATTATGCAATTGGGCCGCTTCATTTTACGACAGTTACGTTAAAAATAAATGGGAATTACCTGAATTACATTGGTCTGCCCCCGATACAACGATACCTATAGTTTTTATCATTAAAGGATATTAATGTTGCTATTGGTACTTTAAAAGCAGATAATATTCTCTACAACTTTGATTCCATAAACTTTTCCCTATTCCCAACTGTCGTAATATACAAATAACAGCTCCAAAAAACGGAAATAAAAAAAATGAATTAAAAAATTAATAATTAAGAATGTGGCTAATGGTTTCCGAACTTTTGAAAAAATTATATAAAATTGGTAAATGTTCTAAAATTATATTTACATAATGTAAATTTAGATCCTTACATTGTAAATATTGGTCCGTAAACTACTTACACAAGTTTAGTATAGCTTACTGGGGTAATTTCAATTTTTATAAACAAACAAAGTAAGAGAAACAGAATTTTATTATTTATTTTTAATGGATAATTATTTTCGAGTTCGTCATGAAGGACTTCCTACAACCACATCTAGCAGCTCTGCAATAAGTGATCCCACCGTTTCTTCGACACAAGGAAGATCAGCACCCATTTACCAAATTGAGATCTAAAACTTTGAACTCAATCTTACTTCGATTCCCACACGGAACAAATATTGTGCGAGCCGCGGATATTATTTCATTTGTTTCCGAGTATATGTTGATGCATGTGAGATTCCATATTTGTAAACTCTCCCACGACGAAAAGCGTATTGGGAAATTAATGTAATTTTTAACATTGGACTTATGGGGATTTAATGACCGCAACAGCAAATACTTGGCAAAGAAATAAGTTAAATGTTGGCAGCTGGTTGAAAGGGTCTCGTGGCAAAGTGTAAACCGTATGGTTTGACCAATACTAAAGGATAATACGCATTCGCCGTGGTTGATCCATTGATGAGCATTAAAATGTAAACATACCAAGACCCCGTCCGTGCCTCGGAAAGCACGTTAAGCCTTTGGTCCCAACTGCCATACAGTGATCTCTGACAATCAATCTTGCTATGGGATACTGTATTACCCAGCAATGGGTTGAAGAGGTCAGATAGGCAGTCGCTTCATATAAAATCCTGTAAGGCAACCAACCCCAACATAGCTTGGCAAAAGGCTAGACTTAAACGTTAGCAATACTATCAATCAAACTATCAATCAAAAAATATCTTATTAAGTCTGATAATCTTCAGCATTCCTCGCCGTATCGCCAGTCGGACGTAAAATGGCCACGCATCTTCAAATATATCAGACATACCGCTTATTATACGTCTGTTAGGCACGTTAAGAGCGGTTTACATGAGTCAATACGTATATTGCAGATAATTTTTTGTATGTCGATCAATCCTTTAAATTTAACAACTTTTAAGAATAAGCGCGACGATAGCACAGCATGTTTATTGTGTTGAGCACTGTACTTTATAAAGAAGGAGTAGGTACAGAAAGCTAATAATAATACTATTGGCCTATAAACATCCCATTGCTGAGCACAGGCCTCTTCCCATATAGAGAAGGAATGAGCATTGATCACCACGCTTGCTCATTGGGGTTTGGCGATTTTAGATCCCTATTTGGAATACAGGTTTCCTCACGCTGTTTTCCTTCACCGTTTGTCAATTATGTCTTAGAATCATTAAGGAAGTACATGAAACTTTTGAAAAAGTCACATTGGTGACGACCACTTGCCTAGGTGCAAACCATGTGCCTGCAAATCCGGCCATTGAACCGCTAGGCCATCACATATTTTTTTTATACAAATCAAACTTGAAACTTAACGAATTATGTTCGATTTACGACCACTATTGGGCCTCTAATTAACATATTCGTGAACTGAAAATGTGTTTCTTCTGCAATTCTTACATTTTAAGGCCATATCTAACAGGCCCAAGAACGCCCACTTTTCGCGCTGCAAAGTAAATTCTACCTTAATGCCCTTTGCATAAGAGATAAACCCATTATCTACAATCTCTATTATAAAAGCCCACGTCACTCACTGACTCACTGATTCTGGAACGCTCGCACACTATGATAATTTTTAAAGAAAGAACACATAACAAAGAGTTTATCATAAAAAAGTTTCAAAAACAATATTTTCGCGAAACGTCAATGACTGAAGAAAAGTATTAAGTTTTGTTATGATTCAATCAATGTTTCCGGCAAGACGTTTCTATAATACTTTACGCGCGAGCGAAGCCGCGGGCAACAGCTAGTAGAATATATTTGATCGCACGACGAGATGCATAACATTACCACCGCGCACCGGTACGCGCATTAATGTTCTATCAAAACTCTCTAGTGGCCAACCTTCAATTTACTAGAAACTTTTTCCATCATTACAGACAAGGAAGTTAAAATAGTTTTGATTGTAGTTCTATGCATCTCGGGTGTCTGCTTACACTCCACATAATTTTAGAATAGAATCTATAAACTTTATTTTTTTAAGTTTTTTAACGTACCGCATTTTTTAGAGAGATCGAAATCGATTACCACAAAAAGCTTTCTTATGCACGCACACAATGTGCACAAAAATAGATAAAAAAAATATTTTCATTCTGCAAGATAAAAAAAATCTGACATTGAAGTTAAGTATTTGTTTTCTTCCCAGATCTTAACAGAATACTTCAAATCAAATTATAGAAAAATACAGACATTTCACGGTGATTCGCCACTGTGTACGCGGCGCAGCTCTGCGATACATTAATTTCGATGCTCAGTACCGTTTCGCTTGTTGCCTCTACTTTCCAAAATTCTCTTCACAGAGTAAACTAAACGTACAATAAAATTACTTCCAGTGGTTTTGGATCTTTCTGGCGCGTAACACTGATTCCTTTGCCTTAAAAAAAAAGGTCGCAAAAATATTCCCGCGAATTTTCAAACATGGAATTTTTTCTCATTCTTTATTTACGGAAAGTGAATTTGAATTGGTAATTGTTGAGTGACTATAATATCTAATTCTGTGCTTTAAAAAGTGTGCTTAGTTTTTTATAAGTACAAGGTTTTAAGGGTGTATTGGCTGTAAATTAGGTCGTTACAGAAATTAAGGTACAAAGAATATTAGCAATCTTATGATTATTACGTGGTGTACAAAATAAACTTCTTAGTCTTTCTTCATAATCTTAGTGTTATGAATAAACAATTTATGTTATTTTTGGTAACTTTTGATTATTAAATTATTAAACACTGCTTATTTCAACACTTTTTAGTAACTGGAGAATGAGAAACATAGTTAAAATGTTTACTTGACTTTTTTATTTCTAGTCACTAGATATATTCGTCGTGAATGTTTTTGCCAACTTTTGTGTTTTTGATAATATTCTGTGGTTGTGACGTCATCATTATGGCGCGTTCTCTTTCGGGTGCGATCCGAAATATGTGGAATATGGCATGGCTGTTGGCGACAAAAGTTTTTTTGGTAAAGTATTTATTTTTAAATGCAAATAATAATAATATCTGCCTGCCTGAGGCATATTTAAATTAATAAAAAAAAATATACATATCTAACTAATAAATCTGTTTCCATTTATACTATCGGTACAAGTTTTTAATAATTCCTTCGGAGATATTACTTTATCTGTATATTTAAGGGTTGGTCCCTAGAGAAGGTTGAAAGTGAACTCTCTATTTTGATACAAATCCCTCAAAATCCTCATAAAATTTGCTTCAATCACGAATCGCAAGTAGTACCTATGCAATGTCTCTTCATTTTCCTCATATTTCATGATTTTGTTAAATATAGCATTGTTTATAATAATTTTACCTTATTTTAAGTTATAGTAATTGTAATGGCTGTTATTTTTGTTTTCCTGTAAATATGTACATTGAATTACAATGATAAATAACTACATAATAATATTGATTCCAATGTCCAATTCCGCTGAATACCAGTGTTCATGGAGCGACTGATCTTACCTCCACAACCCAACACTGAGCAACACAGAAAACGTTAAAACTAGTTATAAAAATTCTAGACCTCACGACTTTAGAAACTAGTTCAAGCACTGCATCTTTATGAATATTGCTATACCATTATTAAGACATGCTTATTATATTAGAGAAAGGACCACCATTGTACCCTTATTGACTAACCTACAAATACTCAAACGCAAATGAACTTTAAGAAGTTCTTAAATGTCTACTTGTCTTACAATTCACAATAGTTCTGTAGCTACCTTGGGCCCTTGGGCCGTTCTTGTCTGTTCTACCATAGAGCAGAGGTGGATGGTCTCTGGTTGATATCCCATCCCCTAATAGAATAAAATCCACAACAAGGCCGCTGCGTGCTGGGTCTGTGTCCCCATGTAAGCCTTTCAAAGGACCGGGTTCTCATTGAGGATAACCCGTGAAAAAGAAGAGATTATATTGTTTTCTGAGGTTTACGCGAATATTAGACATTGAAATAAAACTACTTTAAACGGATTCTATCGCGGTTTATTTTGATTTTAGTTCCCGACGTTTCAACACCTTTGCAGGTGTCATGTTTTATTTCAAAGAAGAGATTGCTATACTATTTATTATTAAGATTCTCTATTGAAAACAACCAAGTATACAGCATTTTAGGATACCGACAGCTGAATACAGAAACTTCAATCAGTTTTAACTCGTGGTTAGGTCTTATGCTGTCTCTGTCACGTCAAGGTGTAAAGAGAGTAGTGTCAAGTAGACATTTAAAAAAGTCTTAAAGTTAATTTGCGTTCCAGTATTCGTGGGTTAGTCAATAGCAGTCCTATCGTCTTATTTTTTTTAGGCTTTTCCCAAAAATACTTTTTCATATCTTATTTTCGGATATCCGTGCTATCCTTGCGAACACCTTGAACATATTAAAGCTAGTACATTTAACTTCGCATTTTCCTTATCAAGGCAATGTCTCACGCTCCACAGCCTTTATAATAAATGCTTGCTAAATGACTATACCTTAATCCAAGCATAACTAATTTAAAATGGTATCTCTCTATCTTTTACCTTTCATTTTCGTTATTTTATCGTTTTGTAGGGACTATTGTTTGGTAGGGTGGTAGATTTAAACTATATTAACTTACAAAATACCTTATATTGACGTTATTACCTACTGGCATCTTAATAGTATAGAATTTACGAGTATCTTAAGTAGATAGATTTCAAGTTCGATTTATATATTGACGTGTTTTATAAAAGCTGCTAGTAATAGCTATAACAAAAATCGAATCTATTCATCATTAAATTAACATTTGATCTATGCTTCTGTTATAATTCAAGATATCGTACATTCCGAACTATAATATCAATAAAAACTAAGGCATTAGACCATAGACCTTGTAGCAAAAGCTTCAACAAATTCCAACCATTACCCAAAAACTTTATTTCTCCAAATAAAACAGTAAAAAGGAACCTCTTAGATAATTAAATTTTCAAATAAATGTTATTACAATAATCTCCTTAGCAAATTGTTTCTGTTTATTTGGAATTGTTAAAATTATCTTTCTACCAAGCTCAATATGAATCGTTGGAAATAAACGATGCCAAATAATTAATTTTGTGCAATCATTTGCGGAATTGTTTGTAATCAGTCTTTGTCTTAAAGTGATGAATCTTTGTTTCGTTGGTCCTCTACTATTTATAGAATGTTTTAAAAAATATAACGTAATTCTGTAAAGATCATTCAGAAACATTTTCTTCTAAGTTGCGCCATAAAATCGTACACTTTCTGCTGGATCAGACTGTTGACTAGACAAGTTTACAGAACTCGCTAATTATTTGTCAACTTTTCATCTTGCCTTATGTCTTCATGAAAAGGCTGTGGGATTTCAAATATAGGACGTGATGGAATGTTTCATTAAGTCCTATTTGTAATAGGTTTCTCAGCATTCTGAATGTCAGTACCTACCTACGCATAATATACGCAGTGAGCAAGCGTGCTAATCATGCTCGCGTTCTTTTATGGTAGAGATATTTTTGTGCCTTTTTTATACATAATTTGACTGGACGGTAAAGCTTTCGGGAATTAAAGCAAAATTATTTATTTTTCTATAATCTCTTACATGGTATTACATTTACAAAAGTATATATAATTGTATATTATCATGTGTAGGAAAACGTATGAATCATCTGCTCTTGTAAGTGTGTCTGAAAGCAAAACGGAACCATTATTAAGAGTTCTTATGTAACAAGTTATCTCAGTTTAACGAGCTATGCGTTACAGCTTCTTTGTAATATATTCACTTAGAAACTCTCTAAAACTTATTAATTAAGTTCTTAAAATAACTTCATTATTAGTGAGTACAACAAATAAAAAAAATTGTAATGGTTTTCATCAGTAACTTCTACCACATTTGATTTCTTGTTGAAACTAAAAGCCCTATGTGAATCGATCGTAAAAGTTAGGCTACACTGTCAGATTTTATCAGGAGATCAGGAGATGGGTGGGCATTTTGAATTAACACCAGGGTTAGGTCAGCTCGGGAAACCTCAACGGGCAAATCTAGACACGAACACGAAACAACGACAGTTCCAATTAGTGATGTCGAAAAACAAAAGAGGAAACACTTAAAACTGTGATGTAGTGCAACGTCCTAAATTGTGGTGATCTGAGCTAACTATTGTGTTATTGTTTTATCATCGCGAAAGTGAAATTCCACTCGCTTTTGCGATTATGCGCGTTCGCAAGATAGAAGAACAAGGCGATTAATTTTACTATCGAGTTTTAAGAATCGTGTACTGTTGTTAATTATATTACATTAAAAGCAAATGCCACTTTTTAGTTGAACACGTATTTTAAAATCACCTTTAAAACATTTTTTTTCTAAATTCAGCTCGCCATACTTAGATACCGTGTTCATTTCTAGAGATCAAAGTGTCCTTACGTGTTCTATACGACCTAGTAGCTAAAAATAATGCTATAAATAAGAAGATAAAAAAGAAGGAGAAAAAAAAAAAGAGTGAGAAATAAAGTATTGTCAATTTGAAATTAATAATTAAGTTGCTAACATCGTATAAGCTTATAACTTGTACCACACAACAAGAGGATGCGACCTGTGAACTGGCTTGTATTATTTAATACTTTTATGTTAACTGTTGCTTCGGTTTTCTTTCCTAATATTTGATGCTTTAACGACATACTTATGAAACTTGTTACATATAAGGCTGATTTTAAATATATTTATTATCTAGGCATGTTTTATTTATATTGTGGGGTATTATAAAATATTTTCATAATGGGTCTTTAACAGTTCAGTATCGTAATATTGTTATTTAATCAAATATCTATAATTGCCAATCTTTATTTGCCAGAAAATGTGGTACAATTAATAGATGGAATAGAGTACTTAACACGGTTCACATATTTTGGAAAATGTAATTTGCATGCAAATTTTATAACTAAGGACGAACTTAGTTGACAAATTAAATTTGAACATGGTCTACCTAAATCACTGTATTTTAAACCATTTAATACTTCTAAATAACCTAAAGTTTCGTATAATTATATTTATCTTCGTGTCAACATATATTTAAAATCGCACCTCAAAAAGTAGCTTACAACGAAAATAAAGATCTAAGTTTAGGTAATTTTTTGTTGTAATTTTTTTCTTGACGGACAGACATTTGAGCCGTTGAACACTGCACTGAAATGTCAACATTTGTTATAAGTGACCTTGAACATGTTTACGCGCACATCTTAACCGACAAGGAAAAGAAGTATGTAGCTGTCAGTTCAATAAACCCATGTAAATGACATGCTCCAGTTAAGGAAGGTTTTCCAGCGGTTGTGGTCACCATCCGATACTTTGCAGACGAGCATTGAGCATGAGCATGTGTCGTTAGAGCCCCGTTATGGGATCAGCAGAGATAGCAGATGTTATTCTGTATAGTGCCGCAAACTCATTGGTGAGGGGGAACTAAATAATCTAAGAACCTATATATTTAAAAAAAAATGATGGCAGAACATAACAAATAAATAAATAAATGTGGACAACATCGCATACATTGCTCCGAATCCAATGTAAGTAGCTAAAGCACTTGTGTTATGGAATCAGAGACAACGAAGGTACCACAAACACCCAGACCCGAGACAATATAGAAGTGATTTATGTGTGTACGCCACTCGACCACGGAGGTCGACGATAATATTGTTTTCTATTACATTACAATGGGCTTCATTATCTTAAAAGTAATCTTACACCTCAGAATGAAATTTACGTAAATTATAAATGGTTGGCATCTCCATAAAATCGCTGTCAAAATGTATTCAACTAACCATAAACAGAAAGTAATGACGAGCGAGTTCTATTTGAATGTGAGAGCGTATAACAATGAGTTACCTAATTGTTGCACTTACAAAACATGGCGGAGACGATATTATTGGTAATTTTCGGTTGTAATAGAACTTTTTCGTTGAATAAATTAAGATTTGTAAGTCTTTTACTAAAGAAGATGGAGTAAAATGGAAGGAGCTGCACCGACAAGAGTTGAGCCCTAAATAATGACATGACACGTCTTCTAATATCATACAATTTATCTGACTGTCGCTGTCTATTTTTTTTATCCCCCTCGTCAGATTTTTGAGAAATATGTGGAATGTGCTTTTCGGCAGTATAATGCGGTGGACCTATGGAGTTTCTTGCCGGTTCTTCTCCATGAAAATGACACTTTGGAACGCGCACCTAGAGTCATTAGATTAGTGTATTAACGTTTCTTGAGTGCCTTCTTGAGATATAAAAGGTTTTTTTAATTTGATTTGATTTGGGTTAATGTCAATGTCAGTCTGCCATGTTGCGGTCTTTAAAAACATAATTTTGAACTTGAGACTTTGAGTATGTAGGTATGCTTCCAATATTATAACCTTAGGACATCGGTGACTAACTATTGTTAATCCGCAATGATGATTCAGATGTGTACTATTAATAAATAGTGGTGTGACATTTATACCTGAATTCACTAGTCATCGCACTATAGAGTTCTCGGAATTTAAACATATTGTGATCTTGCGAGTTACTTATAAACACATAATATACCTGCTGTTCTCAAAACAATAAGCAATACCTAAATATTTTCTGATTTTACATATTCTGTGTTAATGAAAGTCCAATAAAAAAAGTTAAATGAGACAGTGACTCCACATAAAAAAATATTTAAAAAAGTTTTGTAGATCACTGATACCTAGTTTTGTAAATGAAGGTAGAACGAGCAACATGCCATGTCAAGACAAATGCAACCTCAGTCGGCCTGTGACCATGACTCCTGCAAAGGCGTCGAAACGACGGAAACTAAAATCACAATAAACCGCGATAGAATCCGTTTAAAAGTAGTTTTATTTCAATGTCTAATATTCGCGTAATCTTATGGTATTTATCTTAGATAAGTAAATGTATTGAAAATAGCTTTAAAAAAATTATTATGATGTCTACCGTAGTAAGCCTGAGCGCAGGCTTTGACTGCTGCACCGCACTCCTAGCCTCCAGCCAGAGATTTTAACTAGGTACTTCAAAATGTTTAGTTATTAGGCACCTCATTAGTATCAACAAAAGATATAAACCTAATCTCTCACTTTACCTAAATATCTTCCCACGGCAAACAAAGCTTCTAATCAATTCCCAATAATTTCAATAGAAACTATTATCTGTTTCTCTAGAAATTAGTATTGTACAAATATTCTATTTGTATTTACCAGACAGGCGAACTCGTAAACAAAAGATGGCTATACCCTAATGGTTTCACGGTAAATATAAAATTAATTATGTTTCCCGTTGTTATCTGCCCGTTTGTTCAACATTAATACTTATAATTGTGACTAATATGTGTTTCACATTTATTTTAGTTTATTGTATTAGTTGTTCGCAACGCTCGTCGCAGGCACGAACAATCGCTGTCCCTACCGGAATAAAAAAACTAGAAGGGTGAAAAAAAAAACATAAAATACCTAACAATTTTGTGACAGAAAGCATAACAACTTTTACACAATTTTAGTCGTTGGCGCGAATACCCCAGTGGCCATTAAAAGTGTTAAATAAGAGTTCCAAATTCAAAACTGTGTCAATTTACTTTTAAATAGGCATCAAAAGTGTTTACAGACTTTAAAATTACGCGTTACTTTATAATGTGATCTTTTTCAAGCAGTAAATTTGTTATGTTTAGTGATGTTCCTGCAATTATGTGAATAGTGTTGTGCAATGTTTTAAGTGAAGTCAAAAGTTCCAATTACCTGTGGGTATGAGTCGAGGATGGAAAAAGAAATTCTGCTGGTTGACTGATGGAAAACTAGCGCAACTATGGGTTTGTTTTATTTTTTGAATGATTACAGCAATATTTTATCAGGACTTTACTTACTCTCTTAATCTCTACTAGTTGCCAGGACAGAATTCTTTCTGTCAAAAGTTAAAATTAATTAATAAATGTAACGTTTTTCGAGTGATCACGTAAATTTTTTATAGTATTAAATCCTGAATTTATTTATGGAAGGACTTGGGGGAGGCCTTTGCCCAGAAGTGGGACAGCATAGGCTAGATAAAAATCTTGAATTATGCGCCTACCAACATTCAATTTTATTTATAGTATAGATTATATTTTTGAACTACGGATTGGAGTATTACTTAGTTTTGGGATTAAGGAGTCGAGAACCTTATTTTTGGCACTATTCCGCCGCGTACGAAGCAGAACGCGGCTGAACAGCGCTGAAAACACTCGCATGATAAAAAGGACATTCGTTCTTATTTTGTACTTGTTAGCCGCGAAAGCTAAATTGATTCGGAAATCTGAACGGACGTATCTCCATACAAAATCATTGTTTTTTAAGGGCGTAATCTGAATGGAGCTGAATAGACCCTAGGCTGATTTTTCCAACATATGGAATTTATCTAGCAAGTTATCTAGAGAAAAAAATAACTTTATAAAATAATATGGTAACACAATATGCACTGTTGAGATTTTTACCTAAAAAAATATTGTCCTTAACTTATCATGGAATTTCGCACATACCTAGCTGTATCAATTGATAGTACCTACAGAGGAAGCTGCGCTTGCGCACTGTTATCTTTATCACTGTCCGCTCCTAATAAACTGTTAAATGGTGCGAAAACATGTCGTAATATTAATTTGCTGTAAAAGGAAGCAAACTATGTGGCGTTTCCTTTATAAATGTTAAGGCCTCGGTTTTTGTTTCTGTCTTATTATGATACCTAGCTAAGTATTAGATTTGGTTAAAATGTCTTACTTTTTGTTGAAGGAGGGGCCTTCAACAAAAAGTTATCACATAATTCTGACTTAACTTATTGTTATAAAAATAATTACTTGTTATTAGCTCAATCATTCGAGTTAACAGCTACTGGGCCAATAAATATTGAGGAATTAATGTTATAGTTCACATGCAATGTGCATGTGGACTATAAAATTAATTCCTTATCCCATTTAATAACATAACAAACAAATAAAATACAAACTTACCTGTTTCATACGATTTTCCTGAATATCATGACTCATGTTAGTTCCATTGTTTGTTGATAGGCGGAGCTAGTGGCGGCAGTGAGACGGCGCGGCCGTGGAGACGGGAGCGATGATGACGACGGCCTGCCTCAAAGCCCGCCAGGATCGCCACCAACAGACAAGGTTGATAAGGTAAGATATTTGTTTTTAATTATTAATTGATGAAAAACGTTATAAGCGCCATCTATTTTGTGGCAACTAAAACTAGAATGACTGCTAAAAAGATACGGTCAGTGGGTCATCTTAGGGGCGGAGTAAAGATACTGTTCGAAAATTAACCTCAATAAAATACAAAAAGAAGCAGATTAGGTTACATATCTAAAGTTTATTTAAAGTGACTATTTTTATTTCATGGACTGTATTGAATGATACTATATAATATTATTATGATATAGAAAGAAATGGCATTATTCAAAGTATGTAATGGTAGCGACATCTAGTTGTTTTAATAAAGACTAATTTGATTGTACAACAAATTTCAGTGAGCGCTTTAACAGTTGCGATGATTGTCGTATAGATGTCGCTGACAGTCAGTTGGATTAAGTTTCTAATTAGGAAAATTTAAACAATAAAACACAAGCGGAGCTTCAAGAAACTAGTGATTTCTTGATTATTGATATCTATGTTAATTAAGAACAAGAACTTCTACTTTAGAACTTCGTTATAGTACTATTAATGTCAGAATAGCATCACAACAGTTGCCTTAATAACCTAATTATTGATAAGGTTTCTAATTCTGTTTTAAACAATCCGGTATTACGGATTAAGCAAAAATAGGTAAATTATCTTCGAAGGCCGCTATTGTAATATTATTAGGATGTAATAGGATTATGATTGAAGCATTAAAATAATCATTAGTTGTGTGGAGTAGCTAAACAGCGAATGTAAATCAGATTGTATTTGAAAGTATCGGCTATTTAGTATCTATACCTACTTAATGCCAATTACATCAAAGTATTACAATCGTTTTAATATCTAATTCTAAACTATCGGCAAAAAAAATAAAATCTTATTCAGTCAAACACTGTTTGTATCCTTACGCCATTATGATTTTAGGACCCGATATGTTTGTTAAGCAAAAAGTTTTGAATGTAAAGCTTGTGTATGAAAAAAAAACATTTAAAATGCTTTGCGTGAAACCTAAACAAATGTTCCTTAATTTTACAACCCCTTAAATGGTAAATGCGTGGATATAGGTAATAACAAACTTAGTCATAAAACTGCTGTAAATCAGCCCGCTTGATTGAGTTGCAGAACAGACGCAACAGTGAAAGTGGTGCGAGGTCGTTATTATGTTTATTACACTATTTATTGATGTAACTCTTACACTCGGGGTATTTAACAACAAAGGGATATGTGAATAACTCGGCTTATCGCGGTCCACTACTGGATGGATAGGTATATGCCTCTCTCGAGTTGCGCTATAGCTCCCGGTTTTCCGCCTTCATCTGCGGGACTACCGGGAACTGCGGCTGTGTGTTTTTGTGCGCAATAATGGGGTGTTTATTGCTCTAGTCACGCTGGGCTGGCGGGTTGGTGACCGCAGTTATATACAGGGTGAAATTGAACAAATGCGACAAAAAAAATGGGAGCTTCAGTTTCAGTAACATAGCAATTATAAACTGTTTTTTCTACAATCTAAATCGTTAAAAAAAATTACGCGGTTATCGTTTTCAAAAGGTCCATTGATGTTATTATCTTTATTTAAGTACGAATTATCGGTATTCCAGCAAAATATTTAATATGCAAAATAAATAAGAAAAATTAAATCGTGCCCACTACACGAAAATGGTAGTACGCGAAATTCTTTGATACTTTAATTATTTTAACGCTTTTCGTAACACTGATCAATTATTTTTTAATTTTACATTTGATTTCTACATTTTCTTGACAACACGTATTATTGTATATTTAAATTTGTCGCATCTATTCAATTTCACCCTGTATTCGTTCTTTAGGAAAACCCTGCTGCCCATTCTCCTTGTTTCTATATCCCTTATTCGCTACATCCACGGGTAGAGTAGGCAGAGACAATAAACACCTACACACTTTTTCTCTTTTTATATTTTGACGTGTGTTTCAGTTTTTTGCTTCTAAATTAAGTCAAAGCGATAAAAATATTCTCTTTTTTTTTTTTCGTAATCTCTATTATAAAAGCCCACGTCACTCACTGACTCACTGACTCACTGATTCTGGAACGCTCGCACACTATGATAATTTTTAAAGAAAGAACACATAACAAAGAGTTTATCATAAAAAAGTTTCAAAAACAATATTTTCGCGAAACGTCAATGACTGAAGAAAAGTATTAAGTTTTGTTATGATTCAATCAATGTTTCCGGCAAGACGTTTCTATAATACTTTACGCGCGAGCGAAGCCGCGGGCAACAGCTAGTATCCAATATTATCCCTAGTACATTTTGCCCTTTAAAACACTGTATGAACTTTCAGTAACATCAATAGTTATTGTAATAAATATAATATATAACTAAATAACATCATAATAACTAGTTAGGCACTACAGAAAGTATAATAGGGGAAAATGTTACCTACGTTTCTTATCAGTAAAATATTGCACAACAATTTATCAACCCGCATGTAACATAAAAAAGGAAACGATTTTCAAAGCTGAAATTGAAAAGTGAAATTTACAGTTGTGTTACCTACCCTGTGAGTCCTGTGACCCACATCTAGGTACCTAATAATATCTAAATGACTACCTAGGTATTTGGTAGGTAAACTATCTACATAACTGATCGAGTTGATCAGTTGAGTTGTCAACCTTGGACACGGGCAGTTTAATAATAATACATCTTCTGCCTAACCTTTTCCCAAGCTATGTTGGGGTCGGCTTTCAGCCTTACCGGATTTAGCTGGATACCGTATTTTTAGTTTAATAATAATACATACTTAATAATAAAAATATATTTAAAAATGTTTTTATAAGTATTTTAATTACATAAAGAGAATAATACTAAATAATATCTTGGGACATCTCACATACGGCCATCTGATTCCAAACTAGGCAGAGCCTATACTTTGGTAACCAGATAACTGATAAACATGATACTTATTTTTTTCTAAATACATAGGTACTTAGATAAAATTAATTAGAGATTTCGTCTTATTTTAGTAACTTATACAGTATACACCGCATATTTTGCAGTTAAAATTTAAGACTTATAGCTAAGCTATTGCCAGCTAACACTAATTAAAAAATATTACTTCGTGTACAATGCTTACGGGAAAAGCAAATAATTATGTAGCTATATACCCAAGTGACCTAGGTATGTAGGCACATATCGTATACGGCTACTTTTATGGTCCCCCATTGTTATAGTACCGGTGCAACGGTACCGTTCTTACACGGTTCACTATCTTTAAACAAATTATGACAATTTTTTTTCATTTAAGTATTTAATACATAGATTTAGTACACAGAAAATTATTAATCTTTCATAAACTCCCACGGTACAGATACTAATTTTTGTCGCGATGGGTTTATTTAGGAACAAAGTTCTTCTCCTTGATCATTAAAATTATAATTATTTTTACGGTTTTCTGAAGGGCTACTCTATAATTAAATTCTGATAGATTGACCTTGGCATTATGACGTTTCGAACACTTTTTTTTCGTAATCTGTGTCTGAAACTAACTGGAATCAAAATATTTTCAATATTTTATTTTGTAAGAATAAATTATTTTATAAATATAATTTGAATATT
Organism: Plusia festucae; assembly: GCA_950381575.1. NCBI lineage: Eukaryota > Metazoa > Arthropoda > Insecta > Lepidoptera > Noctuidae > Plusia > Plusia festucae. The sequence goes on from OX494442.1 coordinate 1,132,249, forward strand.
TTTTGCATTAGCATCGATATTGAAATTCATTCAAGAGTAAATCTCGTTATTTCTTCCAAAATTAGAAATGTGTGTAAAATCGTGGCACTCACACATTGATATACTTAATACTGTATTAGCACGTGTTAGAAAGTTTTGTTACGGGATTTCAAGGCAGTTAATCCTTAAATTAATTTGCAAGAACTATCTGATTATTGTGTTTCTGTTCATAATATTTTATTATATTTACCTTACCTTTCTAAGCAGTCCAACTGTAAAGACAATCCGACACTTAAGTTATAATCGGATAAAATAATCAATAGTACTTTGACATGTGACGCAAGTAGCCCTGACCGCCACGGTCGCTAAGTATTTAATAATTCAGTGTTGTATGGCTTTCACGGCCTGTTATGGGGTTTGACGACTTTCCTCAATACTCATGGGAGTTCGTACATACTAAACATGCTGGCATGATTGAGTTAGATGGGTAGAAAATTCAACAAAAGGTTGACTTTGTAGAAAAGTTTTAAGACTCAAAATTAACCAGTAAGGTAAATGGAGTTAGTTAATGCAAGTTCTAAAATGTATATTTAGAGGTTTTTTTTCCTGTTGTGTAGATTAATCCCTCAACATTATATACCTACATGACGTCAGAAAAAAAATCTTAACGGTCAGTGTAAAAAAAGTAGATAAGTCCTGATAAGACGGTAGGTATCCGTACCTTACCGTTACTTTTTATTAAATTAATTATCGGGAAACCATTGACACCTGCAAAGAAGTTGAAACGTCGGGAACTAAAATCAAAATAAACCGCGATAGAATCCGTTTTAAATAGTTTTTTTCAATGTCTAATATTCGCGTAAACCTTAGAAAACAATACGCAAAAAAACCTAAAAACACATATAAAACCCATAGAAGAAAATATTTGTGAATAAACAACACTGGGACATTTCATCATTTGCCCCCTACTTTGCATGAAACGTCAGCTTTGCCACCTATGGTGTGAGCACCCACATGCGACCAGAGAATCACCATTTATGTAGCTCCAATACAAAGCTCTCCTAATCAACACGTCACAACTGAATGCCATTTAAGGCTTCCACTATCTAATAACAAACAGCCCAGTCTCGGCGCGACCTTAGTCCGCGAAGCGCGCGCTAAAAAAAAACAAATTTTAAAATAATATGCGTTTGACATTCGATTTTGGCGCGTCAAATAATAATTTAATATTTAAATTTCGTGCTCGTTGTATTTATTATTTAATTTAAAAATCATAGTTTAGTTAAAAGATATTTTTAGTGTTTTTATTGAGTGTTAAAATAGTGAAATTGATGATTGTGAAACTAGAGTTTTTATGTTATATTTTCATGTTTACGTAATCGGTGAGGTGTTTTAAATTCCTTGTAATATATAGTTTTAAGTTTATATCGCCGTTTAAAACTGCACGTTTTATTAAATTATCTAGTGAGATTGGGCTCTTGAAGATGATCTAAATAACTTATTTCGACTGTTGCTTAAAAAAGTAAATGTGAGTTTAAGAAATCTAAACTCTAGGTTGCATAAATATTACAATAACAAATTGGACATAAGATCTAGTTTTGACACAACATTTACAAACGTGTCGTTAAATAATTCTCTCATATTTAAATTTAATGCATGCATTTCATTATTTAAATACAGCACACTGATGCAAACTAACTGCTTTCTATAGAAACCGCTAAAACATGAATTAAACACGTTATCCTTCACTTCACTATTTATAATAAAATAAAGAATACAAATATTTTTGAATAGACTAGAAAATATATAAACCGAAATTTAAAATATTCTGTAGATACATACGTACATACAGGAATGAATTAGTATCAAAATACACATAGGTACTTCTGCATAGCCTTTCCTAAGCTATGTTGGGGTCGGCTTCCAGTCTTACCGGATTTAGCTGAATTTGACTGGGTAGTATATTACAATCTCCTATTTCCATTCCGAAAATGAAAGGTGTGACTATTCTTGTTACATCAATACGAAAACATCGAATGACATTTATAAAACTAAGATAAAATCTATGAAAGTACCAGCGTAGTAAAACGCAACATAATTGGCGAAATGACTGCGTTTGACATTCAGTGAGATGACATGTTCTGCGCTTGGAAAATGGCCATAGGCAACACAATATATGATTATAATACTCTTTTCTTTTATATTGTAAAGCTGAAGAGTTAGTTTGTTTGTACGCGCTAATATCAGGAACCACTGGGCCGATTTATAAAATTATTTCACTGATAGATAGCCCACATATTTAGGAAGGCCGCTACTAAAAGCTAGTGTTTGATAGAAATAGTAAATTACCGCATGCTGAAGTAGTTTTTGTTTTTTTATTTACAGGATTTTATTATCAAGTTATGATTATTGTTACCATTTTCGGTAGCGCTGACACTTATACTAGGCAGTATCATAATTATAATAAATTCTTTATTTCTGCTAAATGATGGTACTGAAAATTTTAGGCTCCAGAGCTAGGTTAGAGTACGTGTATTTCAGGATCCAGAAGTTCATATCATATAAAAAGAAGTTTGTATCATACATAGGTAAAAAAGTAATAGGAACTTAGTTATTTTCTGTTTCTGAATCTGTTTGTAAATGAATCTTGAACCAAAATAAGTATTATATACTTAGAAATCAAGCCTTGAAATAACAAAGCATATTACCAATTGCCTAACCTGTTGTTTGCGTGGATGAGAAGTCAGGTCTGCAAAAATTTAAATTGCAATTGATCAAGATGATAAGAAGATGATGTTGTCCGAGACCCATGCCTCATTCGAAACCCGAAATAGTCAGTCTAACGAGTCGTAACCGGTTTCTAAGAAAAATACTCTCATATGGTATTCAACTAAGAATCTATCTATACAAAATACGTACTTATCTACATGCCACAAGTAATGTGGTTATTGACTCTAACTTGTGGTTTACGATCAACCTTTTATCGTATACTATTTTTAAGTCTCGACTCTGCTCGCGAAAATGTCAGTGATCGCAACTAATGTAGCTTGGAATCCAAGTTTACTCCATACCAAGTTTCATCAAAATCGGTCCAGTAGTTTAGCCTTGAAAGCGTAACAGACGGGCAGAGTTAATTGAATTTTCTTTTTATTTAGATTGTAGAGATTTTCATAATATCATCTTTATAATGGACTATAAAATAGTAACAAACAAATTTTTCACTTCAAGCGCGCATACTTGGTGATGTGAGTGAAAACGCATCGAGAAAAGATAGACAGTTAAAAACAACAATGCGATTTATTGCATTTGACTGCACATTAAATAAATGCATTAAAATCTCAAGTATATTCTTTCACCACTGCATTTTATAACGAAATAACTCATTATAAAATAAACTGTTTATTATTACGTATGTAATTAAATTTAGTTTCATAATTCTTGTTTCTCGTAAAAGTCTCATTTTGCCTGAAATTAATTATTATAGTTACATAGTACCTAGATAGACAATATTACAAACTATATACTACTCATATTTGACGAAACTATTGCTAATTATTGATTAGGTACGTTAAAAATGTAAAGTGTAAGTGAACCGACTTCAATTGTCATTTTTGGTAAAATTTTCAATTTGCTCTGATTGAACGAAAAAAACAAAATGATGAATTGTTTTTTTTTTTAATTTAAATGAGACCACCTCTGAGATATTATCGAAGATAAAAATAATTTTTAAATCGATCCACAATAATTGCCGGAGATGTCGCGTCACAAAAATTCAAAAATATTCAAGTAAAAAAAGCTTGTTTTAAAGAAATATTTGTGGAAACTTAACAGTTATGCACTAGCAAAAATTTACATACATATATCGGAATTGCTTATTTCTTTAAATAAGTTGACTTACTTAATAAACAAGAAAAAAATTAATAAGTTTTTTGTTGCATGTAAAATTGCATTGAAAGTCAACTATCCAGCGGTTGGTTCCAATATTCTATCTATCAATGAATATGGCTAAATTGGCTACTAGACATAGAATTTTGACATATTTTATATGGAGCTTAAGTCAAATGTATCTTTACTAAATACAAAACTATCGATAGATAGAATTAAGACCTTATTTTACGTCTAAATAGACCAACCAAGGAACTTCACTTATAACAAAAAACTTAACGAATGACAACAGAAAGTAGTCATTCAGTTATTTCATTTCCTTACATTACTGTTAATGATTTGTAGTTAATATAACCGTTAATATGCTTTGACATAATTCGCCGGTAACTGTTATGTAACGCTGAATGACAAGACACGCATGAAAACATGCATGTATGGTAATTGTAAAGCGATATGTCTTGCTGTAGTTTTCTCTTAAAAAAATAGCTTTTGAATGGTTTTTGTAGCGACTAGACGAGCTGTATCTACTGCGTGCTTGTGCCGAAACAGAATAAATAGTGTACCGTATCACGTGTCGTAAATGTAATGCAAATTATTATTTTTTGTAAATATAAAATAATACAATTCCGTTTTTATTTACCTACCTACCTACTCATATTTTACTGTGATTATAGTTTATTACTACAACACAAGTCAAACTATACCTACTTTTATGTATGTTTAGAAATAATAACTTAATTATTTTGCTTACTTAAAACTTGGGGGATATAATTTTGTGGTATTTTGTTAGGATATATTTTTTGTTCTGCCGGGACTCTCAATAGTTCTGCGAACAAAGAGGGTATCGCGAAATACCCCATCAATTGAGACGGTAAGAATCCACTTCTGATTTTCGCATTCCCCAATCAAAAGAAATTCAAACGATTTAAAAAAAACTTGATTGAGTTTGTTTTAATAAGTAAACTTTAACCATAATTTAATTTTGGTCACTATTTCAATAAGCCGCACAAAGGTTGTGGTAATAAGTATTAATAACGAGTTCTCTAGTAACCATGTTCACAGAATGATCTGCAATAAATACGCTATTCGTAGCAAGTCAATTAATGTGCCGTATCCTGGATAAGTAAACATTTTCTATATCCTTCAGTGAAAGTTGAACTTAGCAATAAAAGTCGACCTGATTGACGGAGATTTGATTCCCACAGTAAATATAACGTTTTACTTACTACATTAAGTACCTATATTACCTTATTAAATTATTTAATGAATATGTTTCTTGTCTTTGGTAGTCAGTAAACTAGGTACCTACTTAAAAATAAATTAATAGCTGCTTAGTAAAGAAAAGATTGAAAAAAAATAAGATAGGCGCTTGCCCAGGACTTATAATGGACTAAACTTATTTAACATTAGCTATTCCCCGCGACTTCGCCCGCGGTACCAAACTTTTTTCGTAAAAATATAGCCTATATTACTCAGGATGAATGTAGCTTTCTAATGGTTAAGAGATTTTTTAATCAGCACAGTAGTTTTTGAGTTTATTTATTTCAAATATTTGTGTATCTTATATTTGCAGGTAATAATGTAAAACGTAAATAAGTAATGTAATATTTGATAGCAAAATAGTCATTTGTTGCTTCTTCAAAACTGATAGAATTAGAAGCTGAAATATCTACAAAATGTGATCTCATAAGCCATTGTAAAAATGTAGAGTCAACTTAAAACAACATACCTGTAATACCTATCGCATACAATGAAAACATGGTTAAAATTTATTGTTATAACAGCACAATCTTACCCTTAAACAATCAATAAAAATTCCGTCATACTATTGAAACCTTTACGCCGTCGTACATAATTTCTAGTGTTAAACTACTGTTAGTTATACTTGACAGTTTGCCCGTGAATAACTGTAAACCGACTGTGCAGCAAAAACGTGGGATCATGCGTTATCACAATACTCCCTTATGAATAGTGAAACATGACTTTTAAATGAATAACTGTGTGTATTGTGTTTAGTTTTTATTACTTGTTAGTTGTTACTTGTATTAAATTGCTTTTAAATGTTCTCCCGTGTTCTGTTCGGAAGTAATACTTAGCATATATTGGGACAACTCACACATGGCCATCCGATCCCAAACTAGGCAGACCATGTACTATGGGAATTAGACAACTGATAAACATACTGATATATTTATAAATACATATACATCATAGATAAATTACACCCAGACACGGATCAAATGATTTTGCTTATCACACAAAGATTTGTCCTGGGTGGGAATCGAGCCCACGACCTCCGGCTTAGCAGTCACGGTTACCAACCACTAGACCGACAGGCCAGTTAAGAAGTGCTTCATTGTGTGAGGTTTTAGGTTTGACATATAGATTACTTATTACTCTCTAAAACCGGTCTCTGAAAGGCTAATCATTTTGATTTGTTGTTTAATAAACTGATCAAGGCTGACATTGGTTGAGCCAAAGATTAGCAACCAATCTTCAAAGAAATTACTTTTAAGAATAGGATGACTCTTATTTTGAAGAAAAACAAATATTTTTTTAAACTTTTAAGATTCAACTAAGGTGCCAAATTATACTTTAAATTCTTTCCATTTGAGTGAATTTTGCATTACAGCTGTTATTTAATTTACCTCAATTCAATTAAAAACAATCTTGAACACATTTTTTTAAAGATAAGCGTTCGTTGTTCCAAAAGGTCAGTTAAAATTAACATACTTAACGCCTAATTATAATGATTATCAAAAAAATCAGTACAGTGACCTTGACCCAAGCTTAATTTGCGAAAACAATTTAAGTTTCAAAACTAACGAATAATTGCAGCTATTGTTTATGGTCAATGTGTTGGTAACACTTTAGAATCCATCACGTAATTTGAATTCGCGTCACATGAATAAAAATACGTCACGCGTTTCGTTGAAGCTATTTGAATGTTCTTTTTTTTCTTGTAAGGAGTAAAATGTTGGCATAAAATATGGCATACCAAAATATCCCGAACTCCTTTGTCTAATATACGAACAAATTAGCAAACTATTTCTATTAAAAGAGAAAGTATTTTCAAATTTTTTGTACCCGATAGCAAGAAAGACAACAAAAAATATATGCAAAGAGGGAATGGAATGGAATGGCTGATTCAGCGCTGTGACGGGTCGTGGTCTGTTCCAGTACAGCATAAGCTGAACCATCTCCTTTTGTTACTATTTTACTATTTTCTTGTAAGGCTGTTGTTCATGTCAACGGCATTTTTGGTACAACACATATGTTTCCTTAAGATCTTTTGACATCTTGAGAGAATACGATCAGAGTTGAGTCTGCATAGACCCGCCGTAATCACATTCAGTTATGAAATCTACAGAATGACCTGAGAATACTCTTCTGTAACATTTTAATCAATTTAGATTACTAAGCGACCGTCTGTATAGGGTAATAGGTTACTTAAGACATTATATAAATACCGTGGTATAATAACAATGCTGTCTGGTTAACGAACGGAAAAAACCGATAATTTCTTAAAATTATACCTATCTTACGATGAACGATGTTAGTTTATAATTATTTTAATTAACTAGTGCATTATTTAATAGGCCTTAAGTATAAGTACTTATATATTAAATACGTTTCTTCCTGTACAGTGTACAGTAAGTATGCTTTTCTTTACTCGTACATACTTTTGATCGTGGAATATAAATGAGGTGTCACAGTTTTGTTTTCAAATATGTCAAAAAATCTATCTTTATTCGAAATAAGGCATAAACTTGGAATAAAAATCTATTCCCTAAATGCAGGTGTATTAATCAATGAAAAGATTAAAGCTATATTTCTGAAGACTGCTAAAACTACTGACTATATTTTTGTCATCCTTTTTACGTTATGAAAAATAGTTTACCTAAAACTTGGCTGAGTCTGATCAATACTAAACTATTAAATAATGGACGAAAAGAAAACGTTTTCTTCACGTGTCTGAAACAGCCACAGAACCACATAATACACAAAACATGATTCATTGAAGTATGGAAACCTAATAAAGCCGGGGTTACACAAGCGAGCCTTGCGTTTCGCCAATGTCAGTACATTCATGCGGCGCCGGCGCAGCGTTACTAATCGCCTTGTTCCTTCTGTACAGATTCAATATTATGTTCTACTAGATTGCCTGAAAAACTTGTTACGTTTACTGTGTAACGACTTCTTTTGATGTGTGATTTATGTCTGTCAAACCGATAGATCTTGCTGTAGATTGCAAGAGAGATTGTAAAATTAAACCTTTTGTCGTAATGGCCCAATAATATATATTATGAAGACAAAAAGATGGGTTAAAAAAAGGGGTAATATCTTTCCAACTTTTTAATTTTTACTTATGAAAATATACCAGGAATATAAAGAAAGTGAAAAATATAAAGACAAGTTAAAAACACAGGTTTTTAGGGACAGGCCACTACGTATTTCACTCAAAAAAATTAACTGAATGTAAGTCGCGCTAACTAATACAACCAATTTCTATATGATAGGTACATTTGTCATAATCTAGTTAAAACTACGAAATATCAAAGTCATTGACCTAGATATAATTGTTTTGTCACGCGCAGATCCGTATTATAACCGACTCCTACACATCCTGCCGATAAATAATATGAAATCATAAAAACTCCATGTTATGTCAGTTTTTATATTGTTAACTGGGGAATCACTGTGTCTGTTACCAATTAAGTATTTTAAAAGGAGGTCACGATAGAATACATCCGTCAATTCGATTGTTTTGGTGAATTGAGTCATATTTTTTTGAGATGAACAAGTTTCGCCAAAAATTTTTGGATAAATGAAGATGAAGAAAGATGAATTTATTATAATTTTTCTGTTTTATTTTTGCTTGTAACCAGTAGCAGTACGTAGCTTACTTGGTATGAGAGATATTTTTTACGGATCTGTCTTTTTTGCTGAACCAATCATTCGAAGCTAGATCTGGCTATATCTCTGTTTTACTCAGGAGGTACCTACCTAACCAAATGGGGTTGAACCTGAACCTGGTAAAATCCTGGTATCCAGCTGGAACCATTATTTTGGAAAGCATTTACAGAAGAAGGTTTAAGAACCAATGGTTTAGTGATATGCTTATTTATTTCCCTATTTCATAGACCATCATATTTTGTACTAGGTACATGTATGGTTTAAGACTTGTATGTATTTTCGTAACCTCAAAAAACGCGTCGGCCAATTAGAAAGCGCATTACAAATTTCGGATGTGAACCTAGCCTTGTGATTTACATTAAAATACGATTTATTGAACATATGCCGCCGGTAAGCTGTTAATTCTTTTATTCGGGTACCTTAACCATTTAGATTGGTCTAAAATTTGGGAATGATGTCTTAAATATTGTTCATCATGTAGTAAAATAAATGGTAATAATTGCAGTAGCACCTAAACTTTTATATTCAATGTCTCAATGCTTTACGCATCTAGTAATATCAATATCGTCTAGTCATCTTCTACTGTAAACTGTTATTATTTGCGTTCAAACACTCATTTAATCGTTTCGGTTTCGGCATAGAATTGAACCTCCCCATCTCTCCCCGTGGGTGTCGTGAGAGGCGACTAAGGAATATGGACACAAGGAGAATGGGCCGCAGCGTTCTCCAAAAGAAATGAAATTATACTGCGGTCACCACCACTCTTACCCAGCGTGGAGACTAGGAAAAAACCTTAATGATGGTGCACCACAACACACAGCCCCCTAATGGAGGACCGGGTGTGATGGGGCAATATGGGAGAGGCCTAAGTCCAGTTGGTACCGTGGTAGGCTGAGTTGATTGATTGACTCATATGTCAATGAAAATTGAGGTGGTACTGCACTTGGCCCCTGACTGTACCTATGCACCATATTATGTGTCTTCTGTCTTGATCACCCTTGCTTGCACTTTGTTTCCCAAGTCTTGGTTGGGTTGGCTTGCTTGGTTTGGTTCGTTTTACAATGTCTGATCACCACCACATCTATCCACCTGTATTTCGACTCAACCTTGGTATCAGTCTGCTTGCGACCACGGCCAGTGTAACCCGGCCGAAATGTCAAGCCTTAAAAGGTAAATGCATGAGTTCGCGTTAATTCCCGTGACGTAATTATATTATTTGCTTTAACATAAAGATCCCAAAGGAATTTTAAATTTTGCCCTGATTTTTCAAGACAGTGCATGAGTAATAGGTGCATCGTGAGAAGAAGAGGTTTACATATTAGTTGAATAGAGTTGGAATACACACATTTATTTCGAAGAGTTATAACTACTTCAGAATAATCTATAGTTAAGTAAATGACAATTCGAAACTCGTATTAATTTTGGAGGGAAAACAATTACAATTCAATTACAGAACAATACTACAAAAATTAGAAACGACTGTCAATCAATACTTTTTATATTAGTTGCGTACCGATATGGTAGCCATTTTGTAACAAGGGAAACGGACCGACGGTTTTTGTTAAATCCGTGAACAATCAATTAACACCTTGGTTCTTGTTATTTTATTGGTTTTGGTCTACGTTCTTAACTAATTAAGTCGTTTAATTACTTTTTTACGGTGTTGCAGAATCAATGAATGGATTAAGTATGGGTGTTGATTGATTCAACCTTTGGGTTAGTTGCTCTATAGGCATAGGGACTTATGTGTAGCTGATGTTTTGGATTCACGTTTTTTTTTAAGTATTATTTCATTAAAAAATATCTTGTACTACGTCAGTTTGAGATTTTTTGTTCATTTGTTCATGTGTATGTAGGTACATTCTTCTAAGCTAATAGAGAGGCTAAGAGCAAATGAACGTAAATCAATATTTTTTACTTCACTTAACCAATTCATAAGATCCCTTATATAATACTTTTTCTTTTCCTTAACAGGTCTCTATAAAATGGATGTTAATAACAAAATCAAGTAGAACTATAGAATAGTACATTTTATTGGCGTTGTCGTATCATAATTTATTGGATATTGTAAGAGCAGCTTGTGAACGCTTTCTATACGCTTTCCACTGTTCAATTGTTTTCACAGTTAAACTATAACTGATGATGGAGTCGTCGTTAATAAGTATTTGTTAAAAGACATTGAGTTAGGTGTTATTGTTAGGTCAGTTACGTATTAACATTGATTTGTTTAGTTGGCAAGTGTGCCAAAGTAAATAAAAAAAAAATGCTGCGTTGCCTTTTTCTAAATTTGTCTTTTTCGTGATAGTAGGTAGGTATCTTATATTAGAAATAGGACAATTTAGGCTTACAATTTATATCGAAAATGAAATTTTGCTATAACCAAGTCATCATGGGGGTTTATTCTCCAAGTCCAAAATAATTTAACGCTGATTATAGTTCAAAAATCTCGGGTTGCCAAATCTTTTTTGCGTTGAGAGTCACCGGGCAGAATTAGTATGTACGTTTTAGGCCATTTAACAGTTTTTTTACTTAAAAGTAGGTAAAGTAAGTTGAAAGAAATAAAGCTCTCAGGTCTAGGTGTTTATGGTACTTTCGTTGTCTCTGATTCTTTAACACAAATGCTTTAGCTACTTACTTTGGATTCGGTGCAATGGATGTGATATTGTTCACATTTATTTATTATCTACATTCCAAAGCAGAAGCGGTGCTTCAATTCAATATTAATATGCACTTATCATAAATACTCATGTTGGTAGGTACTTGATATCTGGGTACTTAAGCCGCATTGAATATCCCCACGAAAACTTTGTGAATACGCAGTAGGGACTACATGCTCTTCTGCGTGATTTATTGAGGAGTATGAATATTTTTATAATAACTTCTGTGAGACGAATTCTGCTGAGGAGAGAGCTGCCGCGTCAGCTCATGATTAAGGACTCCTATTGAGTCTGAAACTAGTCGGGCGATCCCGAGAATGCGCGTGAGTAAGCCGTTGAATCTTTAAATAATTATGAGTATGAATATTTTTGTTGGAAAATTAATATCCAATGATTTTTGACAATTGATAGGAATAAAAATTAAAAATAAATAGAACACCTATTGTTATTATATCAGCTATATGCAAATGCGCCGATATCACCTTTATCTGATTATGTTATAGATAAAATATCAAATCAATTCGACGAATTATTATTTCCGACTTATCATTAAGTAATAATGTTTTAATTTGAATGTTATCAATTTTTCTACAAATAAAATGCAAGGTACGTAAATCGTCAATTTAATATTTTATTTGTGACGTCATATCTTTATTAAGAGTAATCAACTGTCTTATAATTTTGTACTTTATTGTTTATTACATTGATTGTATTTCCAAGCTATTCTTATTTATACTTCCTTCATGAAAATAAAAGAGAAACCGCTATTACACACTACAATTGTAATGTATTTTTTATGCCGTCACTGAAATATTGGTCTGCTGCGGTCATTATCCCACGGGTCACATACTTTCCACTCACGGATAACAGTCGAATTTAAATCACAGGTATTTTTTTTTATAAATAAATGTGGACAATATCACATACATTGCTCCGAATCCAAAGTAAGTACCTAAAGCACTTGTGTTATGGTATACCACAAACACCCAGACCCGAGACACTGTAGAAAAGTGTTTTTCTACATTGACCCGTCCGGGGATCGAGCCCGGGACCTCAGAGCTGGCGACACCTTGAAAACCGGTGCGTACGCCACTCTACCACGGAGGTCGTCGATTTAAACAGTCAAAGTTCAAAATAAAGCTAGCTTTATTACATACAAGTAATTATGTACTTTAAAATTTTAAACAGAGTTTTTATTTTAAATTGCAACAGATATGTTTCCAGCAGACGCACATACAAACATAATGACAAAGCGACAGACAGATTGTATCCGGCTCGATGTAGATAACTCACCCCTCTTCCGCTTCCCATTGGTAACCAGCAGAGCATAATCATTTGTTGTGACATATAGGACATAGGTAACAACGTGTTGAAATCTGTGTTTTGTTGCCGATGTATTTTATAGTTTTGAAACAGAAAATTATACTGAACTGTCTAGAACTATAGTGTTAGGTAGAGTTAAAAAATTATATTAAAACTTCTCATCTGTCATTGACTGGTCTCCTTGACAATCTTCTACGAAAGGAGTCTGAGATTCTTCTGTTAAAATTTCTTGCTGAGCTTGCTTGAGATAGTTTTCTATTGATACTAGCAAGCCCATCAAACTTTGTTTTGCCATATTTTAGAGAGAGCAACCCATGTAAGCTATCCTATCTTTCAAGTTGGATCAAACTGCACACCGTGTGCAAATTTGATTGAAATCGGTTCAGTAGTTTCGGAGTTCATCCCGGACAAACATCGTGACACTGGAATTATATATAATATATATTAAATTTTCTGCAACAATAAGTACAAAAGCGAACTAATTATTCATATAGAGATGTCGTAAGTTTTCGCATATATTTGGGACAATTTGTAATGTAGAGAGAACGCATTGGGATTATCAGTGTGACTCGAATGATAAATCATATGTTTTTCAGTGAAAATCTGAATAACGTTCCACCCCTTTATATTTATCTATACACTCCGAGCCAAGATAAAGGAGCCACTTTCTCTAGCTATCAAGTGACCGACATCTGACCATAAAGTCAGCTGTCACATCCAAATCTAAGCTTATTTTATGAGTGAAACTGTAACATTTTGCAGTTCAGACAAGAGGCGCGGCGGTTGCGTCAGCGCGCGTGTAATTTTGCAACACAACAAAACCCCACGCGGGACTTTCGCCGCGCCTTGCACTGCTGGCCAAAATTAATTGTTCATTTATTTTTCACTGAACAAATGTACTGGTATTTTGCTCAGCTACTGTTAATTCTTAAGTCACTACTACTCCGTAATAAATTCTTACCCTGAAGAGCGTAGGTAGATTGTGACTCAACTATTGAATCAGAAAGTAAAATAAGTGTTTATCTCAAGTATTACTTATAGTCATATTTGAACTATGGATCATGAAACTTTTAATAAATACGTCTACAATTGTAATATGTATTTTTTTTATATGTTTACAAAAAGTGTACATATTTTTCGGCTGTGAGTGTACACATATTAACCTCTAAAATATAGTTTCAATGACAATCGTGCAAATTAAATGAACATAACTAATTCCATTATGATAATTAAATTATACTTTTACCAATTAGCAAATTCGTTATACTTTAAATAATAATCTATTTTCGGCAGACACTATGACGCTTATTTGTATAATCTTAATTCTATTAGTTTGAAGGTCGATTATCAGATAATTACTTTCTTTCGATTAGATTATTTTCCTTGTCTGATTGACATCACGTTTGATTGGTGTAATAAAACTGCCTACATGAGTAGGTACATGTTCAATTTCTAATTTAACTACTGATTCATTTCATTGTTTTAGTCTGCTTTCGCGAGTAGTTTAAAATGCTTGTAGACATTTTACTAACTACTGTTCTAACGGAAAAAAAATCTTAAATATCTTCGCCTTTTGATCAAATGGATAATGAAGAAATCTGTTTGGTAGATTTTAATTTGTTTTTATTATGAGCTATTGTTTTATAAAATAAGACACTCTAGACACATTTCAAAGTAAGATATAAGACATGTACTAGACAAGCCGTCTAGTACATGTCTTATTCTATAACTTTTAGAGGTTCGTTTTAAAACAATTTTATTTCAATAAATTTCGAGTTTAATGTCTATCTTACAAGGTTAAGGAACGGAAGTCATAAAATATCGTTTTCTAAATATTATAATATTTTTTATCATTACACAAGTTATCGGTAACACTGACATTGATACGTTACACGCGATATTTTATCGAGAATGTTTCATGCACTTCAATATTATCCTATCTGTAATAGCGATAATATTATATTGGTCGTTTGAGCCTAGTTATCGCAATCGTGTCATTCATAGAGTTTTAATATCGGGCAATAGAGTAATATGGCTCGGGCAATAGCGGTATGAAACTATACAGGATTATTTTTATGGGGTGCGTATATTCAAGGAGGTAATCTTACTTTATATTATAAATGTGAAAGTGAGGATCTTTGGATGTTAAGATGTTTGGATGTTTGTTACTCAATCACGCAAAATCGGCTGAACGGATTTGGATGAAATTTGGCATGCATGTAGCCTTGGACATGGAAAAAAACATAACCTACCTTTTATCCTGATTCCTTAAGTAGTTCCCGAGGGAAAATTGAAAATTGTTTCCGAGCTAAGCTGTGGACAGCTTTGAAATTTGGTATTCCTACAGCGCAAGCTATAACACTGGTGAAAATTTTATGCCATTTTTCATTTCTTTTTGAACCCAATCCTGCATTCTACGCAGAGAAAGTCGCGGGCAGAAGCTAGAAATGAAATTTTTATACTAGGTGACAGGTCACGTGACTTATGTCTGTATGAAAGATTGATTTTCAATTTTAAGATTTCGACATATGATTCTTTGGAAAATTTGTTCAGTTTTATGTACCTTTTAAATAAACGCATGACTCCATAAAAAATAATCCTGTATACCTTAATATTATATGTATTTGTCAAGTGCCACTCAAGTATTGAAGATAGGCTAGCTGCTGGAATGTTCTAGCTTTTTGTTTGAAATATAAAATTAATATAAATATTACAACGGTAATATTTTGTTATAAAATATTTGTCCTAAGTTGTTAAAAATATTACACTGATATTTCTTACGGTTTGATTGCCAAAGTTTCACTGCTAACTCCGAATACTAAAACGCTAATTAACTTTAACACGTTCTTAAATAACTATCTATCGCTACTCTACATCTGAAAGTGACAGAGACAGCATGACCCTAACGGCGGCTTCAAACTGATTGACGTTTCAGTATTCGGACATAAATCATCAGACGAGTATACAATATGTATATCCATAACTTATAATTATGTCGACAAAGATGACTTTAAAAAGTTTATTTAATAAAATCATATTCCTTTTATTAAGTACCGGTAAAATGGGGTTATTAATATTACATAACCTGAAATTATGATTACATATTTCTATAATTTATGAACAAAAATTGCCTTGATGGAAAATGGACCTGAAATCCAAATAACACCATGGTTTCTAAATAGCCCCACTTAACGGTACTTTTAACTTACTCAAATATCGATACGACTAGTGTTAAAAATAGTTGCAGTAAGCAACAACACGCTATCTAAAAACGTCAGTTAAGTAAAAATAAATAGAGTTATCGTCACCACTCTTAACGTCGATTGATTTGATAAGGTGGATGATATATACATGATTATCATGTAGCTTCTGTCCTTGAATAAGATGCAACACTTGTTAGAAAAGTGCGAAAACGCGGTTTTATTTTCGGGAAATTTCAACTTATTTCGGACATAACTGGATATAATTTGAAAACAAGTTGGAAAAATGTCGACAAAGTCGCGTCACTAAAAAAGTCCGTAAACAAAATGACTTTTAGCTAAATTTTAAGACAAGTAATATTCGAGTCCAAAAAATACTTATTTTTTAACAATTAGGTATTATTTACGTTCTTTATTAAAAAAATCATTGTGTAGAGCAGTCCAATCTCACAAGAAAAAGCTATTCATTATTCAATCCTAACTATTTTATTTCTTTAGGTAAAATTAATAATTAAATTAATAATAGGTATCTAATATGTTTTATTACAAAAATATGAACAACCATAATACAGTGATAGACTAGTGATGTGAGTGTATCGATAAATTCGGACGATAAGATAGTCAAGATGATGCTGTATATCACGAAGACTGAGGAGGTTCCAGTGAAACGGCCACCGAGGAGGAGGCATATTAGTGCCAACATTAAGGTTAATATATACACGTAAATACATGGATTTAGATGTTGCGTAGTGCGTCTCTAAAAAAATAAACAACAAAAGGCAACAAATAACAAAGTTTTTTAGTCCTACCTAAAAATATTCACTAGAAATTAGAATTTTTTTTGCCTTTTAATTTGTCATTTTTCTGTTTGTTCAATTTGTGATATTGTAATCCCTTCTGTAGACGTAGAAATCGTTTTAAAATGTGCGCTTGTATAATCAATATGAATATGTGAGTGCCCTTATTTAACAATCTTATAAAAATGGTTAAAAACTATTGTTACCTACATATAAGTATATTCTAAAACATATCGTCTGCAGCAAAAAAAATAGTGTTTTAGTATTTTATGCTTTACCATCAAACTATTATTGTATAACTAATGTTTAAATTACAATACTGTAATTACGTGGCGTGCCGGTACTACAGTGGAACACAACATGCTAATGTTCCGCACATCCGGCGTGTGATTTATTTCGTGATTATCTGAACTGATACCAGCTTTTCTAATGGTACTGCTGGGAAAATTGTAAAATTTACACTCGATATTTAAACAAGAATAGTTACACGACACTAGTGCCTACAAAAGGAACAGATTTATAAACTTTTTCCTGAATACTGAAACGCTGATTAAATTTAACACGTCCTTAAATGTCTATCTATCACTACTTTAAGTGTCAGAGATAGCATGATACTTAACGGTGGTTTCAAACTGATTGACGGTTCAGTATCGGCCATTAGTTCTTTATTCCTGCAATTATAATAATAATCTCCCGACCGAATTTCGGCCTCGGCGGCCAATCTCTAGTGAGATCAGCCATGTATGCAGGAGATATTTTAGTGCACAAGTGTGTGCGCAAACACAGGTGCACTCTCTGTTCCTTCACTCTCATAGTCCGATAGGACGGTTGACCGACACGACCGGAGAGGGATCAGGCGCAGGACCAACGGCTTTACGTGCTTTCCGAGGCACGGGGGTGTAAACTCCGCCACACTTCCTGACTCCGAGCGGTACTGAGAATTTCTAAACTCAGTAAATATTTTTTGCTCGACCCGGGAATCGAACCCGAGACCTCGTTCACGGCAGTCGCGCTTGCGACCACTAGACCAACGAGGCAATTATATGTTCAATTTGAATTATTAAAGTCGTATTATGGGGAATAGGTATAGCACTGTCTGTAGGTATTTCAATGTTTATTTAT
Source organism: Plusia festucae (assembly GCA_950381575.1). Classification (NCBI taxonomy): domain Eukaryota; kingdom Metazoa; phylum Arthropoda; class Insecta; order Lepidoptera; family Noctuidae; genus Plusia; species Plusia festucae. Next base: position 1,150,129 of record OX494442.1, read on the forward strand.
ACTATAAAAGTGTATGTTTATTGATAAGATATCAGATTTAATATCTATATTGCTGTTCTGATATAATCGCGGATGTTCAAGAAAACGACAGCTTTGCCAAAGATGTGCAGATTAAGCCGATAATATCAAAATGTTTTAATATGCACATTTTATTATGTTGTCTATATGACATTGTCAAACTAACTTATTCTTTCGAGAATTTTCCGGAACAATTAAACTCATTCATTCGATTAGATTTGTTTCGGCGTACCCGTGTTAAGGTACGACTAAGATTAAAAAAAATAAACTTCACAAAGATGTAAACATCAACTCGTTTAATTTTCGGTTTATTTCTTTTAGCTTAAATTTTGTCATTCGCTATCCTCGACTTTTGGGCAAATAATTGAATCGATGTTTATTTATTTTTACAGCGGCACCATGCGGGCATATCGCAGTCGTCATGCAGCGACGGCTCCCTGCTCAGCGTCGGCTCCTCGGAGATGGACGAGGATAGCAGCAGCGGCCACCACCACTCCCACGAACACTCCAGGAGCGACCAGTTTGACTTCTATAGTAAGTATGATTATATACATAGGCATTCTGCGATATGATGACAACGGCATGTATGTAGTTGTATTTCCTAAATATTATAATGTAATGGTGGCCAGTGGTTCAATAAACGGATTTTTGCAGGTACGAACGTGTTTTGTCAAAGTTATAATTATGTTCTTTCTTAATTATTATAAGGCATCTTTGATATCAGTGAAGGAAAACGTCTTGAGGCAACTTGAATTTGAAATCGTCAGCCCGCACCGAGTAGTCGTGTTGATCAAAGCTCGTTAGTAGTGGGATATATAAAGGCCGGCCTTTTTTTTATTATATTTTGTAAAGTATTATTCTGTTACAATAAAATAAGTAATTCCTAAATCTCTCGTTTTCAGACACGTCTGAGCCGCCGACAGGCGTGGCGCCACTGTCGCACTCGGCCGCCAAACACAAGATGGCGGTGCGGCCGCGACGCACACATGGCGCGCCGCGCAGAAAGAAAAACAACCCAGTTAGTATTGACCATTGAAGTAGGTACACATCTTCTCACCATACACGCTACGCTCTTTTCGCTCACTTAAATGCTGGCATCAAAAACAGACTAAGGCCCAGTTCTTTGCTCCTGAGTTAACTAAAGGTTTCAAAACGCGTTTTTTCATAAATTTTTAGGCTATCAAATGATCAAATTGGTTTAAAAGGTAATTATTTAACAATTTGTTATAATAAAAATTTATGAATTAACGCGTTCTGCCGAAGCTTGAAATCCCTAGTTAGGATTTTTAACCATTGGTTGAGTTAACTTGGGAAAAAACTGAGCCTAAGGTATCCCATGCTTTATTCTTCACGCTTAAAACTTTTCTGTATAAAAAATCTTCTTCGTTGCTGCTAATTAATTCTTCAATAGCAGTTTCTGAATAGTTTTCCGATACTTGATGGAAAATAGACAAAGTTCAGCCTTTTTACACTGCTTATGCTGTGGGTTCCTTGGTTTTCAACGACAAAGTCATCAAGTTACTCACTACGTCTGCGTCCAAACTTACAAACTGGCAGTACATGAAATGTTTTTCTAAACTATTTCAGATCGCCGCATCTGCCTTGCCCATAACGCCCGAATTGAACGAAGAAATGATACGAAGCACTACTCCTGAAGTCAGACACAAGAGCTCAGAAGTGGTTACTGGTACGTATACACATATACACTTTGAAAACGACTCGGTTTTTAGATAGTACACGTGTGTTCACCTTGTTATATTTACTAACTGAATCTTTTCTATTCCAGAATCATTCTCTTCATCGACCACTACGAAGCATCATATGATCGTAAAGGAACAGCAACATAATGTGAACAGAGAACTGCAAAGAGTACTGGAGACTCCGAGTGACACTAAATTGAAATCTTCCTCCTTACCGCCAGGGTTGGCGCTCAGTCATCTTGTTGGTCAATCTCCTGCAAAACTCAGTATAGCTGAGTCCAACACTCCCCGATCATCGATCAAGAGAAGCCAATCTAGCTCTCAAGGGCAGGCCCTTCGCGAGAGCTCTTCGAGAACACACGAGGAGACAATACAAACTTATCATTCCGAAGATAGAATGACGAAGTACCGTACGGAGAAGAAAGCCGAAGAATCTTGCCTCGAGAAAAAATCTAAGTCAGACAAGAAAACAGAAAATGAAGCAATCAAGTCTTCGAAGAAAGAAGAATCGTTCTTTAGTAGGCTTCTACTAAGAAAGAGCGGTAAAAAGTCTAAAAAAGACCAGACAGACGGAGATGGTCAGCAAGAAACGAAAAAGTCCAAGACGGAAAAGTCAACTGCGCAGTATAAACCTGTAGATACAGAGAGAAGTTTTCATGACGGACAAGGGTACAAGCCCGTACCTGCTGAAAGAACGCATAAGTCTGCAGGACAAAAGGCATTTGCGAATCAAATGCATAAACGAATTGATAACAAAGGTGCTTACGTACAAGACAGCGCGTACAAAGACGTTTATAGCGCTGTCAAAGTTCCCGGCGTAGAATATAACATAACTGATCTCAAAATCGCTGAAGAAACTGACAAAATGTTGAATCTAGAAATGAAAAACCGTTTCAGCAGACGCGAAGAGTTCTGCGAAAAGATAGAGAGGTCTAAAAGGACCTCTTCGAAAGAGGTAATTGACGATAAGAGGGAGTCGTTTAACCTGCACCTCGACAAAACAAAAAGACCTACTTCTGTTCAACGAATAGTTGACCCGTTTTCCTCAAAAGCATTTATTAGTAATGAGCTGTTGAACCGAGCACAGGAAGAGTCACCGACGATCTCAGATGACGAGCCTCCAATAAGAGCGATGCGCATCAAAAATGTCCATAATGATTTCAATATATTCAATAGTGGCAGTATGCCAAAAAATATACCCTATTTCAACCCAAGCATGCTGGCATCGACTTCTCCTCCCAAAGGGTACAGGCATCAGAGTTCCGACAATATCAAACATAGGTCGTCTGAGCACGTTTCCGATTTTAGCGAGAAATTGATCGAATGTAAACGTGAATCAGTACGTCATGTATCCAAAACTGAGGACTCATTCGTCACCTCGGCGATGAGATCATTAGGCGATGAATATGTTGAGACTCGCAGCAGTATCGGAAAGTCCCACAGCTTCCGTTACGCGTCTGAGTCTACATCTATCAGCTCTCAAGAAAACCAGATGCCTAGTCTGCCTGCGATCGTCGGAATTTCTGAACCGTTGCTAGAAAGTTGGGAAGTTAACTACAGGAGGAACCTGAGCGAACGAAACGATTTCTCCAAAAGGATTTCAGCCAGAAACTACAATATAATGCATGGCACTGCTGAAGCTAACTATGATAGTTTGCCGAGCACCGACAGTAGCTATTTGGATAGCCTCAAAACTGATGCTAATGAAGACAGGAAACTCTTCACCAATAGTATCCAAATTACAATGGATAATAAACGCGATAGCGATATCTCACAAATAGAGGCTAAAATTGATGATATTATTAGCTCGCCTAAGCCTATTATTGCCCCAATACTCAAGTCTAGTTCTTTAGATAGCATTAAGAGTAGCCCAGAGAAGCCTATGGATGATAGACGAAAAACGATTTCCGTTGAAAGCGCTTTAAGCGGCAAAGTGCAACGGCAATTGAAACCAGAAGCAGAAAGTTTTATATCAGTGACACACATTAACAAAGAACAAACTCCAGTCAAAACGGTGGAAGCACCAAAAATCAACAAAAGCGATGAGAAGTTACAAAAGTCCGGATCAAAACCAGGAGTTCCAGAATTCCTCAATATTCAGTTGAACAAAGTTGATACTAAGCCGAGCACGAACATCGTTTTGACAGCCAACGTAACGCCAAAGAAACTTGATAGTCCGCAAATAGAGAAAGAACAAGATGTAGAGAGTTTTCAGATCACAGAAAACAAGACACACAGCATTCATGTTAGAAGGGAATCTATTAAGAGCAACAAAATCGTTGACAATGTGATTGAAAATACTCTATTGGATGATAATTCTCCGCTCAGTGGGAGGAAATCAGCCATACCCATTTCACCGCAAAGCCCTTCCACACCAAAAGCATTCTTCAAAAGAAAAGCAGCAAGTGTTGAACTGCAAGACAGACCAGAGAAACCAAGAACAAACTCTATGAGTACTGACGGTAGCACGGAGAGAATTTACGATAACATATCCATTGGTCAGAAATCCCATTCGAGCTTCGGAAGTAAGAGTTCTATTCAGAGCACAGACAGCAATGAAATCAAAACTCCTGATAGGCAGGAAGAGGCTGTTGTATACCGCAAGAAACCAGGTATACTGTCCAAAGAGCTCCGCGGTGAAAGAAGGAATGATGATGAACCGGAATTGATGAAAGTATTTGCGCGTAGGTCTCTTAAGCTTAAGGACTCTGAGGCTGACAGCATTGCGCAAGAAATAGCCGCGAACGTCAAACAGGAAGACGGTGACATTCCACCAACAAGAAGTAAAGTACTCAAAAATGAATTTAACGCTTCGATAAAATCTAGAGATAGTGATAAAGAAAACGAGGATGTTATCAAAGAAGAAGAAAAGAGATTGGTTGATATCGCCGCCCGAGTCAGTCAGTTTGGAGCCCCACATTATCAAAGGAGTGTGAGCATCAACAGTGTTTCCAACCCGAAAAGAGACAGTGCTCCAGTATACAGGAGCGAAGTAAACAAATACAAAAAGGAAGTTTCAGACTCCACCCCAGAAAAGAGACTCAGAAACAGGACATTTCCCGACCCTTCAAACGACAGAGAAGACATCAAGAATATAGCTAAAAGCGAAGCAATGGCTTACAAAGCTGACACATTAACAAAACGACCGTGGCAGAAGAATGACGATAAACTGAGATTGTCGATCGAAAAGGACAGGAAAGAAAGTGCTGTGATAGACAAGGATGGAGATATGGAGAAAGAGGAAGGAGGGAGAGAGAAGGAGCCGTCGGGTGAAGCTGATGCTTCTCCGCAGTTCAAGGGGATCCTGCAGATGCGGGCGGAGTGGGAGAGGCGAGCGAAACAGGGCATGACCAAATAATAATGGTGCTAGGTACAAGGTAACATACTATTATATAATTATTTAACTATCTGTATCCCGTGACTCCGTCAGCATGAGCGTCGGTTATCGCGGCGAATAGTTCTCGTTCGGGTTCTAGACTACATCTGTACCAAATTTCATTAAAATCGATTCAGTAGTTTAGGCGTGATTGCGTAACACACAAACAGTGGTTCTCTCGCATCCAGTTATTTCTTTATGTACAGTAGTTATATAGTCGCATTCTTGTTTCTTATCAATGATGGGTTTTGTTGATATTATCGTTTTCACAAACAATTATTGATTGATTAAATATAATAATAGGGTTAATTACGTAAACACTTAAAGAAATTTCAAGTACCGATAACACAACTTTGTTGTATGATCTTGGCTGATGCTATTTTGATTGGTACTGAATAATTATTTGAAAATTTTAGGTTAAAAAATAATAATAATATGATTGTAATTTTTCTTAATATGGGTATATTTGAATTAACATTTATGACGAACATATTTTTAAATAACATGTTTCCCCTAAAACAACCATCCCATCCGGATTTACTCTAGTAGATTTTTTAGACTCTTTGTTTCACCTCGGATTTTCACTCAATTGATATCACTAAGGTGAAATGACAAGGCGGAAAAGCTGGAGGTCTTGGGCTCGATTCAAACGCAGGATAAATCTTTGTGTGATGATCATTAAAATTTGTGTGTCTGACGTATGATAATTATGTATGTATTTAGAAAGTTTTACTAAATATGTTTATCAGTTGTCTGGTTACCATAATACAGACCTAATTTAGGATCAAATAGCCGTGTGTGAGTGTGATTTGTCCCAAGATATTTTAACTACTGTCTCTCCAGACTTTGGGACCAAGTGTAATGATGATTATCATAACAAAAATAACCTTACTTTATGTTTCAGGAGAACGAGGAGTATGCTGTAAGAAAATCGCGTTACACATAGTATATAATATTATAAATAAATAGTTATACGGAATAGTTTAGAACATTCTAATCGGCTAATATCGAATGTTATCGAGATGTATGAATTAAATAGTTTACGCGATGTTAAGCCAATGTATTTTTGTGCGTTATTACAATAATATAGCGAATAGTTTCTATTTTATTAAACAAAACACTATTAATGTATTGAACCTGTCACTGTTTGTGTATGGATGACGTGAAATACAAATTTTATTCATATAGTTTGATGTGCTTTTATTTTTATCCCTACAATAATAATAAAAAAGTAGTTCTAGGACCACAATTCGCAATAGTCCTGTAGCTACCTTGGCCGTTTATGTCTGCTCTTACATGGAACATCGAGCATGGGTGGATGGTCCCTGGTAGTTACCCCATCTCATATTGAGTAAAACTCTCAACAAGGCCGCCGCGTGCTGGATCTGTGTCCCCATGTTAGCCTTTCAAAGCACCGGGTATTCGCACTACAGAGGATAACCCGTGAAAATTAATTATATTAAGAGATACAATAATATCTAATAATATATTTACAAAAATAGTACCACCGATTATTCCCTATTGAGTTCTTGAAACTCTTGAGCTCAAAATCATTCCATTCTGGTTGGAACACTGGGCCCCACGACACTATAAAGAAATAAAGGTACCTAATGAATAAAAATCAAAGTCTCATTTATTTGAATTAGGCTGTAAAAGTAGCACTTTTCAAAGGTGCAACACCCTGATCCTCCCACCCTTCACCGCTTTCTTAAGTGCTCAGCTGAGGAGAAAAAACGGCGCAAAAAAACTCAAAAAATATATGTAGGTATAAAATAAAGTTACAATACATTTTCTACATTATTTAAAAGACCAAACGATTCCACAGTATGTGTTTGTCGTTGGAATGGGGGCTACCGCGAGTCAAAAATCCGCCAGGGTCGCTAATGTCACGTAAGGTCTATCTGTCAATCTCGACCAATCACAGCCCAGTAGCTTGTCTCTCATTGGCGGAAAATGATAGGCAGACTTCATGCGACAATAGCGACTCCGGCGGATTTTTGACACGCTATAGCCCCCATAGTGCACGTCTTGTCAATTACAAGGTTCCTTCATGATATCGATCGCACGGCCCTGAACACAGATGGCGTGCGCAATGTCGTATTACTGAACGCCTGTATTTTGCAAAAATGAATTAGTCCCTGAATCAAAATATAGAATAGACATAATTATTATATATTTTACAAAAGGTGTTAAACGAAGCAAAATATGTATAGCTATTTACTTCGCCTCGCCTTCAGCAGGCATGCGAAATTTTAAAATATAAAGGTACATTACAAAATTTATTAAGTACAACAGTTGTATTTTTTTTCAATAAGAGCTGCTTCATCACTGTATCAATCAATTTTCAATAAGCCAGGTCTTTAAGGTTTATTTTAGGTTACAATGACGAAGGTTCTTTGCCAAAAATGTTTAAAAATAATATAAAAATGTATAGGTACAGTCAACAGCAAAAGTAGATGATGAATTGAATTTATAACTTTTGGAGTCAAAACTGATCACGAATATATGGCAACTGTACTAGTAGTAAATTTTTGGCATAACCAACACTTGAATTTCTGATTTTGATGTTTTGCTGTTGACCGTACACATGCAAGGCCTAATTACTTATAAGTGAAGCACATATTTGTAGTCAAATCGTACACCTGGCCTTTCCCAGGCTCTATTGGGGATGGCTTCCAATCTTATCGAATTCATCTGATTAGAGATGAAGTACCTATCGTACATGGAGCTATCTCCTACATATCTGACCTTCGCCATTCTACTGGGAAATACAGTATCCACTGTACTTACCGCATGTAGGTTCACCTGGGTAAATATAATGGGTGTCTGAATTTTCAAGGGGGTATAGTGAATGACGAATGACAGATCTAGCTCTTGATAGATCTTGGTGGATTTTTTAACCCCGATAGCCTTCATTAGTTCAATTTATTCACCTTGAAAAGATATCAAGTAGGTACAGATATTTTTTCAATGCACAAACTAAGTTACAGTCAAAATGAAAAAATGCTTAATATTACGCAAAAACACGAAAATTCATTAACTAGTTTGACGTATTAGGTATCATGGAACCTTGTATAATACCTACCAATATTTAATACAACTTTTAACAAGTGGACCATAGTATATTAAAGTGAGATTAATTTATAATCTCCGTACAAAATGGTGGAATATTTTCGACATTCTACTTTGCTCGCGCCGCGGATTAAGGTCATCAAACAGAGGGGAGTAGGGATTAGTATGTACAGAAACTGTACGTAATATTATATTAAAAATTTTGACAAGAGTGGTACAAGCTATGATGTGCGACGCTATTTATAAAGAAAAGGCATAAAGGGAAAACTATATAAACGTAAACTATACATATAAAGTAGGTTACCTACCTACTTTTCTTTTGAATATCATAAATTCAGTATATATTTCTTTTCTTTGTAATAAGTTACATATTGGACCTGAGTTTTTAAGTGGGGGCGCGGTAGTTCTCCTGCCAAGACGAGTCAAATGTAGCGAAGGGGGTCTACTCTTTCTTGAAGCGCATCGTCGTTTTTTTAAACCCTCATAACTTGGATTTGGTTGAAATATGTATCTATTTTCTGAATTTCTGTAAGTCCTTTAAATTAGGGGATGAAAATTTGTATGGGAAAACTCATATGAACTCAATTTCATGTTAGAGATCTAAAAATCATACAAGTAGACAGTCTCATTACAATAGGTGAGCGACCTATTTTTTTTTTCAATACCTGTATTAGGTAAAGAAGAACTATACCTACCTAAGACACGTATTTATATGTTTCGAAATTGAATGAAGAAACTGAATTTTAGTTAAGGAGTGGGGACTCGCCAGGTCAGTTGTGGCTACTATTTTCGCCTGTACTTTAACGAGCCTTATCTTTGTGAACCTAGTTATTTTCCGAATTCTGGGCAAGGACCTATCCATATCTAGAAAATTAGACTAGGTAATATTTTTTTGTGACTAGCATAAAAAATCATGTAAAATTTTGTTTTAATACAAATTATAGTTTAAGCGTCATTCGCTGTTGGTATGTAATTGCAGAAGAGAAGTTGTTTACGGCAGAATACAGGTTTCAGAGTGACATTAAGGAGGTTAAAGATGAAGGCTTTCCCGTTGTCTATGAATAGCCTTCTAAATAGAAAAGGCATAGAGTCTTATATTGTTTTAGATAAAGATGCTATTGCAATTGTTTAACGGGAATTTCATGCTGCAGGTAAATTTATTTGGCGATTATGTCCAATTTTATGTATTTTGTCGGAATATATTTAATGAGAGGCGAATTCTGAGGACAGTCGTAAAATTATTTATTTACGAAACTTTTCCTGTTATTAATTAAAGTGAGCACTAAAATGAAGTTTCGCTTAAAGCTTCAAGTCTTTTATTTTATGGCTATTTGTTTATTTCAGTAGCAATGGCAACAACAAAATATCAGAATTCTATCTTTTATCACGACTCGCTCCCCTAAATGCGTGTATATCGGAACGCAGAGACAACTTGGGGGTGAGGGATATTCACGCATGCGCAGTAAACCACCGACTAACTAACCCCAATACGACGTAGCGTATCCTCCATTTTATTTCCATTTATTTGATAATTCCAAAGCGAAAATAACATTCGTGGACTCGTGAAAATACAAATACGTACTTTCAAATAAAGTGTGGCGTTCTAAAGTGACATTAAATATTTGAATTTTGAAAAACAATACAATTCGAACAAGCGTGTGCTTACGTAATATTTTTTTCTCGAATCAAGATTGTGTAAGTGTACGAATAAGGCAAAGGTAAGTGTTTTCACTTCATTTGTTTTTAATACTAATTTACAAAATGGACGAAGTATTATTACCTACAGCTTTTATTCGCGTACAGTTTTTAATTATTTTCGTAAGTTATTGCTAAAATGACCTTTTCGTGTTAAGGTGAACCGTGTCTTGGATTGAACGCAATTTGTTTTTGATCGACTTACATAAAGCGTTGAGAAAATACTAAAATCTTTGTTGATAAACTTCTGTAAGATACTAATGAGATTTTTCTTGTAAATTGGTACGTAAAACAATGTATAAACACGCAATATATACCGTAGTTAAGATGCCACGGGAAATGTATTTGAATACAAAATGAGTTCGAAAAGATAGAGTGTGAGTCGTTGTAGTACCATTCCAATTTGTACGAGGATTGTTAAAGGTGGATTAGGGTTAATAAAAGATAACTTATCTTTCTTTAAGAACGTACCAACGCGTTTTATGCGTAAAAGACTTTGTATCTTTTTATTGGATCCTTAAAAGATATGTAGGTTCTTAGGTATTAGATTGTTTCAGTAGTGAGTTTATTTTTTTCTTTAATTTTATTACCTGTGACATAATAGTAACTTAACACATAAATATTGGATGAATGATTGGTGTAATGGATGGAATGTGAATGGATGAAGGTACTTGTATATACATATGCCTTACACATACCTAAACATACTACTAGATAAAGTGCTGCAGTCGATTCACATCTTTTAAGAATAGAGAAAATAATACGCCTTTGAAAAAAATTAATCTACGGCGTGCACATTATTTTGCATATCACATAATTATTATTTTTTTACTATTATTTATTAATCAGGTGCTTACTTACTTACCAATAACGAAAAGAAAAAGAATATATATATATATATATTGAAGGCAAGTCTAAAAAGAAAGAACGAGTACATTAAACTGAAGGTAAACTAAACATTGAAGAGGCACCTTTTCAGTTAAAACGTAAATAAGATATAGGTTAGGCCGAAAGAACAATATCTTAAGAACAAGCAGACAGGATGTCATATTGATTCTTTACTTATCCAAAGAAGATTTTTGCCCTTGTTACAAAGGCAACGTCGAAATAGACAAATACAATAAATCTTATAACAAAGATCAATAACTCCAAACTTCATGTCAACATAACCTAGAATGTTTGTGAAAATCTCCTCACGCTCGTACGGCTGGACCAATTATAATAATATTTGGTATAGAGGTAGCTGAGACCCTAGATTAATATATAAGTAGGTTTCGTTCCGAAAAAATATATATGTCAAACCGCGGGTAACACCGCAGGGTGCAGCTAGAACTCAATAAAATCGAAGTTATTTTATGTATAGAGTAGGAACGAGCATTCTTGGTCTTTGTCTCGACGGCGACAATTTTTTTTTAAATTTGGTTGGAACATTGCACATCTGACATCTTTGGCGGCAGCATATCAGGTCTTTGGGTTGCACGTTTCGGGGGATAGGGGACAAGATAGTGAGATGGAACATGCAGGCTTGTGACTAAACTCCACATCTATGCCCTGCAGTTAATCTGTCACGGCCCTTTCCGAACGAGCATTGATGACCACGCTTGCTTATTGCAAGTTGGCGATTGCAGATTCCAAGTTTTCGTATCCAGGTTCTCTCACGATTTTTCTTTCAGCGATCGTTCAAATAAAAACAACAGTCCCACAATGTGCCTTATTGAACCATAACAAAAGAAGGTGCAATTAACAAATGTCAATCAATATTGGACGCAGTTAATTACATTTTAATGATAGAGCCGGACATCGAATGTTGATATTACGGGCAGCTATCAATTGGAAGAATACATTTACAATGGAACAATTGTACAACAATGTTCAAAAACTATAATATTATTAAACTATGTTATAAAACAGTGTGGATATAAAAGGCGGAAATTAAATACGAAAACTTATTTTGGTTTGACGGAAAGATGTCTCCCCAAGGTTGTAACAATTGGATTAATAAAAAAAAACTGTATTAAAGGAACAGGTACATCTCGATTATGCGCATGCTATAGATAATCTATATGTACATTGTAATTGTACCCAGCTCGGAAACTCATTTAAATGATCTTAGTATTGGAGATGTTTTCTTAAACCATGAAGTACCGATATTATCACCCATTAAAATGTCTAAAACAATTAACATTTTTTTACAAAAATTATCATCTGCGTAGGCTTTGACCAAGCTATGTTCGGTTCGGCTTCGAGTCTCCAACCGATTGCACTACCGACGTGAACCCACTCGTACGTAACAAGAATACTAGTAATGCGATCCACATTGCGAGTAAGTTAAAAAAAATGGCTAAATTCTGAAACTTTAGACGCAAGTCAGGTCATATACCGTCTCTGTCACTGTAAGTCTTGCAGCGACTGATCGAGTATGTGTTGGGGGTATAAGGCTAAGCGGGTCGTTCTCAAAAAAGTGGCACCGATCGATTTAATTTATCAATTTTTTAAAATGTTTCAAATATTGAGTTTTTTTTACAGAAATCTATTGGCAACGTTTGTATTAGGTTGAATTGATGAAAGGGAAGCAGATTTACAGAAAATTGAATGAGATACAGCCTTTCAAAAATATGGCTTCACAGGTTAAAGAAACATTGTACAGGTTTATGAGAAAACATTACCAAATTATAGAGAAAGAAACAAAAAAACAGTGTAATCATGCAAAATCAATGTTTATTATTTAATTAACTGCAAACAATAACAGTTCTGATGGAAAATAACAGCTTCTATAACGAAAAAAAAAAACAAAAAATTAAAAAGGAAAAACTTCGTCTTAAAATCTAATTAATGAACTTTTAATCAGTCTGTAACAATCAGCTGACAATATGTAATAGCAATATACTTACTATATTGCTATTACATATTGTCAGCTTCTAAATTATAATAATAATAATATTTTGGATCTTGTATGAATAGAGTTCCTGAGCCAATCACACAAAAATAATCAATCACATAATAATCGTAATAAATGATTATGATTATGAATTTGAAATGAATTCAACGAGGCGATTAATCGCAGGCCCTTCATCTAATATATTTTCCAAGAAGTACTTCTTTGGAGTTCCGGAGGTAATTCTATTTCAGACAGAGCTGAAAATGGTGTAGATCTATTAGAACACTTACTACTTCTTCTTCTTCTGTCTAGCACTCTAGTCTTATCCCAAGCCATGTTGACTTCGGCTGCCAGACTTACAAAATAGGTCAAACCGTAACCATAATCCTACTTCCTACTAATATTATAAATGTGAAAGTGTGAACGTTTGAATGTTTAGGTGTTTGGATGTTTGTAACTCAATCACGCAAAAACGGCTGATCGGATTTGGATGAAATTTGGCATGCAAGTAGTCTTTGACATGGAAAAGAATATAAGCTACCTTTTATCCCGATTCCTTAATTAGTTCCCGAGGGAAAATTGAAAATTGTTTACGAGCAAAGCTCTGGGCAGACAGCTTTGAAATTTTGTATTTTTCTCTATTACAGCGCAACACGGGTGAACATGTTATTCTATATTTTATACTTTCACATTTTTCATTTCTTTTTGGACCCAATTCTGAAGTCCATGTATACGAAGTCGCGGGTAGAAGTTATAAATGAATAAATAGCTAAAAGGTATCCAAATAGCAATATATATAACCTAATTTAACTTTTTTACTGTTAACGTAAACATGCAGTAGATATACCTACTAAGTATTTCATACCTAATTATTTCGATTATTCTTAAAAAAAAGCATTTGACAAAAAATATATAGGTAAAATATCTTTAACCTGTTAACAATCTCTTTAACCTGTGCATTTTCAACAGGGTAAAGAGAGTCTGGTTAATGAAAAAACCTAAGTAAACATTCAATAACAACAAAACGGTTAGGCTGTTTAAAATATAATTTACAGAATCATATATAGTTACCTATTGACACATTTTAAGACAAAACATAACGAAGCAGTTTACACACAAACAAAAAAAAATAGGTCAGGTTGTAGACAACATACCCGTTACAAAATCCGATTGTGATATCTCGATGTAATTCCTAAGAAAACTGCGCAATATTCATCGCGTTTTTCTTTGACAGTGGTTAGCCAGATAGTGTCGGCTCAATTTGCACGGGGGTGAGGTGTTGCAAACATAATAGTGATCGGGTAATGGACGGTAGTGTGCAACGGCAGATTGTGGAGAAAAATTCTCTGGACACAATTTAAACACGGATATCTTTAAAACTATTATCATTCAAAGCTTATAGTTTAAATCACCTTATAACAATGATATAAAGAACTGTATTTGATTTTATTTGAACGCTTATTTATAGTATTTATTTTTTTATTTCACCTCAAAGTCAGACATATCGTGTTTGGACACGACAAGTTACTGAGAAAACGACATCACAATATTATTTTTTAGTAACTGTATGATATTAAACTTCTTAATTTTACTCGGCCTCCACGTAAAAAGTCTCTTTTTGTATATTAATGTGAAGAAATATATAAGTCACCTTAAAAAAAATACACTTATAGTCTAAAAACGGCCCGACAGGTTACGGTGCCACTTTTTTGAGAACGACCCAAGCACCAATCACAACGGTGGACATGAAGTTTGACAAATTATCAAAAAAAAAAATGTAATTATCTTAGGACAACTCACACACGGCCATCTGATCCCAACCTGTACTATCGTACCCAGAAACCTGATTAACAGTCTTATAATTTAAATTAAAATAATTCTTCTAAAACTATATTAAAAGAAAAATTAAATATGAAAGATAGAAAGAAAGAACATTTATTCGCGCCAAATGGAATGCATAAAATAAAAAATAAAAAACATGTATAGATAAATAACAAAGATTTGTCCTTGGTGTTAAACAAACCCACGACCTCCAGTTTAGCAGTCAGGGTCTCAATACTACACCAACAGGCCAACCAAGTGTTTTCCAAACACCTCTTTATTCTGTATAGTCTGAACACTCTCTTACGCGTCTGTTTTTCTATGCTTCGCTACCCGTGAGGGATGAAGGCACCCTTAATTACTTTTATGGCTAGCTCCAGAGTAAATGGATTAACGACGTTAGGAATGTAATTTGTATTACACTTAGCTGAGTAGTACTTATTGTGAGTTTTACACGAATGTTTTTAGAAAAATGCGTTTTAATAATGGTCTTATATTATTATAAAGAATATAAATATATACGCTTATAAAAAAATCAAACCCTCTGCGTAGAGAATGCTACCTGCGAGGTCATATGTAATGAAGAATTTTCTCCAAGAAAGTAAAGTAAGCCTTACTAATTTTGATCAACTAATGATACTTACCTACAAAATACGTTTTTTTTTGTGGAAATATACTACTGTTTCCTTGAAAAGAGTCGCACCTTTTATGGAGCAGTATTTCCAATATGGCCACGCATTCCCAAAGCATCCTGTAGATAAAGAACTACAATCGTAATAAAAACTGAAACGTAGCGATAAATAACTTATCCAACATTTTCGAGTGCAAAAGCATACATAATAATAACGTGACCTAAAAAAAAATAAAGTTAGAAACTATAACCCGACTATGTAACAAACGCGTCTCAAAAGGACGAAACAAGAGCAACAGATATCCAGAAATGCGTAGGGACAAAAATTGTGAAGATATGGTCGCGCTCCCTGTATATTTTATTTTCCTCAATCACTGAAATCGGTTTAGTAGTTTAGACGCTACGGTAGAGCATACATACAAACCTACATGCATTCACTGTGAGCGACGTGCTGCGGGTTCGATCCCCGCATGGGACAAGCATTTTTGTGATCCACAGAATACTTGTTCCAAGTCTGGGTGTGAGAAAAAAAAATTGACTGACAAAAACATTACCCTTCCTTATGGTTTCGTCGGGTAAAATATAATAAAAATCACTTCACGGGAACTAATGCAAACACATGGATTTATAATTTAAGACTAAACTTTTCGACCGGCTGCACCGGCTGTAGTCACAAGCAGACTTCTCGTTGCGTTAATTCCAGTTTCCAAATTTTATTATTATCATGCAACGCGAAATTTTTTAAAGTTTGAATTTACTTATGTTGTCTTCACTGTGGCTACATTATAGAAAATAGTGAATAACAAGAATGCCTGTAGGACAGTCGAACAAAATTAAATGTCTATAAAACTAACAAGCTCACAGAAAAATTACTTAAAACAGTTAACTGATGCAATATACAGTTTAATGTACCAAAAATAGAAACTTAAAAATAACATAAACTTTAATAACGGAACTTACACAACAAGGCAGCGAAGTATAAAACTAAAATTAATAATGTCGACGTTCACAAAACTTGGTCCCAAACTTGTCCATAAATTAAAAAGGAGACTTAATAAGGACCAGTTTAGGACCAATTTGCATGAAGAAGGCTACCATCAATAATGATTTTTGTCTTTATTCAAATTTATTGGAGTTTGTCGAGGAATTTTCGTTAAAAATTCAGGTGAAAAGGTCTTTCGTGGGTCTCGTAATATTGATCAGAGTTCTTGTCCACTTTATTTGGAGAATGTTATTTATTTCGGGATTGAATCCGGAAGATTGGTTGTATTGGATGATCGAGTTTTTGGATCAAAGGTTTTGTCAATCTTTTGTCACTTTAACTTAAGCTCGCGCTGATCAAGATTATGATAGAGACAAATAAGTCAATGTACAATAGAACAAAGCTTCCTCCTTGTATCGAAACTGTTAATTATCGGTATGGTTTTATTACACGTGGAAGACCCAGGCGGAGATGGACGGACGAACTGGACGCCTTTAACAAGAAGTGGGTCAATTGGCCCTTCAGAGAGAAAAATGGAAGGAAGAAAGGGAGGCCTTTGCCCTGCAGTGGGACAGTTCAGGCTCAAAATAAATAATAAATCATGGTTTTATTGATTAGATTGCTCAGATGTCGCACACGTCGCTCCAAGACGTGAAACGAAAAGGAAGGAAAATTTTAAACTCTTGTAGCTTTGTTGTGAAAACAACTGGTGCGGTTAACCAGTAGTCGCAGGTTCGAGTCCTGCCGGAGGTTTCAAAATTTTCCTTCTTTCTAATTTGTATGTACTTTACAAGTAATTGTTCCATATGAATGTTTAATACATCAATGAGAATATTGGTCTTATTTTTATAAACCCATACTAATATAAACTTTTATCTAAAATATCATATTTAATAAGACATAATTATATGTCTATGATGAAATAATTAAAAAATATTCTGAAATGGCATTGGATTCCCTCACGGTGGCATCGGTAGGCGTCAAAACCCTACATTGAAAAATGAACACTACCAACACTTCATTCATTCTTCATTCTTCAACATTCCTAGGTTACGAAATATTGTATAAGGAAAAAACTACCTCTATATTAATCTTAATAAATTAACAGACATAATAAACTAAACTAATCCAATAAACTCCCTTAACGCAGTATTTTAATTATTTACACCATGGTAAACACCAGGCTATTGTTTTCCTAAGAGTAACGAGTATTTCGCCCCAATTCTGTGTCCCCGTAAAATAAGGGGAACTGCGGTCCACAAACACTATGTCACAGAACCAGAGGGTAACTAACTGCACGGTCAAACTAACCTGATAGCTTTATCTGGGCTATACAACATGTATCAAAACCCCTGTCGGATCCAATAAAGTCGTACTCGTGGTACAGTTCATGAACCGTCTGGCATAGGCGGCTTCTTTGACACAAAGCTGTAGGTAGTAAGTACGTGAACTTTGAGGAGGTCAGTGTTTCTGTTACCTTGGATCAGTTTTTATTTTGATTTAATTATTTTCATTAAGGAAAAAAAAAAATCTCCAATCCATTTAATGGCTACTTATACGTGTTCGCAGTACGATACCGAATAATACTCTTAGGGATCGGACAGGGTTTTTGTTACACGCTGTATAGCTGGAGATGCGTTTGTTTATCTATCAAAGAATCTGTTTTATAATGTCCCAATGCTGGTCAAAGGACTGTATCTGGTGTTTGTATAGTGGCGTCCCCTTTCTTCTTCCAAAACTCTCTATCTTGTGCGATTCCTGGCCACGTGATCCCCGCATCCCCGACTAGATCATCACACCACCTTCGTCGAGGTCGACCTCGACGACGACGTCCTTCCTCCGGCGTCCAGTGGGTCTTTGTCTATCGGTCAGGCTGCATTTGGGCGACGTGTCCAGCCCCCCTTAATTATTAAATTATTAAATTATTATTAGATTAAACAGCCTGGCTGTTTAATCTCCGACGTTTGTTAACCGAGTTATGGAGCGCAGCTTTATAGCAGGAATAAATGATAAAAAAGTAATAACTGTCATTTAAGAATAAGCCTCTTTTATAGAGAACAATAGATCACTTTGAACAAAGTGGCTCAACCAGAAGTGGATTTCACCGGTCTTATTTTAAACCGTATGAAATCTTCAGTAATCATTCCAATAATAATATTCTAATATGTTAGTTAATTAAATGATTGAAGATAAATGTAAATAAATACTTTATAACACGCCAGAAGTGTTATAAGTTTATTTAAGAAATAAAATTTAACAAAACAGAATATACAAAGAAAACCAAGGATTAACTAAATAAAACCAAAAAATGGCGTTGGAATATTTATCCGCATCGCTGTTGACTGTGTGCCCAAATACACTGGCAGAATTGCCACTGGTATGGAAATGCTTATTCTTTGCCCGAAGTATTACGTCAGAATGTACCGAAACATTTTACCTTCTGCTCCTTTCGGTTTCACTTCCTCGTAAACCTAATAAATATTGACACAATATAAAACATATTAAGATTTTCTAAGTCAGGCCGTCAAAATACAATAAGGCATGAAATTTTCTCTCTTCGAAGGGTTAGCGACGTGACGACGCGTACGTGCGTATGCTCTATATCAAGAATTTACTGTTTTTACATACATATATTTTCAAGGTATTGCAAGTAGATTATGAAAGTCATTTTGTATTGAACTTAAAATGTGTTGACTGATATTTTCAAAAGTTGTATGTGTAACTTTGTTATTTTCCGTTGTGCCATTTACACTTTGTCTTCGGTATTAATTATTTGGAGTTTGCAAGAACGAAAAAAGTTGAATGTTTATCACGCACATCTCACAGTCATCCTACTGCTGAACATAGGTAAACTTCTATGTTATTATTTTATGCTTCTAGTCTAGGCACAGGTATCATTTTGCCATTTCGTATCAATTCTACTAGGTTACCAGTAAAATGGTATAACTGAAACTTCAGACTTTAACATTCATCTACAACGAAGTTATTAGGGGTAAAAAACGGCCTGAACTGCTTCGAGAAAAGGATGGTTCCGCCGGTCCGCTGTTTTGCTCGTCTTGGCACTGCCGTTACCCCAGATCTAAGTAGGTAATTATTTTTCCAGTAACTCAAAAAAGTTCAACGTCGAGATAGATCAATTTGATCATATTGCTCTGGTCTTAAAAATTGATTCGATGAGTGAAGAAAAACTATTCTTATTTCTCTTATTAAAATGTTTGTCCTCATTGAGCTGTCAGTGGTTTTTAAATATTGTCAAAACAATTCTGTCAGAGCTGTGTATCTATCATGTATCGTCGTATTTATTTTGAATTTGTTAAACATTGATTTGGCGCATTCATGACTCACATTAGACTCATATAGACAAATATTCAGTCGGAATCTGATCGCGTGCCAATGCTTTTTGGATCCTTCATCTGACATTGACCTTTTGACTTTGAATAACCTCAGATTTTTCAAATGTCTTTTATTCAATTCCGCTCTGAGCTAACAAATCCAAATGTTAATTAAAACTATATGACGACCTCCGTGGTAGAGTGATTCAGATTCAGGTCCCGGGCTAAATCCCGTCCTGGGATTTAGCCCGGGAAAAAAACCACTTTTCTACATTGTCTCGGCTCTGGGTGTTTTTGGTACCTTCGTTGTCTCTGATTCCATAACACTAGTGCTTTAGCTACTTACTTTGGATTCGGAGCAATGTACTTTGTGATGCTGTCCACATTTATTTTTATATACATGTGGACATCATCACAAACACAATTGCATCCAATCTCAATAATAATTACTAGATTAAATGTGTTTTTACGTTTTCTTATTTTTTCAACTAGAGTCTGCTCATGTCATTATTTAGAATATAGTCTTTTAACAAGAAACCTAGCTTAATTGAATTATGAAGTTGGAAAATGGCGAAATGGTAATATTTGGTGGTGGATATTTCTATATAGAGCTCTGTATCTCTGTACCTGTATCTCATAACTAATCAAAAGTCAACTACATTTTTGTAAATTCACACTGCTTTTATTCAGAACCAGTGATTTTGAACTGGTGCGTGGCTGGAGCCTAATGGCTAGGGTGTCGTACTTGTGATCTTGTGGTTACCGGCTCAAAACCCATCCATTGCTCTACCGACGTAAACAGTACCGTAACCGTAACAAAAATTACTAGTAGCCCACATTGCTAGTTCGCATTTTTGAAAGGCCTTAATGTAATTTATGCTGCTTTTATTCCACTTCAATCGCTATCTCGTACCCTATTTTCAAAACAAAGATTTCCACCTAATATATACAAACTGTTTTAAGCTGATATGGTAATAAGTTTCACAACATTCGTCAAAGTTTCCAAACTGAGCGAGTTGCTAACATATCACCGTGTTGTTCTTTCACGTCTCAACGAGAATTTAAGCACTTAATACCACCCTGGGTTAATTTAAAATTCCAACTTTCGTGGAAATGTTTTCGGAAGTTTTTCGTTTGTTTAGGTGTGAATAGAGGTCGAATGTCGAATAAATAGGCTTATTTGTACCAGTCCAAGGTAGTTTACTGGGTCGGTGTTTATTTCTGTATGTATGAGAAGGCAAGTTTCCTTGTAATGAGATTTTCAGAGATAATGGTCAAATTTAGGATTAGTTAGGATTCATAGATTGATATTTTCCAACATTGTGAGTATGACGGATGGCTACACCAAAGTTCGAAACCGATATCTTCTTTAAAGTGCCACTCCAATTAATTAAGGTCGTCTACTAGCTGCTGGAATCTATCTAAATTTTTTGCAAGGTGGAACAGTTCAGTTGCGCTCGCGATTCCCCTCTACTCCCGCATGTTGCGGAGCGAGAAGACTTCCTTCTTCGTCCAATTTGTCTTCGTCCCGCGAAATTATGTTTGTAAAACATATTAAATGTTACTTTAATACAAACTTGTCTGGGTATTATTTATCTATATTATTTATGTATTTAGAAATATAAAAGAAGTATGTTTATCAGTTGTCTGGTCACAATAATTGTACCTACAGGTTCTGCCTAGTTTGGGATCAGATGACCGTGTGTGAGGTGTCCTGAAATATGATAAATTAAAAAGTGTGTTCGATTAAAATAATAAAATAGAGTGCATAAAAAAGTTATAAAAGGTTTTAGAAAAGTCTGTTTCTAAAAATGCTTAGCTTTCGTGGAGACGTTCGTGAATAGATTTTTAAAATAATATTTTTCTAGAATGGTAGGGAACCAAATGCAAAACTTTGCAAGTTCCTTTCTTCACTATTTTAAAGCTGTGGACGTGGATACTGGAAAAACATAGTTCTGGAGAAAATATCATAAAAGTTTCATCCGGCATTGTAGAATGATAAGTTAAGACATTTTCATACTTTCTTATTTTTAGATTTTTTCACTACAATAATATTATGAAAGAAATAATGTAATAGTTTATGGGGATATGAATGGATAGAAATCTCTAATTCGTTCAATCATTATCTTCTGAACGGATTCTGATGAAATTTGGCAGAAAAATATTTCATAACCTTAATTAACACAAGCTACCTTTTATGACTGGCCTGTTCGTCTAGTGGTTAGTGACCCCGGACTGCAAAACCAGAGGTTGTGGGTTCGATTCCCACCCAGGACAAATCTTTGTATGAAGAGCATGATCATTTGTTCTGTGCTTGGGTGTAGTTTATCTACATAGTGTATGTGTTTAGAAATATATACATAAGTATGTTTATCCGTTGTCTGGTGTACAAGCTCTGCCTAGTTTGGGATGAGATGACCGTATGTAAGGTGTCCTGAAATATTAATATTAATAATACGATTTAGTTCATGTTAGTAATGTTTTAATACGTGTTTATGTTGCGTCATAATGTTAATATTTACGATTATAATCATAGATTTATATTTAAAATGACGTTTATCAGTGATACATGCAGTTTGCGTGTAAAAGTTATGAATTTAATACATGTTTCTATGAAGTCATCGAATGAGTATGACATTTAACGAATAGAAGGTAATTTTAAAGTGGTCGACAAACCATGTAATTCAATCTTTTTAATTCATAAGCTCTTGGTTATTGGGTGGGACAGCATTCCTATATTTCCAACTTGACACCCTCCATGGCTCGTGCACGTAAAATCGTCAGCCTTGCGCCGATCTCACTCCATTGCATCGGGCTATGTCAATAAAAAACCGGCCCAGTGCGAGTCGGCCTCGCCAAAATATGAAAAATATTTTTATTTAAAATCAAAATGGTTTTTATTTCTAATAAACCTAAAATAGGCGCTTTAGAAACGTTAACTATAAAACTAAATGACTCTAAGTGCGGTCCCTAGCGAGTGTCGAAAATTTGTGGCATAAACGGCTGTAAATTTTGAATTGCGTTGGCTTAGAAGTTTGATTTAGCTTAGAAGTTTATTCTTTCAGAGCTGCAAGGGACAGTAGTCTTGAGTATTTGATATAAATTCCAGCTTGATACCTCCTCTCAGGAATGCCTGAGAAAAAGGTTCTTGACAGACAGACAGACAGACGGACGGACGGGCGGACAACAAAGTGATCCTATAGGAGTTCCGTTTTTTTCTTTCGAGGTATGGAACCCAATTCTGTCCGCACATACACTGCACTAGGTATATTGAAATACTGCGTGATGGCTCATCTTAGTGGAGAGAATCAGCCATAACCATAGTTCAGTAAAGAAGAAAATATCGTTAAATTTAATATACGAAAAGAGTATTAACTAACTTTCGGACTAAATAAAGTAAGCGAGGAGTCATTTGGACGGGACTTACAACAAAGACCACATATAAAGATTCGAACGTACGGTCCTTAGAGGATTAGGTGGTGAGGTCTGAGGTCCGAAAGGTTTTCCTGAAATAACTCCCTAAGGATCAAATCTAGTCAAAATCTTATACACAAATAGAGTGAGGATCTTATATACAAAGAGTTAAACACGTTTCTTAGTAGCCTAGTAATCCTTATCATAACTCCCTTATAATATAAATGTGAAACTATTCGTAAAATCTTTACGTATGTCTATCTGCTACGCTCTCACGGCTAAACTACTTAATCGATTTTGATGAAGTAAGAAAGGATATAGGTGACTTTGCGCAGCCGGCAGCACATGATCGCAAGTCCGACCTTTTAGCCATTAGGCTACCGCCGCTTCAGATGTTTATAAAACATA
Organism: Plusia festucae; assembly: GCA_950381575.1. Classification (NCBI taxonomy): domain Eukaryota; kingdom Metazoa; phylum Arthropoda; class Insecta; order Lepidoptera; family Noctuidae; genus Plusia; species Plusia festucae. The sequence goes on from OX494442.1 coordinate 1,173,456, forward strand.
ATACTATGTAATAAAATATTATGATTAACTCTGGCGGAGTCGCTTTACGCACAACTTACCACTAGGTACACAATGTACTTACTAGATAAGAGATGCTTATCAAATTTTGCAGCATAGAAATACATAGATACAACTTAGATACTATAGAGTCAACCAAAATAAAAACAAACCGTATTTCAACCAATTATCGTCAAAAATTGATTTATTCACCCCGCGCTACAGACTAGGGTGGCCAGCTAATGCAATTAACGAAGATTTCCAATTAATGCCCCACGGAAGAGTCCGAAGTTAAAACACCTACATCGTAAAGCCAGATTTTTGATAATTTTGATTGGCAGCGGATGAATTTTATCTTTGATAAAAAGAAAAATCAGTAATTTAAATCAGGGTTTGATTTTTTGAAAGGTTAATTAAGTAATTATAAAGCTTTTTGGTCTTCAAGTGTCTGTAAAGTCAAGGTTATTGGTTCGAAGTCAATTTGACATTGAGTGCAAATTATTTGTCATGCTTCTAATATTACACTGACAATTTCATGTAGCGCTTGATAACAAAGCCCAAGTATAAGTTGTTTCCATGCGACATGTCAAAACCTTCAAGCATAATGTACAAGTATCACTTTTAATTAAATCTCACTTCGGAGCAGTTCTGATCTATGACATTCCTAGATTGTATCAAGATATTGTTCCGAAATTCAAGATGGCCGACTCTTTGTGATTCAGATAACACAAATGGTGAGCACGTTAATTAGTGCGGCGTTCCAACTTGATCTTTTGTTGAGAAACAATGACTTGGGACTTGACTTTCTAGGTCAGAGGACAAACCAAAGGCTGGTTTTAGTTCTGTAGCGAGTTGGCAACACTGAAAGCTATTTTCGGTTATTTTGACGTCGCCTGGAACTGAGTTTTTCTGAAGTCTTTATTAGATGCAGCGAAATCTCGTTTGTGTTCTGAAAATCTGTAACAATAAGAACATTCATTGACATTGCGATTCATAATACTCTTATAATAGAAATATTGCCCTGCATTATATTCTGGACTTAAAAAAGATAACATAATATTGTTTATGAGTTCGACTACATTGGTACCAATTTCCTTTTACCTTGTTTTGATATTTTTAGCATCGCCATCAAAAAAATCGGTTACAACAACAAATAAGTGCTTCCCTATAACCAAGGAATATCCTATCAAAACAATAAAGTATGGCTACTGTCACTGAAACAACATTTTGATTAATGTACTGGCCGGCCATGTTCCCTATTGATTTGTTTAATATTGTATGAGTTTGTCCTATTTTGTTTGTAACATCTGTTTTTGGTTGTGATATTTTGTATAAAAATATTGAGATATAGCCTATGGCCGTTTGTCCACCGCTGCCGTTGCCGAGGCGTCAACGAAACGAGAAAATTTCTTGCCGTGATAAAGATGACGTGATGAGCTTGCCAGGTGGCCATATTAGATGTATGCTTCGCTACGTAGCGTCATCTTTAATTCTCTTTGACGACACGTCCCATTGACGGTGGCGCCGGTCAAACCGCGTCTAAGTATTGAAATCATTCAAGCTTATATTATTATTACAACATTACACAAGACGGTTTAGTTAACCAGGGTAAAAAAGTAATGAGCATCCATGATTTTATGGACCATTAGTTTTAATAATTAGATTAAGATTACTTAATCAATAAGTCACACTCTAATTAAAGGTTAGCCACTTCACATTTTCAACGCATCATTTACTAAAATATTGTTACAAAAGAATTTAGTGAACAAGACTCCAATCAAAAGTTATTTTTGGAACAACTTGATTGTTTATATTGATTTTAGACCACCTACAAACATTATCACATAAGATGTACAGAGAATTTACACGTTAATTACAATACGATTATGGGAAACCACAGCGTAGTTACATAGTCGAGAAGCCATTCAGGTATGGCGTCACCGTGCCGATCAGAGTTGGCCTTGCGACTACGCTCAGCTATGGCTCGCTTGTTCAGTCTTGGCATGTGACGACGCTCAGAGACAGCATCACGTCGCCGTTCAGCGTTGGCTTTGGAACGCCCGCTCAGACGGCGTCACGATGCCGCATAGTGTTGATGTCGTGACGCCGCGCAAACACAATAGTTGGGCAGGCCAGATGTGACTGACATGGCGACTAAAACTTTTTCAGTCTCACAATTAAAACTGTTTTTTATTCTTAAATAAAGAAATAAATAACTAAAATGCTATATCAAGTATAGGCAGTAGTCCGTGTATGACAAAAGGTTAGCCATTGCCGATGGAAGCTTGTCATTCTTTGTTGAAATATTTGTATTTCTTTGAACCTTTTATTTTTGTTAACGATATGTTTGTTGTTTAGCAGGCCGCATGCGCGATATGTGTACGGGGCTGTAGGTGATGCTGAGCGGCGCTATCTTGAGCGCTGCGCCGGTGTCTCTGCGCGGCCTGGCGCCAGGCCTGCCCGCCGCGCGCCCCGCGCTCCTCGCCGCCCTCGTCATGCACGCGCTGCACGACCGCCAGGATGAGGCGAGCTTCATAGGTCAGTACCAACAAACTTACATAAACAGGATTATTTTAAAAGAAGTGCGGATATCGTTCGAGGTAATCAGGTGCATAAAACTGAACAACTTTTCCCAAGGAACTTAGGTCGAAATCTTAAAATTAAAAATCAACTTTTCATACAAAGATAAGTCCCGTGACTTGTCACTTTGTATGATAATTTCATTTTCCATTTTAGATTTCGACCATGTTCCTTGGGGAAAGTGGTTCACTTTATGCACCTGATTACCTCGTAGAATATACGCACTCCTTTTAAAATAATCCTGTATAATTAAAATTAACCATCGAAACACCCTTCAACGGCAGGTCATATTCTTGGGCCAGTCCGCAAAATGATACAGTTACAATTATCATATAACCAGCGAAACTTAATATTGAAATTACTTTATATGACAGGCCATATACAGGGCGCACCTATCCTGTGTATTGGCTATCGATTTTTCCGAATCAAAGGTTAAATATTTTTTTTTACCTTTTTTTTTATACAGTGAACTTGGGTTGTCAACTGGACCAGCCAATAAACCTATAGTTATCCATTCTGTGTGTGTGTTCTGACTCCACCCATCAATTATGTTTCGTGATCCGTCTTCTTCGTATCCGGCAGTAGAATTTTTTTTGGCACTCTAGCTACGCCCCGCGGTGTTACCTGCGGCTTGTCATACGTCTTACCTTTTCGGGATATAAAGTAGCCTGTGTTATTTCAGCGTGTCAGCTACCTCCATAATTTTATTAAAATTATTCCAGCCGTTTAGTGAGTGTAGAAGTAACAAACATACACACACGTAAAATATTGGTGTGATATGAAAGGTCATCTTAAAATGTAGAGATAAGACAGTCTACAAGGTTCAGGGACGTTCTTTGCTTGCTTCATCCCAGGCTTCATCTTGTGAGGCTCACTTGCACCCATTTTCTAACTAATATTTTTCTAGCAGATTAGCTTTGTAGGTCCTCTAAAATAATATTTAATTGGCCTTGTGTGTGAAATTTCATTTTGTGGAAAATCATGTTTTTTTTTTACTTAATATGAATACAAAGTCATGACTTTAACTTGACACTCTATACTAATAATATTTAAAAGCTGAAGAGTTTGTTTGTTTGATTGAACGCGCTGGTCTCTAAGAACTACGGGTCCGATTTGAATTTCACTGCAAAATAGCCCATTTAATTGAGGAAAGCTAGGCTTTAATTTCGAATAAAAAACCGACGCAACCGCGGGCAAAAGCTAGTTTTCTAATATAGCTGTATTTTTATGTCACGAATAGTATTATTCCCCAGTTTCGTACTACCCTCCTGCTCATTAAAAGTCCGTTTCGCCTGTCACGGTTGATGCTATCACAAGTTTCGCCAGGTTTTGCATATCACCCTGATCCGGTGTCAACGACACTTCGCCCTTCAATATGACATCAAAAATATACATTTTTGGTACCAATATTTACATAAGCAGTAAACTTTTATAAGCAAGCTTTTCCAAATTGAATGGATTGGTAGCGATTCTATTGTTCAAACAAATAATACGTTATAATATACTTGTACGTCTCTACGGCAAAACTTAGCGTACCACCTACATATTACCTGCATATGAATAATATGTCAATACCATAGACATAACACACACACAATAAAAAAAAAAGACTTATATTACTAGCATAGTTTAGGATAGATACCCATGTTGCACGAATCAACAAATTCTGATTCTTATTCTTAAAGTCGCTATAGATACATATAGAACTTCAAAATATGTATTAAGCAGAATATCTAAAATGTTTAGTCATTTTTACTCAAATTCTGAGTTTTCCAAAATACACTTGACGACGGACAGATTTAGAAAAAAGTTTTTGCGTAATTAGAGATAAAAAATATCATGTATACTTTTAAATTAATCCTAAATAATGTACCTATCTTAGGCAGAAGCTTAAACAGCTATCATAGTTAAAATCTGGATCGTTCGACGTATTCGGTGACCTTTCATTACATATCGAGACATTTACCGTGACGTAAACGCTAAGCTCAGATCTTGATTAAAAGACCACAATCATATAAATCACTTTAAAATTTAAAACATTTAATTTCAAGGTAATAAAATGGAAGTAATTGACCTTAAAAAAGCTAACATGAACGAAATAAACTTCTTCAGACGTAATTCAGTGTCCATTTTTTACTTCGTCACTTTCCGTCAGTATTCGGCAACTGTCGGGCGTCAACGGTCGTCCGCCATTTTAGCTTTTTGCCCGTCGTGTTTTGACGGCTCTCTGTCGTAACGAAAGACTTGTCATAAAAGTTTATGTTCGAAAGCAGACATAGCACTATTCTTCCTTTTTCAGGTTTACTACCTACCTACTCGAAAAGGTTATTTTTGTTGTGCGTTGAAAGACGTCCACATTCATGCATTCCTGTTGCCTTGATTGTTTTTGCGCCCAGTTTTCTGTTCGAAATTATGGATTTTCTTTGTTCTTTGCATGTTTGCAGAATCTGTGACATAGCTAAACATGCATACAATGTAGATGGTTGAATTTAGAACATATTCATACAATTCTAAACTCCTGCAAATTTTGTACTCCTGGTACCATATCATTTTACTCAATGCGTATATAAAACCCTAGTTATTTCAAAAAAAGCTTGAGTTACGAGTGGGTTCTGGGTGCGCGTCGGTAGTGCTGTGGGGTTTTCGAACCGACAACAACATGATCGCAAGTCCGACGTCGCAGCCATTCACCGCACCGCTTTTTATTATCTTAATATATATAAATCTCGTGTCACAATGTTTGTCCTCCATGGACTCCTAAACCACTTAACCGATTATAATAAAATTCGCAAACCATGTGCAGTTCGATCCAACTTGAGAGATAGGATAGTTTAAATCTCAATTATATAAAAAAAAAAACGACCGCGGGCGGACCTGCGGGAAACAGCTAGCTTGAATATAAAAAACAATCCTTGTACTATATTAAAAACGATGTAAAACTATGTGTTATTTCAAACACACCCTGTACACAAGGTATTTTATAGCTATTAGTCTACATTGTACAGCAAGAGAAAACGTGCTGCGGGTGATATACGAAGACTTTCCACGCGCAAGCCCTTTTAAAAGGTACATGAACTGAAAAGACTGTACTTATCTAAATATCTACTTATAATTAATGATTCAACCGTATCCCTTTTATTATTGTTTTTAAATCAGATGTAGCTCAAAGTGGATGGATTGGAACCATGGATTTGTCCATGGTTTGAAGCACTTGGAATAAAATTTGATTTTAAAACTTGTAATTGAAGAATAAAACTTGTAATTCTTGATAAGTTTTACAAGTCTTCTATGATTATAACTTCTAAAGTTACCGAATGAATCGGCAAAAAGTTCTTAATTACCTACTAATACTTTGAATTATTTTACCCTAATAAAATAACGTAATTTTTTTGCTACGCCAAAAGTGAACATTTGCATAAAGATAAACTTCTTACTTATAGAATACTAGCTGCGCCTCGGTGTTACCTGCATTTTATCAGATAACCTATGTTTTCGGGATAAAGTCAGGATACCAGACTACCTCCATACCATATTTTATCAAAGTAAGTTCAGCCGTTTAAACGCAAGGAGGTAACAAACATACACACTACAAACATTCGCCTTTATAAATTATTGTGATTAATTGCCAGCTAATAAACCTCACTCTATTAAATAAATGCAAAGTAATAAAAACATACCAGGACTATTCACTACACCAACCAAATCTATGAAAATTTATATCAACTGGCTAAATACCAATAACTGGCAGCCCTGTTTCGTATTTCACCCGAAATAGTCCGGCGTAGTCACGCGACAGCCCTATCGGCAGACATCTTGGCGCCAGCCCGCCCCCGCGCTCCACCCACCCCCCTCTATCGTCTGACGCAGCCTTGGTGCATTGTAGATTCATAGATTCTGAACGCCTACAAATTATGTACTCCTGGTAGCATGTAATTTTTACTTCGTCATTGCGTAATCTATTTTCTAGTCCATACACGTCAGCGGTCGATAAAGTTTGCATTTAATTTTAAATACACTGCGAAAGTCGATTGTTTTCAGTTTATATTTTTCAAAACGTCTGTAATTCTTATAACTCCAGAAAAACCGTTTTACTTAAAACTAGTATTTTCAAGTCCCATTTAGTAATTAGCGCCCAGAGACTGCTGTCCAATGTCCATCCTCTTGACACAGTTCTTTTGTCGCCTCTTGCAACATAGAAAACAGAGCTATTTCCTGCATTTTCCATTAGTATTGCAATATCTTTCGACTTCACGACTGTGCAACTGTTACTCCAACTAGCTAGATCGATTTGTTGTCTCATACTATGGGACCTACACACTCTTATTACTTATGTGGCCCTGGTACATTATAGATAAATGCATTATGAACGGCTAACATTGTGGTATCCTAGTAATATCATTTTTAATCACCGGTCTTTTTCTGTATCAATGTAGTAAATTTTAATAGAGTACAAAAAAAGGTTTTTATAGTGATCGGAAGAAAATTTAAGGAAAATAAAGGTACATTACATATGTTTGACTTTAAAACTCTTGATTCATAAGGTATCTAAATTTTACCTATATTTTCACCAAAAAGTAAAAAAAATATCGTAAAAAGTAAAAGGTCCTTTATGATTTAGCGGTCTGATAGTATATTGTACACGGTTTGCATTTCTAACATTATTAACATGACATCTCCTTGACACTCATGCGCGCCTGGTACATTTCGTACAATGTAGAGCGGGCGATGAAAAATAAACTCCTAGTATTTTGACTCACTTTCTTAGTCATTGTATCTTTTGTCTCTTTCTCCTACGTCACTGGTAGGTCAACAAAGGTCACGTCGAATGAAAAGCTCTACGTTTAATGTTTATAGGTTTTGGCTACGCTCGCTTTACTTAATCATGATCACGCTACCTTAGTATAAAGACTATCAAGTATCTAAGTATATTCCCCTACATTTATTACTTTGCACTTAACTTTTGTATCTTTTTTTTTATAATCCACTCACATTTGAGTTATGTTTCGCTTGCATTACGTGGGTTTTTATGACATGATCATACATTATCATGATATAACGCAGTGACGATAAGGCTGTTGCCGTCTCGACAAACGTATTAAATAAATATATTTTTTTAATATCGATGAAAATTAGTATCGAAGTAGAGGTACAATTCACTCGGAATAAAATGCCATTTAGAATATTGTCACGGATAAAAACAAATAATGCCCAGAATTAATTTAAATTAAGAACAACTTATTTTTAAAATAAATTTAATTGTTATAGTATAATCGTGGAACCAATCAGAATCCCATATTTAGAACGCTCGTTAAAAAAGGTTTTATTTGGGTCGTGAACTTTCTAATTAGTCTGGTATTTTCACAGGTATTTTTATGAAAACATAGCTCAACCACAATGGGTACATTTTGCTCATCAGTGGTACTACAGACAGACGACCTTTATTTCAAATGCAATAAGGTTTATTTTCGTGAGGCATGGTTACTAGTTGTCCATAAATTAGTAAGTGGTCATTTCCATCAATGCCACATATTTTAAAGGCACTATCTTTTATAATGTAGAGCAGTGCGTTATTTTGGCGGTCGCCTTGCGCAATCGCAGTCGGGTCACGATTCCATTCCATTGTTATGTACCATTAGTCTGAGACATGTAATATTGTTTTGATTTTAACTTGTTAACGTTTTAACCATGGTCATTTTACTTTGTTTGCCGACCTTTACATTGTGAATAGGCTTATTACTGTAATAGAGAGAAAATTCATACACACTTATGCAATTTTAACGTATTTTAAAAATATCCAGTTTTTTTAAACCTTTGATTTATATTAATCTCTTTATACGCTGTTGTTTTTATCATACATTTTATGGTTAAAGATAAAGATCATTTTATTTGTTTTAACATGAGTGTACACACATAAGCATGCAAGGTGTTAAAGTAATTATAATAAGAACAGTCATGTTTTGCCTCTACGGCGTAAAAATATGTTTAAAACAAAACACAATCCTACTAATATTATAAATGTGAAAGTGTGGATGTTTGGATGTTTTTTGCTCAATCACGCAAAAACGGCTGTACGGATTTGGATGAAATTTGGTATGCATATAGCCTTTGACATGGAAAAGAACATAGGCGACCTTTCATCCCGATTCCTTAAGTAGTTCCCGAGAAAAAATTGAAAATTGTTTCCGAGCTAAGCCGTGGTAGAAGCTTTGAAATTTGTTATTTTTCTCTATTACATCGCAAGCTAAAACACGAGTGAAAAAAATTATCATTACATTAACATTTTTCATTTCTTTTTGGACCCAATTTTGAAGTCCACGCAGACGAAGTCGCGAGCTAAAACTAGTTACATAATAAAACAATACTAAATTAAAATAATAGGACTTCCACATAAATACTTAAAACGATCTAATATTACATAATTCCATTTCTATTAGCGTTAAACTATTTATTTAAATGTAGTAATTAAGTGGTAGAGCAGTTAGTGGTCAAATGTTATCAAGCAGAAAATCCTTAACATTATAATCTGGACTGGCCTATTGGTCTAGTGGTTAGTGACCCTGACTGCTAAGCCGGAGGTCGTGAGTTCGATTCCCACCCAGGACAAATCATTGTGTGATGAGCACGATCATTTGTTCTGTGTCTGGGTGTTATTTATATATAATATGTATGTATTTAGAAATATATAAGTATGTTTATCAGTTGTCTGGTTGGCATAATACAGGCTCTGCCTAGTTTGGGATCAGATGGCCGTGTGTGATTGTCCCAAGATATTATTATTATAATAGGCTTTAATTGCAAGGAAATCATTTAGTTTTTTCTTGAATATATTACTATTCTCTTCTCTCCATATATAGTATAAGCTAAATGTTATATCCTGAATACCTACACTGATGCATGATGGTTTAATACTCTGGTTAGCCACAAATAAATTGTATTGTGGTTTCCGTTATCTAGAAGTTAGATTGAGTTACGTGTTGGTATAAGTTATTACATATTACGTCGGAATTAACTAAAGCTATTTCCTGTAATATTAATAATTAATGTTTTTGATACTAAAGTATTTTTTGAGCAGTACCTATTTGTTAATATAGGCTGTTTTAACTATCCGATTCTTTTGTTATAAATGTAACTATTAATTTTATGTTTAAGGATAATTTTATGTTTAAGGACCAGTTTTTTAATCCCGATTTAACTCTAATGGTTAAATATGCTAACTAATGGTTTCAAAACGCATTTTTTCATCAATTATTAATCTATTATATGGTTAAATAAGTTGGAGAGATAACTATTTAACCAATTTTTATAATAAAAATTGATGAATAAATACATTCTATTCGAAGTTTGAAACCATTAGTTAGCATATTTAACCATTGGTTGAGTTAACTCGGGATCAAAAATCTGGGCCTAGAGTCTAGGCCCTAGACCATAATTTAACTAGAATACTTTAATTGTCTACCCTTAAAATCAAAAGAAGTTCAAGGGAAAAATTAAGGTCTGTAGATTGAACTGCGATAGAGGTCGAATTATATTATGTATACTATATTAAAAAATAAACATAATACCTACTTGACATAATACCAAAATGTAGAGCAGTAAATTTTGACGGGCGTATTGTTACGTGGTCACGAACTGCTGTTATTGTTATTTAAATTGAAGTTTTTACTTTTATTTTATAGAGTAACTTTAAGTGTAAGATGTTTAAGCCTTAAAGAAAATGGTAGATTTCAAATTTGACAGGAGAGAGAGCTCCTTTTTAAGGTAATAAAATTACGATTTCCAATTTTAATTGAGTTTGGAACGCGGCTGTGTTTGTACATACGAAGTTCATAATTTTTTTTATTTTACTTATAAAAAACGACGCCCGCACTAAGGAATTTAATCCTTGTGAAAGAAAGAAAGAAAAAGTATTTATTGCGACCACAGAAGCGTCTCTTCTATGGTCACGCGGACACGCACACATACATATTATAAAAAACAATAATGGCGGAAAAATAGTTGACAAACAAAAAAAACCCTAAATTAAAAATATAACAAAAAGAAACTAAATAAATTGCAGAACGTTAATTTGCTGAGCTTAGTAATTTTCACTGCAAGCTACGGTAATGTAATTTGGTGTTAGTATATTCTATTAAACAAAGAAGTGAAAAGTTATTCCATGAATAAATAAGCCACCTCAATTTCAATAACCTGAAAAAATCCTGAATGAAATTGCCTTCAAATCAGCATGTTAAAGCGACCCAATTCTCATTTTTTTTTATTCACACCTGATTAATAAGAAATGTATGGGTTACGGCGCCGCCATGGAGCCTTCACCCCCCCCCCCACTCCTTCCACCCCATACAGCGAATTTTCAGTAACTGTGACTCAGAGCGGATTTTCCAAGCTAACTTACCCAACATAAAACGACGCAACTCCACAGCTATGCCAGACGAATCTCAACCTAACTGCTTTCGAGATAAAAGTATACATTTACTTAGTCCATCAAAAATTTTTAAGGGTGAATTTTATGTGACTGCGGCATCAGTTCATTCATAGTGGGTGCGTGAGTGGTCGTTATTCCAGTTTTTGGATTGTTGTGTAAATTAGTACTATGACCTCGCGATGTGTCGGTTCATAATACTGTCAGGTCTGTGGAGCTTTGTCTTGAAGAGACCGCGAAGAAGTAAGTTATTTGGGCTGACTTTAAATTTGAGGAACATTAACCCTTATTACCAAGAGTTCACGGTCTAAAATCAATCAACTATGATTTATACCTGCAAAAATAAAATGGTATCTATACTATACATCTAATATACCACAGTCATTGTTATCTTTAAAGTGAGTAACATGATTGACCGCTCGGTCATGAGTTCGAATCCCGTTTTTTTTGGTTTTTCTTTCATGCTTGTTTATAGGCTTCAATTTGTTATTTATTATTTAAAAAATAAATCTTGATTTAAGAACTACGGCAAAAAAGTCTTTATGAAAATCGCTTAAGTTAGCTTGCCAAAACTTAACTATATACCTACATATTCTTGTAGAATTTTCGTATTTTTTATATTTTAGAAATTCTTAACTTCTAGGCTTCAAACTACGTTTTTTATCGTCCTATACTCATATACAGGATGTTACTGAAAGGCCTGTTCATATTTAAAATACAGCTTTATCCCATATCGCGAACATCTGTCTTTATGATACCAAGACAACGCCCAAAAAAAAAATGTATCGTGGCTTTTTATCAATTCTTCTCGTCAAAATATCTTCGTTCTAACGTGTTGTCTTCATTTCTAAGATGGCTGCCTATGGCAATGTCTGTCAATTCTAACGACGTGCACAAGCTAGCCATGTTAGGGCCGAAGACAAAACGATATTTTGACGTGTAACACTTGATAAAATACCTCGACAATTTTATCGTGGCGCGCATACTAGCCTGGCTGACCATAATTATAATATTCTCGTTAGCTGGTCAAAAACACCCATTAAAATTATTGTTTTTTTTTTCGTTGATTATTGTTCATTTCTATGAAGCAATACTTCAAATATGATCGGGAATTTTAGTAGCACCCTGTATTAGGATTTAGGTTAGGTACAATGTTATGTAAAAACTATTAACATTACGATTGTTTACCTATTTTCAATATCGTCATGAATATGACACATCATTGATTTTCTATTACCATCAGAAGTAATGCGTCACAGAGTAGCTTAGTATATGATTTGGATATCATTAAACTGGGTAAATACATGCTTGTGATGTATTAATAATTTTAGTCTGTATTCTAAAGGTTACGGAAACATTTATCGATACACCCACATTCTTTTGTTCATTTGTCATCAGAATTGGCTACTGAAAATTTTTTTTGGACTTGTTGATATTGACTTCAACAGGGATGGCAGCAGCAGTATGAATTTTATCATATAAATCACTTCATATGTATAATATGTGTCAGCATTTGGAGAGATTACTAAGGCCTAGTTTTTTGATACCGAGTTAACTCAACCAATGGTTAAATATACTAACCGATGGTTTTAAAACGATTTTTCATCAATTTTGAATCAATCAATTGGTCAAATATGTTGAATAGATTCTTATTTAACCATTTGTTACCATAAAAAATTATGTATAAACGCTTTCTACCAAAGATTGCAACCATTAGTTAGCATATTTAACTGGGATACCCCACTGTCTTGTATAAAATTAGCTAGGAAACATCATTGCCTCAATAACTGCTATCATCGGTTCTCCATTTTTTCACTAGTTTTTAGTTGCACGAATGGCTTTATGTAGCCTAATAGTGGAAATGGGCTTTCAAATCTCTATACAAGTGCAGGAGTATACTACTTTTGATCCTAAGAGTCCATAATAAAGAGAACTCTGCTTTCTCCTTATTGGTTGAGGAGCGTAATAATACAGGATCGTAACAAAGGTACGCATGGTACGGGTGACGCAATATCGGTGTTGTTGTGTAAGTGCCGCGGTCTGCTGGCCATCGAATGCAAGCGCTCCAAATACATGCAGTTGCATAGGTCATGTGGAGTTCAAACTTACACTATGTAGTTATCAATACATGGCATAAAAAGAAGTCGCTTCCCGAGTGTCTAAAGATAGTAATTTTCATTATAAGTGCATGTCTTATCATGACATGAAAAATATAATGTCTTCTAACTCTGGACTTGCGTGACAATCTTAATTCCATGTAATAAGAATTTTGAAATTAACCAACTTTTTTTTTTGTACTTTTTATTTTTTTTGTGTACCTATCAAAATACATTTCATGCTTTTTATTTATTCTAAAGACTATAATGTTAAAAGTCGAACAATATACAGTGAATGAAGAAAATTGCTCACGGTCCATAAGTCTGAATTACATTTATATCGCCTTATTGAACTTCTATTTACGTGGGTTGCAAAGAAATTACTATTGGGAATTGATGGGCTGCGAATCATTTATATGGTTTTAATATTAAACCGGTATTTGAGCGAACAATCATCTCAAGTAAAATAGAGTTGACCATTCTGCTTCGTAAATTTTAAATAGCAAATTTTCTCCAAAATAAAAGCGTTTTTGTACCACGACTTAGAAAAAATACTCTCGCTGTTTGTTAGACCGATAAAAGGCAATGTGAACAGATAAGATGTGGGTACAAAGGCCTGAAGGGTGCAAAAAGGTCAAAGGTTCACCTACGAATCTCAGAAATCCAAATAAAAAACTTAAGGTACAATACCGAGTTCAACATTATCGCAAACCATTATGTTGAAATGAAAAATAAACTTTAAATCTCGCATTAAATTAAACAATCAATCCTTTTAATAATAAAAATGCAATATTTTCCTTCAATAGCATGTTTCAGTTCAATAAAACTGGATCGTGTGTACTCGGTCTAAACAGTAGGGCGGGCGCCCCCCTCCGCTCAGTCTACAACCGGCCGTATACGAGGCTGAACGCGTTGTGCCATTGCATGTGAAAAAAGTAAATAGTGAAGTGCGATAAAAAAAATAGTGACAACTTGACATTTGTATGAAAGGGAATTCCCGCGATTTTTTAAATAGTAACTATTTATTATTGTTTTTTTTTTCAAAATGGCTGCTTGATTTGTAATGTGTAATAGCGTGTGGGTTGTGAGGATTTATTAGGATAGGTGCTCGAAGGGAATTCGTTTTTTGTGCTATTAATTCTACTAGAGAGTTTAATAACATTTTAAGCGATGCAAATTTTATTCTATTCCGTTTACAACTATGTGTTAAATGCATTGGAACGTTTTGTATTTACAAACAGTTTCGCTTGTATTTTGTTCGGGAAGTTATTTACCTTGATATTCCATTTAAGTATTGTTTAATAATGTTTTAATTGATGCGAGTTAAATGTGTTGGATCTCCTTGAGCGGACCATAGTTGGGTTTCATTGTTTGGCGTAATTAGAGGATTTTTTAGCTTGTCTTAGCATGCAATCAATATCGCTCAAGAAACGGCATTGTTCTAGCGTTTGTTTGTATTTTTAAATAAATTGTTACATAGTTATCCAAATAGGTGGTGAATCAAATAGGTCTCTTTGCGTATGTATTGAGAAATAATACGAGACAATGTTAGTTACAAACTACAAGTTTACTTGCGCAGTTTTTTCATACTAGCACTGCCCTGCAGTTTCACCCGCCTAAGTTGTCTCTGTTCCCGTAAACATAATATATCTAGTTATTTATCCTTCTATTCGGGACGGAGCAGAATCGAAACAATCAAGAATCGACCCACCCGTTTTCGAGTTATGGGTGGTACAAACACAACTTCGTTTTATACAATTTATTTCATATTTTTTTAAAACAATTTCCAAAATGTCTCTGTTTCACATTATGACACAAATTTTAAAACGAAACGGAGCTTCATCCTCAGTTTTACCAAACCAACAAAATAATAACAAATGTCAAAACAAAGTGCACAAAATCAACAAAAATTAAATACTATGTAGGATTATAGATCGACTTGTTTGAATGTCAGCAATAAAATTAAAAGCAAAACGAAATTCTCGTAACAGGTCTGCCTTTAAAATATTGACATTGATACCTGTTTCACTTATTAATTAAACATTAAAAAGCCTTAAAAAAAAAACCTGTCGCCTAGCAACGGATTCAAGGCAACACAGCACTTTTATTTTTAATTTTATTCACGCACAGTTGTTTATAATGCAGTCTTTTAGAAACTTTTTATTCTAGTGAGTATGCTAAATTAAACTCTAGTGACTATATTCAGCCTTGAGAGGCTCTATGCAGATTAGATCTTAGATTTATTGTTATTGTTTTTTGTTATTTGATAACGAAAGTGGTAAAACTTGTCCCGTTTTTGGATTTTGAGTGGTAAAGCATCTGTTTGAGTGTTAGAAATTAAGTAATTTAACATTGAGATTTCACAAGAGTTATTATCATAAAATAACAAAGAAATAAGTTTATTTTCTCTACACAAATGATAAAATAACAATTTTGATAAAAATAAATGCGTGTAGCATTTATTTTTTATTACACACTAATACCATTTGTAAGAGACTGGTGCCCGATGTAGGTATAAAATAAATGTTTTACGAAAAAAACAAAACAGTCGATTTGAGAACCTACCTACTCCTTTTTTTAAGTTGGTTAGGGTTTGTTTTTTATGTGAGTTCATAGCAATTTATTTTACAAGTTAATGCAATTCGATTGACCTTTCAAAAAAATGTATATTGGTTCACTCTCCAATCGTAAATATAAGCAAACTAAGAACTATGTACATGTGTATATACTGACCCTGGAGATCGGGATAAATTGAACGATTATAAGGAGTGGACTCAAATAGACTATATTAAAAAAAAAAAGGAAAACAGAAAGAAGGTCTAAGTCCTGCTGTGGGGCAGTTCTCAGCTCAGCAACAACTTCAGCAAGAGCTCAAAATAAATAATAATTAACGAACATTATAAAATACATAGTAGAGCCATGGCTTATGTTTAACAAGGGTGTTGAACTGTGAAGCTGTAAAATTACTACAGAATTTTCTAACGTCCCATTGTTCATGGCGTTCATGCACATGCATCCCATAGCACACGGAGGGTTGTAGGATCAGTAAAAGTGTGAACTCTGATAACATAGGCAATATTTAGACTAGTAAAATATATATCAAAGTCACTATATTACATTCAATATTGCAAAGTTTATTTGTTCAAACACTGATTGACATACAATAAAGTTTAAATATTAGCAACTAGTTATAAACTTATTGCCATACCATAATATTTGTTCAAACAATGTTGCTGTTAATAAAACATGTAGTCTACTGGGTTCTGTAGTAAATCTTTCCAATTAATTAGGGTTAAGCTTGGCTTATAGTGAGATTAAGTGGGGTTCATGTTGAATGCCTTTGTTCACCCGATTTGAATAAAATTACTTTAAAATACTGTAGAACTTATTGACTAACTTGTATGCCGTTTTAATGATTTTCGGTTCAATCCATTCTCGCCTTTTCCCAAGCCATGTTGGGGTCGGGTTCCATTCTTACCGGATTAAGCTCAATACTATTTTTTACATGGAGCGACTACCTATCTGACCTCCACAACCCATTTTACTGGGTAATACAGTATCCCATAGTAAGACTGGTTGTCAGAATTGTAAAGACTTAACGACTGTCAAAGATTATTGTATCACAGTCGGGACCAACAGCTTAACGTGCTTTCCGAGGCACGTAGGGGTCTCGGTATGTTTACAAATGGACACCCATCCATGGACCAACCGCGGCGAGCGCGGCTTAACCTTTATTATGGGTCGAACCGTACGGCTTACACTTAGACATGAGCCCCTCACCCGTTACTTTTTAATACTAGACTAATCGGTGATAAATCTCATGATATTTTAATAAGTATACTATACCTACTTAAACATTGTTTCTTCATATCGGAGTTAACCTGTATTGTTTAAAAATTAGCAAACTGAGGTCTCTTGTAATTGAAGGAGGAAACAGATAAAAAACTCATTGTCAATATTTTTATGTATGTAGAGCTTTTGTTGGAGGCACATAAATAAATAAATAGTACATAAAAATGTAAGCAAGCAGAGTTGCACGAGATTTCTTCAATATCATAGTCCGATGGGGCGGCCCTCGGGCACGACCGGAGAGTTTTTCCCGCAGGATCAACAGCATAACGTGCTTTTCAGTGGAAGCGGGTGTTACACTAAAAAGTTTCAATATGGCTAACTTAGCTAAATTAGTTAGTTTTATAAATGGAGATTTAAGGGATAGAAACAGTTCTAAAACTCTTTAGAAATCAAAATATAATTATATACCATAAAAAAATTCATTTCGGATCATACAATATCTGTATTTTTTTTATAAACACACCTACCAAGTGCGTGATAATTATTTATTTGTAGTTAATAGTTTAGTCATTTCGTATTGGAATTATTTACCTAAATATTTTTAAATAAAATTCGTTATACTTACCAAGAAAAATACCAACTAAATTATGGTAAGAAACTGGGTCCCATACCTAAAGGATTAATATAATTTAACCAGGAAATGCGGGGAAGGCAACCCTACGGTGCGTCTGCTGGCTTTTATTATACATAATACAACTCTATTTAGGTTATGCCTCTACTTCCTTCTATAATTTTCATCTGTATCAATTTTATTAATAGAAATACCAAACAGATTGAAAAATTCCTAAAACACAATTTAATTAAAGAATTTGCCTTTGACTCAACTAATTACTTTGAATGAAATTACTTACTACCTTATAGGATTTTATAAAATAAACCATTTGATATCAGCAACATAATATCAGCTATATCTGGCACACATTTATATTAAAACAATACTTGGCACTTCAAGGAGTTTCTCATGAATTTCTTATGGACATGTTATATGTATTATTATGCACAGACCGAATCTAATTGAAACATCAAAACAAGGTTCTAATGTTTTGTACCCCTGCATTGTATCTTTATACCTCAATATGCTATATGGAGCTGGTTAGGAGAGACCTTTGCCCAGTAGTGGGACACTTAAAACGTTAAATAAAAAAAATGCTATTCAGTTAGAATGATATTCTAACTGAATAGCATTAATATATATATAATATATATCTTTCGCTTTTAGTCAGATCTTCATTTTAACATAATTATGGTCTACAATTGCCTTCCCTTTTAAAGATATATTTTAGAAACTAAAAAACGAATATCCAGTAACCTAAAAACAACTTATTCAATAAACCAAATAAAACCTTACTTAACCTACTTTGAAAAAGGGGTGTGTGATTGATCACACGAATGTTGTCGAAAATCTTCAAACCAAATGGGGTGTTTATGATTGATCGCATTCTGATGACCTGGTTCGTGGCGGTGCGTTGATCGGAATAAATGTGGCTATTGTGGAACGGACGCCGTGTTTTGTTTGGTATAGGGTGCCCAGTTAAGTGTTTTGGTGATGGCTGTCGTAAATGTTAGGAAATACGCTTTATTAGTTATGGTTTTATGAATGGACTGCAGAGTAATATATTTCTTCATAATGTTTGTTATGTGAAAATGAAACATGTTTGAATTTAAGTTTTTTTCCTGATGTTGAAATTCATTCTAAAAGTATTTCTTATACACACGCTAATATTATATTTATAATATCCATGGAAATACATCCATTATAAGGAAAAAAAATGAAGAAAAAAATTAATGTCATAGTCGATTTCATTTAGATTATTTTGAACTCATATCAAAAATAATTTTCTTCTGTTCTTTTTTATTTTGAAGACTGACGTTTTTATACAAAACTAAAAATCAAAGTCTCCTTATTGCAATCTATTTCTGCGCAACAATAATCCTTAAGCCAAAACACCCAAAATATCAAATTTAACTAAAATATTATTATTATTATAAGTTTTGTAATCAAAAAACATTATCTTTCAGTGACTTCTAAAAAACTTTGTCTTTTCAATAATGATTAGCCAACAAATGATACAAAAAATACGTTATTCTCAAACTTATGACTAAAAGCTTTTATAAAAAAAGACTCGAAAAAGGCAATTGGATCCTTTTAAGCAGATAGATATACACTCAGTTTCTTTTCGTATAGCTATTCTAACTTTTGTCTTGAACGTAGTCGTAAACTACCCATAATAAGGTCGTTGCCCTCTATACATGAGTCAGCATATGCTGGATAAATGGCTTCATACTGTATATCAATTTGGCTCTGAAAGGGGATGGGGCTCATACAAATATGGGTAGTAATTGGTATATATGTAGTATGGATGTTGCAAAGAAAAATATATTTAGAAAAAAAATCTCAGGAAAAATATATTTTATTCTCTCTATTTTTGTTTTGTTTATTTGAACTCAATACTGTACTCTAAAGATTCGAATATATAATTATATTATAGACAAAGCTCTTGGCTCTCACAACCCCAAAATAAGAGTGACAAAATTATAATAGGGAAGGCAAGATTCTATTTTTCAAAATATGTTTTTGTTTTTTTGTTTTCTGGTATTTCTTTAGTAAAAATACGTTCTTCGAATAGTAGTATATTTAACGTCTTTGTTATACCTTTTTTGTGACCTCTACTTACAATTTACGACATCCAGGTGTGAATGTGTGATAGTTGTTTATGTAATTATCAAGAGTCAAGGACAATCAGATGTGTCTCTTTATCTTGTACTAGCGACCCGCCCCGGCTTCGCACGGGTGGACATTTATTTCTTCATAGATGTGCCTCCCCTACGGTTTCGCCGTGCGAGTCGTGCGACACATATCGGCCGGCGGCCATCATTCATTTTAATACCAATTACAATTTTAAATTCGTAATATCTTTTGAATGAATTGTCCGATTGGAATAAAATAAAAAGTAATTTATAGCTATTAAAACAATCTTGCTCAATAAATAGTTTATTTGGATAAGGATTAGTATTTGACGATAATATGATCAATAAACATAGGCTAATAATTTTAATTACTTTTATTCTATGGAAAAGTGGTTATAATGGCTAAAATATAAATGTTTGGTTTATACTATCGCGGACTTTTTTGTAGGCATTATTGAGTTCTACAACTTTTCTATAGAAGTCAACCATACATCTCTAACCATTTAGGCAGCATTCGCGAGAATCGTTAACGTACGGCAGTTTTTTCGTCGACTTACTCCACAATTTTCACTACCACGAAAAATCCTATCTATTTTCCGGGATAAAATATAGCCTATACGGATTCGGAATAATCCCTCTAAGTAATGGTAAAAGAAATTTTGAAATCGGTCCAGTAGTTTTTGAGCCTATTCAATACAAACATACAAAAATACAAAAATACAAAGGTTTCCTCTTTATAATATTAGTATAGATATATTTTTAAAACAGTTATGACGAGTTTCCATATTGTGACTATGTAACTAGGTTTAACTCTTAAATGGATAGTAAGTAGAAGGGTTATATCTATTTGAAAGGGGTGAGAAAACTGGTTAGATAACTAACAAATGCTTTATTGAAATTAGGCTTTATATAACATTGGATTTTGCCTATGTTTAGCAGTAGGATGACAATGGTTGTGGATGATGAAAAATCTTATTTGTAAAAAACACTAAATAATGAATACCAACGACAAAGTCTGAACTCGCACGATGACAAATATGAATAAAAAATGATTCCGTATACATATACGAATTAAACTTCTATGCGTTTTATGAAGAAGAGACAAAAAGGTTTTGATCAATAATTTTATCGACAAACGAATATATTTGAACTGACTAGTGACTACACTAACAGATGTTAGGTTATAAAAATAGCATGCTGTTATAGACTCACATAAAAACTATCTACCCATAAAAACACACATTATTTTTATTTTATGAATTCTATTTAAATCTGTGAAAGAAGATTTTAGTAATTTGCGTATTAACGAGTCTTGGTATATTTCCTAAACTAAATTTTTTTGAGATTATCCTTGTTAATCTTCAGCAGTTAATTTTAATTACCATATTCTGCATAAATGCAAGATGTTTTTGCTATGAAATTGTCGCAATACATCATCTACGATGCGTGACCTATCAAATGCATTCATTATTATTTAAGAGAATGATTCACTGTGGCAAGGTCGTATATTAATTAGAATAAATTAAAGATTTGATCTTCGTTTTTTGTGTTTGAGTTTTGTTTGAGTGTATTACCATTTTTTATTTATAGTACAAGTACTTGTAAGATAACCAATAAATAGAGGAGTCACTTGAATAAATCAAGACTGTATGGACATCACTAAATTTAAAAATGCAATGCTTAACGAATGGCAATGACAAACAACAATCAGAAAATCCTAACTTAGAGATAAAATACGAAAAACGATCCTTTTTAAAAATGGAATTATTTCTAAAATATCTCACTTTTATTTCTATGATACACAAACATCTAAAAAATGCTTAACCTTGGACTCGAATCCAGGACATCATGGTCTATGATCACTACAACAATATAGTTGTATCTGTAAATTAAGCAGTTTTTGTTTGGTAACAGATTTGCATATATGAGTTCATAACTCAACAGACAAGGTCATGTTTAGAAATAAGATGGTACATTGAATATAATGTTAGGATCGCTTGTCGTGTGTAGATCTTGTAAACTCTATATTTTTCTGTCTACTTGGCCTACATTGTTTATGAATCTATTTCTTTTGGTAAGATTAGTCAGACCATATTGATAGCAAGGTTGTTTAAAATGTAGTATTTCATACATTTATGTTTATAGACGATCTCCGTGATCGAGTGGCGTACACACCGGTTTTCAAGGTGTCGCCAGCTCTGAGGTCCCGGGTTCGATCCCCGGACGGTTCCATATAGAAAAACACTTTTCTACATTGTCTCGGGTCTGGGTGTTTGTGGTACCTTCGTTTCTCTGATTCCATAACACAAGTGCTTTAGCTACTTACTTTGGATTCGGAGCAATGTATGTGATGTTGTCCACATTTATTTGTTTATTTATTTGTCACGTATTATGTACAGATTTGAAATAGAATTTTGCTTGTTGCTAGTGAAGTGTTGGATTTTCTTGTTTTTCCGTCGTTATCGATAAATATAAAAATTAATACACGTTTGTTACCCCCGAATAATGAAACGCAAATTAACTTAACACGTTCTTAATTGTCTATCTATCGCTTATTCACACCAGTGACAGAGACAGCATCAGATTTAACGGCGGCTTCAAACTGATTGACGTTTCAGTATACGGCAATTAGTCTCACAAATACTCGAGTATAGCTAAACGAATTCGCCTTATTTTGGTTTTGATATATTTGTAGAAGTACAAGGAAGGTTTAAAATGTGAGAAAATATGGAAAAATTGCGATAACTGTCAACCACACGAGTGGATCCGCGGGAAAAAGTAGTATTGTGCTCAACTTGATCAGGTTTAACGTATACTCGTCTATAATTAGCGAGATGAAGGATGCTTAAAAGCCATTAGATAGTTTCTATATCAGATTATATTTCAGGTGATGTAGGCGGTATTGTCTCCTGGCCTTTAACAAAGGCGAGAGAAAAGAGCCATTGTCTCTTAGAGTCTATCTCTAGAAAAGTACTTGGAAATTAAAAGTTTTACATAGAAAAGTAGACAGTAAGCAGATGTCGAGACAGATGGTTATTTTTAACAAAAAGGTATTTTTCTATTCTTTTTGTTTTGAAGTACGACATTCAATTGATTTTACAATGCAAAGTTACACATAGTATTAAGATGCTTTTTCGCAAATAAAATTACTTTTACAAAGTACGAAAATTCGTTATTAATAATAAGAATACCGGCCTATAAACATCCCACTGCTGGGCACAGGCCTCTTCCCATATAGAGAAGGAATGAGCATTGTTCACCACGCTTGCTCATTGAGGGTTGTCGATTTCAGATTCATTTTTTTTGGAATCCAGGCTTCCTCATTAGTAGATTATAAATAAAATAATTTCATGATTACACCTACAACTTTTTTTCATCGCATAGCCCTTAAGTTCGGTCATAAACACAGTAAACAAATATTATCAAACCTAAAGGTACTTACCTACTTAGTGCACTGGCAATTATTCTTGTCACCGCGAATAACTACTCTGCCTTCAGTACAAACTAAATTAGGCCTAAAGGCGTCAGTCAAAAGCGCTATTTTTCTATAAGGGCTTAAAATATTATGTTTCACAAACCAATATAATCATTAAAATCACACACCATGACGTGAAAGTCGTAAACCAATCATTATAACGACATCGCAATGACATGTCAAATTATCTCTCACTTTAACTCGAGAAAATCGCCGTCATCTATACATTGCTCGCTATAGTTAGTAATAAATAATAATGTTCAGTTTAGTTTCCCAGGCTGATTATGTACGTGATGCTATTACGAATGCGTCGTTTAACGAAGTTAGGACATGATCATAGTTTTCATGTATCTTATTACTGTTTTTTGAAATATGATAAACTCGATGCAGAGTCAGAATATAGAGATACAGAATATAGAAATACTGTTTACACTATAGACTAAATATATATATGTATATTTTTTATATCTTTATTTATTTATTGAGGGTTTTAATACAATATTATGCCACCCTCATCGTGGCCACGTTTGTAAGCTAACTACAAATAATTTACTAAACTAATTTAAACTATTACAATAATTATTTCTAGATATTAGGCTTAAGATGACACCTTTATATAGTAGCCTGGCCCACATCGATCTTGGAGTTGCCAGTATACTATTAAGTTCTCCTGTGTAAAGATTTGGCTTCACCATAAACTCACGTCTCTCCGACTCGTTGCGGATACATTCCATAACTACGTGGTATACGATAGACTATATATAAAAAATGCGTCGTAGAAATCTCCATTGTATAGAGATTGTTACGATGCCCATTTTACCACATTGTTTACGGCTATCTTATACAGAATTAAATCCATCTTTATACTAATTTTCTGACCAGTTAATATACCTGGATTCCAAAAAAGTAAAAGTGAATTCACCAACTAGCAATGACCAAGAGTGATGATCAAACTAAGCTCTGACTAGCTTGGGATCAGATGGCCGTGTCTGAGTCTAAGTTGTCCCAAGATATTATCTTATATGGACCGGTTTTATACTCACCAGGGTTTTGTAATTTAAATCTATGAATTTTCGGATGCGTAACGGTAATTTTTACTTGTCCTCAGTTATCGCTAAAAGTTTTTACCACTGTTCCACTACTGAGCAATTTCCTTTTTCTATTCCAGACTATGGAGATATCTTTATAATGTCAAGGAACAGGTTCCTTGACATCTAATCACATAACCAAGAAAAATACCCCGATAATAATACTAAAAAGTATAAATTTGTAATTCAGTAATAATTAGCCTGACCGCTATAATTAACAAAAGCACACAACGAAAGTGAACAGTCTCAGACGTCACAAAACACCGTCTCCTCACTTTCAGTCGTAATTAGCACTCATTAGTTAGTTCTCACGCCTTCATTGAGGCTGTCTGGCGGCATTTTTAACTAGGTTCAACATCTTGGCGAAGACGAAAAGAAAAAAGCACAGAACACTAATTAATACTCTAGGCGAGGCTTTTAAAAACACTGAATTTATTTTGATGAAGTTTATATAGGGCCAGCACCAGACCAAATTTGTTTACCCTATCGATAATGAAAAAAATTTTGATACCGATCAAATTTTTGTCGAAGGTATTGCGTATCAAACATACAAATAAAAAAGCAGTCCTCTTGAATTCGGTCAATAATTAATTAAGGATTGTAATTACTTATAAAAATAATTAATTTCACTCATACTTCTCATCTACACATATTATTCACGGCGACTTCACAATGTATTATAGCGACTACAATGAAATACGCTTGCGTCGACACTTGTCACCTGAATTTCCTCTTTTTTTTGTAATACGTTATCGTAATCAGTTCATTAGCATTCCTGACAAGTAGCACTTAATGCTACTTGTCAGGAAACTTAACTTAGTTCCTAACTAGATAAGAATATACTTTGTATTTCAATTAAACTCTGTGTGAATTCCTATAAAAAATATTGCAACATTTTTTGTACAATTTAAATCTAACCCGGAACGACACTAACATCGATAATAGCTGTTACCACATAAAACACAAGAACTAGGAATTTAATAAAAAAAAACGTATTCAAAAACGTTCCCATACTTTTCATAATTATAAAACTAAGTCCACACTGGCTAATACGCGTATATTTACGTAACTTTACGCAATAATATGTATTTCTTAAACATCGTTAAATAATATTCACTGTCTGCGAATTTTAATAAACATTTTTATTAACAATGATTACTTAATTATTGTGTGACTTTTAACAAAAGTGAAAACGTGGGAATAAGACAGATTCGTCACAATGCCGTGGAATAGGAATTTGGGACATTTAATTAGTAAAATTATTGTTTCTTTTTTATTTATCTTATCTGAATAATAATTATCTAGTACTTGTAAAAAAACGACATAAAAAAGCCTGTGCCCAACAGTGGGATATTTGTAGGCCAGAACTATTGTTATTTGCTTATTTTATTTATGAAAACATTTACTTTTAAATTGTCTTTTTATCTACCAAATTCAATTCCTATTATATTAATTAAGGGTCGCTATAGCATATACATAATTTAATTTATATTCACAATTCGAGCACTGGGCCGACTAATTTCGAAAAAAAAACACGTAGGCACTATTTAAAGTTTATTTCACAACCCAATTTAGGTCTCCTACAATACCTATCTACGCTATTACATATTAAAACTTTCCGCAAAACATCCTTAAATTCAAACCTCGTAAAAATTGCGTAACTATTCCAGACGCGTATTTTTACGTAATTTTTAGTGTTTTTACGTAATTTTCTCATGTGTTCCCAGCCTTAATCTCACTGGACGAACGTTGAATAGTGATGGGACGAACGTGATTCGATAGAAAGTTAGTGATGTGTATGTTATATTGTTAATAGTGAAACGAAACATGGGATTACATAAACGGGGAAGTAAGTATATTGTTATAATTGTATTTTTTTTCCTTAGATCTCCAAACTCTCTGTGGACATGTGAAATTAGGTGCTGGTCGCTTAATTAAAATACGTCAATCATTGATTAAGTTATTAAAGCCACAATAACATTTTTTTTTTACATGTACACACTCAAATAGCAATCGAATTTTTTTAATTGACAAAAACAATAGGTACTCTATTAATAATGATCTACTTCTTGATTAGTAGAAAGATTTAATATAATATAGGCCCTGTTTGTTGCGACATTATTATGGCTCTTTCAAGATACTTTTAAGTTCAATTTATCCCGGGGCACAGGCATAATTCTTGGACTGTTTTGCTCTGCAAGATAAATTCTATTCCTACATAACATCGGCCTCTTGAGAGAGTATTCCCATGTCGACTGTAATATTCGTTCTGGTTGTATCTGCCTGTTGCCACGCTATATTTAAATCGTTGTTTATTTAACGTTTGTAGTACAAGCAGATACAAGCGTTTGTATCTAATACATTCCATTAACAAGTACAAGAGTACTTAGGTATTTATAGATTTTGTACCACAAGATACCTACCAAAGATTTTCCATTCTTATACAAGTTTTGTTTAGAGTTCTTGTCATTTTGATTACCCGTATTTTGTACCTATGAAAAAATATGTTCATTATGTAACAATTTTATCTATGTATGTATACTAATAATTATTATAAAGCTGAAGAGTTGGTTTGGTTGAACGCGCTAATCTCGGGAACTACTGGTGCGATTTGAAAAATTCTTTCATTGTTACATAGGCCACTTATTGCGGAAGGCTATAGGCTATAATTTG
Source organism: Plusia festucae (assembly GCA_950381575.1). Lineage (NCBI taxonomy): Eukaryota > Metazoa > Arthropoda > Insecta > Lepidoptera > Noctuidae > Plusia > Plusia festucae. Next base: position 1,200,324 of record OX494442.1, read on the forward strand.
CTGCGATAACCGATGCCTACGCGGGCAGAGCCGCTAGCAAAAGCTGGTAAATAATAATAATAATCATAAAATCACGAGATGAATCAGTGCACCAAATTTGAGGTCTGAACCCACAAACGGATTCGTTATACAAATTGGCCTTATTCATGCAACATGAAAGCAATTTCAGTCAGTTTGAGTTAGTAATTGTATGACTCATGGCGGATTTTACGAAGAGTCATAATACTTTAACCTTACGGGATTCCAAGAACAGTGGAATGAAGGTTAAAAAGTATATTTAAAAGATAAGAACTCAAGGTTTGATCAGGATTTATTAAATTCTTCGATTCTTCCACTATTTGGTATGGCCTGTGGCCATACCAAAGAGTGGGACTGCTGGACAAAGGCCTCTTCCAAGTTTCTCCACAACATCCGGTCCTCTGGCCTTCGCATCCAGGAAAACTCAAAACCAATAAAGATGAATTTTTAGCCATACATAATTTTGAGAACGTTTTCGTCTTGCTCAAAGAAGACGTTTTTAAAATAAATTTTTATTAGTATACGGTATTGTATACGGTAGTTGTGTGTGTGTGTTTTGAGTCAACACACATATTTTTAATAAAGTTATCATACGATGTTTTCTTTCCACATCTTAAAATAAACTTTTAAAAATCACTTACATGATTACTATCTTGAGTTCGATCTTAACTTTGTATGTTTGTAAATTCCACTAAAACCACAATAAATAAGAGACTTATTAAATAAATTATACTTCACTTGTGATTTCGTGTTCAATACTACAGAACTAATTACATCATTAGTGATGACATACAAACAGACTTTCGAATTTAAGATGTAAGTGTCAAATAGCGTCGGCTCACCAAACATCGTTTCGCCTTGTAATGCCCCGAAATGGTAGTACTTAAAATATATTAATTTGTAAAAGTTTGTTTGTATCTTCAGACAGAAACTTTTCCCTTGCATTGAATACCTATTACAGTTTTGGTCATTCTACTCGAAGTATTATCCAAGAATATTTTTTCAAGTATTTTTCTGTATGTAAGTAGTATAGAGGTGAATTTAAAAGAAAGATACATTTTAAATTTATCCTGTATTGAATTTATTAAATAAATCCTTAAAGATTTTTTATTTCAAATGGAATTATTATATAGAAGCTGGAAAAACTTAAAAAAGCTTATTTAATGTGGGTCGTACATAACTAGTATTCTTGTTAACCCCTCGTAGTAAGATAAATGCTTGTGTTACGAGTGGTTTTACGTCGCTTGTGCAATGGGTGGGATTCAAACCTGCGCCCATTTAATTGCAAGTCCGACGCCCTAGCCGCTAGTCTACCGCCGCTTCTAATCTTTTTATTCTAGAACAGACTCATCCCTGAATCTATGTAACAATCGTATGTAACACACAATTTCTAAAAACCGAACACAAAGCAAGATTATGGTACCAATTATGTCTAAATACGAATTGCTTTTCTATAGTAATCCTTATCCGAATTAGATTCGCTTTTCAGATGTTTTGTAAGATTCTTTATGAGATTTTTGTCTGGTACACGAAAACGTTGACTCAATTCTTCAAAAAAGGACAGCTTTTGTATCTATTTCATTATTATTACCTACTATCAGTTTAATACAAGAAATAGGAGCTACCGCGATTTTAAATACCACCTTGTTCTCTAGCCCGGGTATTTAGTCTGAACGGACCCAAAGTAAAGGACCGTAGTCCTTTCGGCTTCAATATCATCAGTTACATTAAGAAATTTCGTGTGCAAAAGTTAAAAAGTTGAAATAAAAGATAGGTACATTTTTGTAGGCTTGGTTTATCTTCTTTAGAAAAACAATCAAGAGTTTTAAAGAAATTCTCCAGTAGTTTAATATGTCCAATATTATAAAAAAAAAAGAAAAAACCCGTCTATAGCTAATTTCACCAATAAAGTGTAGCAGCTTAAATTGTCTCTATAGGATTATGAATTGATAAATAATTTATATGCCTTGGTAAGTAGTTCTTTATCGATCAGGCATCTAGTTAGCTAGTCATTATATTTGAAAACAACTTAATTATAGTACTGATGGAAGAATGACAAATCAATAAAAATTTAAAAGCGGCGGTAGCCTAATGGCTAGGGCGTCGGACTTGCGATCATATGGTTGCGGGTTCGAATCCCACCCATTACACTACCGACGTGAACCCACTCGTAACACAAGCATCTTAGCTTAGCACGAGGGGTTAACGAGATTACTAGTAATGTGCGACCCACATTGCTAGTAATCTTTTTAAAAAAAAAAAAATTAATAGAAATATTAAATAGAATATACTTTACTAAACACCAACGTATTACACATGTTAATTTCTAAATTAAAATTCTTAATAAAGGGTACAATGGCGGTCTTAATACCTCATTTATTATCATTTTTAAAACACGTAGAGTCGTAGATGTTAGAATTGTATTTGCTAGATTTTTTTTTTAATCGTAACTTTAACTTTCAAGTAAGTAGGTTCTAGTTCAGGTCTTGAATATGCATATAATAACTGTATCAAAACAATGTACAACCAAGTAGAACGGTCAATAATACTTGACAAACAAGCCTTCAATTAGCCTCTATAAGTTTTTAAAGCGTAGGAACCACTCGAAGGTCGCAGGAAATCGATTTCTTTGCCCCGTCTTGTATGTAAGAGTATGGGAATATAACTACACTCTTACAGTGTTTAACACGGTTTATTATGTTGTACATACTTATTATATTTTGTTGTAAAGGGTAAAGATATTTATTTTGTAAAACATGAGTGATATGTACCTACAAGTAATGGTGGTAAAATATAGATAAATACACCTACCACTTTGGGGTATAAAAATAGTTTACCATACAGGATATACACGCAAAATTTCATAAGAATCGGACATGCCGTTTCTGAGGAGTTTTGTTACGAACACTGTGAAGTGTGACACGAGAGTTGTTTATTTTGACATGCTACACAACTACAGTGATGTTTTGCCGTAAATGGCGTTACAAGAAGGCAAAATTATAAGAAGTACCTGCATATAATGTTGCTAGTTGATACATAGGTACATGCGGAATGAATAATTTAACATACCACGCCTAATTTTCCGTTTGTATTTTTTAAATCAATTGGATTTTAAAGATAAGCTTGAAGTTAACCTTAGTTCTGGGCATTGCTTTTTATCTTGTAAAATTGACACATATCTATTTAACTTCCAAAACTAGATACATCATTTTGAATGTCACCCACTCTTTTATTTTTATGGTATCTTTTAATAAACTCCAAAGCATGAAGCCTTCATGTTTACGTTGAATGTCACATTCCCACTGCATAGCTCTGTCGATATGACTCTAACACGAACAAAGCAAGTTAATACGTTATGCAATTAATACGTTGTATGTGTTTTTTTTATTTTGCTTTCACTGAAGACAGAGTGAATTATGAATTAATATTGATTTTACATTACATGATAAGGGACTTAAAGATCCCGCTAGAGACCCGTTTTATAGACGTTTAATTTTGAGTTAAAATAAGCGAATATTTATACTGAAAATTAGTCCCGTTGATTTTGTACAATCTACTTTATTAAAACAATAATTATGCATGAAATGTATCGTGCTGGGATGGTTCAATGATCAGATTCCTGTGCACTTGGTTGCAGATTTGTTCATTCATTTTGTATCCATTACGTGCAAGTACCAATGCGCCTTTTTTAATTTTGTATGCACCTACTTACTCAATTATTCTAAGACATCATTGACTATCAAGGAAGACATCGTAAGGAAAAAATTGGTAGTATATATTGGCAACTCGCAATGAACAAGCGTGGTGATCAGTCTTTTCTTTGTCTTTATGAGAAAATGCCTGTACTCAGCGAGGACCTCACTTTGGCCGGTATAATTATCATATATGTGAAGCGTAATGTGGTAAACTCTACACTGAAAACTTCCTTACCACATTGTGTAGCAAGATATATCTGAACAAACACGAATTATGACTGTGCCAGGCAACCTTTTTTTTTTTTTATCCGGTGGAAATCCTCGTCGACTTCCTCCGCCCTGGGGATGGCGGAGGAAGGACTCTTACCGGCTAAAACCGCCGGAGTGCTTCCCCTTCCCCTCATACTGGGGACCATGCGGGAACGCATTGCAAACCACCGCGATGTGCCAGGCAACCAACTGTAACGTAGAAAATGAAAATACATTCAAGAAAGGAACTTTCATTTCATTACAAAAACATCAGGTAATGGACACACCTTGAATTTCGAAAACAAGTCCATTGCAGTTCCCACAATAAAGGCGTACATTAACGAGCGGTATTATTTCAGAACAACAGTATGATATTACCGAAAACTATCAATTACATAGTGGACGCCATTGTGGACCGGAAGCGGGCGCGACCGTTATGTTCGTGGATACACGCCTTTTTGTGCGGCACAAGTTAGAAGATATAGCTGTTTCCCGCAGCTCCGCCCGCAGTCTACATTATTTATTATTTTTATTTTGGGCCTGAACTGTCCCACTGCAGGGCAAAGGCCTCCCTTTCTTCCATTTTTCTCTCTGAAGGGCCAATTGAGGCCACTCCTTGTTAAAGGCGTCCAGTTCGTCCGTCTATCTCCGCTGTCTAAATATGATTTTTTTATATAATATAGCCAATATCACCAAGACATAGTGTAGCATCCCAAATGTGAAAGAATTTTTCAATTGGTTCAGTAGATTCGGAGCCTATTCCATGCAAACAAACAAATCTTTCTTTAGTAATACTATTAGTATGGATGTAGGTATATAAGAATTATGCACAGTTTCATTCCCTTAGCTCCTCGACGAACAAAGTCAATGTCAAACAATAAAGGCACTTTAAAAGCAGTACAATCTTAATTCACTTTGTATTGACAATGTTCTGCACATGCTTGCATTGCACGCTTTATCGCCCACCCTACGAGAGGGTGGCCAGAACACCATGAGATCTAAACTCTTCGTGCGGAACCCCATAGGAAGGTACTCTACAATCCTAATAACCCTTAAGCTGTACGCAGACAAGGTACGTACCTACCGGAAAATCAATTAGAAATAGATATTCATTACGAAACTATTTAGAACTTCATTAATTAATGGCTGCAATCTGTTTTCAAAGCAATTAATTGGAATAAATTCATGAATAAATCTCGCCGAAATTGTAAGTGGAATTGGGTATAGCTTACCCGTACCCACTTTGCTGGTTAGGTATCAAAGACCACCCAAAATACTCAGAAATAATGTAGCTCTACTGGTGAAAGATTTAAAAAATCGGTTCAGTACTTCCAGACATTAATACCTATTAACAAACTCACAGGCTCTACCTCTATAATATTAAAAATAAAAAGAATATAAGTATATAATTAACCATATCTTTCGTAATTAGTAAAATCAGTACTCAAATACGCAATCAAGGAGATTTTCAATTTTATATTCGACATAGTTACAGCACTAATGATATCCACAAAAAATGTTAAACACTCTGATCACATATTCATCAAATATATCTTCCAAAATTCACATCTCTCAAACATTACGTATTAAAACAACTGCGCATCGCGAATCGTAATATGCGTGAATAATCTGATTTTATCGGCTATGCAACGTAATGTATTTATTCGGAAGCTCACAAGTGTGTAATCGGCATACAATATACGCAAACATCGTATTTATTCAATTAGTCCCGACACTGCGATTAAGTCACTGGTGCTTATGCAATTTCCTATTTAGTGAAATGCAATGCTATACTATTTATTTCAGTGAAAATATTTTAATGAGGAGTTTTTGTTTCTCTATCAAAGAAATAATTATATAGCTTCTATAGATTGGCATATTGGTACGTGACACTCCCGAGGTCTGCGGGAGACGGGGGGGGGGGGGGGGGCTGTGGGAATGGTAAATCGTGCTAGCAAGACGGGAAGTCAACTGAAAAAAGCGACATTCGGGCGACGTCTTTGGGTAGTAATGTACCTCGCTACCTGCGTGTATCATAGGAGTGCTTTAAACGAATAAGTCAGGCTAAAATAGAGAAAACAACAGCCAAAATATGAGTCGTTAATTTAAGACATTAGTGCAGTAAATAACGAATAGAAAATTACAAAGTTACATTATTTCAAATCGATGTGCTATTTTTGAAGATATGTATGTCTGATTCCGATCATCCATGCCGATCACATCATCCTTATTTACTAGATTTTGCTCGCGGCTACGCCTGTAGCTTCCCAACAGTGAAATAATTTTTCTAATTGGTTCGGTGGTTTTGGAATTTAAAAGTACTGCCAATGTCAAACTGTAATCATTGATGAAATTTCGACTGTGTCGGTACTGAAAATGTGTGCACGGATTAATATGTAGAGATGTATAAATAATTCTTATCTAGTCCAAAATTGCTACCGTTTATAATTTAGGCCATGCGCCAATGACCCGATATTCACATAACTATTAGTTCAGTAATACCCGTAATATCACTGCAAGGGTTATCCTCAATGACTATTGGAACTTGTTCAGGGATTTACTCGTCCATTACGCCATGTTGCCAACATTATGACGTGTTTCGGCAACTTTCGGAAGTGTTCGGGCAAGTTCGTGCAGTTTCGGATAATTTCGGGGGCTTTCGCCGAAATGATCGTTTATTTTAGGTTATAGTGTTATTGTCGTGTTGTTCAGATTATATTGTAAGCACTAGCAGGCGTGACTGTTCTATGCTGGAATATTATATTTTTTAAGGGAATTGTTCTGTACTTGTTTGAACTAGATTTGAATTCCACTAGGCCCACAATGAGAACCTACCAACCAAGTATTGTGAATGGAATAAAAAAATGTTTAATTTTATGATTTTATCTCATATGTTATTTATTTCCATTGGAGCTTAGCAAAATATAATCATTCATCCTCCTGCCCGCATCCTAATGTCATTTCGGGTCGCCAAATCTCTTCTTCTTCTCCTCTATCTGACGTCATCTCATAAGTAACATTCTTTTTAGCCATATCTTTGACGCAATCCATCCAAATAAATTCATCCACGTTCATACTAAAATCCTTCCTCACAATAAGTTGTCATTCCTTAGCATCAAAAATTATATTGCAGCAATAAAAAATATATTTTAAATTACAACTGGATGAAATAAAAACTGTAACAGTACTTAATGTGATGAGGAACGCATTACTATAACCATCGACTATGCCGTAATTAAGGAAGCAATACCATAATGGCTCGCATGCACATCATAATTATAGATTTGATTGGGTTACTGAACACAACCATTATTTGATGAAAAAAGTAAAATAGTAAGTTTATTGCTATATCGACATGATTATTTGAATGTAATATCCAATGTATCCAAGTGATGGTAGATTAGTTGCATTCATTTTCTATGTTATTTCAGTTTTTTAATATCATCATAATATTAAACATAGACAAAACTCTCCAACCAGTCTTGATCTTTGCTCCTTAATTAACCCACTTACAAAATTTCCAAAATACTTAAATAGTACCTACATCTATTTCTACAAACAAATAGATATACAAACGTACCAAATGTAAGTAGAATTATGTAAGTTTACTCACATTTCTACAGAATTTGGTAAGGAAAAGTTGTAGGTACGTTATTAATAAAATATTTTCGCTTGAGTATTAATGTTGTCACCAAAACGTGATTTTTCTATTTCAACACGCGCCGATACATTTGAGGGTAGTCGGCGATTGTTAAGGCTTCGGCTCTGGTTACGAAGCCAGACAAGAGTCGAGGCCTCTCGGTCTATAAACTAGAACGAATTGTTCTTCATTATTTTATAGGTATTTTTGTGTAAAAATGAATAAGTCTTCTGAGGTTTACGCGAATATTAGACATTGAAATAAAACTGTCTGCCCGTGACCATGACACCTGCAAGGGTGTTGAAACGTCGGAAACTAAAATTAAAATAAACCGCGATAGAATCCGTTAAGTAGTTTTATTTCAATAAAATAAGACTATAAGTAAATAATCAAATATTTTCATCTTGTTGTAGACGATCCCATTATATTGAACCTGGTTTTTTAGGGTAAGGATTAAGATATGATGACGATAATCTAAATAATATAAATAAGTAAAATCTCTCATGCAATAGAGGGACAACGTCTACACTCGTCAAAAAACCAACCACTTATTTTATCTACACCTACTTTTTCCAATATTCTAATATCTATAATTTATTTGTCAACAGAGAATGGTCTCCTCTCGTACGAGAACCCCAACTACCATATGGATCCGTCTCGGATGGAGTCCGCGATCTACAGCGACCTGTACGACATGCACGATGAGAAGAACACTCCCGACGAGTACGACAGCTACCTCGACAATAGGAGGTCAGTAATAAAACATATACAACATGTAACCAAAACCCCTGTCCGATCCAATAAAGGCGTATGCGTGGTACAGTTCATAAACCGTCTCGCATAGGCGGCTGCTTTGACACAAAGCTGCAGGTAGTAAGTACGTGAACTTTGAGGAGCGGTCAGTGTTGCTGTTGCCTTGGATCAGTTTTTATTTTGATTTAATTATTTTCAATTGGGAAAAAAAAATCTCCAATCCATTAAATGGCTACGTATATGTGTTCGCAGTACGATACCGATAGAACAATTTTCTCAGGGATCGGACAGGGTTTTTGTTACACGCTGTATAGTAATATATACAACATAGCTCAGACTGGTATCCCTTTCAGACTGCCAAACGTGAATTCATGAGAAGTAATTTATTTATTTTTATTTATTATTTTATTTTGTACCTGAACTGTCCCACTGCAGGGCAAAGGCCTTTCAATTGGGCCTTCAGAGAGAAAAATAGAAGGAAGGAAGGGAGGCCTTTGCCCTGCAATGAGAAGTAATTGAATTCAATTTAAAATTAATTATTCGAATAAGACTTCACATAAGTCTATTTAAACATCAACATTACAATTAGGTTTAGGTAAGCACCCTGATTCTTTAACACTTTCCAAGTGCACTGGCAAGAAGAAACTGCGCAACGAACTCCCCAGCAGGACACTCTCTTTTTACTAATGACAACTTAAGGACCATGGCATTAAAGAAGTTTGAGATCAAACAGTACCATTATGAAATTGAAAGTATAAGGCAGTGACTAGAAGTCACAAGATCCCAATTAGAAATCCACTTATTTTTTATGGTACTGGTACCTCTGATTATATCAAGAAGTTTTCAGGGTAATTCAGCTAAAACTGTACAGTCACGAGCATAAATATGTATACACCTAGCGAAATTGCAAAACCTATTAAGCGAGAAGTTTTTGTTGAAACTCAAAAATATATACATGATTTGAGAACTGTTATAATTTTATGTTTTTAAATGATTAGAAGTTGAATTGATGGTGAGTTCCTGTTAAATTATTGTTTTACAATTTCGCTGTGTATACATATTTATGCTCGTGACTGTACCGTTTGTAACTTAAATCAATTCAACTGTCCGCCTATAAATTTTACCTCCTCACTAAATTTTACACTTGAACAAGTTGACACTTACTCGAAGCCTCGAAGGTTACACAGACTCTAATTAATTCCACATTATACACGTGTTAAACTCGTGTTCACATCCAACATTAACCCTATGTCGCCGGCTCTAACCCGCAAACGACACATGACGAGGATTACCATAATGTACCCATTGAGGTGGGGGTGGTGGCGTCAAGTTCTTACCTACCTATATATTAATAGATGTCGTGATGGTTTGAAAGGGGATTTTCATTTCTTATATGAACTATTTGATTGGATAGACCTGTCTTTTGAGTGACAAAATAAGTTTATTTGTCGTAGGACGGTTGATAATGTGAAATTCGCGAAATGCCCAGGGATATTGCGAAAACAAGGACAATTAGACGATGGTGAAAACACTTTTTAATCTTACCGGAAAAACTTTGGGCTTTTAAAAACACGAGTTGCTTAGTACTATTACCAAACAAAATAAATAAGAACGGTGATTGGCCGTACGGCGGCGGTCGGAGCCTCATAATAATAACTAAAACAAGTCGGAGCCCCCAAAGAATTAAATTTGGTCAGTACAAATATAGCCAATCTTAAGTAATTAAGGATATTCAATAACAATTACTTGAATTGCTCGGGTTTTTGAAAAATCTTAAAATATGTTTTTCAGTAAGATTGATACATGTTTTTAACATCATCCAATAATTATTTGTTTTATCGCAATATTGGAAGGATTTTCGCTAAAATTTGAATTTTCAAATCATCTTGCTACATATCGACAGAACCGCTTATTCATTATTAAATATCTATGTTGAGAAGCAAGGATGCTGCATAGGTCAGGCAGAGTTATATTTAACATAGTATGATTTATTTTTCTTTCTGTGTGCTTGGAGCTTTCCGGTTACAGGCTAATCATTTTCCACAGTGCTTATAGTGTTTCCTTTTTCAGTAAAAGCACATTCTTCTAACGTCTAACTCGATTGTGATAAAATGTCCGCTGTTTTATTCTTGGGTACAACTACCACGCTTCTCTTCACAAATTCTACATAGGTATATGATAGAAGCCTTTCTTTTCCCGTGGAAAGGCTGTATCTAAACTTAGCAGATCAATAATGCGATCATCGTTAGGATGGTTTTAAACATATTATCAGTCAGAAGCTGAAAATAAGATAAATATTTGTGAGCCATTAGTAGTTGAAATTTCTTTCTTTTTTGAAGAATTTACAATAATTATAATGATACAAATATTATTAATGTGAATATAAGTTTGTTTGTTACGCTTTCACGCAAAAACTACTAAATCGATCATCATGAAACTTTGTACATATATTCTTGAATGCATTAGAAGCAACATAGGATACCTTTTATTAAAAATACATATTTTTTTTGTGATGGGAATATATATCTTGTGTGGTTAGATGCTATTAATTATTTGAGATTATTACTCGCTGGTATTATATAATTTGTTAAGTTTTTGTATACATTGGCTAGCCAACATCCACGCGGGCGTCGCCGCGGGCATCAGTTAGTTACTTTATAATTTACTAGCAGACCCGCCCCGACTTTGCACGTGTAGTGCAGTAATAAATGCTTATGATCGTAATAAAAAAACTTCATCTTCAATCACTCTATTGCTCAAAACCGATATAAAATCCGGTGCTTAATTAAGATCTTATCGTACAGACATCTGGAGTGACTTTGTTTTATACCATCTACAGGTTAGGCAATTATAAAATGTTTATAATTAATAAGCCATTCATCAGATTTGCCTGAAATTTCATGAAATCCAATCTAGAAAACATTTATTCGTCGTTTTGTTTTCCTAAAGTAGAATGAGATCCATATATCTCTTTTCCTGAAAGCCTATCATAATTACTGTAGAAATCATATGAAATGCAATAATTCCTTGAGGATTGAGTAATCCCATGGAATGGTCATAAACCGCTAACTGCTCGTATTAAAGCGGCCATGAACAATCATACATTCCTCATTCCCAACCTAGCACAACATTTGGCTACTGACACTGTACAAACACGTGCAGAAGTTTAATTAGCACTACATCAATCAACTCAGCCTATCGCTGTCCACTGCTGGACCCAAGCCTCTCACTTGTTTCGCCTCAACACCTACCTAATCCTTTTGGGTCATCGGTCCATCTGGCTGGAGAGCGTCCACTACAAGGGCAAAATTCCCGACTACAGGCTAATTTCGAGCAAGATTTTCTGAACGACATCTGTGAGAAACGGCATCTTTTTATACCTCCCAGCTAAATTATGTTTTAAATAGCGTAATCAGTGTCCATGTCATTTTATATAATTTAAGAAACATCTTTCCAACTGCATTCAGACTCTTCAGTCAAAAGCCAGTGTGTAATTTTCTGTAGGTCCATGGTCAAATCTAAACTCTTTTGTCAACTGTTGAAATGGATTTCTTGCATACACTTCAAAAAACTAGATTTTACGAACAAGGGTCACATGCACTAATAACTTACCAACAATGCATCGGACTTGTTTTACTGTCCCTAATTCATTGCGTGACGGTATTACGTCACAGCTGACGGGTGCATCGACCTTCGCACTGCGCAGTCGCTGCATCGATCCGATGCACTCAGCGCTGCCTCTTAGATAGTGCGTTCGAATTTCGACATGGATATCGAAGTTTTTAGTTTATTGTTTTGTTTTGTTGGGGTCATTAGTTTGATTGATATGTTTAATTAATTCGGCGTAATGAGATTTACTTACATGTTTTGTCTTAAATGTGCTATAATTTGCTTCTAAGAGGTATTCATGCTACACTAAGCGCATCTCAGCTTTAATCTAAAAGTGCATATAGAAATTTTCTCATGAACCCAACAAAGTAATGCCCTATTTCTTCTGCTTTTTGTAAATATCACTGATTGACCCTAAAACAGTCGGTCATCAATTTAATTTTTTTGACAACAACACTTGTTATTCACCACTCTCTCTTATTATTTCTAAGTATTTAATCAATTAGAAATTAGAATATTATTGAAATTGTTTAGGCACACACTATTTAGACGAATATGTTCAAAAGCTCTTTTCTACTAACGAAAATAAAATTTTGCTGTTATTTATTGCTATGCAATCAAAGTTATCTTCATTCGAAAAATATGTAATAAACGTATATAAGACTAAGGCATTTAATAATTGTGCTTAATTATTATGTATATTATGAAAATAAACGAAAATACAATCATAAAGACGCCAGTTTAATGGCCCAACTATATACTCGTACACGCGACTAGCAAACAGAATAACGTCCGCTCTGAAACTCTGAACGTAGATAATAAAACTGCAGTATGGTGCAACTCATAAGCTGTAGCGATTTACATAAACATGTTAAGTTTCTGTATCTTTAAGTGCACTTTTTATGATTTGTTTAATGGGATTTCATGACGATAGGTATCATAAATAATAAGTAGGTAATAAAGCACTGTATTAAATTATTGGGTATACTAATATTTGTGACGAGAAATAATCTATTTTACTTTTTACTACGTGACGCATTATTGCCTTTTTTTTGCACTAACAGGAATTAAATATGTGTAATGATTTTTGAGTTCATTGGAGTCGACATTCCCCAATTGACTACCCTGACAAAACATTTCGAACTCAGGGGTCAGTCTCTTTTAATATCCAGACGATAACGCTGTTGGGAGTTTCCCCCTATTCACTGGTTTTAACGCCACACTAGCATGGTAAAAAGAACTACATCCGTTGTGAATCTAGATAATAATACTGCAATATGGTGCAGTTGGCTAAACGGTACAGCCGCTAAGCACTCGACTCAATTTGTTAGGAATTATGAGCTAGACCAACGCTTTTGTATACTTAATTTGTATGGCGTAAATACTTAGATAGTATCCAACGTGGACCTAAATAATATGTTGATGCAGTTTTATTGATACAGTAAATTAAATTTTGTTTTAGTATTTCGTTTAGCAACGATATCAATGTAAAGGAAGCTAATTCCTTAATGATGTATTTTCATAAATAAGAGTATTAATTGGGGACAATCATGAATTGGCTTATATAATGTACCTATAGTTAAACATACGATATTTTTATTACTTCACACACATACATAAAACTGTCATTACAGGTACTGACAACCATAGCCGATGTACAATAATATTAAAAAATTGTAACTTAAATAATAAACTAAGCTAAACAAACGGCACAATAACAATACATGAAGGTTATGTTACATTTTCAATATTACAGATATTAATCTATTTATTAGTTAATTGTTTCCTAAGGTCGGAGTAAGGAAGACGGTCAGTCTGCCCGTGACCATGACACCTACAAAAGCTTTGTAACGTCGGAAACTAAAATCAAAATAAACCGCGATAGAATCCATTGAAAATTACTATTTACTAATTTGCTAGTAATTTTAAATGTACGTAACATCAATAACTTGTCTACGAACACACTCGCAATTTCTTGTCACATGTGGGAATGAATCCTTTAGTTTTATGGCCACACACGGCTAGCGTAGCGAAGAGAACAACATCCGTCAACGCTGATAGTAAAACTGCAGTGTGGTGCAAATTATAAGCTGATAGCGTAGCTTATAATAATGTTGAGTGTAATGGAATAGTGAGTAAGTAGTACTATAGTAGGCACCTACTTAGAGTACCTATTCACTTTAAGTTTTTACCATTGTGTTCATTGATTTTGAATTTCTTTTCATGACAATTGTTTCTTTGTAGAAAGAGACCATTAGACTGCGACTATGCATAGTTCTTTCTATCTAGGTCGGCTCTATTTTTTGTAGGTAACCATAAATATTAATTTTGAATACTGCATGTCCCACCGCTGCCGTTATTATCAAAACATTCAACTTTTATACACAAAAACCAATAATTTACGGTCAAAAACAAATGCCACAGTGTACACAAATCCAGCACTTTAGCTCGAAAACTTCGCCAGTTTACTAACATCATTACACGGGATTTTTATGGCGTATCGTCGAGCTCGCGTAAAATCGTATTAAAAACTTTCAGTTAAACTGTTTTTGTTCGTATTAATGTTGCTGAGAACTAAAACTGGTTATGAGGTTTTAATGAAAAAATAATATTATTTTATAGCTTGTATCGACATGCTTGAGTTTTGCGAAATAATTTATAAATAGATGGAGTATTGATTAGTTTCGAGTCGAATATGATAGCAGAAAATATAAGAGGAATATAAAATAATTTTTCATCAAACGAACCATAAAATTCCATTATCTTCTGAAATAGAAAATGACAAAATAAATGACAATCTGTCTGATGAAGCCAGTCTGTCCACTCTTCCATTAATACATATACTTAGGTACTATGAAAATAGCAGTTTATTTACCAAGATTCAGACTTTCAATTTAAAAACTGCCAAAAAACAAAAGCAAATCTTTCGCAAAGCTATGGGAAGCGTCTATTTTATTGCGATCACGTCTGCGCTCCAATATCTGAATGCATCCGTGAGAACGTGTCGCCACCTAGTGTCAGAAATTGCATTCACCCTGCCGAGCAAAATTCAACCTTATAGAGATATCACAAGAAGGAATATAGGTTGGAGTTCGTGAGATGGTTGTAAATCTAATTAGGGGATTATTCCGTCAGGGTATACTATTCTATGCGGGGACTAACCTAAGTGAGGCAGTAATAATGTCTTATTGATTATTGACTTAGAACTGAAAATACTCATGTTCCTAAGATACCCATGTATGTTCCTCATCCTGAGCCGGAGGAATTTTTGCCACTAACTTATTTTAACTTTCGATCTAAACTCTTTTCAAAAGGGCAAATCCTCCTACAAGAGAGGGGTCTTGGAGTCGACTTACTTTTTAAAGAACAAATAGCAAGTCTTACAAACGTAAGACATGCACGGGTTTGCACCAAAATACAGGTAATTCGTTAGCTCTTTCACAAATCTGATCTTAACATTCGATCCAGATCATACTTAAAAATATTATCATCCCTAAAGCTTCTTCACTAAGAGTCCCTCAAATCTCAAAAGCGTGAAGAAAGCATGCCATGACCCAGTTCAATAGCCATCGTCAAACACTCTTTATTCCTAGTAAAAAAACCACTCTTCAGAATTGAAGTCGCTTAGCTGACGCCCGATAACGGTAAAAGCCTTTTGTCTTTTAAAGTCGCTGACTTGTGCTCCCGGCTTCGATGTTTTAGCTTGAAATTGAAGTGGAACGTCACGTAATGCAGGTCGGATGCCATCATATTCTCTATTATATTATTATTCTTCTATTTCCGTTGAAAAGTATATGAAAGCGATTTATACCAAACAATTTGCCGTACGTGATATAAATATAATATAATATAATTATATTTTATCGACGTGAACTATTAACATATTATCTGGTGTTATATGAAAAAGATTAGAAAGTTGGCAAATGAATAGCTATATATCGTCGTTTGTGGTTTTTAGTAAATAAATTACAATGAATAGTCATTTAAAAAATTTGATAATAAATCCTTCAAGTGACTTGTAGTATTTTATTACCAAAACTTTCATTATCTACCAATTTCTCTTAGAGTAACTGGTAGAATTTTATCCAAAAATAATTTTATATAAAAAAAAAAAAATTCTCTCCTTTTCCCGAGCTACGTTGGGGTGTATCTACACGGATTAACTGTATGAGAGAGCAAATTTTAATAGAAAGGCTTATCTTCACTACATAGTATATAACAGTCACTTCTAGCTGTCTGTCCCTATGCATGCTTAGATCTTTAAAACCACGACGGATTTTGATGCGGTTTTTTTTCATACATAGAGTGATTCAAGAGAAAAGTTTATATGTATAATACACATGCAAAGCCGTGGTAGGTCCGTAAGTATTCCAAAAATCAATATAAAGGCTGGTGAAACAACGAGCGAAAGCTGGTGATAAAACGTCAGCTTTGGTCACGAATTTCTACTAGTTAAATGAGTATTGTTTTGTACGAAATGACCATTTTAATGTTATACGCAGTCACCAGAGATGTCTCAATCGTCTGCCCGCTGTCGCAGCATGCATATGTATGTACTCGTAAAACGTTCGCAATAACATTCATGTACAGATAGCAAAACCAATGCTTAGTCAGCGACATTTTAAATACTGCACGTAATGGAAACCATTTTCTTAAACGTGTTTGTGCTTCTTATGATACCATTTAAAAATTACTTAAGGTTGGTAGTTATCCTCGCATGTTTTTAGTGCCCAGATAATCAAAAACAAAAATGACATGGTGTGTGTATATTAATTACATATAATTTATCCGAATAAATATTTTCAAAATCTCAGTTTTGAAAAGAACAATATTTTAAGGTTTGTACCGATGTTAAACACAATTGTTTGAAAATAGAAAAGGTACAATTAAAATGAATGTAGTTTTAGCCTAGTCCATTTAAAAACCAAACTGTCAATATTATTGACACACTATTATTCTATTCTGAAAAATATTATATTCTATAAAATAATAAATAAAAAGACAAGGCCTGACTGACTGACTGACTCATCAACGCCCAGCCCAAACCCTTGAACCTAGAAAGCTGAAATTTTGCACAGAGGTTTCCTTTATAATGTAGACAAGGAATAAGGAAGGATTTTTTGAAATTCAACCCCTAAGGGTGTTAAATAGGGGATGAAAGTTTGTATGGAAAATCGACATTTTTGAAGTTTAAACCATAAAAATTCGTGGTTACCATTCTGGTAAAAAATTAAAAACCACGTGTTTCAGTATTTTTCGAAATTCAACCCCTAAGGGAGTTAAATAGGGGGTGAAAGTTTGTAGGGGAAGTTCAGTATTTTTAAAGATAGACACATGAAATTTCGTATACGGGTTTCTCGATAGAAATGAATAAAGACATATTCCAGCGATTTTGAAAATCTACCCCCTAAGAGGGTAAAATTGGGGATGAAAGTTTGTATGGAAAAACGTTATTTTTGTAGTTTAAACCATAAAAAATCGTGGTTACCATTCTGGTAAATAATTAAAAACCACGTGTTTCAGTATTTTTCGAAATTCAACACCTAAGGGAGTTAAATAGGGGGTGAAAGTTTGTAGGGGAAGTTCAGTATTTTTAAAGATAGACACATGAAATTTCGTATACGGGTTTTTCGATAGAAATAAATAAAGACGTATTTCAGCGATTTTGAAAATCTACCCCTTAAGAGGGTAAAATAGGGGATGGAAGTTTGTAGGTATATGAATTGTGTAGTTTATATAGATAGGCACATTAAATTTCATAGGATTATGAGTTAGAAATAAATAAGACGTAGCTATTTCCGAGATTTTAGAAATCTACCCTCTAAGGGGGTGCAATAGTGATTGGAAGTTTTTTTAGGAAGTTCGTCATTTTCAAAGAGAGAGATGAGATTTGGTTTCATGAGATTTGGTATAAGGGTTTTTGGTTAGAAATAAATGAAAACATATTTTAGCGATTTTAGAAATCTACGCCTTAAGATGGTTAAATAGGGGTCGCAAGGTATTATATTGTGGACTTTATATTTAAAGATAAGGCCATGCCTTTCATATACGGGTTCCTGGTTCGATACAAATAAATGACCATCTAAAACATATCTTTACGATGACATCCGTGTTCGAGTGGCGTCCACAACGGTTTTCAAGGTGTCGCCAGCTCTGAGGTCCCGGGTTCGATCCCCGGACGGGTCGATGTAGAAAATCACTTTTCTACATTATGTCGAGTCTGGGTGTTAGTGGTACCTTCGTTGTTTCTGATTCCATAACACAAGAGCTTTAGCTACTTACTTTGAATTCGGAGCAATGTATGTGATTCTTCTTCATCTTTTCGTGTCAATGATTTTCAAGTTTTGTCTGTGTTTTCAAAGTTTATCCAAACTTAATGTATGTGATGTTTTCCAAATTATCTTATTATTATCTTAACGCCATAATATTTTATGAAAAACATAATTCATGCTCCTTACTTTGAAAATCCCAGAATACATCCATCTATCCTTTACTACTTGCTACTTTACGCGCGTGCGAAGCCGCGGGCAACAGCTAGTATTCTATAAAATAAAACCGGTGTTCTATCTAGGATGTTTTTGCAATCTGTACCAGTTCCTTCCTGTATGCAAACGGAAGATAACAATGTTGTCGGCTATCCCCGGGAGCGGTCATGAAGTCTTGTGTTTTTACGTCCCTTAAGCATTTTCTTTCAAGCTCTTTGCAGCTTTATAGAGATTGTACCATATAAAATATTGTGAATTAATAAATCTCTAAGAGATAAGTAAGATAGACCGAAAAATAATGATTCATTTTTTTTAATACATTTTGGGACAGCTTACACACGGCACAGAGACAGAACAAATGATCGTACTCATAACACAAAGATTTGTCCTGGGTGAGAAACCCACGACCTCCGGCTTAGCAGTCAGGGTCACTAACCATTAGACCAACAGGCTCGTCAATTCATTGATTATTAGATAAGTTGTTTTTTTTTTAACAAACGTATACATATAATAATTGTATCTCTATTAATAATGGTAAAACAAAGTGCAACTTAAATTAACTGCCTTTTTTTAAAGATTACTAGCATTTTGAGTCACACATTAATAGTATTTTTGTTAACCCCTCGTGATAAGCTAAATATATGCTTCTGTTAAGAGTGGGTTCACGTCATTAGTGCAATGGCTGGGATCGGAACCCGCGACCACATGATCGCAAGTCCGATGCCCTAGCCATTAGACTACCGCCACGTAGATTTTAACTTCTTATTTGAAAATTTAACATGGTGTATAGAAATAAGTTCGTTCCATCGTCCAGCTTCACATTACCCACAAAAGTTGGTAAAACCAGTAAAAAGGCCCAAGTTGCCTCCGTTAACGATTTCAATGGCTTATTTTATATGCACTTAATTTGGTTGGGGAAGCACAGATTGAGTGCTAACAGCCAAGTTTCAAGACCCCAACTTTCCAAGTTCGGAATATGCGCAAAGATCGTTATTGTTTTAATTTATGTATTTTATAAACTTTTTTCTTATGGTTTTGTATTTTAAATGATTAAAGATGACATTTTTGCAAATTTCTTATGTATTTTATGTAATTATTTTATATTTTATTTTGCATCGAAAATGTTAATGCAAATTATGAAATTATAATTCAAAATCTACTTTAAAATTATGTTTTTGTAGCCTAAGTTTGATTCCACTTATAATAAGACATACCCATAATTCAGGAAAATTACATACCTCTATAATTAGTGCATAAACAATTTATTGCTTATTTAGACAATAAATTCAAGAACCCGCTTCAAGTTCAATCTATAAAATGTACATCTATATTTTACTCTTAACCAAAACATACACCAGTGAAGATTTTTCTTTACTTTTTTCTTAAGCCTAGAAAATTTTGAATATTCATTACTCAAAATAAGTTTGCTCCAAAAATTTGGGCCAACATTTTAATAAACGCAAAGTAATATTAAAAGTTGCAGCGCTTTACAAACGAGAAACACTAATTAGATTTTGATGAAGTTTTTTTTTCTTTCCAGAGTCGAGGACGAAGCTGCATCACCAGTAACAAAAACCAGGTAAAATATATTTATAAGTCTGTTCTCCTTTCTAGCAATTGTTTGATACCAGATTTTGATTAAGAGAATAATAAATGGCTTCGTCCAATTTAATGTAGAATCAAATGGATTTATTCAAATATACATATGGGCAGAGGATAAGTACAAAAAAAGAAAACATAATAAAATATCAAATTGCCTTGTTGATAGAGCATGTTAATGCTATTGGAATAAAGGGTACTACTACTTCACATATATGCTTTGTATGCCTCCAGTGGAAATTTGACTGTAGCAACGTCACTGTTGTTTATACGATAAATCGCATTTCAGTCAATAAGTTTTCCTTTCCGTTCTTCATTAATCCACACTTAAACTAAAATCCACCTTCAACCAACAAAAAAATATTTTTCATATGTAAACAAAAATCAGTAATTTGGCCCAACGAGCACTTAGCTACTGAAATTTTTCCTATAGCGATTCGATAGGAATATGAAGTCACCAAAGAAAATTTGTGGAGTGCAAAAAATATTTCCTACCGCTCAACTTTTGTAGGCTTTATACAGGATTAATTTAAAAGGAGTGCGTATGTTCGACGAGGTAGTCAGGTGCTTAAAACTGAACAAAACGTGACCTCTCACTTCGTATGAAAAAATAATTTTCCATTTTAAGATTTCGACCTATGTTCCTTGGGGAAAGTTGTTCTATTTAACCTGATTACCTCATAGAATATACGCACTCCTTTTTAATTAATCATGTGTATTATTGCCGGTTCTCCTTTTTTAACGAAAACATCGTGTTTAAAATAGCTGAACATCTAAGGTCCGTCTTTTTTACTTTATTCTCTACAATTCTAGAGCCTCTTTTGAGAATTTTGTTAAAAATACAGACGAATACTTCTTACCTCGCGTCGATATTACAAATAAGTGCCTACTGGTATAAAATCAATAAATGTTGATACTGTAGTCGTATTGTAGAAATATCCTGTTAGACTCGGTTCATATTGAAATGGATTCCTCGATTTTAATCAACACGTAGGTACCTATACGAATAAGTATAATGGAATAATTATTGGAATGTTTGAGATTTTGCAAGTGACGATCAATTGTGTTTTATATTGAACGTAGGTATGTGTTTTTATAACGAAGAATGCAAACTCGTATTGTGTATTGTTCATCAAAAATAAATAAATTGAATATCTGTTTACTTACACTTATTGGGTAACCCGTCGATTCAAGTTATTACGCGTGCATTTATTTGTGCAGTCGGTTGCATTCGAAGTGGTATCACAGTGTTAAGAAAACCTTATTGGATTTTGATATTGTTTGATTGAATTTGATATCAGATATTGAAACGATATCACAATGATGGATGATCTTAGTGAACAAATTTTGAGCAAACTGGATTTGTTTTGGAAAAACGCCAGGTCAGAAGAATATTACATCTTTAAATGTGTGTTTAGTGGTTACAGTGAATTCAGTGAAAGTTTTTTTTATGAGGTTAGGACCTGATAAAGAGTCCTTTGCCCTACTTGGATTACAACAGGCTGGTATTATAATATTGAAAGATGTCAAAACGTTGAGAATGTAAACAAATATGAATCATGGACTGAAAACGTAACAAATATTTTTTTTGCTATTTTTATTTTCAGTAAATGTTGATCTTAATTTACCTCAATTATTAGTAACCTTGGCTGAGATATGTGCCATTTAGAATGGAGCCTACAGTTTACTTGTTTTTCCTAATGATCTAGTCAATGCTAATAGAGGTGTTAAAACTTTGAGGTTAGAACAAAAGCAACCAATCGCTATCATGCTTAGCGGAGTGTAAGAAATGAAGTCTTTAAATTAATATTTTAAGTGCCTAAAGTACGCAGTAGAAATATTATTGTTTTCATGCCAGTAACGCGCTCCAAGAAGTGATTGTGTTGTTGTCAAAAAGTAAAGCATCTATTACTTATCTATGCAAAATGTTATTTTTGTCTGAGTCCTTTCTTAAAATTGTCCATCTCGCAATAGACACGACTGAAATACACTCGAGAGCAATGAATCCGGGTCACTTAAAGAATGTTAAAAATCTCGGAAACTAAAAATGATAGGTTAATGCAATAAATTGTATTTAATAGACAATGTAATACTCCTTAAATGAAAGTAAAAAAAATATGAGTCACCATACATTTTATTAACACAAAATTACATAAAGAAAAAAACTGCTGATCTCTCCTTTAAACAAAAATAGGAAACATGAAATTTATGAACTTTATTACGATTTTCTTGAATTTTAATACTTCGTATTGCCTCCTCGTGCTTCCATTACTGCGTTTACGCGGTTTGGCATGCTGTACACCAAGTTCCTTATACGATTTTGGGGAATATTCTCCCATTGCTCTGTGAGAGCAATTTTGAGCTCACGAAGCGTGATTGGGGGAGGATTTCGTTGTTTTACGCATCTGCCTAGCTCGTCCCAAGCATGCTCGATCGGGTTGATATCCGGGCTGCGCGCTGGCCACTCCATACGAGTAATGTTCATCTCTTGAAGGTAGTCATTCACAATCCTACCTGTATGAGGTCGGGCATTGTCATGCATAAATATAGCATCCTCACCTAAATTGACCATAAATGGACCAACGTGATCATTGAGGATTTCTTCCACATATCTTTCGCTAGTTAAAGAGCCGTTTTCTATGATCACCAGCTCTGTGCGACTTTCAGAAGAAATTCCGGCCCACACAAGTACAGACCCACCACCGTAGGCTACTTTTTCTTCGATGCATGCTTGCTTGAATCTTTCCCCTGGTCTTCGATGTATGCTTGCTTGAATCTTTCCCCTGGTCTTCGATACACTCTGTGTCTTCCATCGTGCTTGTAGAGCATAAATTTTGATTCGTCGGAGAACATAACTTTTGACCAATCTTCAATACTCCAATTTACGTGGCTCTGGGCATATCTTAGTCTTGAAATACGATGCCCAGGCTCCAGTTTAGGGCCGTTTGCAGGTCTAAGGGGTTTTAAGTTAGATTCAGCAAGCCGACGTCTTACTGTCCATGCACTTGGGTTACTTCCTCCGAGGAGTCGAAACTGATTTGTGAGTTCAGTTCCTGTGAGAAAGCGATTTTGAAGCATGGTGTTCACCAAGTATCGGTCTTCTCGTGCTGTGGTACACCTGGTTCTGCCCGTTCCTGGTCTGCGTAGGTTACAACCAGTTACTTCGTAACGTCGGAGAACTCTTTGTACTGTTGACAGCGACACACCGACAGTCCTGGCTGTATCGCGCTGACTCCGGCCGGTTTCCAGCATTGTAAGTATTCTGGTGCATTCTTCAGGCGTAAGCGACATAATTTCAGCTTGAATAATGAATATAGAGCACTATCAACATGGTTTATGTACCCACATAAATGACAGATTACAAACAAAAGCAAAACCAAATGCTGTAATTTCGTAGTTCCATCTTCGAAAGTGGCCCTTTTTCAAATTTGATTTTTTTATGATATAACTTTACAATAACTAAGAAGTTTTAATACCTTCATTTAAGGAGTATTACATTGTCTATTAAATACAATTTATTGCATTAACCTAGCATTTTTAGTTTCCGAGATTTTTAGGACTCTTTAAGTGACCCGGATTCATTGCTCTCGAGTGTATTTTTGGATATTTTCTATAAATTAAACGACAACTAGCTAACAAAATTATCAACCAATTATGACGATTTCACATAAGTCGTTTACCAGATTCCAATAACATCAGTAATCGTAATGTAAGTAGAGACAGAATAATAACTGTTACAACAGTATGTAGAACAAAATAATATAATAAAACAGTCGGAAACATTTGAACCCATACAAATTTTAATTAAATGGTAAACGATAGGTTTCTGGAGGCCTTTACATGGTACAAGTAGGATAAATAACAAATTGTTACAGCTAGAGATAAGAATACACAATAGATTAAAAATATTTTTCTAGTTGACACCTTACTTTAGTTGAACTCGTGTAATCTACGACTCTCGTTCCCATCAACAGAAAAACAGATCGGAAAAAGACAAAAATTATAAATAAACGTGACAATTGTCTCGATAAATGAAAAATACACGCATTTTAATATTTCTATGATATTTGACACAGTTTCATGCAGACGCGTACAAAGACCTAAGTTCCTAATCACATTTTTGAAAAATAAGTATCCGATTCTAATTAACTTAAAACTAAGTAGTTTTTATCAAATCATTGCAACACCTCATTTCGTAAGTATTGTAACCTGATTAATATTAATTGTTCATAATCGTTGTTACGTCTTTGCATCAAGTTGATAGGTTTAATTGCGTTTTTAACGTTCATAGTTCGAAAAAACGTGCTCGTACAGTTTTGGCTTAGTTCTTTTGCGCAGTAGTCGCGTAGTTGCAAAAGTTTTTAAAGTGCAATAAAAAATAGTTCTTTGTGCTGCTTGCATTTTAATTATAAAATGTTGGCCAGAAAAAGAAGATATTTTTATATTGGGTATGTTTTTGTGGGTTTTAATTCATGACGCATCTTAATAAACTCATGTACTTAAAATTAAATTTATTGTCATAACATAAAATATTATGATTTCATCACGCATATTTTCAAATATTTTGTTATTTTCATCAGCTATTTTAACGCCATTTAATTTTTAATTTAATCTCAAATTTAAATTCCTTTCTCTCCCATTTTTTGCCTTAGTTTTTAAGTAGATATACCTGCGTCATCTGTCCGAAAAACTTCCCCCCAAGAACAGTTTACCATAGCCCACGAGAAAATCGTTAAATGGAATCCGGACCCAAGTTGGCCGGTGTCATGAAAATATGTAGCTATGCAGCACACAGCGTTGTGAGTGTGGTTCCTCGCCCCAAAACATGGCCCACTTGATGTGCTGCCCAGATTGTCCTACCACCTGTACACGCGAGGACCTGTATAACGCCCCTGACAATGCTATACGCGTGGCTCAGTACTGGTCCGAAAACATTTGACTTAGCCATGATGGACTAAGAAGAAGATAGTCACATATTGATGACTATTGTTGCTAAACATAATACCTTCATATTGAACTCAGAATCTTCAAACTACTTATATATTCTACAATACATTTTAAGTAGAATTCCCTTTAAAACTCTACAAACTGTTGATCCGTATATACGTGTTAGCACGGTACTAATTTAAGTCGAATACAGTTGTTGTTTGGTGGGGTAAATATGATCAGGCAATTGTTCGTGCTTGCGACTTCGCTCGCAACTGGCCTTGTCTTTAAGATGAGGACTTAGTTATAAGAGGTAGCGTATTGACATGAGTTTCACTATCGAGGGGTTCCAAATCACATCAAGTACCTTATGCTTACCTTCACTTTTCATTATTGGATCATTGTTAATGTGTTTACAGTAAATTGATTACCAAAAGTTCTTTCTTTCTTTCTTTCAAAAGTTGTGTCGTATCGCAGGCACTGCTTTAATTCGTTGTGGCCATGTATAATAGAAAGATACAATATAACGAGTTCAAGCAAGCACAACAAAGTTCAGCAAGTTCAAAAACATTCTAGCAAAAATTGCGACTTATGAATTTGATATTACAATGATAATTATGTGAGAACGTGTAATTTGGTCCGTAAACCAAAATAGTAATGTCAAGCCTCGATGGGGTCGCCAAACGAACCTAATTATCTAAATAACGGTTAAATGAAGGACTCACTTGGATCCTATATTCTATTCTCCGCTTGTCTTGTTACCCACGCCCTACAGTGATTCACGTGAAGTCTGTGACGCACACCCCGCAGGTCACGTAAACTGCTTTGTTTTGTTTTTATTAATTCAGAAACAATGTTCCATATTAAACCGGACACGAGTATCGTGAAGGATATTATGTGTAACATATCGGTAGTTATTTTAAATAAGAACTTTTTTACCTGCTCAAGGTCTTACAAAGCATGACTGACTTGTTTTTGACTGTACCGACTGAAAGGCTGTACATATAGGTCGTCAACTTGGCCCAGCTTGGAGATTGGCTTAACTAAACCATCTTCTGCGTAATTTGGCTCAATTACATGATTTGGGTGCTCATATAAAAAATATATTAGCACTAATGCCCTCATCTATCCTACCTCATCCTCTCGTTAAACAACCCTAATATTATAACACACTAGCTGTTGTCCGCGACTCCGCCTGCGTTACCTAATTTTCTAGTAAAAAATATAGCTTTCTAATGGTGAAAGAATTTGGAATCGACATAGTCATTTTTGTATTTATTCATTACGAACATACACATAAAAATACAAATCTTTCCTCTTTATAATATTAATATTGATAATAATTATAACAATTTTTTTACACTTTACGCAGGTACCTACTTCTGTTCCTTTAGTGTAGGTACCTTCATATATTTCAGACTTAACTGCAGTAGGTAGATTTTTAAATACAATCAGAGTACTACCAATTATTTAGGTGACGAATGGGACTATTAACGACCAAAGGATGTATTTAAAAAAAAGCATTTATCGTCGAACTAGGCCGTGACTAGCGGCACCATCTTGTTGATTGATCTGTTCTGCGAGCCAGGAGTTTAGCAAACCGCGGCTTAGGTCTCCACATTTGGTACTAATTACAATGTTATCTACTTCGTGATGAAACTAGAATGATTTCAAGGACTCGTATGGTTCTTTTGTACTCATAACTTATATTTAATGCTTAGGTACAGGTATCGATAATGATGTCTTTACGCGGTGTAGCCTTAACATAGACTCAACACTGAATCAAGTGATTAGACATTGATAGTTTTCTAAAAATAGGTACCTACACCCCGAATAAGTACTATAAGCTTTAAGATGCTCTTAAATGTCTCAATGATGCTACTATGCACATTAAAGGGACAAAGACAATATTAGATTTAATGCGATTAAAAACTGATGCAACGTTTCAGTATTCCGCAGTATTGCCTTTGATCCAATAAACAAGTAAAAATTTATTATATATATTTTTTTTTTCATGATGTGTACTGCATGTAAATTCATTATAAACATGGGTTCCTGGAATACAAGATTTCAATTTCTGATGCAAGAATATCCAACCACTCGGAAGTTCTGCTCTACACAAGATCTACAAGACTTATAGTTTATATTATCTTGAAGTTTAAAACAAAACCTATATCCCTTTCTATTTATTTCTCAGTGACAAGAGCGGTTTAATCACACCGCCTCAAAATGGCGGCGAGGAATCACCTCCCCCGGAGAAGGAGCGAGCTGATCGCGAAGACTCAGAGAAGAGCCACTCCGCGTCAGTGCCACACTGTGCTGAGGGTCCCAACGATGACCTGTACGCGATACCCGTCAAATTGAGGCCCAAGAAGGAGCCCCAGTTGCCTCCCGGTTGGGAGAAGCACGAAGGTAGGAGGACATGTATGTAGACTTGGTTTTGCTTCGCTCGTGCTTTCATTTTAATCCCTTAGAATTGTCTTTTTTTACTGATTAAACTACGATCTAGAACGTAGTATATTTTTTTTCACTTTACTGCTGGACTTTTTCCAAGTTAGATCACATTTGAATAGTGCCTGCTATGAATCAAATGGTAGCGAGTTGTTCTAGTAAACAACTTCTTTCCGAAATTAAAAGGAAATTTTATGACGACTTCTACAGCTTATGCCTAGTTTCTACCAAATTAAAATTCTGGTTGGGTACTAGTTCCAACATGTGATTGGCACATAATGTAGAATCAAAGATAATGGAGCTCAGCAGCTGCTTCTCAAGACAATTCCTAACTTAACTTATGTTGTATCCCCAGACAATGATGGTCCATACTACTGGCACATAAAAAGTGGGACTATCCAGCGAGAGATTCCCAAAATGCCGCCAGTAGAAGCTAAGGAATCCCGTATATCCATGGTGCGGGACTGCTCCAACCTGTCTGAGGTCAGCAAGTACGAGGGAAACGTGATGACTGGCTCCGTCACCAGGAGTACCACTAGCGGGGCCTTGGATCATGTCGATCAAGATGCCGAGAGGAAACGTAAAGAGGAAATGTCTTACAAGTAAGTTTTTAATTTACAAAGTATACGAAAAAAAGTGTGCAAGGCAAGTGATCTTCTCCTCCGCAATATCAGAGGTCATTTAGAGACATTCAAACGATATTAGCCTTTAGCCTTCTCCTCAAAGTCTCCAAGATTTTCCATAGCACACAGACCAGCCGCCACAGACCAATAATAATCGTAAGTGTTTGCTATATATAGTTAGCGATTTATCTGGTATTCTTTACCGACCGGACGAAATTAAAAGTAAATTACTGTTTACTTCGGCAGCAATCTATTCGTAACCAAAATTGAAATGTAATAAAATAACCGGGAAATATGACTACATAATGCCGTTTCCAGACGCCGCAGCTACCCAGCTCGCCCAGAGCCAGACAACGGTCGTGCAGTACGATTCTTCGTTCGATCTCTCGGCTGGGTGGAGATATCCGAGTCAGACCTGACCCCGGAGAGGTCAAGCCGAGCCGTCAACAAATGTATCGTGGACCTCAGCCTGGGACGCAACGATCTGCTCGACCAAGTCGGACGCTGGGGTGATGTGAGTTACCCAGAACTATGCCTTTGAAAGTATATTCGAGATAAGCGTTCCCAAAATATACAATTTATTTCTCTCTCCCAGGGAAAGGACCTGTTCATGGACCTGGACGACGGAGCCTTAAAGCTGATCGACCCAGAAAGCCTGAACACGTTGCACACACAGCCAATACACACAATTCGAGTGTGGGGTGTCGGCAGAGACAATGGACGGTAAGTCTCCCCTCATATCATTCACTACACAAACTCCTAAATTGGACTTAAACTAATCTGTTTTCTGTCTTTGCTCTCTTGGAATAGCGAAAGGTAAATACACGGGATTTTAAGGATTATTTTTGATATTTAGATCACTTAGGCGTGATTGTGAATTGGTTTTCGTTGAACTTCTTTGATAACCTAGTTTTAGAGTAGATGAGTTCAGAATCATGGCAATGTTTAATAATGTGGTTTATTTAGGTAGGTTAATGTTTTGCGCAACGGAAAGCATTTCGTTTATTTTCCTAGTTTTTGTGTAAATACTTCTGCTTTTACAACTCACGTGCTATTTTGGCTTCACATGAAATCACGCGAAATATAAAACGTCTTTTGCGGCGTCATGTCTCACGCTGTTACATTATATCATTGCTTTAGAAGAGCCTATCAAATACTTTCAATTAATAATTCATAATAATATCTCTCTACATACGATTAAGGAATGAAAATGCTCAAAACATTAGAGGCGTCTTCAGCCTCGTCATGATTCTTCTTCAATACAATAACACCCGAAAAGTAGTGGCTCACATTCTTGGTATCTGGACATGATAACAAAAAAAGGGAGAAAATACATATGTACCATGAAATTATAAATCAAAGTAATGTGTTTCCTAAACCTATAGAATCATTATGCACACTTAGGAATATTCCCTTTTCAGGACTTTTAAACTGTTATTTTTGTATCCAGGGACTTCGCATATGTGGCTCGGGATCGCGCGACACGCAAGCACATGTGCCATGTGTTCCGCTGCGAGGCTCCAGCGCGCAGCATCGCTAATGCTCTCCGAGACATCTGCAAGCGCATCATGATTGAGCGCTCGTTGCAGCCGCCACCACGTCCCACAGATTTACCAGCTACTCGGCGGCCTAGACCGCTTTCCGGTAAATTACTCACGGGTCTTTTACATTTTATTTTAATTAAAGCTACTATATTGTATTAACTAATCTCACAATTTTTTTTTGGTATTGTAGCCAACATTTTATAAATCAACTTTGTCTTTTTTATCCATAAATGCCTCTTCTCTGGGTCTTCTTCGTGCATTAGATTTAAAAGTTTATGAAATCCTTCGCGACACGACACAAGGATTAAATTCAAAGACAATGTTTCTAGCAACGAGAATAATATCACAATGAACTTACGTGTTCTGCAGTAGGAGCAGCGTTCCCCACCCCGATGGAGGAGCCGCGTAAGACAGTCCGGGCTCTGTACCTGGGCTCAGCGGAGGTGCCGCGCGCGACGGGCATGCGCGTGCTCAACGACGCTCTGGACCGCCTCGCCGCCGCGCGCCCGCCCTCCGCCTGGCGCCCGGTAGCCGTGGCCGTGGCGCCCTCCATGATCACCATCACTGATGAAGGGGTATGTAGACCTTTAGTCACGATGCTTTATTTCTTTAGCTCGTTTGTTTACCTAAGCGTAAACAAACGAGTTAATGTTACGAGTCTTAATGCCCAAGAATTAGGTGTTGGTAGGAAGGTAGGTAGGTACTGCTATATAAACACGTAACTCAGGTTTGCGACAGTACTCGAGTATTGTATTAAGTACATGAAACTGGAGTGATGCTGCGAGATTTCGGCATATAATAGAACCTGCCCGTCGCTACCCGTGGTTGTCGTAAGAGGTGACTAAGGGATATATAAACAAGGAGAATGGGAAGTAGTGTCCTCATAAAGAACTGAAAGTAGACTGTGATGCGGTCACCAACTCAATTGCCCAGTGTGGTGACTAGGGCACCACCTTAATGAGTGCGCACCACAACACACGACTCCCAAATGGAGGACCGGGTGTTTTGGCGTAACATGGGAGAGGCCTAGTTCCAGCAGTGGACCGCGATAGGTTAAGTTGAGATATAAAACTGGTAAATAGAACTACGCCCATTAGTCCTTAGTCCTGTGCCAGAGCACTTTAACACTTTCTGTCCTTTTTAGCTTTTCTGACGTCATATTCCTCGGTCTTCGCATTTTTTCTTACAGGACACTGATTCTTATCTACATTTCTGTTCAGGAAACGACCCCTATCGTGGAATGCCGCGTCCGCTACCTGTCGTTCCTGGGCATCGGGCGCGACGTGCGGCGCTGCGCGTTCATCGTGCACACAGCCCAGGACCTGTTCGTGGCGCACGCCTTCCACGCCGAGCCTTCGTCCGGAGCGCTCTGCAAGACTATTGAAGCTGCTTGCAAGGTGAGTTTAAATTAAGGCTCTTTGATTTCATGAAGGTTTTGAACCGCAAGTCTTCGAAAGTTCTAAAAAATCCACTTACATTCTGACAAAAAATTATGCATTTGACCCGATTTGTACACAAGCAAAACTGGCCGAAGATGTAGTAGATATCGAGGGGCATTTGAGGATTCGGGATACACCATAATAATATGTGTTTCAATCCATTAAGGGTCAGACAACTTCCACGAATAGAGAAGGCTCTCTGGGTACAAAACCCTGGCATCCATATTCACTTGATGCTTAAGAATAACCAATCGTGATTGCCGACGCAATAATGTACCGCTGTTGTTCTCTTGTATTTTGATTCGTATCTTTGTTTTGGACCAAGCTACCGTGACATGTAAGCAATATAAATGTACCCCCAGCTGCGCTACCAGAAGTGTCTGGACGCGCACGGCGGCGCGGCGTCGCTGTCGAGCGCGTGCGGGGGCGCGGGCGGGGGCGCGGGCGGGGGCGCGGACGCGGGGCGCGGCTCGCTGGGCGCGGCGCTCAAGTCGCTGGTCGGCTCGCTCACCGGCCGCAGGGGCTCCTGAACGGGACTACACTCGCCGCACTCCGATGGTACGTATACAACTACCACCTATCTCTACTCTTAGGAATCCGTAAGGGTAAACCGAACTCTTACCGTTTAAATGCCTGGAGACCTTGGCCTTTCCATGCACCGGCCGAAAAAAACAACCGCCAAGTCATTCCCATAATAGGCAGAATTGATATATGACATATCACAGTGACGCGTCCTCTGTTGTGGGTTGTGGCTGCTTGAATTTACAGCCAAATAATTTTCAACTGAAAATATTCTTCAAGGTTTGAGAACAAAATCTTCAAAAACGATCACATCCACGCCTGATTTCCAGTCTTTGATTCCAGTCGATCCGCCCGCGCCGGACGAGGAGTGCGGCTCTCGGAGCGAGCTGAGCGACCCCGCGCCCACACCGGCGCAGTAGCTCCACCGCTTGCCGCCATACATACTTCTTATATTAAGACGACTCAACGCTTCTGTATCGTTTTAACTAGTAATACTTTCGAATGCAGGATAGCTTGCAGAAATTCAAAAATCTGGCTTTAGACAAATAAAGAGCTGTCCAGGAAGTTCAACTGCCGGGTACAAGTCTTCTATCGTACAATACAGATATGCGAATAAAAGTAACGGTACACCGAACAGTATTTTTTTCTACTTTTCTTTTGTTGAAGTAATTTTAAATGACGTAAGTATTACTTTACCAACTGAATTATATTGTTTGAATCAATAGGTAATGAGCAAATGCTGTTTGAAAAATCAACAAAAGAACATTTAGAAGAAAGAACAAAAAAATCGATCGGTTCAGATCGGATTTTAGCAAGTTAGTATAACTAGTTAAAACAATACGAAACATGTAAGCTGACTGAGTACATAATAAAACTAAAGCCATCATAGTTTTGCTTAAATTAAAAATATGACGTCGATTGACAAACAAGTCACTGTCAAATAATTAATTTGACAATCGAAGTCAATTTGACTCGCGACTTAAATTTGACATTTCATACAAACTCGACTGCATCATTATACATATCTATTAGTTTTTTTAACGCTAATAGGCTGTCATATTTAGTGGAAATAAATATAAACATACGTGCAATGTAGCAATAAACTGGTATTATTTATAAGATAAGATAATAATATATAATCAAGGACTTAAACTTTTTAATTTGCCTATATTTGAACTTGTAAATACAGTTAGTAAAGTCTTTAGGTACCAAAGTACCATATAAATGATTTAGACGTTTTAATACGCGAATTTTGATCGTTGAAAAAAATTGATCATTGCACGATGTCATGTCAAAAATGTCGAAACTTTTTTAATTTAATTAATGTTTAAGTGTATGTTAGTTGATGTATTTGTAAAAACAGGCATATTCGTATCTGCAATAGACAAGCTAGCTTTCTTCATCTTGATATTAGCTTCGTAAAAAATTATAGTATATAATTGAGTGTTTAAGGTTAATCCGACTGTATTACTTAGACATTAATTAAATTAAAATCACCTGTTATTTGGAGTATTCCTGTCCATGTAGACAAGTGATATTTTCAATCGCATAAATGACATTAAATGTATGGAATTGACATTTGGCTTCAATAAGTCACGTGACTTAGACTTGTCACTTCCATACATTTCGAGCGATTCCGTCAGCGTTAAGTTAACGCTTGCAGAAATGTTACTTGCCTATGGGGATCTTCTCAACTTGCTAAAATCTGTTACATTTTTAATACCGATGTAGGTAAGCTCGAGTTGTATAAAGCCTCCTTTATTTGATGTTAGCTACTGTTAACCTTCTACTTGTAATTAGACGAAAGTGTTTAAAAATTATGCCGTACCAATCTTTAGGTACAAACGATAAAGATTTATTGCATGATTTTTAATAATTAAATATAGTGAAATAGATGTTAGGTTAACACTAGAATAGATCAATGCTGATGTCCTAATGTCAAAAATAGGGTTGATTAATGTCATTGATGTGCTGTCAAAGTCTAGTGTCAAATGTCCAGCGTCAGTATGACAGTGAGGCACTTAATTTTGACATTTACGGTTAGGTTTTACCAAATTTTTGGTCTCTTGAAAGTTACCTTATAAATTCCTAGTCCATAGAAGTAGGTATGTTAAGCTTTTGTAAATTTAACGCTATTTATATTTACTGTGACACATTATCTCATCACAGAATATTATTGATGTTAACATTAACATGGATTTTTGTGTAACTAATTGTAAGACTCATAAATGGTTAGTTTGGGCAGTTGGCAGTACTCTGTAAATAATTGTAAACTTAATGGCAGTAGATATAAGGTAGATAATGGGATGATAGTGTTTTGGGACAGTAACCAGTCAGGACTGGCCCGGTAGCAGCACGCTATGGATAGTCCAACGTATGTTGACTTAGATGTAAAATGGCAGTGTGTATGGAAAGTATTGGTGTTGAGCACGGTATGTACCTAGACAGTAAGACATCGTTGATTTCCAAAAAAATCGTTCGTTTGTATAATTATAACGAATATAGGACCCTATGAGTATAAATAAAGAGTTTATTTTTGCTTAAGCTTTAAGATATTGAGAATTTCGATTGCTAAAGATAAATATTTTTTGTATGATCACCTCATTGAGTATTTATATATTGTAAGCTTTTTGAGCGTGATTTATCTTTTTATTTCTGCATTTTGAGGACTCAAATTTAAAGTCAGATAGTTCAACTAAAATATCTCCTGAAACTAGGCTTTAAATATTGAGAGATGGACGTTGTTACCATCAAAATATGATTTAAAGTATTCAAATCGCTAACCTCATTGTAAAAGGGTGTTCGAAACACATTGAGCTTTCAATAATATTATATATTTATACGTAATATTCAAATCCGCTCGTATATAACTAGAATAAACAAATCCTTTATTCGGCCATTTTACACGCATAAATATAAAACAAAATGGCTGACGGGATGCCGTTGGCAGCTTTATGTAGATTAGTATTTTCAGGGGAGTTGTAAAGAAAAAAAGGGAATTGGGACCCATGTAAAAGATTTTCGAATTAATCATTTCCTGTCCATAGTTCACAAAGATCGTTAATAAAACATCAGTTACTGCGACTATGGAAGGTGAAGAGAGTTCCAAAGTTACTCGAAATGTATTATTATTAATTAAAAAGTGGTTTTGTGTCTGTAACACTTCGACAAATATAGGTATCGTAATATTATATAAAGAGGGAACGATGTTTGAATTTGGGCTAGTCTATGACGTAACCAGAAATACTTTGCCGATGATTTCAGCAGCAAATAACTGCTCAAAAGAATGCATTTCTTGGCCAACACGAGAAAGTAAATACAAGGGTCGTTTCCTTTTAAATTAGATTAAGGCATTCTAGTTAGATATCACAAAATAGCTTCAAAATATATTTCAAATATTAGAGAATCAGTGTTGCTTCACACTAATATAAATATAATGATACACTGAGCTGTTCTGTAATACGTAAAATAGTGTTATTCACACTTTAATACTAAGTAAAAGTCATTATTTATACAAAATATATAAATATTTAAGAGCGGGGTTTCTACGTGAGTGGTTGGTCTCTGTACGCAGTGACCAACCACCCTAGTTTGATCCTCCAACGCGCAATAGATGTGACAATTCAAGCTTCGACTGCCTTTTCGGATGAAGTATGTCAATATTTTCTATAAAATAAACGTTTATGAAGTAGTCTATTAGATAGCTTGTGAATTCCTGTTTTCTAGCTCACTGTTGAATATAAACAATCGGGAAGGATAATGTTATATACAGTCATCGCTTTGACAGCTTAAAAGCCTTCAAACTGTGGCTTTTAATGAATACTTTTGTGAAATTAATAAAAAAATATTCATAAATTGTGTTTGTTTTTAGAACCAATTATTTTTTTTCTCACACAGCTATTTATACTTGTCAATAACTGACTAAGAGTAGATTTTAACAACTTTAGTTCCTCCTATGGCTTATAATTCGGATAATTTTGAATTTTGTTTTTTATTCCAATAATAATAATTATCTCACTTTGGTCAAATTAGCCATATTATGTGACATGCATGTAGAGCTTCAGCTTGGCGAACAGCAGATGGCGCTGTTGATTATATTGTTCTTTGACTAGAATGAGTATAACGACACTTTTAAGTTGTGAAATGTTTTAAAAGTAAACAAATTAAATTCATTATAAATATTTATTCATAATTGTTACATTGGGCATAATTTGGAATTTGGGATTTCAACTCACTCAATCACAAAAGAAATTGCATCGTTTTATTTGTCAAAATAATACTATATTTTGTTTGAGTTCGTGTAAAAATATTTTACTGCTCCACAATACACTGACGATTTACATTTATTCAACATAATAAATAACATACATTATTTCGTAAAATGACATTCAGTATAATAAAATGTTCCTCATGTTTTAATATCTGTAATCATGATTTAGATTTTACGTACTTATTTATTGTTCTCACGTTCTTCAATACTCATGAAATTAAAATGAAAAGGAATCAAAGGCGCAAATATTATTAAAGCCAATGTAATACCTATTCTGCCTATGTATAATACTTTTTCATTTACTAACCCTAATATACTTTTCTCATGCACCAAATGCTACTTACTGACTTTAGTAAAAAAAACTTGCATTTTTATATGTAGGGAATCAAATGTCGTTAGTGAGGTTGCTTACACAAAAAAAATATCGATACTTCTACAAGGCAACACAGCAACGACAATTGAACGAGTGGAGCAGTACTTTTGATGTTAAAAAGTTTGTTTTTTTAAACTAATCGCTTTATTATACAAAATACGTGTGTTTCTATACAAACTTAGTGTATCAATAAAATTAAACATTTTGTAGTCTAGCACGTGGGTCCAGAAATGTACAAAATGAAGGAAATAAAATTATATTTTGAAGGTAAGGGAGCAAAAAAGTTTAAGAAAATTTACAAACATTAAAATTTTTGCCATAAACATTAATATTAAATAGATACCTTAGTATTTATGCTGCCAATTAAAATAATTAAATAATATTATGCACAAAAGGATTTAAATAAGATCAAATTAAAAGCTACCTGGACCCGACATTAGCTGCGAAATATTCTATTCTACATAGAAAATTTTCTTAATAAGCACAATACTACGGTCCACCGTGTCGATATTCAGACATACCTGTTTATCGACATAGTAACGTGCCTAGACATTTTAAGCG
Source organism: Plusia festucae (assembly GCA_950381575.1). Lineage (NCBI taxonomy): Eukaryota > Metazoa > Arthropoda > Insecta > Lepidoptera > Noctuidae > Plusia > Plusia festucae. The sequence goes on from OX494442.1 coordinate 1,237,081, forward strand.
TATTTATCGAAGTCAATAAATCATTTTTGCAACTGTAAAACATTGTTATTCTATTACAACTAATAACATTTCAGTGCTTAGTATCAACAGTGTGAAATTAATACTTCTAATAAAATATTATATTTTCATGTAACAAAATAATGTATCCTCATGAATAAATGTTCTAGTGGTAACAGCATGTACTTTATAGGTGTAAAGTATGCTTGGCACTACAATTATTTACAAATTATACATTCCCTGACACTTATAATTGAACACCTCCATTTTCTTCAAGTATTTTATATTCAAATTTTCATAGTCTACAATGGTATGTGGGTGTTAGTTTTAATTTTGTAGCTAAGATCTAAACTACTTCTTTAAAGAACTCTAATGAACAAATTGAAGCTAAAAAACGAGTCTAAACCGATATTTCAGCAATTATAAAAAAAAAACACGTTTTACATATAAATTAACCTTTACACGATAAAAAAACTCAATTTAAGTGCCCGGGATTATATTGCCACAATTTCAATTATTGAGATTGAAATCGCAATAGTATGTATGATTTAACTTCGAAACCAACATCAATATTTCTATTTACGTAGAACTACCGAAAACTATGAACTCTTCCGTTTAACAGAAGGTGCTACGGAATCACGTGGTCACATTTGAAACACTGCTCCTGCTCATGGAGAAAAAAAAAGTTCAAGAAAGCAGTAGAATAAGTAATAAAGATTTTTTACTAATTTAAATGAGCTAATGATACTAACTTTCTCTAAGTATTGGAAGTCTAGCACGAACGACGACAGTAGGAAAGTAATCATAGTTATAAGTTAATATCATAGTTGGTAGGTATAAAGGAAAACGCTTACTATAAAAAACTGGCGAATAATATTATAAAAAAAATATTGGTCTTCAGTACTCATTTTAATCATCTGATAATAATTTATTTTAGTACATTAAGGATTTTTTTTAATCGTCTGGTTTCCTTGAAGAATGCTGGTTATTTTAATAGACAAAAATGTGACCTTGAATTTTTGTAGCACCCTGTACGGTTACCCTAGTATTTACTTTCTTCTTCTTTCTACAATAATATTTTATTCAGTGTTACCTGAGACGTCTAGGAACGAATGAGAAACCTTATCGGCACTACAGTACGACGTATGGACTTCGATAAATGCGTAATACAATTCAGTTATCCGGTACAGTGGCTAGTTCGGCTGTCATATACATACTAACATCATGTAACTGTTACAACATCTTTGTGATTCTTTCTTCGCTCTTGCATCATCCTGAAATTATAAATAAATATAATTAGAATACAATTACAATCATAACTAATGATATTGTCTATCTTTATTTATGCAACTATGCACAAAAAGTCTTGAATAAATAAATAATTTGATGGTTTGGCAAATAAGATAATTATCCTTTTTTTTTATTAATTCCTAGTTCTAAATTCCACACCATTTCTGTAAGGCTATAAATATTAATTTATTATAGATGTATTGATGTTAACTGTGATTGGTTGTCCAAAAGATTATCAACCAAGCACAACGCTTGATATAAGGTTTGACAGGTGAATAACTATTTTTTATGTTGGTCGGCCTAGGGAGGTTATTCTCTAAGCACAAACAAACGTGGCATAATGTAGAGTGCATATCCTAATTACATATCATAGAGATTGCATTTGAACTTAGGAGTGTTAGTCAGTATAACGCGGACTGAGAGTGTTTTATGACTTTTCAGAGGATATAAAATTATATGCTATGTATAAATTTCAATTCAAAATATTAATTTCAATTCAATGTCATTCAAATCAAAATTATTTTTTTATTCAGTGTACCTACTCAGTTTGATAAGAATAAAATAGTATAAAAAGTTAAGGATTAATATCGGAATTCGGTTTCTCGATAAAACATATACATGACCCATCTCTACTATAAATTAAATGATGAATATTTCCTCACCTGTGATGGCATTACATCCATCCATTTTGTTCAAAGAAGTGCGTTCTGTACTGAAACAAATTAAATTTCTATAGACAACTGACAATATGAATTATCATGGGTATGAAAACAGAATAATTAGAATTTTAATAAGACTCATCTGATCTGATAAGTATTGTAATGACTAAACAGAAACATGAGTGTAAAGGAAAAATCTAGAATTGGTACTGATTCTAATAATAAGAAACTAAATTATTGTAGTCCTATTATAAGTTATCAAAATAAGTAGTCATAGGGCAGTAGGACCTCAATTTGAATGTTGATAGTCCCACCCAATGCTCTGCGCGGACATTGTTTAAGTATTTGAAGGTAAACAGTTACAGTTTACCAGTAAGACAAGATAACTATGAGAATTTGATTTTAGTTGCCCACGAAAAGTTTTGAAAAATCCATTCAAATCCAAAATATGAAGGGCTTCGCTTGGGCGGTTGACTATTATGTTATGGTAGACGGATATATACGCTATTATTGTTTAGATTGTAACTCTAGTATAATAATATCCACACCATAGTATTCAAGCAAGAAATCTGTTCAATGTTCAAAAATCTGCTCAATTCCGGCCAGTATTGGTTTACCAGTGCTACTGCTATCATGTTAACAAGTTAGAACATAATAGTGAGACTATATTAATGAATTTAGTTGCTTATCGAATCAGGACCATAATTACAGTATATAGTAAAGTTTAAGCGATTAGTATAAAGCTTCACTCACTTTCATCTTTCGGGTATTGGGGACTAGTAGGGCTCGCGACCTCGTCGGTTGATTCCCCTAAATAAAAGCGGAAGTTTAGATATTTTGATTATTGTTACCCCGCTGTTTTAGGGGAATTGTACATAAGTTCAGGATATCCTGAGTTTTACATAAATCATGCTTTAAAATAACTAGTCGGAATTGCTCGTATTTGTATCATCAGTGTCCCATAAAATATAGTATTGTTCTATGGCACGCTAATGTCAACGAGAGAACACCGAAAAATGTTTCAGTACTTTAAAAAAGTATTTGATATATTTTTTTTTGTTATTTTTTATTCAGTTCCAGTGGGTTTCGAAACTAGTCAAATCATACCCGAAGTATACTAGTGGAAGCTGCATCTAGAGAAGAATGGAAGGAATGAAACATTATCTCTATAAACAGCAATCATGTTTGATTATTTAAGACTAGCTGTTGCCCGCGGCTTCGCTCGCGCGTAAAGTATTATAGAAACGTCTTGCCGGAAACATTGATTGAATCATAACAAAACTTAATACTTTTCTTCAGTCATTGACGTTTCGCGAAAATATTGTTTTTGAAACTTTTTTATGATAAACTCTTTGTTATGTGTTCTTTCTTTAAAAATTATCATAGTGTGCGAGCGTTCCAGAATCAGTGAGTCAGTGAGTCAGTGAGTGACGTGGGCTTTTATATTATTGATTTTATATCCACAATGGTAATGTGGACTCAAACACAGGAATGTTAAGAGGAAATGTGCTAGAATGATTAGAGTGTGTACTGACGGATTTCACGGATGGGTACTTGAAATAACCTAGTTTGAAATTATTTCACAGTTCTTTGAAATTATTTCTCTAACTTTATTTATCAACTTATGAGCGCAAACTCGACGTTTTTTGGGTTGGTTCCATAGTGAAACTCGTCCATAATGATGACAACAATGATTCTTTGTGTTTATTTTATTACACATTGTAAAATTAAACAGTATTTTGGTGTCTTTGAAAAGTGCTACTTTGTAGCAAATTTGAATAAATGTGTTTTGAAATTTTCTTGAAATTCTGTATCTATATCTACATTGTGAAAGCAAATTACTAGAAACTACGCATTTAAGTGATACAGAATTATCCATCGCTGAAGCCTAATTGACACATTAAAAAGCTTAAAATACATTTTGCTTAACAAAAGCAGACACGACCATTACGTACACCAAAATCGATGATTTATCAGAGATAAAATAGTCACAAAAAAAATGTATAATACATACATAAGAATAAAAACTTGAGTTAAATGATTAACCTAACCTAACCAAGCTAGAAACAAAATGAAAACAAAAATATACTCGTATTTGCTGAACCCAAAATAAGATAAATGATTCTGTGGTTTACTCGAATGTTAGAATTTATTAAATTAAGTTATTGAAAAGTTTTAAAGTCTATCGCAGTTCAAGTCATTTAGTTTGATTTTGTTTACATTTTGTTCCACACTATCCCGAATAGGGTATAATACCTAGCAATAATGTAAATAAAAACGACTTCTAAACTATTTACAGCTGCATATTTACACAAATGCAATATTAAATTGTAAATAACAAATGTACGTTATGAGATAGCCTTCACCAACATTTAAATGTTATATGAATGTCAAATTACATGTTTTTACAATACATGGTAAGTGCAAAACGATTACAGTGGGTAAGCGGAGGGCATGAAATCGAGGCTGAGGTTGTAACGAGGTGACTCTTATTTTGATAGCAGTAAGGTTGATAATTAAATCAACACACATACACGATAATTTATAAACAAAATTGGAATATTTATACGAAACTTATTGGCTAGGATTTTATGATTATGGAGAAGCCAAAAGTCAAATATATTATTATGATCATTATAAATAATCTCTGAGAATTAGAAAGCCTCGTTACAACCTCATATTAGGCTGTACAAGCATGTTGCCGCGCACGCAACGGAATAATAAGAAAATGGAGTGTATGAATTCTGTCAACAAGTTACGATTTTCGACCTCTTGTTCTTGTCATAATAATTATTCACGTGAAAGTTAAAATTAGGTCCATATAACAGGTATTTTCGTCTGATTTTAAATGAGGAAAGATCTAATCTGGTCCTAACCAGATTTAGACCAAAATCAGACAAGGTTTACATTAAAAGTCCGGTGAAGCAGTCACCCTCAGTCGAACTGCGATAAACCTCATAAAAAACCCATAAAATTGATCAGCGATTCAAGAACTATGGGGTATGACGTTCAACTTGAAACTTCAAGCCAGTTAATCCATCAGAAAATATACTTTTATTTTAGTGGTTTATTTTAGACACTCCATGAACTTATTAGCGTATGATGGCGAGCTGCACTTACAGCTTGTCAGTGTCACGTGCCTCGCCGAATACCGTGCTCCTCGGGTATGGAGGCTGACTGGAAGACCTCTCGTGTTTCGCTATACGACACAAACGATATCTTAGCCACGTAATTAGCCTTCATACTAAAACTTGACGTAGATCACACCGTTTTGACCTTCAATACCCTTCAGTAGTTTATAATACCGGCCTATAAATGTCCCACTACTGGGCACAGGCCTCTTCCCATATAGAGAAGGAATGAGCATTGATCAACACGCTTGCTCATTGCGGGTTGGCGATTTCTTCAGTAGTTTGATAGGAACAAAATAAAAAATATATGAATTCTATAGGCCGACCGTCTGAGTCCTCGCCTGCGCGGTACAGACGCGCGGGGGTATGACGCCTGCAGGGGACTGACACGGTGCGGGCGGTGGGTGACAGGTGCGCCCCCACCGCCCTATAGGTCGGGTTATAGTAACTAAAATAGGGGGCGTTTTAACGTTATAACTAAATGACTAGCTGCGCAGTCCAAAGTGTCTTTCCTATATAATAAGAAGAACCAGGTAGGCATCCAATAGTTTATTCTTTGGATAATATTAGAGCTGTCTCTTATAAAGATGTTTATCATTCATTCATAAAGCCCCAGTTTTTTATCAGACAACACAAAACCTTGTTGGTGATCATTTATAATGTAAGCAGCGACGATTGGACCAGTGTATTTTTTGTCAATAGTACGATTCTGTATACAACTTATATTTGACTAAATCTTAACTAACATGCAGCCCAACAATAAAGATCATTCAGATTCAGTGCTCATAAACTTATACTCAAAACTTACAAATCCAATAACATACTGAAATATTTAGGATAATAATATGTGCTTGAAATACCTAAATAAAATATCGGAGATATAATAAGACGGACATACATCACAAAAAATATTACATGCATTCCCCTGACTTATTTATTTAAAACAAAATTCTATTGATACACAGTGACATGCTCAGAAAATTCATAATAATCATGTAATAATCAAAAATAATAATTACCGTTTGTAAGAACTCCACCAAAAGAATTACTGTTAAACTTTGTTGGCTCTTGGGAATGCTGAAACATGTTGATATACATAATTATAATACAGTATTATTTTCAAATTCAAAAGGGGGATGCACAAAATTGTAGGGGCACTGTCCCCACCTACCAACAGACTTGGGATTTGTTTTAATATTCTTATGACGACCAATGAAAAGACTAATAATAATTTTTTCAACTAAAACAATGGGGTTCATGAAAAAAAAACAGAAAAATATTTATATAAGCAATTAACTCCGGATCACTTTGAACCAAAGTATTTTGCAAAATGTGTCGCCTCTGTCGCAAAACAGATCTCGGACACATAACACATCGGCGTCCAATCTCCATGTTGGTAAATCACAGTCCAGTAAACGTGCCAGGGTCTAACGAAAAGCAATCAGATGGTCCAATAAACAAGCAGGGGTCAAAAAATAATCGTAACAAACACAAAGACAGGTGAACAACGTAAACACAGCGAAATGAACTAGTCAAGACTGAGGTGCGCGAGCGCAGGGACGGCGATAACGGCTTCTTACCTGAAATTCTGCGTATGCGCCAAAACTTCTGTTGTTTTACAATGTTTTTTAGTAGGCAATGTTTATTATATTCTTTTAGTTATTGTTTTTCTCACTAAACTATCAAAGAATACACTTATTTTGTATATTAAGTGGCAGAAAATGTAACTGTTACTTATTTTAGATTGTGTTTCCGCAGATAATACTTCCATTAATTGTAAAAATAATTTTCTTTTTAGAGTAAATTGAAAAAAATTAATAAAAAAATAAAATGACTTCTAATTCAATTACCTAGAATGAATACCCCATACCTACGGCAAATGTCGTCATAGTAAAAAATTATCTGGCTGCCAAGACGTGTAAACTGAGATACATTTAAAATCTGTTGGTGGGTGGGGACGATTCCGTGCATCCTCCTTTTTTCATACTCATTGACACCTAACAGTATTAAATTTACAATACAAAATTATTGTCTCTTTTTTAACAGCTTACTTGATATTCACATTCTAGTGACTATTTGCAAAAAATATTCTTCATACTAACACAGTGAATATGAAAGATATTCAATATCATTGATATAAAATGTTATTTATAGCTTTTACACAGAGATAGCTAACTAGGGCTCTGTGCAAAATATAAATTCTATACAAAATTACAAAGTTATAAGGAAATTTTCCAATTCTTTTAATTTTGTATCTGTGTGCTAAACCTAAAAGTGCTCATCATTTGTTAGTTAAGTGCAGAAGAAGAAAATATTAGCTGAGTTGGCCACTGCTCTCAAATTTTCATGTTCAACCATTGATCAGAGAAATAAAATAAAAACATGTACACTACAAAACGTGTCACAAGAATTAATAATAATATAAGCCTAATGGCTAGACCTTTGCCCAGCAGTGGGACTATAATTAGGTTACATAAAAAAAAAAAATAAGCCTAATGGCTAGGGCATTGAACTTGTGATCATGTGGTCGCGAGTTCGAATCCCACCCATACGGGATTGCAATCAAGCACTACCAATGTTGCATGAACCCACTCGTAACACAAGCATTGTATTCATTCCACACACATTCCATTGTGACCCGCATTGCCTGCATAAGTTAAGTTCAGTACAATGTTTCGATTTTGAACAAGAAAAATTTAGCAAAATACGTGACCAGCCTCATTTGAATGGTGTTAGAAATCAGATTGAGTTGAATTTAAACGATCTCACCTCCATTTCTCTAAGATTCCTCATGAGCGTATCAATATCGTCATTGGTAGCCTCCTCACTATCACTCTTACGCACCTCTTTCTCCTTCCTACACTTGACACTGTTCACTTTTTTGTTTATGTCGTTCACTCGGTCCTTGGAAGGCACTGTCTCACTTTTATCACGTTTTAGTTCACTTTTGTCAGTTCTATTGTCTTCAACCACTTCCACATCACTGCTGCTATCGTCCACCGCTAACGGCTCCTGCTGGTCACTTAAGGGATCAACGTCGGAGATTATTACGACGTCTTTCTTCTTCTTGACCTCAGGCGGCCTTTTGTCAGGTTTCGCGAACGTCGGGGAATGGTGAACAGGAACTAACGCCGGCCTAGGGATATTATTCTCAGCGACTCTCATACTTTCTATTTGTTTTTGAGGAATTTCCTCCTTTTGCTTTGGACTTGGGTCCTTTTTACTTGGCTGGTAACTTGTGTCTATGTGTAAAGGTGAGTCAACCCTCTTCTCCTTAACTATACTCTTTTCTTGCTTTTTGACCTTCTCTTTTTTAACCATTTCGTTTAAGGCAGCCGGTGATTTAACCCTTATTAATCCTGATGGTTTATCTGTTGGTACATTGTTATTGAGTTTCTTTTCTGTTTTAGGGGGGTTGTTAGGTACGGGAGTTATTGTTATACTGCCTATATTGTTTGGGGGAATGTATAGTTCTTCTTTCTTTTCACCGTCTTTTTTGTCTGGTTTTTCGACGAGGAGGTCTTTGCTGAGGGAGTAGGAGTTTAAGATTGTGCCGAACACGGAGTTGTTTTTGTAGGCTATGTCGTCGGGTCCCGCGGGCATTTCTGCTTTGTCAGGCGACTGTTTCGTGGTGGTGGTGACGGTAAGCGAGCTCGGGAACTGGATGGGCTCGGAGAACGGTATTGACGCCGGTGGTTGAGGCGGCGGCTGCGGCACAGGGTTGGCAGGCTGTAGGTTAGCCGGTTGCGATGTTGAACCCAGTCGTTGCCGCTTTAAATCTGATATCTTGATTTCTTTACTGAGGCTGGAATGAAAATCAGGCATTTAATTGTAAAACAAATTATAAAGCAGCCAAAAACATTTTTTTTTTAAATTTTATTTCTTTATATCTTTTGTGGGATATCTATATGGGAAGAGGGCTGTGTCTAGCAATGTGACATTTATACGTTACTAGCTGTTTCCCACAGGTCAGCCCACGGTCTCATTTTTTTAATATATATCCTGTCACCCGGGGATAGTGTAGCTTCCCAACAGAGAAAAAAAAATCGGATCGGTTCAGTAGATTCGGGGCCTATGCAATGCAAAAAAAACACAAATAAGTCTTTCCTCTTTATAAAGTTAGGAATAGTTTATTATTATTTACTAGGGATCATAATATTATTGAACCGCAATTTTTGCAAGTAACTTCCTCGACGATAAACTTTGTTTTGCAGTTGTGATAACATTAATTACAACCGTATTTTGGCGTTTGCGGTTTGGCAAATGATTAAAACTGTTTTATAAATTCATTCACTGTCTTACTATTATAATACTTATTCATTGATTATCAGTTGAATAGCTGTTAATTCATGACAAAGAGCAAAGCTCGTGTAAATATTTAATTGTTACAACATTGACTAATGTTCTGAACTTTTTGTCGCGGCCATGTGCTTAAGGCTGTGCTGTGATGTTACTTGAAGCTCTGCAGAGAAGCCATCCTTTGTATTACGTTTGATATTTTTTCGATTTAGTCTTAAAGACGCTTAGTAACAAAAAAACCGAAGACTTTTGGAGTTTATCTGTAAAACTAGTAAGTAACATTATTAACGTTGTTGCCCCCTCCCTAGCTATCATTTTTAATAAGTGCGTGAATCTAGGTATAATTCCAGATCTCATGAAGTAAAGTAAAGTTATACCGTTATTTAAATCAGGTGATAAAAGTGAAATTTGTAATTTTAGACCTATATCGATCCTTCCCGCATTTAGTAAAATTTTTGAAAAACTGGTTTTGAAGCAACTTCTAAGTCATTTTAATTTAAACAAACTTTTACATAGTGAGCAATACGGTTTTACCAAAGGACGTTCAACTACAGACGCTGGTGTAGCTTTACTTAGGCATGTTTATAGAGCCTGGGAGGGCTTACAGAACGCCATTGGGGTGTTTTGTGATCTTTCTAAGGCGTTTGATTGCGTCCATCATGATACACTTATTCGCAAACTCCGGCATTATGGAATTAAAAATATAGCACTAGATTTAATTAGTTCGTATTTAAGTGATAGACTACAATGTGTCCATGTTAACGGTGATAAGTCCACTGCTCTGCCTGTTAAGCTGGGTGTGCCCCAGGGGTCAATACTGGGTCCTTTTTTGTTCCTAGTCTATATTAACGACCTACCGTTTTTTTTAAAAGGTATATGTGAGGTAGTGTTCTTTGCAGACGACACTTCGTTAATTTTCAAGGTGAATAGGAATAGGAATGATTTCAACGAAATAAATAATGCACTCACCAAGGTAACGCATTCGTTTTCATCTAATAATTTAGTTTTGAATGCAAAAAAAGACCAAATGCATTAAATTTGCTATGCCAAGTCTATCACTTCCCAAGTATACATTTCAGTAAACTGGTAAAATGGTAACGAGGCGAGTGGTTAGTGACCCTGTCTCAAGCTGGAGTTCGTGGGTTCGATTCCCACCCAGGACAACTCTTTGTGTGATGAGCACGATCATTTTATGGCGTTATTTATCTATAATATGTATGTATTTAGAAATTGTATAAAAATATTGTTTATCAGTTGTCTGGTTGGCATAGTACAGGCTCTGCCTAGTTTGGGATCAGATGGCCGTGTGTGAGGTAGTCCGAAATATTATACACAAGTGTACTGACTCGGGAAGTCTCTGTACTGTACCTGTTGGCCAGCAGCACCACGGGACGCTAGTGTGTGTATAGTGTGTACTCACTCTGCCTGGCGCAGCAGCGTGGGCATGCGCACGAAGCCGGGCGGGAAGAGCGGCAGCGCGCGCGCCAGCAGCAGGCGCGCGGCGGCGTCGCGGGCGCCGGCCAGGCGCGCCACGCGGGCCAGCAGCACCACGGGACGCTAGTGTGTGTATAGTGTGTACTCACTCTGCCTGGCGCAGCAGCGTGGGCATGCGCACGAAGCCGGGCGGGAAGAGCGGCAGCGCGCGCGCCAGCAGCAGGCGCGCGGCGGCGTCGCGGGCGCCGGCCAGGCGCGCCACGCGGGCCAGCAGCACCACGGGACGCTAGTGTGTGTATAGTGTGTACTCACTCTGCCTGGCGCAGCAGCGTGGGCATGCGCACGAAGCCGGGCGGGAAGAGCGGCAGCGCGCGCGCCAGCAGCAGGCGCGCGGCGGCGTCGCGGGCGCCGGCCAGGCGCGCCACGCGGGCCAGCAGCACCACGGGACGCTAGTGTGTGTATAGTGTGTACTCACTCTGCCTGGCGCAGCAGCGTGGGCATGCGCACGAAGCCGGGCGGGAAGAGCGGCAGCGCGCGCGCCAGCAGCAGGCGCGCGGCGGCGTCGCGGGCGCCGGCCAGGCGCGCCACGCGGGCCAGCAGCACCACGGGACGCTAGTGTGTGTATAGTGTGTACTCACTCTGCCTGGCGCAGCAGCGTGGGCATGCGCACGAAGCCGGGCGGGAAGAGCGGCAGCGCGCGCGCCAGCAGCAGGCGCGCGGCGGCGTCGCGGGCGCCGGCCAGGCGCGCCACGCGGGCCAGCAGCACCACGGGACGCTAGTGTGTGTATAGTGTGTACTCACTCTGCCTGGCGCAGCAGCGTGGGCATGCGCACGAAGCCGGGCGGGAAGAGCGGCAGCGCGCGCGCCAGCAGCAGGCGCGCGGCGGCGTCGCGGGCGCCGGCCAGGCGCGCCACGCGGGCCAGCAGCACCACGGGACGCTAGTGTGTGTATAGTGTGTACTCACTCTGCCTGGCGCAGCAGCGTGGGCATGCGCACGAAGCCGGGCGGGAAGAGCGGCAGCGCGCGCGCCAGCAGCAGGCGCGCGGCGGCGTCGCGGGCGCCGGCCAGGCGCGCCACGCGGGCCAGCAGCACCACGGGACGCTAGTGTGTGTATAGTGTGTACTCACTCTGCCTGGCGCAGCAGCGTGGGCATGCGCACGAAGCCGGGCGGGAAGAGCGGCAGCGCGCGCGCCAGCAGCAGGCGCGCGGCGGCGTCGCGGGCGCCGGCCAGGCGCGCCACGCGGGCCAGCAGCACCACGGGACGCTAGTGTGTGTATAGTGTGTACTCACTCTGCCTGGCGCAGCAGCGTGGGCATGCGCACGAAGCCGGGCGGGAAGAGCGGCAGCGCGCGCGCCAGCAGCAGGCGCGCGGCGGCGTCGCGGGCGCCGGCCAGGCGCGCCACGCGGGCCAGCAGCACCACGGGACGCTAGTGTGTGTATAGTGTGTACTCACTCTGCCTGGCGCAGCAGCGTGGGCATGCGCACGAAGCCGGGCGGGAAGAGCGGCAGCGCGCGCGCCAGCAGCAGGCGCGCGGCGGCGTCGCGGGCGCCGGCCAGGCGCGCCACGCGGGCCAGCAGCACCACGGGACGCTAGTGTGTGTATAGTGTGTACTCACTCTGCCTGGCGCAGCAGCGTGGGCATGCGCACGAAGCCGGGCGGGAAGAGCGGCAGCGCGCGCGCCAGCAGCAGGCGCGCGGCGGCGTCGCGGGCGCCGGCCAGGCGCGCCACGCGGGCCAGCAGCACCACGGGACGCTAGTGTGTGTATAGTGTGTACTCACTCTGCCTGGCGCAGCAGCGTGGGCATGCGCACGAAGCCGGGCGGGAAGAGCGGCAGCGCGCGCGCCAGCAGCAGGCGCGCGGCGGCGTCGCGGGCGCCGGCCAGGCGCGCCACGCGGGCCAGCAGCACCACGGGACGCTAGTGTGTGTATAGTGTGTACTCACTCTGCCTGGCGCAGCAGCGTGGGCATGCGCACGAAGCCGGGCGGGAAGAGCGGCAGCGCGCGCGCCAGCAGCAGGCGCGCGGCGGCGTCGCGGGCGCCGGCCAGGCGCGCCACGCGGGCCAGCAGCGCGCGCGCGCGCCCGCACCACGGAAAGCGCCGCTTGGGCAGCCGCTTCTCCACCAGCGGCGCGCCCACCGCCGCCGCCGCTTGCAACTTCTTCCTGCACACCACAAGTACATTTGCAGGATCGAAACAAGTAGGGTGTACACAACTTATAACCGACAGTCAACAGTAATGGCTTTTATGCATGCAAGTGTCCCTATGGAAAGACGCATGCGGTAAATTATTTACGAATTTCTTGAGAATTCCACTTCCGAGGACCGTGGCCGCGGTCTGGAGAATTCCACCTATCGCTATAGGCGGCGTACAAAGCTACATGAGACTAACCGCGGGGAATGTCGCTAGAGCAGAGCGTTACTCAAGTATAACAGACAAGACAGTTGACATCAGGGAGCGCGCCACAGAGCGACACGTCCGTGCACGGCGAGCGTCGAGCGCAGAGTCCTGATATCCTGGCTCTATTTTTAGTCTAAGATCCCGCTATAAAACGACCTTCACCGAGCTGGTTAATGGATGAAAGATATTTTTTATCAAATAAAATGTGTCAATAAATAATGGCGAATGGGTTGTCTAAAAAAACTCAGTCCAGAATATGATTAATTAACAATTACATTTTTCTTTTTTTTTTTAATTACACTGGTTTGGTTAATGAACAAATTCCATTCCAATCGAAAATAAGAAAGCTATGTGATATGACTATTTCCCGTCACAACTCTTGGGTAGGCAGGTATAAACAGGTCCAGCCGGAGTCGAGCAGAGAATGCGCGAGTGATCCCACGACTCCGGCCAAGGCAGAGACGGGACCGGGGTGTTTTTGGTCGGTGAAAGTCCGACATATCCCCACGTCGTGCCCTCGGCGTGGGTTGAAAGCATAAGCGTTTCACCCCGAAAAAAAAAAAAAAAAAAAAAAAAGGTATAAACAGGTAAATCGATACTAGTAACTTACACCGGTCTGATTAATGAATGAAACTAAAATAAAAATATAGATACATAATTTTATTACGAACACGGTGGTATAGGGTTGTCTGCAAAAAATCAGTCCTGAATTGCGATTGTCCAATTTTAAAAAGTGAAATATTGCTTCGAGTGCATACGAGCGACAGCGAGGTCCCAGCAACATTCCCATGCGATAGAAGGGGACACAGCATTGTATCTGTCTATAGTTTGTCGGTTAAATGTATTTAATATTTGGGGCAGAGAAATCACAGGGGCCAAATGCTGGTCAATTTCCTAGAATCTCAGGGGCTCTTCTTAATGAACTCATTCTTTAAGAAGAAGCTCCAGAGGAGATGGACCTGGCGGAGCCCCGATAATGTGTCAAGGAACGAGATAGACTTTATCATGTCGGATAAGCGGCATATATTAAGAGGTGTCTCCGTGATCAACAGGTTTAATACCGGAAGTGACCACCGACTCGTCCGAGGCACTCTAAATATCAATGTGAAAGTTGTAAGATCGCACTTGATAAGGTCAACTCTTAGGCCTACACTGCCCCAAATCATATCAGGTTCTGAAAAGTTCCAACTGGAACTTCAAAATCAATTCGACTCGTTGGAAACCACGGAAGACATTGACCAGAAGACCAATACTTTGGTCAAAACGGTGCAGGAACTGTCTCGTAAGCACTTTCCGCTGCAGCGCAGAAGTAGAGTATCCAAGCTTTCGACTGAGACTCTCGACCTTATGAGAAAGAGACGGGAGATGCCATCCGATCAGGTGTCTTCATCAGATAGAAGGTCCTTAAACCTTAAACTCAGGAAGCTGATGCGACGCGACCTCCGACGCTCCAATACCCACGCTATCTATAAAAAAGTCAAAAGTCTTCGCTCAGCAGTTAGGGAGGACCCAGCTGATGAAACTTAAAACCGCGGATGGCAGGGTCGTCACCTCTAAGAGCGAGATGCTCGATGAAGTCGAAAGCTTCTATAGGAACCTATACTCAGCGCAAACGGTGGGACCAGCAGCTTCCAGCAACGATGACCAAAGAGCCCAACTCACGCGCCATTACACCGAGGATCTCCCGGACGTTGACCAGGGTGAGATTAGGGTGGCTCTCGAGCAACTTAAAAACAACAAAGCTCCGGGTGATGACGGAATTACGACAGAACTTTTAAAAGCAGGTGGTACTCCAGTTCTAAAGGAGCTCGAGGGCCTTTTTAATTCCGTCATCCACAAAGGCACTACACCGGAGGCGTGGAGTGGGAGTGCGGTGGTTTCGTTTTTCAAAAAGGGCGACAAAAGCCTCTTGAAGAATTACAGACCCATCTCACTCCTGAGCCATGTTTAAAAGTTGTTTTCGAGGGTTGTCACGAATCGTCTCGGCAGAAGACTCGACGAGTTCCAGCCACCGGAACAAGCCGGGTTTCGAAAAGGCTACAGTACCGTAGACCACATACATACTGTACGGCAGATTGTGCAGAAGACCGAAGAGTACAATCAGCCGCCGTGTATTACGTTTGTGGACTACGAGAAAGCCTTCGACTCCATCGAAACTTGGGCGGTTCTGGATGCTCTTCAGTGATGTCAAATCGACGAACGTTACGTTGAGATATTGAGATGCCTGTATCACGCCGCTTCAATGACTGTCCAGATCGACGACCACAAGACTAATCCGATTCCATTGCGCAGAGTGGTAAGACAGGGGGATGTGATATCCCCGAAACTCTTTACCAACGCATTGGATGACGTCTTCAAGACACTGGACTGGACTGGACAGGGCATTAATATAAACGGCGAGTACATCTCTCATCTACGCTTTGCCGATGACATCGTTGTGTTGGCAGAGTCGCTGGAACATTTGGGCGAAATGCTGTTTAGCCTCAACGGAGCTTCTCGACGTGTCGGTCTTAGCATGAATTTAGACAAGACCAAGGCCATGTTTAACCTTCATATCGTGCCGAGACCGATATTCGTTGAAGGGGTGGCTCTCGAAGTTGTGCAGGAGTATGTCTACCTAGGACAAACCATCCAGTTTGGTAGACACAACTTCGAGAAAGAAACCGACCGGAGGATCCGTTTCGGCGGGGCAGCGTTTGGTAAACATCGTCGAGTGTTCTCGTCGCCTATACCACAAGGTTTGAAGACAAAAGTCTTCAACCAGTGTGTCCTACCTGTCATGACTTATGGCGCCGAAACGTGGACACTGACAATAGGGCTAGTCCACAAACTCAAAGTCGCTCAGCGAGCTATGGAGCGAGCTATGCTGGCGGATAAAATCAGAGTGCAGAGTCAGTAAGCTGAAGTGACTGATGGCCGTTGGAGCAGACGAGTCCTTAAGTGGAGACCGCGAACCGGCAAACGTAGCGTAGGACGCCTCCAAACCAGATGGACCGATGACCTGAAAAAGGTGGCTGGGTCGAACTGGATGCGGAAGGCGGAGGAGCGGGTGTTTTGGCGCAACTCGGGAGAGGCCTATGTCCAGCAGTGAACCGCGATAGGCTGAGTTGACGCAAAACCACTCACAGCACCCATCACGCACATATGCAACCTGGCTTTCTCCACGGGTGTATCCCCACACGCGTTTAAAATTGCGCTTATTAAGCCAATCTATAAAGATGAGGATAGACTCTGTCAACAACTTAAGACCTAAATCCATATTGCTTACTTTATCAAAAATACTCGAAAGACCAGAGATTTCGCCATCACAATTTGGCTTCATTCCTGGTCTTTCAACCAGTGATGCTGTACATAAAATTATTGACTCTATTGCAAACAACTATATAAAAGGTATTTAGCGATAAAAAGTGTTTAGCGATATTTTTAGACTTGGTCAAAGTTTTCGACACAGTCTATTCCACACCTAATATGGAAGCTGGAAAGCTTTGGAGTCCGAGGTCTTCCTTTACAACTCTTCCAGGACTACTTAAGTAATCGGAAGCAGCTTTTTAAGATTGACGATCAACTTAGTGATGAGCAATTTTTGAGTTACGGAGTCCCTCAGGGCAGTATATTTGGTCCAACCCTGTTTCTGGTATATATTAACGAACTTTGTGATTTGCAATTATGTAATGGTGAAGTTATTACATATACAGACGACATAGCACTCAGCTTTAACGGTGATAACTGGAGTGAGGTACAATTCGGTACAAATAGGCTTTGACAGGGTCTGTTCATGGCTTCGCACTAATGTTTTAACTTTAAATGTCACAAAAACAAAATATGTGGCATTTGACTTCACATCTCCGAGCTGTTCTTGCCCTTTTCTCGAAAAGTCTGATAAAATCAAGTATTTGGGGATTATACTGTATCAGACTCTCAGCTTCAAAGCCCATATTGAAGTTCTAGTTGCTAGACTACGCAGATTAATTTATGTATTCAAGAACCTTAGGCAGACAGGTGATCGGAAGACAATTATTATTTTATAGTATTTTGTTTAAAGTTTTCACTTTTCTATTTTACGGATTATAATTTAATTTTTAATTTTCTTAGACTTATGTGGACTAGTATTACTTGTGGTTTCATTGATTGCATATAAGTGGAATCCATACCGTATAAGTATGTACGGTATTTAAAAAAAATGCAAAACTTCTATCCATGTGGATATAAGGCATTAAGTCACTACAACCCACGCCCTAGCTATCTGGTTCGAAATATTTCGGAATACTTCGGAGCGATGACAAGACCCCCCCGTACATCAGTTATTTGACAGAATTGTTTTCTTTTAAATTCCCACGTATTGCGTCTCTATTATAGGGGTTAGTGCTCGTAGCACCAGTGGCACTTAAACAAGATACATAAAAATGAGGATATTAATATTGCTACATTTGCTACGCTTTACGTACCTTTCGTTTTGTACTCTTTCACACTCAGCATTGTAGTTAGCAATCATCGCTGGTTTCCGTTCATTTATCAGTTCCTCTAACCTGAAACAAATCATAAGTATTAAATTATTAAACTACTCAACGGATTTTAATGCAGTTGTCAGCAAAAGATAGAATTATTCAAGAGGAAGATTTTTATGTGTAACTTGTTGACCCGGCAATCTTGTTGTTCCATATTAAAAAATCTGGAGGGTCACCACTATCACTTATAGGCGTGAAAAATAGATGTTGGAAGGTGTTTAGACCTACCCGATATGCTCACAAAATTTTATACAAATCGGTCCAGCCCTTCCGAAGGAGTTTGGTAACAAGCATCGCGAAATGAGAATTTTCTTTATTATATTAGATTACTAGCTATTTCCCGCGGCTTCGCTCGCGCGTAAAGTAAAGAGTAGTATGAAAAGTGATAGATGGACTATGATTTTCAAAGTAAGGAGTATGAATAAAATTTTTCACAAACTATTATGGCGTTAAAATAATAAAGTAAAGTAAGTAGCAAATGCATTTGTGTTCTGGAATCGGAGACAACGAAGGCTGTGATTTTCAAAGTAAGGAGTATGAATAAAATTTTTCACAAACTATTATGGCGTTAAAATAATAATTAAAGTAAAGTAAGTAGCAAATGCATTTGTGTTCTGGAATCGGAGACAACGAAGGTACCATAAACACCCAGACTCAAGACAATGTAGAAAACTGATTTTCTACATAGAACCCATCCGGGGATCGAACCTGGGACTTTAGAGCTGGCGACACCTTAAAAACCGGAGTGAACGCCACTCGACCTGCCACATAGCTATGTCTTAGATGGTCATTATCTTATCTACTTATATTTTCATCTGTCTATTTTTGAGAATACCGAACTTCACATACCAACTGTTTCAGCCTCTATTTCACCCCCTTAGAGGGTAGATTCCTCAATCGCGCTATTTATAATCTAGGCCCAAGAGTTTCTCTCCGAGAGAAATTCAAAGAGATAAACATTCTGACTGTTACTTCGCAATATATTTTTGAAAATTTAATGTATGTTCAAAAGAACGAATCTAATTTTGTAAAAATGTCTGATGTTCACTCTGTTAATACCAGGAACAAACATAATTTAACTGTTCATGCTACTCGTCTTCATAGAGTTAGCAACTCGTTCATGGGTCAATGTATACGCTTTTACAATAAGCTCCCCGTTGATATTCGGAAATTACCTGTTAGAAAATTCAAAACTCATATTAAATCAAAATTATGTAAAAAAGGATATTACAAGATATCCGATTATTTGAATGATAAAGCCGCCTGGGATTGAGCTGCTCGCTTATACATCTGTCGTTTGTTTTGTTTGCATGTTGTAAATATATTTATTTATATACAAATTGTGGACATGTTTTGCGCTTTTGCGTATACATTATTGTATTTCATATATTTTTTTTTTTTGACATGTTTTGTGCTTTTGCATATAATGTTTACAATTTTATTTAATTCAATTTATTAAATTCATTATTATATAAGTTCATGGGCATTGTAAGTGTAAATATTATGCAGGTCTATTATTAACTCATTTGATTCTAAATTATTGTACATTTTTTAGTCTGCTATAGTTTTTGCAATCTGGCGATTTGAGGAAGTTGTTGCCCCACATATTTTTATGGTGTCACTGGTGGTATTGTTGTGTGTCGGGTTGTGCAGCTCCCTCGAAAATGGTTGAGCTGCATGAGCTATTCGAGGCATGCTTGCCATCTGTTGGCACAGGCTTGCTCAGATCGATCTGGTTCTTTCTTAAAAAGGCCAGTCCAGGAAAGACCCTGCATTTATTTACTCAATATTATTTAAATTGTATCATACTCATAACCATTTTTAAAAGAGTAACCTATGGAGTTTCTTGCCGGTTCTTCTCCATAGGAATGACACCTTGGAACCGCGCAACTAGCGTCATTAACGTTTTGAAAGTGCCTGTAAAGGTCTACTCGAAAAAAATAAATATTTCATTTCATTTCATTTCATTTCAATCACCGAAAAAAAATCTTATTTATTTCTAACTAATAACCCTTGTATGAAATTTAATGTGTCTATGATATTTGAAAACGACACAATTCTTGTACCTACAAACTTCCAACCCCTATTTCACCCTCTTAGGGGAATGATTTTTAAAATCTCTAAAATACGTCTTTATTTATTTCTATCCAGAAACCCGTATACAAAATTTCATGTGTCTATCATTGAAAATACCGAACTTCCCACACAAATTTTCAACTCTTATTTCACCCCCTTAGGGGGTAGATTTCTAAAATCTCGGAAATACATCTTATTTATTTCTAACTTATAACCCTTTTATGAAATCGAATGTGTCTATCTTCAAAAACGACACAATTCATTTACCTACAAACTTCCAACCCCTATTTCACCCTCTTAGGGGGATGATTTTTAAAATCTCTAAAATACGTCTTAATTAATTTATTTCTATCCAGAAACCCGTATACAAAATTTCATGTGTCTATCATTGAAAATACCGAACTTCCCATACAAACTTTCAACCCCTAATGCACCCCCTTAGAGGGTAGATTTCTAAAATCTCGGAATTACATCTCATTTATTTCTAACGAATAACCTTTGTATGAAAATAAATGTGTATATCTTTGAAAACAACACAATTCATATGCCTACAAACTTCCAACCCCTTTTTCACCCTCTTAGGGGGATGATTTTTAAAATCGCTGAAATACGTATTTAATCATTTCTATCCAGAAACCCGTATACGAAATTTCATGTGTCTGTCATTGAAAATACCGAACTTCCCATACAAACTTTCAACCCCTATTTCACCCTCTTAGGGGATAGATTTCCAACAGTACTTCCTGAGATTAGCGCGTTCAAACAAACAAACAAACTCTTCAGCTTTATAATATTAGTATAGAAGTATAGATAGGCAATTATTACTGTATTACATACACAGGAAGCTGGGGCGGGTACGCCAGTTTACAATATAACAGTAAATGTGAAAATGGAAAGACAGGGTACATCACCATTTTTACTTTTTGCATATATATTATTATGCATTTATATTACTTTGGTACATTATGTAAACTTTTTAATTCATTAATTACTTAAGGGTTTAGCTCACCTCTTCAAAGTCTCAGTGATCATAGCCTCTCTCTCCTCAAAAGTGAGTTGTTCAGAATCAAAGTCCTCCAGATCGTCGTCAGCTTTACGTTTGTCGTGTCGTGACGGTACTGTGGTCACCGTTGTTGTAGTTGACGCTGTTGTGGAAGCTGCCGTCATTGTGGTGGCAGTGGATTGAGCAATTGTTGTGGTTGGGGTGTCTGTCAATACAAAAATATCGTTAAAAAACTTTGAAAATTTGACGATGATCTTTTAAAGCATTGTTATTTTGATTATGGCAGATAATTTGAGGAATGCAGTTCAATGTTTTACGAAGAAGAATCAAGGCAGGACACTGTTATTAATTTTTAACCGCGTGGTTTACCCTGGTGGGAATCCCTTCAGCTTATAATGTTGAGTTCCATATTTACAAATTGGTAGAACAGTAGTGCAGAATATGTTGGAAAGAAAGTGGTGTTCAAGCAAATGGCCAAATAATAATACAAGTGAGTAATATCGATAGCGATGGAGCTTCACGAGTTAGATGACAGAAGCGAGAAAGGTGGTGGGGGCAGCAAATTGACTCCAAAAATAGACCAGGCAGTTATTAACTGTTCTGGCTTGTTTACTGTAAAGACTGTAACCAAGCTAGAACATTTGATAGCACGTCGTAAGTACTGGGGGGTCATTCTTCACTAAACAAAACAACGTGGCACGCAGATTATAGTTCAAGAATCCCGGGTCGCATAATCATTTTTGTGTTTTGACCGGGTAGTGATGGTATTTTAGGAAACAATAATAATTTATTTTATTTTACTCGCTTTAATACTACATACCTTAGAGTATCAAAAAAGTAGTGATGGTACTCGGGATCTGTGCGGCCCATAGGCGCGATCCAAGTTGGGTGCCGGTCGGGATGACGTAGCGGCGCGACACATAAATACGGCCGGCACGGCTCCCAACGGTCAGTGACCAATAGCTTCTTATGCAGGGATTTTTCCGCTCTTCGATACGGACGCCAGCGCAGGCGCAAGTCGCCGCTGGTGTCGCATTCGTTCGTAGCAGTGGCTCGAAAGCTGCGCGCCGTGAAGGCGGCAGGTGGTGTGATATGCTTTTATGATGAAAAATAAACTAATACTACCTACTATACTAGAGTTGAAAGAGATAAAGCATCTCTTACTTATAGCGCAGCAGTACGTACGTGTGGCGGCGGGGTGCGCCTTCAGCCGCTGCAGCAGCGCGGCGCGCGACGTGCACAGCGCATGCGCGGCGCGCGCCCACGCCGCCCGCCGCACGCGCCGCGATGATAGTGTAAAGTAGTGTAAGTAGCGCAGCAGTACGTACGTGTGGCGGCGGGGTGCGCCTTCAGCCGCTGCAGCAGCGCGGCGCGCGACGTGCACAGCGCATGCGCGGCGCGCGCCCACGCCGCCCGCCGCACGCGCCGCGATGGTAGTGTAAAGTAGTGTAAGTAGCGCAGCAGTACGTACGTGTGGCGGCGGGGTGCGCCTTCAGCCGCTGCAGCAGCGCGGCGCGCGACGTGCACAGCGCATGCGCGGCGCGCGCCCACGCCGCCCGCCGCACGCGCCGCGATGATAGTGTAAAGTAGTGTAAGTAGCGCAGCAGTACGTACGTGTGGCGGCGGGGTGCGCCTTCAGCCGCTGCAGCAGCGCGGCGCGCGACGTGCACAGCGCATGCGCGGCGCGCGCCCACGCCGCCCGCCGCACGCGCCGCGATGATAGTGTAAAGTAGTGTAAGTAGCGCAGCAGTACGTACGTGTGGCGGCGGGGTGCGCCTTCAGCCGCTGCAGCAGCGCGGCGCGCGACGTGCACAGCGCATGCGCGGCGCGCGCCCACGCCGCCCGCCGCACGCGCCGCGATGATAGTGTAAAGTAGTGTAAGTAGCGCAGCAGTACGTACGTGTGGCGGCGGGGTGCGCCTTCAGCCGCTGCAGCAGCGCGGCGCGCGACGTGCACAGCGCATGCGCGGCGCGCGCCCACGCCGCCCGCCGCACGCGCCGCGATGATAGTGTAAAGTAGTGTAAGTAGCGCAGCAGTACGTACGTGTGGCGGCGGGGTGCGCCTTCAGCCGCTGCAGCAGCGCGGCGCGCGACGTGCACAGCGCATGCGCGGCGCGCGCCCACGCCACCCGCCGCACGCGCCGCGATGATAGTGTAAAGTAGTGTAAGTAGCGCAGCAGTACGTACGTGTGGCGGCGGGGTGCGCCTTCAGCCGCTGCAGCAGCGCGGCGCGCGACGTGCACAGCGCATGCGCGGCGCGCGCCCACGCCGCCCGCCGCACGCGCCGCGATGATAGTGTAAAGTAGTGTAAGTAGCGCAGCAGTACGTACGTGTGGCGGCGGGGTGCGCCTTCAGCCGCTGCAGCAGCGCGGCGCGCGACGTGCACAGCGCATGCGCGGCGCGCGCCCACGCCGCCCGCCGCACGCGCCGCGATGATAGTGTAAAGTAGTGTAAGTAGCGCAGCAGTACGTACGTGTGGCGGCGGGGTGCGCCTTCAGCCGCTGCAGCAGCGCGGCGCGCGACGTGCACAGCGCATGCGCGGCGCGCGCCCACGCCGCCCGCCGCACGCGCCGCGATGATAGTGTAAAGTAGTGTAAGTAGCGCAGCAGTACGTACGTGTGGCGGCGGGGTGCGCCTTCAGCCGCTGCAGCAGCGCGGCGCGCGACGTGCACAGCGCATGCGCGGCGCGCGCCCACGCCGCCCGCCGCACGCGCCGCGATGATAGTGTAAAGTAGTGTAAGTAGCGCAGCAGTACGTACGTGTGGCGGCGGGGTGCGCCTTCAGCCGCTGCAGCAGCGCGGCGCGCGACGTGCACAGCGCATGCGCGGCGCGCGCCCACGCCGCCCGCCGCACGCGCCGCGATGATAGTGTAAAGTAGTGTAAGTAGCGCAGCAGTACGTACGTGTGGCGGCGGGGTGCGCCTTCAGCCGCTGCAGCAGCGCGGCGCGCGACGTGCACAGCGCATGCGCGGCGCGCGCCCACGCCGCCCGCCGCACGCGCCGCGATGATAGTGTAAAGTAGTGTAAGTAGCGCAGCAGTACGTACGTGTGGCGGCGGGGTGCGCCTTCAGCCGCTGCAGCAGCGCGGCGCGCGACGTGCACAGCGCATGCGCGGCGCGCGCCCACGCCGCCCGCCGCACGCGCCGCGATGATAGTGTAAAGTAGTGTAAGTAGCGCAGCAGTACGTACGTGTGGCGGCGGGGTGCGCCTTCAGCCGCTGCAGCAGCGCGGCGCGCGACGTGCACAGCGCATGCGCGGCGCGCGCCCACGCCGCCCGCCGCACGCGCGCGCCGCACGCGCCCCGGGATAGCACGCGCTCCAACCTGTTAGAAAACCGTACTCACTCATTAGTATTGGTACCTATCTAATATTATCATCGACCATATAGAAAACACAAAACAAAAAATATATAACGCGTGGCGCTTGAGGGGTTGATGCCTGGTTGCCTCGTGCGAACGAACAGATGGATGGTTTGTTGAGTGCGCGCGCGCCGGCCGGCGCCCGGCGGTGGGCGTGACGCTCGCCAGTGGCGCCCCGCGCACGCTCCGGCGTTGTCGTAGCGTAGTCGTTCGTCTCCGCGGCTCTCGCTTGTTCGAAGTGTTTTTGTGTCAATTTTTTTTTTAGACTTCTCACACGGACAATTGATAAACATACTTATGTATTTATAAATACATACATATTATAGATAAATTACACCCAAACACAATAAATTATAGTGCTCACACAAAGATTTTTCTTGGGTGGGAATCGAACCCACGACCTCCGACTTAGCAGTCACAGTCACTGACCACTAGACCAATAAATTCCGTAATTCACTTCTACTATGTAATTGCACTCACGCTATTGTATATTGATCAGCATGCGCGAGAGTATCCGTGGAAGACTGCGTGTTAGAGAGTGACGTCCGCGCGTGCGCCTCCAGAGCCTCGAGCGCCTGCAGCACGGCTGACGGCAGCTTCACGTCCACCTTGCTTTCCGTATCCCTGCGAAAAAGACCAAGTTAAATATTTGTAGCACCGATCAACCATACGCGTACGTGCGCTGCGGTTTACGTGACTCACGACAGAGGCGCCACCGTCGCGGTGGCGCCTCTGTCGGAATTTAGCGAAGTGACAGGGGTCGCACTGCGGCCGTACGGAGATGTCACATGCCTAAATGTTTATGATTGAACAATTTATAAGTGTAACATCTGTAAGTACCATGTACTAAGCAATAAATAATATTCTATTTTAATGTATGTTACTATACAAACTCAAAACAACAAAAATATAATGGCATATTTTAAATGTTTACACAGTCATGAGCAGCACTTTTTCCATTCTCTTTTTTTTTTAGAAATAAAGTATGGATGACCAAAATTCAGTATTTCACTCATATTTCAATACCATTACGTAGGCATATAATAAAATGGGTTGTTCTTGACATAATTGAAGTTTCCGTACCTGGAACTGTCCGACGTGATAGCGTTTTCAGAGCTGGGCGCCGGTTTGGAAGTGAGCGAATCCGACTGTGATGTCCGTGAATCAGCACTCTCTCCGTCACCGTGAGCATTATCTGGTGATAAACAATATTATAATAAAAATAATATTATAATTCAAGAAAGTAACACTTAATTTTGTCTATTTGTAATGGCCGAATACTGACACGTCAATGACTTTGAAGCTGCCGTCATAATGTCGTCTCTTTCACTTTAAGATTAAAAGTAACGACAGATAGATATGATGTAAGATAATTAGCGATTCAGTATTCGAGGGTAAAATTATTGAAATTAGCTAAATTGTTGTTTAAATAGCCAAGGCAGTATGGGAACTTACATTAAAACCTTTTCGGTAGTTTTTTTACTTGAAAACCAATCACACCGGAGCGCAGTCGTGGACTTACAACCGGTTCCAATATTCTATCTATCGTTGATTTTGGCTACTAGAGATAGAATTAAAAATAAGTAATATCATACCGTCAGACGTCTGTTTTCCAGAAGTAGCTGCCGAGGAGTCTGTCCGCCGAACTTTCTTTGCTTTCTTCTTATCAATCTTCTTATTTTTCTGTCAAGAGAAATTATTACACTGAAATTTATTAATTTTATTGCTATCTTACTCTATTTATGTGATATAAATATATTCTTATTTAGAAATATATAAGTATGTTTATAAGTTGTCTGGTTGCCACTGATATTATTATTCAACAATAAAGACAGGCCTGTGTTAAGTTACAGAATCTTAGCAATAATAGAAATAAATTAATAATAGCAATCAATTCCAGCAGCAATTACAGACAAGCTATTACAATAGAGTTTATCGTAGGATTTAATCGATAAAAAAACTTGTCATTTTCTTCCTATTTCGAGTAATTAATTG
The DNA here is from genome assembly GCA_950381575.1 of Plusia festucae. Lineage (NCBI taxonomy): Eukaryota > Metazoa > Arthropoda > Insecta > Lepidoptera > Noctuidae > Plusia > Plusia festucae. The sequence goes on from OX494442.1 coordinate 1,263,224, forward strand.
ATAGAAAACATCTTCAGTCGTAAAAATGGAGTCTAAAATCGCCAAATCACATTGAACAAGCGTGGTGATCAACGCTTGTTGCTTCTTTACATGAGAAGAGGCCTATGCCCAGCAGTGGATAAAGCCAGTATTAAAAGTAATTGATATTTCTACCTTCTTCCGGTGTTCAGTCTTGTGGCTGTCGATGTCGCCGTTAGCGATCGCTTTGGGATCCTTCTCGTCCTGGCTCTCAGACTCCGAGGAGCTTTCTGAAGACTCGTCCTCGCTACTGCTTGATGATATGCGCCTCTGCAAGAGAAAAATATTCGAATAAAATGAGCGTTTTGAGCTAGAATGAAAAACTATTGCATTATGCTTTGATCTTATGTTTACAAAATAATATATTTTAAGACATTTAGAATGGGGTAGGATCTCCGTACATATATTACTACAATTTAGAAGTCATTTAAAGCAACATGAAGCAATAATAATAACAATATTTAATAATTATTGATATTTAATATATTTTTTCTTGTTTTGAGTCCGAAATGTCCCACTTCAGGGCAAAGGAGTTTGAGAATAAACAATACGTCTGTTGTATATTTTATAAGATATTAAAATCTAACCTGTAAGGACTTTACGGTTGGATTTTATGAAACAATAGTAAGTACAATTTTTTTACAATTCATTGGGAATCATAAGTGATTACTTCTAAAAACAATAAAAACAATATCTCACCTTATTCCTCCTACTGCTGCCGGGCTCACCATCAGACATGGCGGACTGGTTCTCCGGCACACTCTTGAACTCTAGAGAGCCGCAGTTGATGTAGAACCCGCCGTAAAGGGTGTCACACTCCGGCGGGATCATCTCGTCATACTGAAAAGATACAATAATATTATGATTATGTAACATGCTGACAAGATTGAAGAACTAAATACAAGCGGCAGTAGCATAATGGCTAGGGCATCGGACTGCGACCGTGTGGTTTAGGGTTCGAATCCCCTTAAATATCCCCGAAAATATATGCTTATATATACTACTATCTAATATATAAAATTCTCGTGTCACAGTTTTCGTTGCCATACTCCTCTGAAACGGTTCGACCGATTTGTATGAAATTTTGTGTGCATATCGGGTAGGTCTGAGAATCGGCCAACATCTATTTTTCACACGGCCCTAAGTGATAGGGGTGGCCCTCTCCAGATTTTTTTAATATGGCAGAACAAAGTTTGCCGGGACAGCTAGTTATTGTATAGTAAACTGTAAAAAAGATTGTTACTTTTTGATTGTAAGTCACCTTACAAAATCTGTAGGTAGGTAGGTAGGTACATGTAATAAATACTTGACTTTCTAGTTTTAAGTTACTACTGATCTTTTCAAATAATATCATCAAGACATTTATAAAAATTAACATATTTTATTACTTGAAAACACTAAAGACATAAATGGTAATATGCTGTATTACATCTATGATAAGATAAAAGATAAGTCTTTATTATTGTAAGTAAAACGATATTATAATTAATTTTATCAATTAAATATATCATTATTAAGTTAAAAATGCACACAAAGACAAAGAACTTAACTTATTGGAAGATAATGGTACTAAAAAAATATGCGCATCGTTCCTCTATACTGTATTTTTGTGTGTATGTTTGTAATGAATAAACTCAAAAACTTCAGTGACGATTTAAAAAAATCTTTCATCATTAGAAAGCTACATTCACCCTAAGCAACATAGCTATATTTTTACAAAAAACTTAGGTTCCGCGAGCGGAGTCGCGGGGAATAGCTAGTGAAAAACAAAGACAAATATGATTGCGTTTAGGAAACATAATTATCTACACAAAGTACTAGGTTATCTAGTATAATTTTAAACAAAAAAAATCTATTGAATGATATTCAGAAAAATATGCACAACTATGCAATATTTACTGACTAAAAAGTTTCGTTGCTTCATCATCAGTCATAGGTATAATATGTATAAGTCAAAAGAGTTTTTAACCTTAATGATAGGCACTCAAACTTTTTTCACGGGACACAATAGCTAAATCTGTCGCGGGTAACTGAGGGCAGGCCATTGCTAAAATTGGGATTCTTCTGGAAACATTCGATTGTTTATTCCGGTGCGACAGTCCCTATTCCAAAATATCAGTTGACCTAGATCGTCTGGCTTTGTCGGTTTCTCAGTAAAAGGGATCTTTTATTTTCGTTTAACAAAGCAAACTTGACCAGGTTTTGAATGACTCATAGGGTACAAAAAATGTTATGAATTTTATGTTTATTTTTTTAAGATTTCCGCAATCTTCTTGTAACCTTGATTCGCTGATAACTACATACTAGACAGTTTGTGTTTTAGTGCTATAAAATAATTAAAATAGACTGAAAGAGAACTGATACACTTTTTACAGAAGAGTTCCTCGGAGTTTGCCTTGGTGAAGCCTAAGCTCTTTTAATATTACTGCTCCACCTGACTACCGAATAAATGATCACAAATACTATCATTAATTTGTGTACAAAAATATAGAGAAGCGCGAATAAGAAAAATACCAAAGAATTTGTTTTTAATCCATATCTGAGGTATTCCTTTGTTCTCCATACATTTATGTATTCTTTTTGTGTTAGTGTACTATCCATTTTATGCGTATCATTATGTCAGTTGACTCAATCAAATAAGAATCTCATAACAGTTAGGTTTGTGTCAAACATATGCGTCATATCAACATAAATAAATTAAAGAAAATGCAGTGACGCATTGTTATACCAGTAACTAGGTGCGCCGATTTATTTGGCATTAATTATATTACTTTCCGTATACTGCATGCATAAATTATATCGAATTGACGTTACCTATATTGAATATCATAACATAAAAGTAAAGGTTTATGAATAACTAGGTTTTGGTCGCGGCTCCGCCTGCGTGGGCGTCGGCTACTGCGGCAAATTATAGCCTATACCCTTCCTCGATAAGTGGGCTATCTAATAGTTAAATATTTTTTCAAATCGGACCAGAATTTCTAAGATAAGCGTGTTCAAACAAACAAACTCTTTAGCTTTTTAATATTAGTATAGAAAAGTTTTCAGACCTTAGAAAAATTAATAATTGTAGGAATGACCTTGAAAATAGATCGTTATATGTAACCGCCAAAATGAGTGCAGTTATGTTTTCCTTATCATGATTAAAGATTAAATTAATTCTAATAACTATTGTAAAAAATAACTTTGTTTCTATCAAAAAATAAGAATTCATGATTGTAAAACTATAACTTATTAGAAGTGAAAACAATATTCTTGTTAGAAAGTACATTTTTTAATCAGTGAACTCAGGCATCTAATTTTACAGTACTAGAGCCACTTATAAGCAATCTTAACTAATACTAAGAATACTCATACACAAAGAGCAATACCATAACTTTGGATATAGAATTGTACTCACCCCATGTGTGTTATCAATGAAGGAGTCATTCTCATCATAGCCGGCACCAATGTCAGCGAAGTCGTCGTGCTTCGACCTGCCTTTACGACCATACGTGCTTTTACCACCCTGCAATATTGTCGTTATTATTTATCATCTGAAGGGAATCGGTTTAGTTTCCTACATTAAGGACCCGACAAGCAAAATTGTGTTCAAGCTAAATTTTGGTGCATTCAGACTATTTTGGAAATCTGAACCTTTTGATGTTGGCTGCAGACAGTTTACAATTTAGAAGTGTTTTTCTATATTGACCCGTCCGGGGATCGAACCCGTGACCTCAGAGCTGGCGACACCTTGAAACAGGTGTGTACGCTACTCGACCACGGAGGTCGTCATCGATAGTGGTTGCAAAATGAACAATTTTTTTTTTTTTTTTCAAATTTTTGCTTAATTGGTAAGACTAAGCAATAACATAACTTACGTATTTCTGTTCAAACTTTCTGGCAATGCGCTCAACATCTTCATTGTTTTCGGAATATGGATCAAGCCCTGACGTCTTTCCATTCTCTACTCTTTTCTTTCTCTGGAAGAACAAAATAATAAATATTAAATTATGTAATATCTTAACAAAAGGTGATATAACAATTAAAAATGCATATATACCATGTTACCATGGAATATAATATAGTTAATGGCAGGTAATACATATTGGATGAGGCAAATACACACCTAATATAAGCATAATATATAACATTGCAATTACTTAGTAGGTCAAGAACCCAATTATTATTATACTACTAAGTCTGCCTACATGCACTGCACATAAAACATTATATAATATAATATAATCTCTATCTATTATATATAATTCCAGTGTCACGATGTTTGTCCGGGATGAACTCCAAAACTACTTAACACGGTGTGCAAATTTGATTGATATCGCAATCAAATTTGCACACCTTGTGCAGTTTGATCCAACTTGAAAGATAGGATAGCTTACATCACAAATAAAAAAAACTTAGACCGCGGGCGGAGCAGCGGGTAAGAGCTAGTATAATATAATAATTTTTCTACAGAAACTATTATTATTACCCATTGGCTTCAGTAAACTCTTCTAAGCCAATTAGCTCAAACTTGTTACAAATACATTCCTCTGGAGTGCTTATTGCAAACTGTAAGCAGTACGGTTTTCCCGAAAATCGAGGTTAAGCTGCGCTCGCTCGAGGTTGGGTGGGTGACCATTTGTAGCATACCGAGACCTCACCGTGCTTCGGAAAGACTCTTTAGACAGTTGTTGAGTCATTACAATTCTGTCAATTAGTCTTACTATGGGATACTGCGATACTCAGTGGAATGGGCTGTCTGATAAGCAGTTGCCCTAAGTAAAATATTTATAAATAGTATTCAGCTGAATCCGGTAAAACTGGAAGTGTGGAACATAGCTTGGGAAGTCTTGGCCGAACAGATGATGTTACATATACGTTCCTCGTTACTAAATTTTAATCACAATAGAAACCGGGTCAATTTAGTTATACATAGTGAATGTCCGTCCAAAGATTTATCCGTCACAACCAAAGATGAAAAGACAAAATTTCAAAGGAGTGAATCACTGATCATGGGCCACCTATAACCACCAGCTATAAATGTTAAATGATGATAAAATAACTACATATTATCAGCACTTACTAAGATAATAAAACAAGGGACCACTGTACTCTGTCACATACAAATATATAGATACATGAAGGTATATATGAAGATCTTCATTTGTATTATAATAATTATTGGAACTTTAACTGTCTATTTCATAGTATATCTATTTTCATGCTTGTCTATACTACCTGTATGTGTGATCCGTATGAGTACTATACATATACTGTAGAAGCAGAGAAATCTTTGAAATTTCTTTTTAAGTTAAAATAATAATATAATGCAGACAAATTGCAGGAAAAAGTTATAGGAGTAAGTATTATTAGATTTTTTAAATAATAATTAATATATAAAACATTTATTGCTACAAAAATAACAATTAACAAAAACAGCAGTCTTTCTAAAAAGAATATAATAGTAGCAAAAGGAGATGGATCAGCTAATGCTATACTGGGACGACCATGGCCCGTCACAGCACTGATTTTCAACCATGACCTCTGCCTCAGTTGAAATGTGGGCGTTGCAGGAAAATATAATTGGCTATATACCAGTCCCTAGACAAACTTCTTAATAAGTAGGTATCTTTAAGTTTTATTGAAACACAAAATCAAATATTAATCAAGGATTTTTCTTTCTTTTTATATTTTTATCACAGTTTTCCTGAGCACAGATTGGATGGCTTCATCAGACTTATTGGCAAGCATAAGGGCTCCCAGCAAGAGCAATATATGGAAATGAATTCCTAACATTAACACCCCTTGACGGGCTCAGACCTCAACCTTAACTTAGTGCATTGCTAACAAAATAGCTGGATGTAAAATAAGGTAGGTATTGGTAATAAAATGGTAGGTATAGGCAACTTTATAGTTATTGTAAAAAATACGAATCAATTAAGTTTGTACAAAACAAATTATCTAGTCACATTGTATACCTATACCTACCTAGAGTTTGAATTAAACATTCATTTCAAAAATATTTATGCTCCTACATATATTATGTATTACATATTTTATTCCTAATTAGATACTAAATTTAGGTATGGCAAATTATTAGTTTTTTCATGACATTCCCTTTTTATCGTACAATAATTCATACAAAAATAATAACATACCTACCTACTGGTTTCTTTAAATATCACGTGACTAGCTGTTGCCCGCGGCTTCGCTCGCGCGTAAAGTATTATACATTGATTGAATCATAACAAAACTTAATACTTTTCTTCAGTCATTGACGTTTCGCGAAAATATTGTTTTTGAAACTTTTTTATGATAAACTCTTTGTTATGTGTTCTTTCTTTAAAAATTATCATAGTGTGCGAGCGTTCCAGAATCAGTGAGTCAGTGAGTGACGTGGGCTTTTATAATAGAGATTGAAAATTGCAAAACAAATTCATTCTGTCTCAAGCGCGCTCTCTTATTGGTCGAAATTTGCATTAAGATTTCGCCTTGTTCTATTTTCAAGAGACCTACCTAGCCTAGGTTATGTATTGTTGTCATGTAGAATAATTACGATAAAATAACGACGCATCATTACTTTATTTAAGCCTTTGATTCGATGTATATAACGATGATTAATATTCTCATCTGGATTTGTACATACATAATGACGTCTATTACGCATCTGTCTCTTTCGCGCCATCATTTCACGAGCCCTGTAGAAGTCAATACACCGGACCTACATTTGAACCAACATTGCAAGATTGGCCGCAATGTTTGACACGACGTAGCTACGCGCAGCAACACCAATCTTCCAACAAAGTGAATTGTATAGTTAAAACAAAAGTTTATCTACGAACGACGCCATTTTTAATAGTGGGTCAATGAACTCGGTGCAATAATGACATCACAAATTATAGTAAAAAAGTGAAAGCATGTAACTATCGAAACGCGCCGATTATAATGTCAAATAAATTCAAGTATACCTACATTGAATTAATCCTTTATGTTCAAAGCTTATACATAGGTAGGTACCTCAAAATCTAATAATATTTCTGGGTCGATTACCTATCGATTTTTAAGGTCCTACTCATGCAGTATAGTCAACTGTACCTATGTAAATAGCAACCAGTTACCTACATAGGGTAAACGTACCGGTTAACCGGCCACTACCCCTTTTCGGCCACTTAGCACGTTACTTTGAATAATAACCAATGATGAAGACTGCTCCTTTCTAATTTCGCTCCATTCGATCCTGACAATCTTCACGGTTCATAATACAACGGCATGGTCTCGAAATTTGCGAAATGAGGCCTCAGTCGCCATTTAAAAATTTTGTATGTGAACGCGTGTCAAATTTAGGAGAAAAAATAGCACGTGGATTGATTTTCAAAGATAAATTTTTAATTGTTACTGTTGGTTTATTGGTGATTGATTTGGTTTGTGTGTATGTAGCATGTTTAATTTTAATATTCAATTGCCTAAACTTCATAAAACTTATCATAATTGTGATATTTTTGGTGGTCGGACAATACGTCAACGATTTATTTCAAAATCTACTTTCCGACCAGGTGGTCGCAAAACCGGTTTATTCAAGTCATTTCTCCTTGCCTTTATTGCGGAAACCTTAAATTTACCAACATAGTTCCCATAATATTTGTGAACACCTAGAATTTTGTGAATTTAAAATTAGATTCCGGCCGCCAATATACCCCATATTTTCAAAGATATGACCATAAAAACATTACATTTAGCGGCCGATAACCAGTAAAAACAAAACCTGTATTCGGCCGTATGAAAACTTTGAAATAAAGAAAAGCCGAAAATTAGTAAAAATTTTACCTGTTGAATACAGGTAAAATTGCCGTTTGAAATAAAGGCTGCCGCTAAGTGGTAAAAATGTAACCTTCATATTTCTGGCATCGCTTTTTATGATTTTTTTCTTTTTACTTTCATACTACTATCAACCCTATGAGCTAATGAATATGAGTCGTTTTTCTACCAAGGATTAGGTGGCCGATAACCAGTGCACTGGTGGACGATAATCGGATGAAAAGGCCGATAGCCGGTATATTTGCTATTTTTACGAAAAATATTTTTTATTTAATTGTGTATCACTGATACGTCTATAAACGCTAGGTTTTATGAAACTAGACTATTGCAGGACGAAATGAAAAAAATATGAATAGTCTTGAAGTGCAGCATTATGATAAATTTCACCTCTGAAGTCAACAAGCCGCTTAAACGGCCGATAACCGGTATGTTTACCCTACCTACCAGCCCTTTAAAAAAATATATCATTCAAATAACTGTTTTTTTTACCTAACAATGTAACGTAACAAAAATGAATGGCTATGACAATGACAAGTCATCATCACGCCTACTTCTGATATGGGTTTTCTTAGAAAGAGGTTAGATAAATAGATAATAATATGTAGGTACCTATTTAATTTGTCCAAACGCAACGTCATCATGGCTCAATAAATTTAAAAAATAAATACACATTTGTCAATAACCACAAACACTATTTCTTAAAAATACAGTTAGAATGTAGTCTAGTAAGAGAAATGTAAAATACAGTGAAAATCTACCTAAAATAATTTATGAATTGACAGTCAATAATAGTCGCTATCACAACAATGTAGAGACGATAAAAGCGCGCCTTAATTACCGACAACAAATCGCGCGAATCAGACTGCACGCACCCATACAAAATTATACTATCAGCAAAACACCCACTACATAATTTATTTAAACCCGTTCCTTACAATGGAACATCATACCGTAAACTATAAATAACAATCCCGCGCCTCATAAAAAATAACCTGAAAAGAAACACCAAACATACATACATAAGAAACAGTTCCTCCCACACGCAAACGTAATAAAAAAAATTAAAAAAATAATACTACAAACAAACTCTTAACAAAATGTTTACACACACACAAGCGCGCACCCGCGTATACATAAATACTACACTCGCACGGATCTTTAAACATAACCTGTGCACGTCTTATTACTATCTTACTGATATCGATTAGGAATAGGTAGAGAGAGCCACAATAAAACAAAAAAAGCTCACAGAGAAGCAAAGGTCGCGATACAATCTACCAACGAATGCATTTTGCAAGGGAAACAAACTTGGCAACATTGCATTTCAAGTTTGAAAACAAATACATAACCAAACATTCTATAAACGCATCAATACATAATAAATAACCCTTTCTATTCGTTATAATAATTCCCCTAATCCCAGTAATGCGTTAGAACAGTACAACGATAGCTAACGAAGTACTTGTGAATCTGTCTGTTGCCTACACGCTGTCTCTATCCTATATGATAAACATACATCTATATACCTATCACTTATGTACATTAAAATTGCAAACATATGTTGTAACTTTCATTTACAATATAATAAAATTAAATAATAAAATGTAACCTAAAATTGTACCTTACTTTTACCGGATACCATACACAATTGGTAGGTTATCCTAGGTCATTGAAATCAAGACTTTCGCATATAGTACTGATATCGTACGCAATGCAATATCGTCAGCACTCATTATGCATGTTATTTATAAGCTATAACAATGTAAAAAAAATATATATTGGAGCAAAAACAACTTTAATCTTAACGTGTTAGCGATCAAAACATTGCTCTCGTTGAATGATGTTATATGCCGACAACGAACTTCTATGATTGTTGCAAACATGGCGACCGCTATCTGAGCTTCTCGAGCAGCCCGTGGACGCAAATTCATGTCACAAACCTAATACAAAACCGTGTAACGTAAGCAAAAAATATCCTATAACGATTTCCACTGGGCCCCATAAAACCGGCTGTGACCGCTGTCCTGATAATGTACAAGCTACAAATTTTTTTTAGCATATTCCTTGCACTACAAAGAGCTGGAAAACCAGTATGGTTGCGTAAATTGCTATGATTTTCTGTTATAACTTACCTCTTCTGCAATGACTAGTTCCTTGTAATTCAGCTCCGGATATTTACTTTCGTTGCTTTCATCCAAATTTATAGTTAATCTCACTGTTTTGTTCACATTATTCTTTGCACTTTTTGGAGCACCCACTGTTATAAGAGTAGCACGTTTAGGGTCCGACATTTTCCACCAAAATCGAGTATAAAATGATTTTTTTCAAAGCATGACACGACCTGCATTTTCAAACTGTGTAGCACATTGCCACCATGTTGGTATTCATTGTTTGGGTTGTGAGCGCCACGGATGGATTTGGAAGTTATTCAAAGATGTTAATGTTTTGTCATAGATGGCAGCAAACATTTTCAGTGAAAGACTGAATGCTATAAACTTAAGAAGAATAAATGCCAAAATAAGTCGTTAGCTTAGATTTTATCAATATTTGCAAATAAATTTGATAGGAAATGAGCTATTTACAAACGTATTTACCATTAAAAAAAAAGATTCAACTCTGTCATAGTTACATTTTTTATTAACTGTGGCACATGATCGATGCTTAAAATAGTTACCGCTGTAAAACATAGATGTCGTTATTTCAAACTTAGTAATGTCATGAGATTCTGCTTTATCGACGTTCACAGATGATGTATCGTAAATGAGGAACGTTTATTTATAGAAAAATCACTGTAAAAAGTCTTAAATTCAGTTCACCTACATGCAGTGTAATTGGTACACCAAAAATTCTGAAGCTAGAAATGCAACTTCATCTACATTCTCAAATCAAAATTTAATACACTTTTATAAAACCTGCTTTAATGTTATCATAATTTAATAGATGGCGCAGCCCTTAATTTTGGTCTTTGATAAAATAATGTGGTATTATACTAAAAAATAAATATGATGTTGGGTTTTACAGGTTTAAAATAGTAAAATATATTAGAAACGTATGTTTTCTAAGATAAGATAAGGAAAATCGCGTGACGTCATGTTGTCCTACAATTTTCACCAACGTTGTGACTTGTGACATTACAAGCCAAGCCCCCACTCCTGAGGGAATATTGGCTATCATTAATTATTGTGAACCCAAGCGATTTTCACTGGATAAAATAACGGCAAAACAAATATCGGCTAACGTCGGTGACCGTCTGCTTTGTAGTAATATAATTGGTCATCAACGTTAAACGACACGAAATTTGTGCTTTCACAGTTTTTTTGGTAAGCAATTATTGATTTCGTTGACAACGGCTATACTTAGGTAGCCAAACTTAAAAAAGCTATCTATAATGTCAAGTATTTTTTTATTATCCAACTCATGGAAAAATAGATCTATAGCTGTTTACTTCTCATATAATTTGTCCATTATTACACTAGGTAAAGGTAAATAGGTAAACGTGGGCTAGTTTTCCGCAAATCGACGACTTTTCTCGCGCCTGTTTTGCGCTGCAGTATTACACTATTAATTAATTGTTAATTTTGCTTTTTTTTAATGTTGACTTTTAATTTAAAGTAGTACGTTTTGGGTTTGCTAGATTGTGCATTTCTCGGGATAGCCTTATATCAAGTCTAAGGTGAATAATTATGTTAGTCTTACTAAAGTTTTTTTGTACCTACGAAAACTAGCCGAGTTGATGTGTGCTGTGACCTTTATATCCTGAGACGTCGAGGGTATAACTTCAACTTAAAACCTTGGTAGGTTTGGGTACCTGCCTATGTTTATAAATATTTGTGTGAAACCCAAATAAAAAGCTTAAAAAACTACGTTTTTTATCCAATGTTCAAGAAATCCTTTTATTTCGATTTTTTACTTATTGCCGAATGTTAGACATTGATATTTAAAGTACTTTTTAATCGGATTATTTGAATGTAATCTATCGCGGTTTATTTTGACCAGAGTTCCTGACATTTCAACGTTTTTGAAAGTGTCATGAAGTGGCGGTAGCCTAATGGCTGGGGCGTCGGACTTGCGATCATGTGGTTGCGGGTACAAATCCCAGCCATTACACTACCGACATCAACCCACTCGTAACACAAGCATCATAAATTAAGACGAGGGGTTAACAAGAATACTAGTAATATGCGACTACTAAGTAGTAATCTTTTTTTAAGAAGAAAAACATGTAATCAAGAATAAAAATTAAGTGTGTATTCAACATTCGAAGCTAAACAGAAAAATAAAAGTACGGTACCAAATGTATTAACAAAAACACCGACTTTCAGCACTTAATTTCAAGTCGACCTTAACATTTCACTTTTCACCCAATTACGGGGCCAAATTCAAATTTGAAACGAAGTGAGGTTATTAAAAAAATGAAGCAATCAGCAAAAACTGGGTTGCTGGTCCTTAAGATGGGTATTTTCGGAAAACGCTGATGACTTGGACATTATGAGACCGAGATTCCTATTAAGATACGGGACATTAGTCTCACTTCAGACGCGTTCGTTCCAACATTGCGCTTGCCTAATAAAAAATATTGGAAGCAAGTAAGATAATTACTTAGAAGTGTTTGAAAAAGATAATTATTAAACTTATTCCACATAAAACATATTTTTCACAATAAGTTACTAAACTCTTTCAAAAAAATAATATTATAAAAGTACATAACGTGTTCTTTCCATTTTAAAGACTACATTTTAATCACCTAACCGCATTATTAATAAAATTGACGACCTCCGTGGTGCAGTGGCGTACACACCGGTTTTCAAGGTGTTGCCAGAGGTCCCGGGTGCGATCCTCGGAAGGGTCAATGAAGAAAAACACTTTTCTGCATCGTCTCGGCCAGTCTCGGGTCTGGGTGTTTGTGGTACCTTCGTTGTCTCTGATTCCATAACACAAGTGCTATACTTAGCTACTTATTTTGGATTCGGAACAATGTATGTGATGTTGTCCACATTTACTTGAAAAATAAAACTTCTCAGCCTGATTCATATTAGTCCGTTATTATGTTAAATTCTATCTGTTAACCAATTACAAAAAAAAGGGTTAAACCATTTAAATAAATACAAAAAAAAATATTTTAAGACTTTTCTATTTACGAAATTAATTTTGTCAAAGGTTCATTCACAACTATCCTCGCCTAACCACTAACCCGGCCAAACGGAACACAAAGTAGATATTATTTCATGAATCCCGAGATATATGACCGCACTCCGAAGATATTATTCATTAGGGAAAATGAAATTTGAACCTCCGCTGCCGTGACGGCTTTGCTCGACCGTTCCAATTCCGAAAATCCACTTTTAACTGTTTTACCGACATTTGGTATAGAAAGTATATTTATACATATACTATAATATGTATAATCCCTTATATTTGTAATTTCTTTTTGTGTCGGAGTATTTGTGTAGAATATTATGCCTATGCGACTTTCTTGGTTGAAGTAATGTTTGAAATTGTGTTAATCGGATGTTGAAAGAAACACTCTTGTTAATGCTATTTTCATCCATCCAACCATTGTCTGCTCTCTTTGTTGATTCATAAAAAAAATGGATGTCCTAATATCTTTATACTGTCTGTCGTAGGAACAAACCTAAACTTTAGATATTAATAATAAAACGCAGTCCCTCGGGGTCAGGTTTTGGTTTTCATTAGATTTTTATTGAAGAAATCACGGAGAAGGTTTCATTTAATTCTTACGAAATAAAATCTTCTGGTAACAGCCATCAGCTGATAATAAGGAGGGGTTAAAAAAAGATGCACGGAAGGCCACCGGGAGGCTGCCAGTGTCAGCCTCCGGCACCCTTCACTATAAGGGGTTGTGCAGAAAAAAGAATACGTAGAGGTACATCCTACTAATATTATAAATGTGAAAGTGTGAATGTTTGGATGTTTGTTACTCATTTATGCAAAAACGGCCAAAAGTTCGATTTCAAGCATGCTTTCGTGCTATAAGCATGCTCATTTCGGGCATTGTATCTGTACACGCTCTACACGAACGCTGATCAAAAATCCCATAGTGTTGTCAATTGTTAATATCTTATTCTTCTTGTTGTTATTTTTTAATTTTTAAAATGGTGTGAAGTAGGTACCTGTCATCCGCATCAATTTCGTTTATCACATTAAAATGGAGCACTCAATTATTTCTTAGACCTACAAAATTCTCTAATGTAGTACCTACAGATACGGTAGTTTTTTTCATGATTGTCCAGCAGTGAGTACATGTAAAATTTCCTTTTCATCTCCATATCTCCATAAAAATCATTACAAATTTACTTCTGGTACGCTAGCCGTATATTTCCTTTCAAAACTTCTAAGTACCTACATAACATTTCGGAACATTTCAAGCACTCTTGAGCACTTGTACTGTGAATTTCGTTTGAACTTAACAGAGCCGCAATACAGAAATGAGTGCCGGCTGTATTCATGGCTATCGTATTTCTAACAATACATTACTCAAAATGCTGAATGCGAAATATATGTCTGATTTGTGAGTTTTAAGTGTCTGCGTCCAAATATTTAAGGAATCTTTTTCGAAATACTATATATATATTTTTTTCGTTTTAATAATTTTGCTTTCCAACTCTATTACAACACTATTATAACAGTATTTAATACCTACACTTGTTCTGCTTACAATTTTATTTTAATTATTATTTTGCTGAATAATACTGGAGCGCAAAACGTTAATGTTTATTAAATAATACCTATGTAGATAATCTACGAATATCTCTCATCTATAGTAAATTTATAAAGAGGTAGTTTGATACTGTGCGTAATGTAGCTGTGTGTACCTAGATCCAAAGTCAAAGCTACACATACTTCCTCCATATATGGTGCTTAGGCCTTATAAAAACGCTTGAATACGTAAGTGAGAAAATTTAAATAAATTTCACTAGAAAAGTACTGCGTTCGTCTGATTACAATATTTATGAGTGCTACCTACGTTTAGTTCGCGCGTGACTCAAATTTCACCCTTTCTCTCCTGCCAGGGCGCTACTTCGCAATTACTGCCGAGCTACGAAAAATGGAGATTGTATGTAGGTCAGTATCTCTTTTAAAAAGTTCTTAAATAAATTTCTTTTATTTTTTTAAACTCAATTATTGAGTGGGAGGTATATTCCCTTTAAAATACCAACCCTGAATTTCGGTTAAATTTCACCTGAGTGCTTCTTCGATATTGATTATGTTTTTCGAGAGCGATTTGAACTCCAAATCTAAGTTCTCGTTTAACGTACCTACCACCATCAAAAGATTAGCTGTCGAAGAAATTATTAAAGTAGTTGCCATGGCCACAATCTTGTAGGATGTCACCATCATCACCGAATTCATCGTGTTTCTTCCATGGGACAGAGTTTTCGGGCATCAACGAAAAAGTCAATTTGGAAATCATATTACAGGCAAAGTGTGGTGTCCTAGAGGTTCAATGACGATTTTCATGCACATGGTTGCAGGTTCAAACCCAGACTAGAGTACCAATGTGACTTTTTCAAAGTTATAAATGTACTTTCTTAATCATTCCAAGACATCATTGACCAACGGTGAAGGAAAACATCGTGAGGAAACCTGGGTTCCAAATAAATGGAATCTGAAATTTCCAACCCGCAATGAGCAAGCGTGATGATCAATGCTCATTCCTTCTCTATATGGGAAGAGGCCTGTGCCCAGCAGTGGGTCGTTTATAGGCCGGTATTAAGGCAAACTTGGGCCAAAATACAATTTTCCATCTAAGGTTCTCAAGGTGAAAGATTTTCGTTACTCCTCGTAACCAATACCGCATCCATGCCTATTTACGAAGAACACATTTGCATTGGATATTTTCCAGTTCAATCTAGTCGGATCGAGATAGGTGTGAGTAACTCAGCTGTATGTAGACGTGTGTAGTGTTGAACAGTTGCACGGTGTAAAGTTACGGTATTACCACAGTCTACACCTATGGGTTCTTATACTGCGACATTTTTAGATTTGATTGCAAAGAATCTCTTCTATAGGTTACAAATAAAAAAGGAAATTTGAATCGTTGTGGCTTCGAGAGCTGCCAGAAGTATTTTTTTTTCCTTTCTATTTGTATTTAAATTACAAGTATTCTAATAAATAATAAAATACGACTGCACGGATAGCCGAGTGGTATAGGTCAACACGCTAATTACCACTGTGCGCGACGTGCTTCGGGTCAGTTCGGGTTTGAGTTTGTGTGATCCACAGATTCTTGTTCTAGGTCTGGGTGTTATTTGTGCATGTGATTTGAATGTTTGTGAACCCCCGCGACACAAGAATAAATTCCTAGTGCAGGCGTCGTTTTTTATATAAAAAAACAGCAATATTCATTTAAAACTTTATATGCAGTAGTACCCATTATTCAATGTAAAATTTAATTGTTTACATATGTAAATGTATCCAGAGGGCCTCCCCGAGTGACGAAACTTAGAACGTAGGGCTCACTCTTAATCTTGCTAACATTCTTGTGTTCGACCAACCTTTAGACAGGGGAATGCTTTTTAACTTTGATAAGTTCACACAGACCTTATAAAGATAATATACGTGTATAACTTTTCAACTTATAATAAAGTACAGGTTATCATTGAAACGACGTCTCAATTTCGAAGCTGATTATAATTTAGACCACGGCGCGACTCGATTGAATCCTACCTATATTTTTATAACAAGGGGTGCTGCAGAAAATCGTATGCTTATTCCGGATAGTCTCTGGCACGTACGTACAGAGTAGTGCAGAGATTTGGAGCGTCAGAGAATTTATTAGAAGTGAGTAATCATAAAAGATCACGATTTGAGGAAGGTGTCTGACGTCAGATGGAGGGCTGCCCAAGGTGGTTGGAACTCTTTAGAGGTAGGCCTACGTGCAGCTGTTGACGGCGATAGACTGATGTGGCAATACTGATAACGAAGAGCTAATAAAACCATGAATCAAAATCAAAATGTTTTTATTTCTAGTAAACCTAAATTAGGCGCTTTAGAAACGTTAACTTTAAATCTAAATGACTATAGGTGCGCTATGTGCGAATGTTACACTATTAGGCATCGGGTTCATATAGGGAGCAAGAATCGATCACCAAGCTTGCATATGGCGGGATACGAATAATGTTGTTATATCGTGTTTGCTTAAGAACAAGTAATGATAAAAAATATTTTCGTAAATAAAACAAGTCTTTTCAATTCAATCCACTCGTTTTAGGTGACTCAACAAAATGGTTTTCATTTCGTGTGCTAGCTGTCTCCAACGTAGATGTAATATATTATGATTGGAAAGTCTGTAAATTCTGCTTAGTACCACATTTGTCTGTGAACAGTAAGATAAAATACATTTATCATCGATAGTAAAAGAAAAGTCATGCATTTCCAGTTGGAAGTACATTTTTGATCGTACATCAAACTTATTTATTAATTAAACTCTGTCACAAATGGTAACTGAAATTGGCTTTACGTAAACGGATTTTACGCTTTTAGTGCAAGAGGCTTTTGATTAAAAACAAAATGTCCTACCTGTCATAAAAATCCCTATAGCCAGATTCCTCTACAACTCAGTTACAATCCTCAAATATCCAACATATTTTATTTATTTATATAAAAAGTTTTTGGTTTGCGTTTTCAAATGTAAAGTTTTATAACCCGCACTAGATACGACTAAGAGTTCTTCAAAGTGTATCACATATTACAAATTTCAACAATTTCATTAAGTATTTCAATTACAGTGAAGAGCATTATTAAGTAAACAAATAAAAAATATCTTATTTCAACCTACATTTAAAGAAACATGTTGAGGTACTACTGCACTTTTGAGTTTTGACTGTACTTATCAGTAAATCATTAAACTTTCTGTAGTCAAACACCTGTAATTTTGTTTTTAATTTATCTTTTACTGTTTTGCTGTTAGGCTCTCCTGCAACAGACACCAAGCTAGTCTGTTAAAATAAAATTTACTATTTAATATATTAATGATATAAAATAATATAAATTCGATTAAACATTATCAGCCTCTGTTTTGACTGCTACTCTGTGCTCGGTTACAGGTGCATATTGGTGCAAATTGAACATACCTGACTCGGGTATATATGGCAGGATTTGAGTAGGATTACCCTTCCCTGCACTTGATTGTTGGCTTATTTATATTTATTATATCTTGGTCAATTACCTTTGAAATAAAGAGTTGAGTACTTAGCATTCTGAATTAATTGGTAGTCAGAGAAAGACGTGTCTCACTGGGCAACTCTAGCTTAATGATAAATTGAGGACTTATGTTCTCTTATGGGCTCGTGGCTAAGTGTAAGCCGTACGGTTTGACCGATAATAAAGGTTAAGCCGCGCTCGCCGCGGTTGGTCCGTGGATGGGTGACCATTTGTAAACATATCGAGACCCCTCCGTGTCTCGGAAAGCACGTTAAGCCGTTGGTCCCGACTGTCATACAGTGATCTTTGATAGTCGTTAAGTCATTACAATTTTGACAACCAGTCTTACTATGGAATACTGTATTACCTAGCAATAGGTTGTGGAGGTCAGATAGGCAGTCGCTCTATGTAAAGTACGGTATTCAGCTAAATCCGGTAAGATTGGAAGCCGACCCCAACATAGCTTGGGAAAAGGCTAGGCAGAAGGCAGGAGAAGATGTTTATTACAAGTGGACGGATATCGCGAGTGAATCTGAACTGTATTGCCTCGCAAAAGTTATGTATAGATTCCATCAGAGTGGCTCTTTTAGAAGAAGATCCATTACCCACAAAGACCGGTGGCTAAAATCCAACATTTTTTTATTTCAGGTCGCGATATAAGTATATCATGCAAAATTTCCGTATGAAGTTCACCCATCTAAATCATTCTGCTTGGAAAGATTTAGTATTCAATCAACGTTCACAACTGTAATTAATATCGGTAGTTAATTATTATTCAATTCCTTCCTCATGTGGTTATCAGGAAATTTAATAACAGTGACATATTGCGTGGGTTTCGAGACGTCTTAAACCACGGAGCGTGGGTACAGAATGTGATGTGAGGGAATCAAGCGAGAGGTATGTCAGGATTGTGGGAATTGTACTTTAATATAAGAAGTTCGAAAATCACACTCTTTCAATTAGTAGCAAAAATATAAGGAAAACAACTTTCATTCACTTTAAAATTGCTAGTACGTAGAAGACTTTTCTTTGTTCCAGTTACACTATTCCACCACGGATGCAGAGGAGGTCATCAGCTAAGTTTTCTCCACTTCTATACAAAGAACAAGCAACACCAACAAATCAAAGAACGCCCGTTATTAAGTCCACAACTATAATCTTGTTTTTATCTTGTCCTATAAAAGTTGCTAAGAAAAATACAGAATCATAAGGAAATACAGCTTTATCGTTCATTAGATCGTTCTGTAACTATCCATTGTTTCCAAGACATTACACCACCAGTAATGTGATAACTGCCAAACTGTATTGATCAAACTGCGCGATATAATGTTCTTCTTCGAATTATTGCAATCAATTTCGTTTTAGTGTGAACTGTTTTTATTTCCGTAACTTTTTCGCTATCAGGACAGTTCTTTTAGGGTTCTGTACGTATTTATAGGATATACGGATCATCCGTCCGTCTGTCCAACTGTGTTTCAAGATCCTTTATCGCCTTTAACGCGTGAAGGCTTCTTTTCCTGCTTTTATTTCTTGCTTCAACACTTTACAATATTTTTTTTATGATTCCCGCACTATTGCTTGTGTATACTTAAAAAAAATTATCTATATGGTGATAGATGAATAACGCATTTTTAATAATTTTATCAATTCCAAACTGTGCTGAACACTTTACATAAAGATGCCGTCGTAACCTCTTCTATAGCTGACTATTATCTACTTTAT
This sequence comes from Plusia festucae, assembly GCA_950381575.1. NCBI lineage: Eukaryota > Metazoa > Arthropoda > Insecta > Lepidoptera > Noctuidae > Plusia > Plusia festucae. The sequence goes on from OX494442.1 coordinate 1,282,925, forward strand.
CTAAAAAGCGTTTATAATCTTCTTCGTAGTATTTCAGCTATAGTTACAGGTCATATAAATTTTACCTATGCTTAGCATACGATAATCTTATTGCTGGCAGACTGGCTTGGCAGTGCTCGCCTCGGCCACAACCGCTGCCTCGTCACGCTGCGCGCCGCCTTAGAAGCCACGAGACCGCTACGGTTTACACCATGTGATAGCAGCCTAAGTTATGGAATTGTCCCTTATACACAGCAGAGTAGATAGTTATGCTGGAGCAGGACACACCAACTTAACTGTAGGTGTGCGGAAAATCAACGAGTACTTCCCCTATTCATTGACTTATTGCTGTACAGTAACTTGTTCTCTAACTTCTGTTCGTAACATTTATTACCAAATAATAATAATAATATAATAGTACCTACAAATAACGAGAAAAAATAACTAAATATTTACAAACTTAACATGAACTAATACGATAGTAAGTCGTGGTGGACTAGCGGTTTAAATGACCGAATTCGTATGCAAATGATTGCAGATTCGAATCCAGGCAAGTATCAATGTGGCTATTCCAAAGTTATATGTAATTATTTTATGACACCATTGACAAACAGTGAAGGAAAACTGGATCCTAAAAATTGGAATCTGAAATCAAAACCCGCAATGAGCAAGCGTGGTAATCAATGCTCATTCCTTCTTTATAATTATGACAAGAGCCCTGTGCCCAGCTGTGGGACATTTATAGGCCGGTATTTTAGTATAATAATAATATATATATCTACACACGAAAAAAAAACAACTTATAACTTTTAATCTAACAAATGGCGTCAAAATATTCGTCCGCATCGCTGTCGACCGGAAGTGTGCCCAAAAGGCTGGCTGCTTTGCCTCGTTGTATGGCAATTAGTGACCGACCGAAACATGTTATTTTGCCGAAACCGAAACCGAAACCGAAGGTTCGGTTTCATTGTAGTTTCGGCCGAAACCGAAACCGAAACCGAACCTTTTATAAAAAAAAGACCTTAAAAAGTCGAAAAAATGTTAGTAAGCTCGTCTTCTTCTGCCTAGCCTTTTCCCAAGCTATGTTGGGGTCGGCTTCCAGTCTTACCGGATTTAGCTGAATACCGTATTTTACATGGAGCGACTGCCTATCTGACCTCCACAACCTATTGCTAGGTAATACAGTATTCCATAGTAAGACTGGTTGTCAGAATTGTAATGACTTAACGATTGTCAAAGATCACTGTATGACAGTCGGGACCAACGGCT